>CM034710.1:103102664-103125782 GCA_020142125.1 Phrynosoma platyrhinos
TCCCATGTAAACTGTGTATTGTTCTGTTGTTGATTGTATATTGTTCTGCGTTGATGGCAGGGCCTCAGGGGAGGAAGATATGCAAACGAGGATTATTGTCTGGTAATTGGTGTTCATTGTCTGCTGGGAAAGCCCTGCCCCTGCCCCTGCCCCTGCCCCTGCCCCTGGGTGGTTTCCCATTTGCATTTGCTGAGTGTTCATTTTCCTGTTTTGCAGGACTGGTAGCCAAACTTTGTTTACATTTAGGATTTCTTCTCTGTATGTTGTATGTATGTTGTCCATCTGTCCTGCTTACACCCCCATATTGTCTTATCTAAACCAGAATCAGTATTGTTGACCTGCAACTCCAGAGTAGCCCTAAGCACCAATGCCACAGGAGAGGAATGCTGGAAATTGTTGTTCAATGTCTGTTGAGAGCAGCACAGTCCCCAGCTCATACTTCTATCTTTTCCCATGAGCTCTTAACACATTAGACCATTTCATGACTAGGTTTAGGTGAATGTAGAAGCATCTGAGGGGAAAGATATCTGCTTTTACCCAAGATACTTGTTGCAGTCCAAAAAGTATCCCATCATCTGACATGTGCATGTGCTCCAGATGATCCAAACAGACAGTAAATTTTTGGTGCATAGTCTGAGCTTTATTGGTGCATATTCCTCACCAGCTAGGTCTCTAGCCAATCCTACACAGGCTATTTGACTGGGAACTATACATACAGGGCACAATGCAACCACTCCATCAATGTTAGGATCTCTCATCTGGAAAAATCTTTCATCCAGTGATTATTAAGGATTATTTAACTCAGACCATAGTGATAACTGTGGGAGTGTGTTTCACATTTTTTGCCTGAATACTATAAACTTTTAAGTACACTGACATACAGTGGTCTCTCCACATTCACTGGAGTTAGGGGTGAAGGACCCCCGTGAATGTGAAAAAACCACAAATAAGAAAACACTATTATTTTTACCTGAGAGAACACTTCTCTAAGAATCTCCAGGTCCTCCAGTGCAACTCTGTAATCAACATTTGCCGGAATTTGACCATAGAACCGTACTGGAGGACCTACAGATGCCTAGAGAAGTGTTTTCTCTAGGAACCTCTAGGTTCTCCAGCACAACTGTATGGTCAATTTCCAGCAGAGTTGCACTGGAGGACCCAGAGATTCCTAGAGAGAACATATTTATCAAAACCACAAATAATCAAAATTGCAAAAGTGAAATCTGCAAATGTGGACCTGTACTTAAACATGGTGCATGAATGCCATGAGTGTCACAATGGTTAAATGCCTGCACTGCAGCCACTCACTCACAAACCACAAGTTTGTTTGTGAGTTTAATACCAGCCAGGGGCTCAGGATCAACTCAGCCTTGCATCCTTCCAAGGTCGCTAAAACAAGTACCCAGCTTGTTGGGGGCAGTTAGCTTACACAATGTAAACTGCTTAGGGAGCACTTAAGTGCACTGATAAGCGATATAGAAATGTACTTTCTATTGCTATTGCTTAAAAAACATGGGAGCATACTGTAATATTTTTGGGTAGTCATGCCTGGAAGATGATAACACTGAACCTCTGGTATAATTAAAATCGTTATTTTAGGTGGCTCTATTAAAGTAGCCTTACAGATTTTAATGATTTTCAATATATGTGATGCATATATAGTCAGATAAAAGTCCCAGCTCCATTCTTTAACATTCTTTAATATTCTCTGATATGAAATATCTTTGGGTTAAAAAGATGGATTAAAAATACTCTTGTTATGTTAGTGGTTTTTATGATACTCAGAATTTCCACGGATTCAGTGTAAATGTTGAAAACTGGTTTAGATACTTGAGAGAGAAAAATGAAATCTTGAAACACAAATACTTTTATCCTTAATATTTAAGTGTGTCTTGATGAATGTTTGTGAAGGGAGCACATAAAAATACCTTAAAGTAAGGATTAGCAATTTATTTATTTATTGAATGGGTTTATATTCTCCCTTTTCCCTGAATGGGAGTCAAGGTATTTCTCAGTAATATTAAATAAAATAATACAATTAAAGCAGAATGGGCCCCATCCTTGGTCCAAAACACATAGCAGAAATAATACAATTTGAGTCTGCTTTAATTGCCATGGCTCAGTGCCAGGGAATCCTGGGAAGTATAGTTTAGCCTTCTCTGTCAGAGAGCTCTGGTGCCACCACAAACTACAATTCCCAGGATTCCCTAGCCAGGGCAGTTAAAGCATTATTTAATAACTGGGTTAGTTCTTTTTTATTCTGATGGGTTTTTAGAACTGTTTAAAGAAAGGGTTTTAGAAGGTGCTGTATTGTTCTTATTGAACTGTTTTCTAACTTTTTTTTTTTAAATCTTTTTTAGGTGTACATTTCAAATTGTTTTAATATTGTGAATAATTTAATTCTGTTTTAATGCTGGCCCTTTGTATGTTTCCCCCTATATTGTACTTACTATAGATTGTAAACCACCTTGAGCCCCAGTTTCAGGGGGAATATATGTACATATATAATAATAGACCAAACAGAAGATAAATGATTAAAACACAGTCAGTTTAAAAGCACAATTAAAACAATTAAAAATGCAGTTTAAAACTCGTCAGCAAAAAAATCGAGGATCCAGCTGGTAGGAAGCCCTGTCCTCAGCAACTGGTCAGTTGCCAAAAAGCCTGGATGGTTTTTTTTTAAAGAGTCTTTTATCTGCTGACAGAAGGACAACAGGGAGGTGCCCAGCTTAGCCTCCCTTGGTAGAGAGTCCCAGTGCCTGGGAGCAGCTACTGATAGAGCTTCAGTACATGACTGGGAGTCATGCAGCCTTCCAGATGTTGGAAGTGCAATGCCCAGCAGCTCCAGCTAGCATAACCAATGATAAGGAATGCTGGGAACTGCAGTCCAGTGTCTTTAGGGCTGCATGATTCTCACCCCAGACCTAATGGAAGGCACTGGCAAATTTCTCTTCATCCAGGAACTTTTTCACGTTTCACAATCATAGCATTGTGATTGCACTTTAATTACCATGGCTGCCCCCTGTGGAATCCTGGGCTTTTGTAGTTTGGGGAGACAACAGAGCTCTCTTCTTTGAGAATTCTACATATATATCCCTAAAATGCAAAACCTGGAATTCCGTATGATGGAACCCTGGCAGTTAAAGCAGATCCATAGCACTATAGTTGTGTTATGTGAAAGGGCCACAGTTCTCTAACCTTCCTAACACTCTGCTAAATGCCTTTTTAACTTTTGATGCTTAACTTGCATTCCTTGGAAAAGAAAGAGAAGCCATTGTTGTAGAGAAGTGAAATGAGAATTATTTTGCTCAGTCACTTGAGAGGAATCTGACTCTACTGGGGAAGAATCATCTGCAGAATATGTGTTTTTCAGATAAAAGACCTTACTCAGTTGAATCCTAAGTATCCCCAGTATAAAAGGAAAAGATGGGTAGTAAACTAGTTTGGATCAGTCTGCCTTGGTGTAAACCAGCTTCATATGCTCAGGCGAATCAGTTTGGATCACCAGATGACTTTCAGAGTTTCTGGGGCAACAGTCCTATCTTACCTGGAAATTAATGTAAACTAAAGTTAGTAATGGGATTTGCCGCTGATTAAATAGAGGAAGGGTTTGCACTATAAATGTATTTCTAGGGGATGATGGATAATGTAGCTGCACAGGTGATGGAAACTTTTTTTTTTAAGCCTGATATGTTTTCATATCTAGCAGACCCGTATAGACTGCTCTTTGAGTACTGCAAGATTTTCTTTCCTGTCAGTGTGCAGGACTGATAAATTGGAGAGCATGGGGGGAATCTCTGCAAGCACCTAATTAACCTAATTATTACCTCTCCATGCAGAAGTGAAGCAGCCAATACTTCTTTAGGCTGTAATTCAGCTGTAACACAATTGTCACCTCCTGCTTTGGATGT
The DNA here is from genome assembly GCA_020142125.1 of Phrynosoma platyrhinos. Taxonomy (NCBI): domain Eukaryota; kingdom Metazoa; phylum Chordata; class Lepidosauria; order Squamata; family Phrynosomatidae; genus Phrynosoma; species Phrynosoma platyrhinos. The sequence goes on from CM034710.1 coordinate 103,106,576, forward strand.
TAAGGCTGCAATTAACAGCATTTGAATTGTGTGATGTGGGTGTTGGTATTATTTAAATGCTTTGAATTGAAATGGCTAAAAATACCCACATGAGCAGTATTCAGGAATTCTGGAAGCTGAAGTTCAGCCCCACCATTCTAAAATCATTGACTGCTAGACATAAAATGTAATTTTTAAAATAACTTGTTAGCTCTTCCTTACTTAACCCATACCATGCGCACAGTATCCTTCAACATATGATCTTTCATGTTTCTAAAAAGCAGAATGCAGTAATGCTATTGCTTCCCTCGATCTGGAGTATAGTGTCTACATCAAGGCAAGTAATAATACTACCCTGTTCTGCTTTGGTCAGAGCTCACCTGGAATATGGTGTCCAGTTCTGAACACCCAAGTTCAAGAAGGATATTGACAAGTTGGAACATGTTCAGTGGAAGACAAGTAGGATGGTAAAAGGTCTGAAAACTATGAGGAATGGCTGGGTATGTTTAGCTTGGAGAAGTGATGTTGTAGCTGTATTTAAATATCTGAAGCCATGTCTTATAAAAGATGGAGCGAGCTTGTTTTCTCTTGCTGCTCCAGAGACTAGAACACAAACTAGTGCAAGAAAAGAGATTTTGCTCAAACTTCAGGAAGAACATTTGACAGAGGAGTGGACTGCTTTGGAAGGTAGTAGAGTCTCCTCTAGAGTTCTTTAAACAGAAGTTTGATGGTTGTCTTTTAGAACTACTTCATTTGTATATTTCTGCATGACAAGGGTTGGTCTAGACCAGTGGTTCCCAGACATTTTCGGGCTACTGCCCCCTTCCTCTTGGGCAACAACTCTGGCATATTTTTGATACTAGGTCTACTGTATCAGTAGATACAGTAAATACTGCTAATTCAGCCAATCTCAGTCATTGCGCCCTTTACACCGAGTCACCTTGGGAGCAGCAGCCAAGCAGCTGGCTGAGCAGTGACCGAGAAGCTTCTTGCTTGTAGTGATCCTGCAGCAAAGGCCAGCACAGGCAAGACTCTTTTTGGTTGTTTGACTGACTGCTCAGTTGCTGCTCCCTTTGCACCCTGTCATCCTGGGAGCAGCAACTGATCAGTTGGCCAAGCAGTGACTTGAGAAGCTTTTAACTTGTGCCAGCCTTTGAAACAAAGGCCAGTGTGGACAAGAGGTCACTTGGTTGCTGCTCAGCCAGGTGCTCACTTGTGTGCCCCAGGATGACCAGGTGCAAGAGGGACTCTCAATCTTTCATCAGGGCAGAGAAGAGCACAGCCGGTGCATATGTAGGAAGGTTACAGAGGCCACATGCTCTGGACTGGAGACTGGTGTGGACTGAGAAGGGGAGAGATTTGAACTACTCCTACTCTTGCAATTAATTATTGCTTAGGTCATAGTAACCAGTCACAGTTCTACAGGTTGAGTATCTCTTTTCCAAAATGCTTGGGATCAGAAATGTTCCATATTTTGGATTTTTCTTGGATTTTGGAATACTTCATAGACATAATGAGACAGAATGAGGCTGGAGAGAGATGGAGGATCTGTGAAATGGCAGGAGCTGTTGATTCCAACGATTTCACAGATCCTCATGTCTCTCTCTGGCCTTGCAAATACTGTGCAGTCATGTATGTACTACAATACTAAAAAAGTTTTGGATTTTGGAATTCCAGATAAGGGATACTCAACCCATATCACAATGCATTCATTATTAGTTTCATTTTCATGCCCCTTTTACTCTAATGAGCTTAATCCAGCACATATGAGTCATCACAGTTATCCTCACAGATGCCCTTCAGGGTAGGTTAGTCTATGCGAGAGTAACTGTCCCAAGGCTACCTGGTAAGTTTCATGACTCGATGGAGATTTGAACCTGGATCTCACAAATCTCAATTTAACATTGTAACCACTATGGCATCTTTGTTACTATGATATTTCACAGTACAGTTGGCCCTCCCTATCCATGATTCAAGCATCCATGGCTTGAAAATATTGAAAAAATAAGTAAATTTCAAAAAGCAAACCTTGATTTTGCCATTTTATATAAGGGACACCATTTTACTATGTCATTGTATGAGCACTCATGGAGGGTCTGGAACCAAGGGCCCACTGTATGTACTAGTAGTTCTAGTACAGGGATAGGCAACCTTTTTGAGCCTGGGGCCGGGTTGCTGTCCCTCAGACAATTGGGGGGCCAAAGCACCAAAAAATAAATAAATAAATAAAATTTTTAAAAAATAAAAAATTAAAAAAATATGCATGCACACTCTCTCAGCCCCAGAAAAGCCATGGCAAAACTTCTGTGGAGATTTTGCCAAGAAAACCCCAAGAACAAGTAATCACAACAATAATATCATCATGGCAGGCGGTGGCGGCAGGACTGGCCTGGGGCCGGTCCAAAGGCCTCGGGGGGGCGCATCCGGCCCACGGGCCTTAGGTTGCCTACCCCTGTTCTAGTAGATAATACACAGTATGCACTAGTAGTTTCTTATAACTGGATGTACAAGCTTTCCTGTAATTATATACTAGCTTACCTGTAGTCAAATAAAGAACAATCCTTAATGTTTCAATTCAATTAAATTAGGACTAGCAAGAACATTTGAAAATGGTTGAAAAATGGGTTATGTTAGTATTGGGAAACCCTAACTAGTACAATTCTAGATGGGTAAGAATCTTCCATTTCAGATTTCCTGTGCAGAAAATCACATAATTTTTCCATAGAAAAGGTCCCAGACTATGAAAAGTCATTGAAAAACTGCTGTTTTTGACAGCTTTCTCACAGCAAGAAGAAAAATGGTAAAAGTATGTGGTCTTCCTCATGAGAAGGAAATCTACAAAGATTTACCTCTCTAGTTTAAATGCATTCAGACTGTGCATTTTTGAGCTAGACCTGAACTGCCTCAAGGAAGGTATGAATTCATTCTGTTGGCTTATACTTGTCCAGCCTAAGCTGTGGGCTTTAGGCATGAAGTCAGATTTAGAATTGCATTGCTCAGCTCCTCTGTGAAAGGGTTGGCAGAACTGCACAGTGCATAGAAAACAAAAGTAGTCCACTGATAAGACCGCTAATGTCATCACAAACTGCCAGATATAAGCAGCACAACATTGTCTGTGTTCTTCTGTTGTGGCTATACCTGCTGTATTTGCATTCTTCCTCCAGTCTGGCTGTTGTGCCCTTGTCTGGGGGCCTCAGTTCTTTAGTGAAGCCAAAAATCCCATCATGTGGAACATGGTTTCTCTTCTGAATGGAATAAAGTGAAAATTCATGAGCGTTTTATCAGTAGATTTTTGAATGACTGTATTCTCCCATTATGAGCCTTGCCTGGATTTAAGAATCTTCAGGAAAAAAACAATTGTCTGTTGTTTCACCAACATAGGAAACATAATTTGCTTGGAGCACAACAGTACCTTCTCGGTGTCTGCTTTCAGATTTTTAAAAACTTTTTGCCAGTGGAGCCCTGGCTAGTTCAATTTCTCTTCTTGTTCTGCTAGCAGGCAAAACATTTTTATTCAGCAAGATTTGGGATTTTTTGAAGCCTACTTGGATGCTGAAGTAAGCTTTTGTGTTTTGCTATTGTTTAAAAAATTGATTTGATTTTAATTGCTTCTAACTTTGACATTTTAATTTTCTCTATTGTTAGTTGCTTTGAGGGTGTGTTTTTTTTTTTTAGCAAAAAGGATTGTGTAATGGCAATAAATAGCTTACTTCAATAGTATCAAGACGTATAAGAGCTTAGTTGACACAGTGTCCTTACATTCCCAAAACATTGTACTGTTTGAGGCAAAGGACAAGAAGGGTGCCTTCTAGCCCTTTAGTTTTATGTACAGAAGTGGACTAGATTGGCTCAGTTGGAGTGTATCTGAATTACATTGTTAATAGCAATTTGATGATATTTCAACTATTATGGCCTAATCTTATGGAATCCTGGGATTTATGTTTTTGATGAGGTACTTAGGGTCTTTTGCTACTGAGTTACAATTATGAGAATTTCTGTGTACCTTGCCAAACTACAAATCCCATGATTCTACAAGGTGAAGCCATGAAAGTTTAAGTGGTATCTTCACAGCTGTCAACTATGTAATAGAGATAACACTGTTACTGCCAACAAAATAGTGTTCTTGGCCATAACCTGAGGAGAGCAGCATAGGGTACAAAGAATTAACTAGATAATGGAGGTCAGGGAAAAGGGGAAACTAGAATGGCTATCTCACTAAATAAACTCCATCTTCCATAGCATCTGTCTCTTGAGATGACTACTTAATAGAAAAGCCAGCACTGCATATTTAATTCTATATGGACATTATAAAAATGCTGTTCTACTCATATCATCTAAAGCTGCATATACATTCTTGCTAGATTTAAACAGGCATTAAAACATTTTAACTAGCTGGACTGTTTAATCTAAGATGACATTATTTAAAGAGATATTGATAGTCAGTTCTCTTTGACATGCTCTTGATAAATGAAGCTAAAAGGAGTATGCTAGGTTAGTTTTTAAAAGATTAGTGTTTTCCCCAGTAACTCAAAATAGTGGAAATGAATTTGAGGGAATATACAGTAATAACCATTCAAAGGGGTTTAATAATTGTTTTCAAACTATTTCAGAGATTTACTTCACAGCTATTGATACTGAATATTTTAAGAGCTGAAGACCTAGTACCATAAATATTTCTTATGTTCAGATTCTAAGGGGGGGGGGGAGATGGAGATACTGAATGTTACTAATTTTTATTTGCCTGGATGTAACCTCTGTGAATAGTTAAGTAGAAAAAGTTTATTACAGTTTTTATTTTCTGTTTGGTATTAGTTATTACTAATTAGTGTAATGAAAGAATGTGATTCTATAAATGGGAAATAGTCTACAGAAAAACAGGGCAGCAGAAAAAGGGTTTTCTTCAATTGTTTACATCATCATATTTTCCATGGAAACATGTCATCCCTGCCCCATCAAAATGAAAATCAGCAAAGAGAAAATATTGTTTGTCTACTGCTTGTTTGGACAATGACTACCATTAATTTAAAGATAACTAGAGTTTTAGGCATATTGACTTCACAGTTTGGTGTGATTCCTGTTATGAAAGTTACTGTGCATTACTAAACATTCTTTCTTTTCCTTCCTCAGGATGTTGACAATGCTTCCTTGGCCCGCCTGGATCTTGAACGCAAAGTTGAATCCCTGCAAGAAGAGATTGTCTTCTTGAAAAAACTTCATGATGAGGTAAACTGGCCTTGGTCAACTTCAATGTGCAGATACCTAGGAAATAAATTGCATCAGTGAATGTTCAATGTCTGGTCTGTTTTCTTCTTCTTTAAGGAAATTCGTGAGCTGCAGGCCCAAATTCAGGATCAACATATCCAGATTGATATGGATGTTGCCAAGCCTGATCTTACTGCTGCCCTGCGTGATGTGCGCCAACAGTATGAAAGTGTTGCTACCAAGAACCTTCAGGAAGCTGAAGAGTGGTACAAGTCCAAAGTAAGTAAATGGCTTACCCTGTCCAATCAGTTTTAAATAATAGGATTTTGTAACAATATTTAAAATTAATAGAAGGAAATACTCCAAAGTTTCAGCATTTTGTTAGAAATTTATCACTTGGATGCACAGTTGTCAGGTTGTTTGAAGATTATAGGGGAATTCTTGGGACTCGGGGTAGTCCTTAATATCTTGAGCTCTTTCTAGAGCTACAGAGTGACCTTGCTTTCATTTTAGGATGCAAAATTTTTATGGTGGTTCAGAAAATACTTGTCCTGTACTTTCTACTCAATATGGTTTCCATCTATCAGTAAAAGAATTAATCTATTAAAATAAAATACACTGAGAAACAGGAGTGTTTTTCTTCAGTCCTGTTTATGTAAGAAAGGGACTTCATTGAATTAAATGACAAAATAATCCACCTCAACTTTTATAAACTACCCTAGAAAGAATTTTTAATAAAATAAGAAATGTCCCTGGGATCTCCTAAGAGAAGTAGAATTGGTTGCCCACAGAGCACTAGGAGGAAATGGGTACAATGGGTACAACATTTGATAGTTCAGTGCTTCTAAGAATGTATCCTCCATAGGAAGTCAATTTTCTTTGTTGCTACTGGATCTAGACCAAGGGTAGGCAACCTTTTTGAGCCTGGGGCCGGGTTGCTGTCCCTCAGACAATTGGTAGGCTGAAGCACCAAAAATAAATAAATAAATAAATAAATAAATAAATAAATAAATATTTTTAAAAAATTAAAAAATATGCATGCACACTCTCTCAGTCCCAGAAAAGCCATGGCAAAACCCCTGTGGAGATTGTGCCAAGAAAACCCCAAGAACAAGTAATAACAATAATCAATATCATCATGGTGGGCGGCGGGCAGCGGCAGGACCAGCCTGGGGCCGGTCCAAAGGCCTTGGGGGGGCCACATCCGGCCCCTGGGCCTTAGGTTGCCTACCCCTGATCTAGACAATCGATTCTTTGCTGTTTCATATGTTGTTCTGCTCTGAAACAATAGTTACAGGGCATAGCATGTTCAAATATCTTGCTCGTTGTTGCTGTAGAGCATTTAGTAAGCTGTGGCTGTACTTTGCTAAGTTCTTAAAATTCTGTGGGGAGATCTCTGCTTACAGACAACGGACCATACAGCCAAAGAAAAAAGGCGTCACAAGTGAAGCCTAGCATTTTCCATTAAAAGTAGCTTCTTCTGTAAGGTGTAAATCAGGAATGAAGTCATCTTGATTTAAGTCAAAGAACAATAACAAGTTTTGTGCTACATTTTAATCTCCTAGTCCCTAATGTAACGTATTTTGCATGAAGTTATAACTGTTACTTTATATTTGCTATGTTTTATGTAATTGCTAACCTGATGTGTTGTTAGTTTGCAGATCTGTCTGAAGCAGCAAGCAGGAATAATGATGCATTGCGCCAGGCCAAACAAGAAGCTAATGAGTACCGCAGACAAATCCAGACTCTCACCTGTGAAGTGGATGCACTTAAAGGATCTGTAAGTGAAGGATACCATTTAGGATAGAAAGTGTTGGCAGATTTGCTTTTTTTAAAAAAAGATGCTCACAAAGGATATGCTGTTAAATGGACAGTTTGCCAAGCAAATAACAGAATTTAAGCATTGTGAAATATACGAGGTTAAATAGCCCTTCAAGCATGCATGCCATTTCCCCCTGCTGCTGGTTTCCAGGAGAAATTGGTAAGTTGGATATAGATTTGATTACCGGGAGAGAAAAAATTATTTGAGGAAACGTACAGCACATACAGGCATTTCTCACAGTAAAGAGGATCAGACAGCCTTGCATGGAAAAATCCTGTCTGGACCGTGTTAATGGAATGTGAAGTATAATTTACAGCATACCTTTTAACAGACACCAGAGAAGATTTGCAATAAGTGATTAATTGCAGGTATCACATGTGAAAAGCTATATCTAAACTTTCTTAGCATATAGCTAAGCATTATAATAGCTGGGATTTCTGATGGGCAGGGATTGCCAAAGCTTTCCTAGCTACATATCTTGGAATGTAAGTTCTCTGGTGTTGGTACCATGAGAAATGGACTTTTGTCTCTTGGCTGTCCTTTGACCCATCTTTCAATTCAAGATAGCAATGCCTAGCACTACAAATCCCCATTTTACAGTTTAAAGTAGCCACTACTTTAAGACTAGCCACAGAAGATTTACTACTCTGACCAACATTAGCTTTCCCAAGTCTTGGGCACTGTGGTTCAAATAAAAACATATGATTTGCCACAAAATTATTGCTCCTATAAAACAGTAGTGGGAAACCTGTTGTTGGATTCCAGCTCTCATTATCCATAATGATTGTCCATGCAGGCTGTGTCTGATGGGGTCTGGCAACAGCTGATGCACTACAAGTTTCCCATCTCTGCTATAGAATGTATGTGTGTATGAAAACAAATCTTATTCTGAAATGTAGAGCATTTCTTGCATACTTCTCTCTGTCTTCCATATTTACAGATGAAGTGAATTAGAAACTTTTGACCATCACTCTTGCAAATTTATACTTTAATTCTTTTACTTTAAACCAAAGCATTGTTGACCATTGCTGTTTAATAGTTCAATCTGTACCTTTCAAAAATCTTTGCAGAATGAATCCCTGGAGCGCCAGATGCGTGAGATGGAAGATAACTTTGCTCTTGAAGCTGCTAACTACCAAGACACTATTAATCGTCTCCAGGACGAAATTCAGAACATGAAGGAAGAAATGGCTCGCCATCTTCGCGAGTACCAAGAACTGCTGAATGTAAAGATGGCTCTTGATATTGAGATTGCCACTTACAGGAAACTGCTGGAAGGAGAAGAGAGCAGGTACTAGGAGCTTCTCATGATATAACTGGGATGGAAATAATGTGGCTCCATGGCTGTTCTACACACACATGTTGTTTTGCTCTGAGATGCCCCCAAATCAGGGCAGAAGGCATTTACACCACATTTTGAGCCTTTCCATTTTAAGTCCAGACTTAAAAAAGCAAAACTAAATGTTGGGGGGGGGGGTAAGAAACCTTCCCTAGGCTTAAAATGACTGGGGGCCCCCCCATTCTTCCTAGAGGTCATTTGGGGGCAAAGAAATTCAGTTTTTTTTTGTCTAGGTGTGTGCAGCCCTCAGTGGCCTCCTAGGTACTAACTAGGTCAGCCCCCTTCCTTTTGTGGTAGGCAAACCTGAAAACCACCAGTACTGTGTGATCTAATATTTTTTTCTTTTTCTTTAACAGAATTTCTGTGCCTATTCCAACTTTTGCTTCCCTGAACCTGAGAGGTGAGTAGCTTTTAGCTACTGTTGTTATTATTTTATGAAAGTATTAACATTTTTAATTTGTCACTAATGGATCACATTGATAGAAAATGCCTGTGTTTTGTCAAATGTGTGATCTGTAGCTAGGATTTTTGGAGAGGCAAATGTCACTATAGTGCGACACTGCAGTAGGTAGTTGGCAGGTTGGCTTGCATTTGAACACACACACACACAGACACCACCTCCAATTTATTGGTAGTCTATAGCAATACCAATATAGTAATAACAAGTACATTTCTATACTGCTTATCAGTGCACTTAAGCAATCCCTAAGTGGTTGACAATGTGTAAGCCAGTTCCTCCCAACAAGCTAGGTACTCATTTTAGCAACCTTGGAAAGATGCAAGGCTGAGTCGATCCTGAGCCCCTGGCTGGAGTTTGGTTTCAGGATCTCGTGTGGATAACGAAATCCATGGATGCTCAAGTCCCATTAAATATAATGACATAGCAAAATGATGTCCTTTATATAAAATGGAAAATCAAGGTTTGCTATTTGGAATTTATATTTTAAAAAATATTTTCAAACTCTGGATGCTTGAATCCATGGATAAAAAATTTGTGAATAAGGAGAACCGACTGTATTGAACTCACAACCTTGTGGTTTGTGAATCTGTGGCTGCAGAACAGACATTTAACCACTGCACCACCAGGGCTCCAAATACAGAGGCTTTGAAGGAGTAATTCTTTATTAGTTGTTTGGGTAACTTTGCTAGGTGTCTTTCTCACATGAGTTAGCATGTTATAAAAGTCTCGTAGTGTATAGAAGTATTAACTTTGATATGTCATTGAATCTGCAGAAACAAACCTTGAGTCCATCCCCGTGGATACCCATTCAAAGAGAACACTCCTTATCAAGACTGTTGAAACTAGAGATGGACAGGTAGGTACAAATTAACATTATTTGTGGATGGGGAAAAAAAGAGGCTGTCTGTTTGCCTTGCTAATACAGATATATAAGGCTGTTAGCATAGTTGTAGTGGGGAGAGGTCTCTGTAACTTCTTGAAAGTAAGAATAGATGTGGTCCATTATCACTGTGGTACCTGTCTATATTTTAAAAAGAAGCCCTGCTTGTTTTCCTTGCTCATTTTTGCAGACCAGCCAATACAGGCAGGTACTAATTACAAAAATGCAAATTATTTCCTGGACATCTGGGTAATTGGAATGAGAAGATGAATGTGTTTGAGTCTGTTGACAGTAATGTAGCTCCAGATAAAGCCTAAGAGTGGGTTGGTCAGAGACTGAGTCATATTAAACTAATTGAAGTAATGGGCTTAAATTTATTCCTTTGAGTTTACTGGGCCTGTATTAAATGTGATTTACATCCAGAACCAGTTCAGTATTAGGGAAAGAATGTTGACTGTCTATTGTGAGATCCCAGGTGCTCTCCTCAGTGCAAAGAAATTTGACGCTGGATACTATGTTTGTATAGATTAGCATTCCCAAGGGCAGCTTTGATTGGAACAGTTGGTACATATTGAACAGTGTGATGAAAGGAGGCCAGCTGTCTCTTTATCTACAGAGAGTTGGAGTGCCTTACTGACACTTGGCTTGGAGTGAAATGTCTGGGACAGGTGCTAGAAAGCAGGAGAGGCGTCTGCAGGGAGCATGATAATACTTTTTGACTTACCAAGGTAGGGCTAGTAAGTGTGGACTAGGTGGCAGAATGAGCTACACTTCCCTTCAGCTACCAGTGCAATCATTTTAGACCAAGGGTGGGGAAGTTTTTTCCCCGCTGTTAAATGCTACATTCCCTAAGGAGTTCCCTCTGCATGTGTGCATGCTAAAGGTAAAGGTATTCCCTTGACATGAATGTCTAGTCATAACCCACTGTAGAGGGTGGTGCTCATCTCTGTCACTAATCCAAAGAGCCAGCTTTGTCCAGAAACTGCTCTGGTGGTCATGTGGCCAGCATGACTGTACCAAATGCTGTTACCTTCCCACCAAAGTGATACCTATTTATCTACTTGCATTTGCATGCTTTCAAACTGCTAGGTTGGCAGAAATGGGGGCTAGTGACAGGAGCTCACTCCATCATTCAGCACCTGGGCCACAAACTGCCAGTCTTCTGAGAACTGGTGTCTTAACTAAGTCACTTCATCTCCTGTGTGCATAATAGTGGTGGCTATAGCAGAGTCCATTGGCAGAGGCCACATTCTGTGCCGTTTATCCTTTCTTTCCCCTTCCTTGTTGCCTTCTAGTGGCCTTAATTGATCTCTTATGGAGTGTTTTTAAAATTCAAGCAAAGGCCACTTGGGACTTCAGTGCCAAAGGTTGCTCATCCTGGTTTTATGCTCCAGTGCAGGCTGTATAGTGGTTGTTATGCTTGCTCACTAGCTTAGAATGGAAAAAATATTAAATGTGTACTTGCCTATGAAATGGTTCAACTCAGTTAATAGTTGACTGCCATTCTAATGCCTGATGCTACTTGTCTTTACAGGTTATCAATGAAACTTCTCACCACGATGATCTGGAATGAAGAGAGAATAGCACATCTTGAAATGAAACTCTTACCAGCAAGACTAAAAAACAGCAGCTTTCAAGTGCCTTTCTGCAGTTTTTCTAAGAGCGCAAGGTGGTTATGCTAGAGGAACTAGGTCTTAGATCTTGCAAACTGACTCTCTCAATGGATTTAGAAGAGCTTAAAAAAAAGGGAGTCTAGTTAAGATAACAATATATTGGGCTGCAATACTGTTTTTTTAAGTTTCTGAATTGAATAAAATGGCTTTTTTTCAGCACAGTATGAGCAAACCCTCACTGCTTCAATAAACATTTGGGAAACGGCTTTCTAATGTCTCTTAATTTGTAGCAAGATCTCAACAATTATCCACTTTAATGGTCGCAACAACAATAAATGTGCACATTGTGAAAGTATTTCAGACACATGCACATCTGCTGCTGTAAACTTTGCACCTGTCAAGGTGATGAGTTGTACAGTTGCATTCATTTTAGGGGGATATAGAGAGAAATATCTTCTTCCCCTTGAGGTACTGTGGCAATAATTGTATTTTTCATAGTACTCAAAACAGTAGTAATTGCAATAATTGAGATACACTTTTAGAATGTGTTTAGCTAATAGGATTTTATCTGAAAAAGTCAGAGGAGACATTATTATCTTCCTCCATTATGATTCCAAAATTAGAATCCTTTCTGATTCTTGGGTATTACCAGGTGATGACAATGATAAAACAGTTCCTCTTGCTCCCAGATTACCTGGCAGCATTGACCATGGTGGATCTTACAGGTAGTCATTCAACTCTGAAATGCGAAGACAGCATCCCAAGTGCTCAGAACTCAGTCAGATATCGTTAAGACCTGAATTCTTAGTGCAGGTGTCACTCAAAGGTCTTGAAAACCATATTCTTGCAGTTTGCTTGTTATGCTGCCAACACATGGAGGTCTTGGTGAGGGCTTTCATTGGTGCAGTTCCTAGGGTGAGTTTTTGGAGAAGAAGTATAAACCTAGACCTAAAATCCAGAAGCCTTTTGTTAGGGGCTTATGATAGCTCACATTTTGAAGTTTGCTAGCATCAGTACTTGCATTACTATGTTGGTGTGTGTCTTTAAGACATTATATAGTGACCCTGAATCAAACCTATCATGGGGTTTTCTTGGCAAGATATGATCAGAGTTGGTTTGCCTTCTTGAGGTTGAGAGGGTGTTATTTGCCCAACAGGTTTTCTTGCCCAGCAGGTTATTGTGGCTGAGCAGTGATTGAAACCCTGGTCTTCAGAGTTGTAGTCCCAACGCTTAAACCACTTCACCATGCTAGCTGTCCCTAATGTTCATGCCAAGAATTCCTAGTACGTGATCACCTCTGTTTAAAAGTTTTCACTGAAAGCCCTCAGAGGAAGCATTCCCACCTCGTAAGTTAGTCTGTCCTATTGTTGACAGACTGCCTTAGAGTCTTACAATATTTAATAGTGCAATCTCTTTTACAACAAAGTAAAAAAAATAAAGTGCTGCTATTTCATAAAGACCTTGAGGTGTCTGGTTGGGCTTCCCATCATTAGAAGATCATACTTTCCTTAACATGTAACTTTGCAGGGGTAGGCAACCTTTTTGAGCTGGGGGCTGGGTTGCTGTGCCTCAGACAATTGGGGGGCCAAAGCACCAAAACTAACTAACTAACTAAATAAAAACATTTTTTTAAAAAAATTAAAAAACTTTTAAAAAATATGCATGCACACTCTCTCAGCCCCAGAAAAGCCATGGCAAAACCCCTGTGGAGGTTTTGCCAAGAAAAGCCCAAGAACAAGTAATAACAATAATATCATCATGGCGGGCAGCGGTGGGGGGCAGCAGTGGCGGCAGGAACGGCCTGGGGCCGGTCCAAAGGCCTCGGGGGGCCGCATCCGGCCTCCGGGCCTTAGGTTGCCTACCCCTGCTTTAGATTGTAACTACAACTTTCATGTATGGGGGATTATAGAATATGCAATCAAAACATCACATCTGAAGGATCCAAAGTCAGGCAAGCCTGTTTTATGAGAGAACAATTAAAAATGACTGAAGAAAAAAGTGTTTCTTTACTACACCAACCAGCTGCTGAACACTGAAGATGAGCAACCAAATGTGTATCTGCCAATATGGCTGCTTATTGTCCCATTGTGAAATAGTGAATTTACAGAGGGTGTTCCTGCATTCCCAGTGAATAAAGGGTACATTGAAGACACTGAAGAATATTTGCACACTATCTGAAAATGCACAATTGCATGCCTGGAATGTGGTTGGTTCCAATCAACACAGATAAATCCAATTTATTCAATGACTCTGCTCAAGTTGGAACTAACAATAGGATCTGCTCCTGTTTATGGAGCACTGAGTGTAAACTAACCATGAACTAAATAAGTCTTTTGTACACTGGCCAAAAAAAAGTATGTTGGGGAACTTGCACATGTGTATGACAGCAATAGGATTCCAGCCATTACCTATGAAAAAGTATTGATTAAACCTGAACAGACAATCTTATTTATGATCTGCCATTCCTTCAATAAGCTCAAGGTGTGGCATACATGGCTTTCCTCCTCCCCTATTTTATTCTCAGACCATCCTTATGAAGTAGATCAGGCTGAGAAATAGTGACTAGCCCAAGATCAATGAGTTCCATGACCCAATGAAATCTGACATCTGGATCTCACAATTCCTATTTTTAACCACTGTGGCACACTGAGGGTAAAATAACAGTTGCCCTTCTGTTCTTGTGGACTTGAGGTCTGTGGTTTTGCATATTCACCAAGGGGTGACCTCTTTAAAATCAATGGGGCTAAAATCAAGTTTATGGGGCTTGAATATTGGCGATTCTCTGTTTTCACAGGGTAGTGGTGGCCCGGAATGGATCCCACACAAAAATGGAGGGGCAACTGTAATGCTGTTTGACTTTAACTGCCATGAATCCTGGGATTTGTAGTTTTGTGAGGCATCAGCACTGGCAGAGAAGGCTTGAAGAACCACAAATCCCAGGATTCCATAGGATGAAAATTGTTGAATTGCATTATTTCTACAGCTTAGATGCAACCTGACTCTGTGCCCATTTTGCCACATAAAACAGGACAAGGGAAGAAAACTAATAGGATGGCTCTCTGTGTGTTTAATCTGTTAAACTCTTGCAGCTGAGCTCTTGTTTTTCTTGGAACTGCTTTGTCCAAGGATATTCCACAGTGACCGTGGTGCCTGCAAGTCTGCAGATGGTTTACTCCCTCTCATCTTCTTCCCACACACTTTTGTACTATAGGGACCACACAGTCAGTTACTAGGTTGTCTCCTGAAAATTAAGGCTTCAGTCATATTCATACTGCAAATTAATGTAATCACTGGTTGGATGAATGTGTGGTTCACTCCAGCCTTTGAAAGCTTACTGTGTTATGCTGTTCAGGCCATTTCCCACTTATGGCGACTCAGGCTTTTCATGGGTTTTTCATGGCAAGATTTGATCAGAGGAGGTTTGCCTTTGCCTTCCTCTGAGGCTAACAACGTATGACTTGCGAATTTAAGTAGGTTTCCTTAGAGGGATTTGAATCCTCTAAGGAAACCTACTTAAAGTTGTGAATTTAATCATCCAGTAGGTTTCCTTAGAGGGGATTTGAACCTTGATCTCCAGAGTCTAGTCCAATGCTCAAACCACTGCACCACACAGATCTTAAATAATACTTTACTACCAGCTAAATGGAGGAACATGCTCTTACTGGTTTGTGGTCAGTGGTCAGTCAATAGGATGATTCTCAAATTTCAGATCCATGTTTTTGGACTATATGAGCACAAAAAGGTTACTGCTTCCTGGCAATCAGTTGTGAATTTAATTGTAAGTGTTTATTTATTATAAAATATTCTCTTCCTTGTCTTTCAGTTAAATTTCCAGAGCCTGTGTTAAAGCTATTAAAAACAACCCTTTTAGAAACAGCAGGTGTAAGATCTAAAATTAAAAGCCTGAAAAAATGAAGATGCATGTCTTTTTCACTGATGCTAAAATTAAATTAGAACCAGTGTGGTGTAGTGGTTTGACTAATTCCCAGCTCGGCCAACTGGGAAACCCACTGGGTAACGTTGTGCAAGTCACATGCTCTCAGCCTCAGGGGAAGGCAATGAACAAATGTTGCCAAGAAAACCCCATGATAGGTTTGCCTTAGGGTCATCTCATAAGTTGGAAATGATCTGAGGCACACAACAACAAGTGAATGAATTACCTGGAGCTCTGAAAATGTTAATATGTGGGCAGAGCTTAGAAAATTCTGTTTCTGGACTTCCTCTTCCAGAATATCCTCCAACACAATGGCTAATAAAAATCTTTAAATTTTATTTGTTCAGTTTTTATACCACTGAACAGTAAAAGGAATGGTGTACAACGCACAATGCACAACGCTACAATACAAATGAAGAGGGTTTTTCTAAAAGCCTAAGGACATGATGAATAAACTTGATGTTTTATTAGCTGAATCTAAGCTCGGGGGGGGGGGGAAATGAAGTGAAAAACAGCATCTTAACCAGGCCTACAAGTGAAAATTGTCAGCACCTGCCTCATTAATAGGGTGAAAATTCCACAAAGTTATAGCTGCCACAAAGTTACTAGTGTCTGATTCTTTGTAGCTTTGAGGCAGAACTAAACATATAATAATCAAGTTTCCTGAGAACCACAGCACCAAAGGCATACAGTCCTTGGGATAACCTGAACCCAGTTGTCTGAGATGCTATATGTTGTTGTTGTTGTTGTTGCATGCCGTCAAGTTTTTCTGATTTATGGTGACCCTAAGGTGAAACTATCCCAGGGTTTTCTTGGCAAGTTTCTTCGGAGGGGGTTTGCCATTGCCATACTCTGAGGCTGAGAGAGTGTGGCTTGCCCAGAGAGTAACAAAAGCTCAGGAGCCCTGGTGACGCAGTGGTTAAATGCCTGTACTGCAGCCACTCCCTCATAAACCACAAGGTTGCGAGTTCAATACTAGCCAGGGCTCAGGCTAGACTCAGGCCTGCATCCTTCCGAGGTCGCTAAAATGAGTACCCAGATTGTTGGGGGGCAATCAGCTCACAGTTGTAAACTGCTTAGACACTCCATCGCGCGGTATGAAGCGGTATATAAATGAAGCTACTTTGCTTTCATACCTGGCTTGATAGAATAGTGCAGTTCATGGATATTAACATGCTGTTCAATATACGTCTCAGTCAACAGCCTAGCAGCTATGTCCTCTACCAAGGTGGGAACTGAAAGGCCATTGATACAATGAAAGAGAAGCAATTGTGGAGTATTTCCTAAGTCTGAGAATAGAACACTGAGAGTATGAGTATTATAAGTCTCCTTCTAACAAGCTAGTTGTATGTGACTGTATAACTCAGAATTCCCCTGTTTCCAATGCTATTATGGGAGATTTAGTATGCAGTTAGCTGAGCCTACCACTAGGTGTTACTGTTCTTACAAATATAGAACAGACAGACGTGCACAGATCTTTGAAAAAAAAAACCCAAAATGTTAATGATGTACAAAATGTACAGTATTGGTTAAATACCTCATATAATTTTTTTGCAGCCATTGTACAATTCAGTTAAAAATGATAACAATGATGTAATAAAAATCCACTATGTTTGCATGTTCCTCAATAAAACTCAGCACAGAATAGATCAAACTACCATCAAGTTGACTTCCACCTATGGATCCAGTATGGCATAGTGGTTTGAGTGTTGGACTATGACTCTGGAGACCAGGATTCAATTCCTAGCTTGTCCATGAAACCCACTGGGTGACCTTGGGCAAGTCACACACTCAGCCCAAGGAGAAGGCAATGGCAAACCTCTTAACAGATCTTACCAAGAAAACTCCATATAAGATTTGCTTTAGGGTCACCATAAGTTGGAAATGACTTGAAGGCACACAATACACACACACACGGATGAGATACCTCCAAGGCTCCTTGTCATCAACAGTCCTGCTCAGGTCTTGGAGACTCAGGGCTGTAGATCCCTTGATTGAGTCTTTCCATTTGGAATGCCATCTTCTCTTCCTTCTGCCTTCTTCTTTACCAAGCATTATTGCCTTTTCTAGTAAGTCATGTCTTCTCATGATATGACCAAAGTACAACAACCTCAGTTTATTCATCTTGGCTTCTAGGAGGAGTTCAGGCTTGATTTGCTCTTAGGCCCATTTATTTGTCTTTTTAGCAGTCCACAGTACCCATAGAACACTTCTCCAATACCATATTCCAAATAAGTTAATTTTGTTCACCTTTCTTCATTGTCCAGCTTTCACAACCATACATAGAAACTGGAAATATGATGGCATGGACTGTCTTAACTTTAGTATTCATTGATATGTCTTTACATTTCAGGATCTTTTCTATTGCCTTTATAGCTGCCCCTCCAAGTCCTAACCTACTGATTTCTTGGCTGCAGTCTCCATTCTGATTAATGTCTGAGTCAAGATAATAGAAAACCGTGAACTGTTTCAGTGTCTTCATCTTCTTCAATGTCTTCATCACCTGTCTTAATCATCTACTTAAGTGATGTAAATAATTTGTCGAAGTTATTTGTGTTTTCTTAATGTTCAAATATAAACCTGCCTTTGCACTTTTTCCCTTGACTTTCTTTAGTGATTGTTCCAAATCTATGCTGTTTTCTGCTGATAGACATGGCATAGAAAAATATAATACAAATACACTGTGTGATGGTGCAATTCAACTTCATGCAATCATCAGTTTATACGATGATATATAGATATATAGAGCAGCACAATTCAAGACAAGCTGGAGCATGTCCAGAAGAGGGTGACCAAAATGATTAAAAGTCTGGAAACCACGTCCTATGAGAATTGGCTTAGGGACTGGGTATGCTAAGCCAAGGACTGAGGAGGTTAAATGGTAACATAATAGCCATGTTTAAATATATTGAAGGGAAGTTGTATTGAGAAAAGAGCAAGCTTGTTTTCTGTTGCTCAAGAGACTATTCAAATTATAGGAAAAGACATCCAGGTGGGTAGCGGAGGTATAGCTACACCATCAAGACCATTACATTAGTAGAACCAGCAGCCTGGATATTGCACAATGGTCTTGATGCACAACATAACCTGTTGTGAAAGGAGACCCCCCCTCATGCAACAGGATGTCTTGTGTAGTTCCTTGTTGTGGATCATCCCAATTCACTACCATGTTTGTAGAATTCCAAGATATAGCCGTGTTAGTCTGTAGAATCAGTACATAGAAAGATCTTGTAGCACCTTTGAGACTAACTGAAAGAAAGAAATTGGCAATGTGAGCTTTCATAGACTTCAGTCTACTTCCTCAGATGCATTTAGCATGTTTGTCTTTCATATCAGTAACATAGCTTTTTCATCATAAAGTTACACATTGTAGCCTCTGGTGAAAGATGTTAGCCTATGGTTTTAAGGAAAGGTATGCATTCAGAACTAATTAATATGGAATTACATATTTATTTTATGACTTTATATCTGAAATGGCAATATAAACATTTTCAGTTAAGCCTTACCTGCTAGGAAGAGTACACTGCATTTTTGCACTATAAATTGTGAGGCTTTACAAGGCCAAAATAGCCCAGCCTTGATGTATGTGTGCCTGTGCCAAGAAATTCAGAAAATAAAGTACTAGACAGATTGAAAAATGAGGTCTGGGATCAGTAGCATTCCTTGGGCGTGTGTGTGTGTGTGTGTGTGTGTGCCCGCGCGAGCTGCTTCGGGTGACATCCCGGAAGGGGTGTGGCACCACAGAAGGGGGAGGGTGACACCCAGTCAGCTCCCCACCCCGGTGGGAGTTGCTTGGACCCCTATGGCATCTCTTTGGGGCCATGTGGGCACTCCTCAGGACTGTGTGGCTGCCTCTTGGGGCCATAGGTGCTGCTCTGCCCCCACAGAAACTTCTCGGGGCTGCACAGGTGCTCTTTGGGGCTGTGCACGTGCTCCTCAGGTCTGTGCAGCTGCTGCTTGGGGCCACAGGTGTGCTCT
>CM034710.1:103125882-103136453 GCA_020142125.1 Phrynosoma platyrhinos
CCCGCACCTGGTGTCACCAAGTGTGGGAACACCACTGCCTATGATGAAGAAATAGCACACCTGCTTCATAGCATAAATCTTCCTTCTCAGTGTTCACCAGGGTCATGAGACATGTACCTTACCAGAACTGGAAAAGGCTTGTCTTTGGATAGGGATTACCTCTCATGACAGTTCCCTATACTAATGCTGCAGTTGCTCACCCATGATTTACAACGCATAGAATCCTAGAATTGTAAGGAACCTCAAAAGTCATTTAGTCCAAACCTCTACCAATGCAAGATGGCTGTTGTATTTCTGCTAAACAGTCCTTCAGTATCAGCTTAATGGAACTTTCTTCTTTATTCCATGTAACAATAAATGCCATGGTTTGTTTCTGGATATAAGACAGGCATAGAGATATATGTGGTTTTAAAAATGATTCCCACAGTACTAGGGTGGAGATAGAATCTGCTCTCTGATTTCTGCTCATTGCCATAACACCTCCCTCCTATTGTCATGACAGAATTTTGTTTCTGAATTTATTATATTAAATTGTTTCAATGTACAAATGATCATATTGTGAAGTTATATCAACATTTACATCTTATAAAAAGGATGGAAATCTGACCTTTTGTGCCTGCAATCTCTAAATCTTAGCCTCTCCACATTGATATAAGGTGGGCATAAATAGTTTCCTGAGGATAATTGTACAATTCTATTATTGTTTAAAAGAAATTGTCAATATTCTGCATTGGCTATTTAGTTATATATGCATAACCCCCAAGCCACCTTAATAGCCAGCAGCTGCATTGGGTAAAGGAGGTTTGCATCTGCACCACAGATATAACACAGTTTCACACTGCTTTAATCATAATGGCTCCATGCTATGGAATCATGGGATTTGTAGTTTGTTGTGGCACCAGAGCTCTCTGACAGAGAAGGCTAAATAGCTCACAAAACTACGAATTCCAAAATTCCATTGCATTGAGACATGGCATTTAAAGCAATGTCAAACTGCATTATTTCTTCAGTGCAGATCAGCCCTGGTTACAAATCTGTAACAGAATGCCAGTCAATATCTTCATGTTTATTCTATTTACATGTTATTTTTCTTAACTACCCCCAACATGGTTCACAATAAATGTCAACTCACCTAAAAATACAGCATTTGGGAGAAACAAGCAATTTGTTACAAATGATATATTCAAATAAGATTGATGCACCTATTCAATAAATATAGCATAAATTCCATCATTGTAATGAAAGAAGCACAGAGCAAAATGAAAATTTAACATGTCCCAAACAAGGAGCCACAATAAACGCCAAGGAACTATTCTAAACTATCTGTAGCAAACATCTTTACTCAGTTGTATCAAATACTAGGCTGTAATCTACACATGATTTTCTCTTACCATTGTTAATGAGAATGTTTTTTAAAACCAGGGATAGAAAAACATGTGGCTCTTGAGATGTTGTTGGATTGCGTCTCCCATCACTGCAGTCACTTGCCTCATACAGAGTCATTTGCCTCAAGCAGATACAATATTTCTCATTTCTGTCTTGAGGGGAGAGATATTAAGGAGGAGTAAGTGTGCCTTTTGACTGGTACTGTAGTTCCTTTTCTAGAAATATATCTGTAGAAGTGGATGATGAAATGCCCTCTGTATAAATTTAAGCTGAGTCTGGCTAGCCTTATATCAAAAAGAAGCCTCATAATATCATAAAATCAAAAAGGCATACCAATCAAAGATGAAATTGTAATCTCAGTGGTTACAAGCCTTGGTTAGACTTTGTAGTCTTCCTTTGTACGTTATTGTTATATTCATCTTCTTGTTTTGCATCAGAGTGCTTCTCCTCTCACTGGAGAACAACATTCAATAGCTTCTGCTTTGCAAACATGTCAGCGTTTCTGTTCTGTGGCAGTTGGGTGGCTCCCTTATCAGTAGAATGGTGAATCTGCTCCAGCTTTTAGTCTGAACTAAAAGGAGCTATCCTTGTCTGGTTGGATCAGACTAAAGGCCTACCTACCGAGTCCATGGACCTTTCCATACTGTACAATTATAATGCTATGATTCCATTTTAATTGCCCTGGCTGCATCCTAGGGAAATCTTAGGGTTTTAAATTGTAAGTACGAGAATTCTATGACTTAGGGCTGATGCAGACCAGCCTAAAGGGCCATCCTGGGGGTGGAGTTGGAGCGTGGCGACTGCACACTGGACACTCCAATTCTGCCCTGATGCTGCTGTCACACCACATGCCCGACCACATGGCGCGCAGCGTCAGGGTGCCCTGTTGCCACAGCATTCACACATGCTGTGCCAAAGGGGTGCAAAAGAGCCGTGTCAGCAGCTCTAAGGGTGGCTTTTTGCCACCCCAGAAAGGAGCGGCATTTGCTGGCTCTTTTTGGACCAGCAAAAAGGAGGATTGGGGCCACGGCGTGTGGTTGCCATAGCCCCAATCCAGTGCTCCCAGGGGCAGCACAGAGCCTCCTCGTAGGGGCCATCTGCATCAGCCTTTAGACTTCTAAATGTCCCTACATAAACCGCAGATACCAGAATTCCTTAAGAAGTTACCATGGCAGTTACAGTGCCATAATAGTGCTATAATTAAGTAGTGGGAAAGGACCTCATATACTCATGAGAAGCTCAAAAACAAAACATAAGCAAGAATAGTGAATCTACTCTTGATTTTATCACCATCCCTCCTCAACTGTTCTGAACTCTACAAGAAGTTTGATGGTGCCAAACCTCTGAAGTGAGAGTCTAGGGTCAAAAGGGTTCCTGTGCAACTTGGAACACTGCAGGGCTAGTAGTAAAATCCAAAGCGGATCTGCTGCCTCTTAACAATGGATCCACTGACCTGAATGGAACAGTACCTTTCTACTCATGTTCACCAGCAACTAATATGCAGAAACTTATTGCCTCTGAGATAATACATAACCATCTTTATAAGGATAATTTGTTAGTATTAAGGAATGGTTATATGAGGACTTTGCCCTATAGGTGCTGCTTGATAAATGGTTACCAAGACATCTATGCATTGTTGTTCAGAGGGATCTTGGCAGTTTTAGCTGACTCCTGATTCCAACCCCAGGGTAGGATTTGTATAGACCTCCAGATGTTGTCAGATTGCAACTCTCAACATTTCTCACTATTGGCTATGTCAGCTAGGGCTTCTGGGAGTTGTATAGGACAACGTGTATAGGATTCTAATAGTGTGTGTGTGTGTGTGTGAGAGAGAGAGACTTTCTCTTTTCTATGCCCACTCCACTATTATATACATCTCTATCATGTTTACCTTTGCTCCAGGTCCTTGCTAAATTTGGCTGACTCTTTTCTGCTACTTTCCTAATACTATTTTACTTATTTATTTTTTTATGCCACCCAGAAAGAGACCCAATGCGGCTCACAAACACAATATCCCTTTTGAGGTGTCATGTCCATCCCTTCCTCTTACTCTGTGGCTTGTTTTCCCCCTCAAATGGCTTCTGACTCTATTGGGTTCTTGATTTTTCTTGTCTTTTCTTATTTGTGGCTGTGATATCCTGTAAAATGAATTCCATTCCATTTCAAGGGCATTTAATAATCACTATCAGTTTAATAATCACCTCTGTTCACACCTCGGTTCACTTGGCAGTTTGGTCTTGTTCAGTTCTGTGGACTGGAGCTCAGCAGCGTTTAGACAGTATGATAGACATGAGTTCTGAGGGTATTCATCTGAGCAATAATTGTTCCCTAAAAAGTGTCAAACCTTTCAGGAAAAGTCTGTAGAAATCATTAATACTTGTATGGATGATGTCTGGAATGTCTGCTATAAATAGCTTCTAGAAAGGATGAAGACTTGACTACTCTAGATAGCCAAAGACAGGGTAGTTTAAGACAATATTATCTGTTCTGTTTTTAATTTAGATGGCTTTGCATTTTTTAAACACATTGCTATATCACAATGCTTTGTGATGGCCCAAGCTACGAAATCAATAAAATAAGCTGAGGGAGGCAATACTCCCCCATATTATCAAAAGCCAAGAAAACAATGGTTTCTCCCTTCATAATGTGAACATTTTCTTCCTAGTTGTATCAAGATCTTTACTTGTGTTTCTTCAGAAAATGTTATCTACAGTACACAGCCTAAAATCTGGCTCAGGTTTGGAGGAATGGCATTTTACCCATGCCACAAAATCTTTCCTCATTATTCCTTAGAGTTAAAGCAAAGGAAAGCTCATAGGACTGGGCCACAAGAAACCTGATCTATAGAAGGGCATCCACCTGTGGATTGCCACGTGGATGTAGACTAGGCTTCATCTATTTGTGGATTAGATTATTTGTGAGTGGGACCTGCAAGAAGACCTACAGTGTGGAATGCTTCTGTTTCAGGCTGCCATGTCCCTCACTAGGCTTTTTATGTCCACTTCACCTTAATTTTAATTTTTAAGCATTATACTTTTACAGCTCACAGATATTCCTCTTCAACTACATCTCCCTCTTGTGTGTTAGCAGTGCTGTTTTGGCTATATACAGGTTCACATCCACACCTGGATGCTGCCAATAGAGGGAATTATGGTGTCTCCAGGTCAGGAATGCACATTTCATCTATTAGCTTCTAATGCTAACATCTCACCTTCCCCTTCTGTCCTCTGATGACCAAGGTATTTATGGCAAACCAGAAATCTTAGGGCAAAACAAGACAATGTGCTGGATCCTAATGGCTAGGATCTAGAGGCCTGGTAAAGATTGGGAACAGATTGCATGGGAGTGGGCTAAACCTTACACCAGAGACCTCTGAAAATCACCTACTAAAGATGTTCTTCACCCAGAGAAGCATACGGACTTACTCACCAAAGGGACCCAGGGACCTTGCAATGTTCATTTCCCCTTTTCTTCCACAGCTTTTATTTTCAATGACCATTAGATTTAATTAATTAAACTGGACAGGACTGAACAAAACTTCTGTATCTGTATCACACATAGCTGACTATATGAAGATAAAACTTCTAATTTATTTCTAATTTATTTTTCTTTTCTTTTAGGCATCCATTATCAAGCCACCCTTTATAATTTCCAAACCCATAATTTTTGATTTAGCAGCATTGTTAATGTCACACATTATTCATTCGTTATAATGAAATGGTTTGGGATAAAAGGGGAAGCTACAACCCCCCCCCCACACCCATATGTGAATTATATGATTAAGAGGCATTACTTGCATTTTAACCGAATATAACATTGATATTTCATTAATTTTCATAATGGTTTTTGTTCACCCTTTGTGCAAATAACTGTTGGCTAGTCACAACTAGAGTAACCAATCAACTGAATCAGTTGTGGAATGGTGAGCCAACAATAGCAAAATTTACTCTAGTTGGGACTAAGGCTGCATCTACACTGTAGAACTAAAGCAGTTTGATACCACTTTAACTGCCATGGTTCAATGTTGTGGAATTCGGGGACGTGTAGTTTTGTGAGACATTTAGCCTTCTCTGTTAGAGAGCTCTGGTACCACAACAAATAACAAATCCCAGGATTCCATAGCATTGAGCCATGGGAGTTAAAGTGGTGTTAAACTGCATTAATTCTGCAGGATGGCAGCAGCCTTTGTCAGTTTGGTAGGCTGGCCTGAGAGCAGCTGGCCCAAGGTCACCCAGTAAATTCCAAGTATATTAGGACATCAATCTTCTGTCTCAGTCCAATCTACTAACTGCTGCACCAGCTCACTGGCCTCATCTATAGAGTACTAGGCTGCAAAGGTTGGTCTACACTGACTAGCAGGTGCTCTCTATGATTCCAGAAAGGAGTCTTTCCAATGACATACCATAGATTTGCATCTTGGACTTTCTACATAAAAAACATGTGCTCCAGCACTGTGCCACAACTCTTCTTACTGAATCAAGGCAGCTTCTAATGCTAACATCTCACCTTCCCCTTCTGTCCTCTGATGACCAAGGTATTGATGGCAAACCAACTATATGACAAGCCAAATCTTCCTCCTGAAAGTGTGGAAAGACAAATGATGCTGCCAGAAGGGTAGGATTATCAGTGCTCTCCACTCTTTTATGCTTAGGGTGTGATAAAAAAAATGGGTCATTAGGAACCATGTCAGGGTTTTTGGATTTTAATACTAGCTTCAGAGAGGCCCAAGTTTTCATCACTTTCCCCCCAGTTTAGTGGGGAGATGGGATGTTTCATCAGCACTACAGTGCTCCATTGAAGATGCTTGATAGGTACCACTATGCCATGCTGGCATTCAAGGACTAGACAGGTATAAAAAGACAAAATTGGTCCAAGCGTTTTAGGGTTTGGGCTTGGCATCAGGACCTGCACTTCTGGACCCAAGGACCACATTTGTCCCATTAGCTGCACTTTTGCCACCCCTCCATGAATGGACAGGTCTTGGAACTAATTCTGTGTTCTTACCTTTTGGAATCTTCCTTGCTTCAAAACAAACTGTTCATCCAATAATTTGCCTTGTCTATCTATCCCCAAACAAAACTTTTTGGAGCCACTGTGCTCCGATTCAAGCTAGATTCAACAGCAAAAATAAAACAAAACTTTACATTTGCACTTCTGAGTATCTGCCCCCCCCCCTTCATATCAACTCAGCTAGTGACAAATTCCTTCTGGGGTTCTTACATTTGCAAATGAATGCATGAGACTTTCAGTTAAATTGTACCTCATCAAAGAAACATTTCCAGTAATTGAAATTATACCTAATAGCTTCTTTGGATGAAAAAAGAAAGTTAATATAATTGAGCAAAGCTACAGACTGCAGATTCCTGCCTCCATGGATTCTGCATGTAGATTATCATGACAGCTTTGTTCATAGCTCTCTCATCTGCTGTTCCACTTTCCCATCTTTTGAGGTCAGTCCAAGATAAGGAAATTAGTTTATTCATTCCCAACAAGAAAAACCACTTAGTCCTGAATCAGAAGTCACTGTCAAGTAGTCTACTCAAAGATAGATGTTCTTAGAAGTGGCCACCAGCCAACAGTCATTGTTGTCTGTGGGTGCTAGAAGCTGTAGACTAACACATCATGGTGTAGCTGGGGGAGAGGGAGGAATTGCTTCTCTAAATGAGAATTCTGTCTCCCACAATGTAATCTCCTTTCAATCCCCAAATTAATAGCACTGCAGAAAGTGAAACACTGAAAATAATTTCCACCTAGAACTCTTATATTTTCTGTGTTTGCATTCCCTTGGTAACTTCTGTTGTTGTTGCTGTGTGCCTTCAAGTCATTCCCGACTTATGGCAACCCTGAGGCAAACCTATCATGAGGTTTTCTTGGCAAGAGTTGTTTGGAGGAGGTTTGCCATTGCCTTCCCCTGAGGCTGAGAGCATGTGACTTGCCCAAGGTCACCAAGTGGGTTTCATGGCTGAGCTGGGAATCAAACCCTGGTCTCCAGAGTCATAGTCCAACGCTCAAATCACTACATCATGTTGACTCTGTCTTGGTAACTTTGCCTACCCCTTTTCTTTAGATTCATGAATTCTATTTCCAAATGATTAGCAAAATTTCAACTTACTGCAATGCTAAAAATTTGAAGAGTGAAGGGAATTTTCATTGGGATTCATTTATTGGGATGGGCAGAATTCTTATTGTTTTTTTGTGGGTTTTTCGGGCTGTGTGGCCATGTTCTAGAAGAGTTTCTTTCTGATGTTTTGCTAGCATCTGTGGCTGGCATCTCCAGAGAATACTGGAATGGAAGAGAGTGAGTCTCTATATATTGGGAGACCCTGGGTAGGGAGGAGTGATTCCCATATAAACTGTGTATTGTTATGTGTTGAATAGGTATTGTTCTGTTGTTAATGGCATGTCCTCACTTTGCCTTCTCTCCTCATAGACACACCATTGGGTACTAGGTAGGCAGAAGTTATGTTCAGAGCAATTCCAAATGTTACATCACAAGTCCCATCATTTCCACATAGAATGGTCAATGGTTTTGAGTTGCTCTTGAATAGAAGGGAGCATGTGCCTCTTTGCATGTCGGTGGTTGTTTCAGAAGGGCAAAGTCGAACAATCTTGTGGATGTGTAAACAGAGTCAGTCACACAATTATCTGAGTGATATATCCTTGTCTCTTTATCAACAAACACTATTATCATAAAAAAAAGTCAAGATGACCATGGCACTCAGCAAACATTTTAAAGGAACCAAAGCAGATGTTCCTTTCTCTTTTGGTTTGGCTTTTAAGTAAGGCTTGAGAGCATTAATTAATTAAGCCATGCAAATGAGAATTTTCCAGCAGAGTTTAATCAGAGTCATCCCTTTAAAAAAGTTTACTGATCCTGACAGCAAACTAGCAATTTGTTTGCATCTCTTGATTCAGGATGCTTTTAAGAGAATTTTCTCATGACCAGGTAACATTTTTGTGCCATCTAAAAAAGAGAAACAATGATAGAAAATCAAACATACCACCTGCACTGAGACAACGTAAAATTTATCTTGGCTTCCTCTTCCTTTGGTTAATCCAGTAAATTCAGAACATTGATGTGAGAGACTTTCGTTACAAATCATCATCATTCAGGAGGCAGTATATATTGATTATACCACTTCTATCTTACTTATATTCTCCTATGTGATGGGTCATGGGATGAGGCAGGTCCAGACCTACCATTAGACAGAGTCAAGTGGATGCATCATGCAACGTATTGTGTGTATATGTTGTGTAAAGGCAGCAAAATATTTGTTATGGTTGTATTTTTTTTTACTGCCAGTCAGTGGAGGTGCTTAAGAGATTCTCTGACCCATGGATGCAATGGCTTTGGGTATTATATTTTTTGACTTGAGAGAGTGTAGGTGCCATGTGCCTCAGGCAGCAAAATGCCTGGGGCTAGGCCTACACTTAATCCTGCCTCTACCCTGATAACCCCTGAAAAACTCTTTTGTCCTTTTGCCTTTTAGTGATTTTGCTATGTTTTGGGCTGCTTCTTTGTTTTAGTCATTTACAGTCATGTCTGGTTTTGAAAAGAAAAAAAAGGCTCTTATAGGCCTGAAAGAACTGGAGAATAGTTGGCTTCCGTAGAGGGCCTAAGGGGGCTTTTTAAATTTTAAAAAAGAGGCAGTGTCTGAAAAGCATTGCAAATTATGATCCTTGTGGAAAGGGGGTTAATTTAAGATTTCACTTCTCTACCAGTATGGGGCCCAAAGCAGCTTACAACACAGATTAAAACAGAATGCAACTCAAATAAATCATTAATAGTAAAATCATCATCATCATCATCATCTAATAGATTTAAACAAATAAAAACAAATAAAGTATCTCATTACAATGCCACTCCTGCAATAATACAAATAAGGCAGACACTTCCAAAATAATCATCAAAAGATTTTACAAGAAGCCTCCTTTTATTTATTTCACAGTGATTCTTAAACTTTCTTGTATACAGACCTGTTATCTTGGTACAGCTATTCGTTGCAATGTTGACGGGGGGGGGGGGGGCAATAGAAATGGCAGATAACTTATTCCCCATCTTTCAGCACAGTTGTATACATGTTTACTCATAAGTAAGCTTGACTGTGTCCACCATGGTTTGTTGTGGAGGAAGTGTGTTTGGTACTGTAGTCATAATGATTTGGCTGAAGGCATGTGAAATAAAATAAATCCAAATAAAATTGCAGAAAATTAAAAATAAAATCCAGCTCACATCTAGTTAGTGCAGCATCCAGTGTATACATCATAACCATGAAAGAAAACAGTTGTTGACCTGGAGGCACTTTATCAGTAGTACAAAAATTCATATCATCTGGCCCATGACTAAACTGACATAGTAGCACAATAAAATTTAAAATGGAAAAGTGTCACAGCACTCCTCCCAATACATTGCACCAGAAGAGACATTATTCATACATGAATATAGTCAGATGCTTAGCAATTTCAAATAGACAATAATATCACATGTAGATTTTACAGCATCAAATGCCACGTGGCAATACATTGAAATTTTGGGCAGAGCGGCTGGGGAGGGAATAACAGTTGAACAGCCTAACACTACACTATCACAAGAGTCTGCAATTTTGCATTCAGTACAGGGACAGTTCCAAACTCTAGAAGAGTTTGGAAAAGCTACTTTTAAAAACCACATCAGGGCTGGGGGGATTTTGGGAGTTGTGGTCCAAACAGTACACTGTTAAGAGCCCGTTGAGTAAGGACTACAGTTGTCAAGTGTGTGTATGTGTACACACACACACACTTGTCCCTTCACATGCACTGGGGCTGGGGGCACAAGAGCCCTGTGAATGTGGAAAAATAGCAAATAACAAAAAACACTATCTCTAGTAATCTCTTTAGGTCCTCCAACTCTATGCAACTCTGTGGTCAACATCTGTCAGACATTGACCATAGAATTGCACTGGAGGAGCTACAAATGTCTAGTGGAGTGTTCTCTCTAGGAACCTTTAGGCCCTTCAGTGCGACTTTTAGTTAAAATTGACCATAGAATTGTGCTGGAGGACCTAGATATTCCTAGAGAGAACATATTAATAACATCTGTGAATAATCAAAGTCAAAGCCTCAAATGTGGAGGGACGAGTGTGTATATACAGTGGGCTCTTGTTATCCACTGGGGTTTGGTTCTAGGACCCCTGTGGATAACAAAA
>CM034710.1:103136698-103155983 GCA_020142125.1 Phrynosoma platyrhinos
ATATATATATATATATATATATATATATATATATATATATAGCCAACTCTCCACATTTGTGACTTTGACTTTTATGGATTTGATTATTCACAGATTTTATTTTTATATTCTCTCTAGGAATCTCTAGGTCCTACGGTGTGACTCTATGGTCAATGTCCATCAGATGTCACGTTGGAGGACCTAGAGTACAATTCAGCACAAGTCAGAGGTCAATTAGAAGTTGACCACAAACATGAGCTGGAGGACCTAGAGATTCCTAGAGAGGTGCGCTCTCAGGTTTTAAAAAAAGTATTTTTTTTATTTGTAGGTTTCCCACTTTCACAGAGATCCTGTGCCCCTAACCCCAGTGAATGTGGAGGGCTGCTCACTACATATACATAAAAACCAGAATGTGGAGGAGGATTCTGGGCACACACTCCTTGTAAAGATCCTTCTAGGAATGGGGTGTGTCTTTGTGTTTTTCTATACAGAAATGCACATTGCACATGCATTTCTTAAAAGAGTAAGCACGTTTTAGGATGAATTGCTTCCAGGGTTGAAATTAGGGTTCCTAGAGCATAAACCCTCTTCTCCAGTCTTCAAAATGAAGTGAAGGAATCTCAGCGTGGTAGCATTGTCTTAAAAAGTCTGTCAATATATATAGTCTTCCTTTATTAGACTTGGCCTGCATCTGGACTGCAGAAATAAAGCAGTGTGACGCCACTTTAACTGCCATGGCTCAATGCTATGGAAATGTGGGTTTTGTAGTTTGGTGGGGCACCAGAGCTCTCTGAGAAGGCTGAATATCTCACAAAACTACAATTTCCAGAATTCCATAGCACTGAGCCATGGCAGTTAAAGTTGTGTCAAACTGCTTGATTTCTTCAGTGCAGACAAAACCTTGGCTTAGACAGTTACAATATTGTATGTTTGGCTTAAAACAGCATAATTATTTCCTAGCCACATTTGCAGTCATGGTACCATTGCCATAGGCGCAAATGCTGCTTAACCATCCCTCAAAGGCCAGTTGACAGACAGCATAGTGTAGTGGTTTGGGTGTTGGACTCTGGAGACCAGGGTTCGATTCTCAGTTCAGCCATGAAGTCCACTGGAGACCTTGGGCAAGTCACATGCTCTCAGCCTCAGGAGCAGGCAGTGGCAAACCACCTCTGAACAAATCTTGCCAAGAAACCCCCATGATAGGTTCGCCTTAAGGTCGCCATAAGTCAGAAATGACTTGAAGGCATGCAACAACAACAACAAAATTTTGAGAGCCAGTGTGGTGTAGTGGTTTGAGTGCTGGACTGTGATTCTGGAGACCAGGGTTCAATTTCCTGCTCAGACATGAAACCCACTGGGTGACCTTGGGAAAATCACATGCTCTCAGCCTCAGGAGAAGGCAATGGCAAACCTCCTCTGAACAAATCTTGTCAAGAAAAACCTGATAGGTTTGCCTTAGGATCACCATAAGTCAAAATAACTTGAAGGCACACAACAACAACAACAACAACAAGCCAGTTAGACACCTCAAGCAATGGAGTTCTGTATTGTTGCCAAGTGGGGGATTGCAGGATGATATGACCAGCTCCCTCTCACTGGCAAGTCAAGTGTGTTAAAGAGTAAGTAAGGAAAGGCCCCTGCAAGATTCCTTCTTCTGTCACTCGCTGGTAGGAGGGATGGTCACATCATCCTACAGCCTTGCATGCACCAGCACTGCAAAACTCCATTGTTCAGGATGGCTGACTGGTTTTTTTAAGATGGGCTTCAGAGATTGGATCAGGCAATGAAGTGTAACTACACCTCTGATGCAGGATCTCAGCTGGTGTTTTTCATTTCAATAGCATACTCTGTGCAGCTGTGGTTAATGTTTAATGCTCAGTGATATCACAACAGCTATCCCTTATAACATTGCTCTTATAACACCACCAGTGTCACCTTGTGTGACATTTGTTTTGTTGTCATTGTGTGCCTTTAAGTGGTTTCCAATTTATGGTGACCCTATGGCAAACCTATCATGGGGTTTCTTGGCAAGTTTCTTCAGAGGGGATTTAACAGAAGAAATTGAGGAATCCAGCCATTCTTCTTTCATTCATGGTCAGCAAGCTGTACTTTTGCTTGGTGGACACATTTTTGAACATTAGTAAATAACATCCACATCTGAAACTTATTACACCCATGTTTCTTTTCTCACCTCCCATAGAGCCAGTCAGTTTGGCAGATATTTTCCTTGTTTGATGAATAGAACGCCATAAATTTTCTGGAAATGATGCCCAAGAGGCATATCACCATTTTTATTTGATTGCATGTAAGTTAATGTCCCTTGCCTCCAGTTAATAGAAGAAAATTTAATCAAGGCTTATTAATAATTTAATTGTAATAGGTTTTTGATGAAAAGAACATTAAGAATTTAAATTTAAGAGCCAGATATGACCCCCCCCCCCATAAAGCATATAGATATACCTACTTAAAATATACCGGTATGTTGATCTATGAAGGTACAAGATGGAGCCTTACTGTGGTTAGAGGACATATTTTGTACACTTGTTGCTTAGAAAACTGCTATCACAAGCGATGATTTTAAAACACAGCTTGGATCCAAGCTATGCAATGGACCATATTGTCCAGTATGAGGCAATATTGCTTTGAATTCTTCAGGAGAAGCCCTTCTCTCTGTCTTGTCATTCCTGGAAGAATATTTGGTGGAGATGCAACAGAAGGCCTTCTCAGTGCCTACTTCTAACTCTGGAATTACCTTCCAAGGGTTGCTAGACTGGCTCCCATCCCTGTTCTACTACTACATGCAAAGACCTTTTTATATAAATGATTCTGTAGCAATTGATCAACAGCAATCTATGGGACCTTTAATAGGCAGTGATGTGTTTTTTTAAGTAGCTTTTTTGTTGTTTTAATATGACCATTTGTCATTTGTTTTATTTTGTTTATTTTATTTTGTTTATTTCATTTGTTTTATTTTGTTTATTTTAATAGTAAAATTGATTGAGTTTGCCAAAACCTGAGATCTAGGGACAATCACTTGTGATATTACAGAAGGTGGGCTCTGGTGATGTTGCAAGAGGAATGTTGAAAAAGGTACTTCCCATGGATGTCATTACTTTTCATGCCCTCCAGCATTTCAAACAGATAAAAACTGAGACACTTGTGGCCAAGCAATATTACAGTTTAGTCAAGATGACAAAAATTATTAATGAAAAACACACAGGCTGGGAGAAGTTGCAGCATTTTGCTTTTGTCTGAATTTTCTGAGAAGGGCAAGACTTCAGTTCCTCCTTTCTTTTCCCTCCTGCTGAGTTAACTACTTTTGCACTTTGAATTCAGTTTGCAGCAACTAAAGTAATCTCAAGACAAAGGAGGAAAGTGGAAGGAGGTGAGAGATACTGGACATTTTAAAAGCAGATAAAAAGATGGGATGATAGAGGATTAATTGGGACTGTCCCTCCCAAATTGGGGTAACTGGAGGGTATGACTTTTCAAGGCAATGCTCTCGCCCTGAGTATCAGAGAAGAAAAGCCAGGCCCTGAGATCCCTTTCTGCTATGGTGTTATTTGTGCCTCAGGTCTAAAGTAAATATGAAAGCTGCCGTCCACAGTTATGCCCCTATTTAAGTACAAAGTAGGTATCTTTTAACATCAGGTATTGTTGCATATATTGTATTTAGAGTGACTACAGGCAACACTGAAAGAGAGCAAGGCTGGTTTAAAATATTTGGAGCTCTGGATCAGTTCCAAAAATAGGGTGTCATTTGCACACATGTGTGGATTATTCTGGGAATGGTGACTAACAAATGAATTAATGAAATATACAGTGTAATGCAGTGTAAAGCAACACCCAAATCTTCATCTATGAATCTACTTATAGCCCTGTAACTTCTGTAACATTAACTGCCCATGTAGCTTGACTTAATTATTAAAGCAGTCCACAAGGTGTTGATGATAGCAGAAACACTGGGAGATTCTGGAAGGGAATGGGGAAGAAGAGGAAGCAAATCACATCTTTTCTCCTACAGGAATAAGCCCCTTAGATCAGGGGTAGGCAACCTGCGGCCCGGGGGCCGGATGCGGCCCCATGAGGCCTTTGAACCGGCCCCAGGCCAGTCCTGCCCCCCCGCCATGATGATATTGATTATTGTTGTTATTACTTGTTCTTGGGGTTTTTCTTGGCAAAATCTCCACAGGAGTTTTGCCATCATGGCTTTTCTGGGGCTGAGAGAGCGTGCATGCATATTTTTAAATTTTATTTTATTTTTATTATTTTTATTATTTTATTATTTTGCTTCGGCCCGCCAATTGTCTGAGGGACAGCAACCCGGCCCCAAGCTCAAAAAGGTTGCCTACCCCTGCCTTAGATGGTGAGGTGCCTTGAGCTTGTGCTCCAGTCAAACGACTTGTCTCTTTTTCTGCTCCCCATAGAGCCAGAAAGTTGTATCCCTTCTTGTTCAATCCTCAGATTTCAGAGAGCCTTGAGCAGGTAACCAGAATCTTTGCTCACTTGTAATGAAACCACTTTTAAAACTGTACCCATACAAACCTGCCTAACATAGACCCCAAAGATCTAGGTCATTTGCCCATCAGTAAGATATATGATGCTAATGAGCACAAAAGTGGTGATATACCTGTGTGGATTATATAGCTTCTAACTGCGAGGGGAGGAATCTCATGACTGGATGTCTTCTTATTGCTGCATGCTTTCAAGTTGTTTCCAACTTTTGCATGCTCAAGGCAAATCCATCACAGGGTTTTCTTGGCTAAATGTATTCAAAGGGGGAAAAACTTTTACCTTCCTCTCAGACTGTGACTTGCCCAAGGTCACTCAGTGGTTTTCTATATTTGAATGGGCATTTGAACCCTGGTCTCCAGAGTCCTAGTCCAGTGCTCAAACCATGCTGGCTCTCTTACTGAATGTCTAACCCTGTATAATTATTTGCAGACCAGCCAAAATGTTGCAGTCATACAATAGTATACAAACACAGGCAACTTTCTATCATCTTAGATGGCATAAATGAAACAGCAAGTATATATACAAATATAACAACTAAAAAAGCAATAGCCTTCCATCATTGACAGCCACTATTCTGAGATTGTGCTTTTGTTATCTATAGAGGACATTCTGGGGTTTGAAAATGTTGTCTAAGTAAAAAAAAAAAAAAAAGAGAGAGAGAGAGAGAAGAATCTAATATCACAGACATCACCATGCTTACAAAAAAAAGAGAGACCATTATCTTTAAGTGAAAAATATTTCAAAATTATAATAGCACAAATGCTCACAAGTTGACATTTGATCAAATTCAACATCAAGCCACAAGGGTGTACACACATTCTCTATCTCTGGAAAAAAGGAAGAAAGAAAGAATGCCACTGTGATTAATTTGTAAGCAAATTGTGCAACATACATAAAACTAGCTACAGCTGGCATTTATCTGCCTTTGGGCCTAAAGGGGGAAGTGGCAGGGGAGGTATTGAAAGCCCAAATGAAAAGAAAAACTGAGATGGCATCAGTTCAATGATGAAAGAAAAACAAGCCATGACCCTTCTCTTTTGTCTCGCTTTTAAAACCATGATTGATTCTCTGACATTTGGTAATTAATAAAGTATAATTGAATTTTGTCTGGTCTAGGCACTTCAATTTAAATGATTTATTTTTCTTTCTTTTTATTTTAAAGGAGAAAATCCAGTTTGCACTATAGGCCTGCCCTACCACAGGGGTGGGAATTATATAGCCCTCCAGATGTTGCTGAACTGCAGCTCACAGTATTCCCCACCATTGGCTATTTGCAGACCAAAACATCTAGAAGGCTGCACAATTCCCACACTTTCTCTACACTATACATAATGTGGGAAAGGAAGGGGCTCTCCAGATGTTTTTGGACTTCAACTACCTTAACTCCATCAGCTGGAGCCAGCCCACTAATCTCTGGAGGCCCACATGTTCCATATTCCTGTTTATCACACCAGATCTGTCTGTCTGTCTGCCTGTCTGTCTGCCTGTCTATCTATCTATCTATCTATCTATCTATCTATCTATCTATCTATCTATCTATCTATCTATCTATCTATCTATCTAATATTTACTGGCATATACATGGGTAAAGTGTTGATTTTCTATCCATGGTTTTTGAAAACCTGACTTCCAGAAACCCCTGCTTGGACCACAGCTATCAGGCACATAAGAAAATGTACGTAACTCATGTACTTGCTGGTATTTTTTAAGAAATAGGTGCTAGACCACATAGGCCTTTTGTCTGGTCTAGCAAAGTTCCCCTTACATTCTTAATTTGTCTCCCAAGTACCTTCCACAGATAGATTTTAGATCTACATGACCTAAATTGAAATGAGCACTGCATGTACAGGGGTGGTAGAAACCCTTGGGTTTTCTCCATGTTGATAAGCTACTTTCCCCATAACCCTTAACCATGTTTCAAGCTGGCCATGGTTAATGGGAACTGGAGTTCAATGACATCTGGAGGGGCACAACTTTTCCAGCTTTGTCTTAAGAATATATCCAGGCAAACCCTCATGTAAGACTCTTGTTGGTAAAACTGGCTTACCATCAGAAACTGTGCATGTCATATAAAGGATGGAATCACTTTTACATAATGAACTACTTGACAGTTAAATAAAATAGGATCCCTAATCCCTAGCCTGATGTTTAAAAAAAACCCTCTTGCAGACACTGGCAAGAGCAGTGGCAGCTGGTGTCTACCATGTCAGTGGAGCAGTGAATCAATTCCTGCTTTTCACTAGCTTTGAATGGGCTATCCATGATGCTGCACTCATTTAGAAATAGAGTTCAGCATTTTGAAAAGCTCCCTTAAAACTTAAGAGTGGGTTCTCCACTACACTGACATGGAAACCAGTATCTGCCCCTGGGGAGGAGCACTCTCTTCCTTTCTCTGCAATGCACTGAACAGAGCGGAAGAGGGAGAGAGGAGGAGAATTGCCATAAATAGAGAGGGGGTGGCAGAAAGAGGAACAGAAGGCAATCCTTCCCGCTTTTACCTCTGGCACTGCTGTCACTTGTTTTAACTTCCTGAGGGTAGAACTGGATGATCAAAGATTCAATTAGTGCAACTGAGCCATTGAAGGGTCCCTAAGCTGAAATGATATGGCTTGTTTCCTCTTCTTCAGTTACTTTCTAAACTTTTCAGTGTTCCTACTCTCCTCCACATTATGGCTGAGATCGTACATCGTCTCAGCATAGTGTTTCCACTTCCACCCCTGGAGTTACACTACTCTAGCACTACACAGTCCTCATAATGATGACTGCTTTAGTGCATCACATGAAGAACCATGAATGTGTATGGCTGCCCTCTTATTTTACAATGTGCAAAATCACTATACAATGAGTAATGTGCAGTGACATTCTACTCTAGGTGCATTATTGTTCATCTGCAACTGTTCTGCATGTGGACTTCTGTTTCCTCCAGCTCAATATGTCTATTGTGGATTGTCCAAACTTTGGAACTCCCTTTCCATAGAGGCCAGGCTTACTCCATCTTTACTCTCCTTCTGGAGGCAGATCAAAACATTTTTGTGCCACCAAGCCTTTGCAAACTGTTGGGGCTGGGCTCTTTAATGCTGTGTGGTGCTGGTTTTTAACCTTTTAAAGGATGTTTATATAGTTCTTCATTTTTATTGTTTTAAATGCATTTTAATATATGATCATTTTTTCATTTAACTTTTGTAGTGTCTTTAATCTGTATTGTTTTTAAAATGTTGTTGGACACCTTGAGTCCCATTAGTGGGAGAAAAGTGGAATATAAATGAATGAAATAATGATAATGATGATGATGATGATATTCTGCTTCCTATTGTACTTTGCATTTGGTTATTTATTCTTTCTTTCATTATCATGTTTGTTTTAAATTACTATGATCCTTTTAAAAAGTGTGCCAAGGTACCAACCACTTTAATTCAACTTTGCCTGAAGGAAATGCAGCCCTCAGACTGTTCCTTCACTAGCAACTCAGTGGACAGGAAAGATTCAGGGATGGAGCTGTCAGAGAAAGGAGAAGAGGAGAAAAGGGGGTGGCCCACCAACTTTTTGCTTAGGATCTTGGCCCTCCTTGCCTCCATTTCCTCATAGGTTTTTTTCCTAGGGAAATGTGTATCTTAACTGGTTTTTTTAAAAGTCCCTCCTTTTTAAAGTCCCCCATTTGCTGAAACAAAGACACCTACCTTGGGCTACTCCGTGTGACATTTGCCAAACTGCAGCTTGAGGATACCTCTTCCATGAAGCTGGAGAATCTGGTTATACTCTTTGGGCATGGCATGGAAGCCAGGCTTAGGTAGCTGGTTGTCGTAATAGTGATGGCTGATGGGAGTGCCTGCTATGCTTTTTGAGAAAGGCCAGAAGCCATACAGCTTCACATTCTCACACAGTTCCACTGCGGCACTGGTGATCATAAAACCCGAAGACAACCGGTAGGCTTTGACGCCTTTAGTCCTCCAGAACTGAGCAAGATTTTTGAGGTATTTGGGATAGAAAAAGACAGCCTTCTGTTTTGCGCTGAACTCCTTCAGAGTGTGGTGTACTTTGAAAGAAGTGGCAGTGTTACTCCTGAAGGAAAAGGCTGGTAACAAAAGGAATGCTTCTCCATAGCGTGCAATGTTTTCCAGGAAAGTGGCCTTCTTTTCATTCAGTTTGTTATACCTGCAAACATGCAAAGGCTTAGGCAAATTCTTAACTGATTCACACACACTGGGTATGGTTACGTGATATCTAACATTGATCCCAAGGATCCTCCTCTGAAGTAACAAACAGTTTGTGCTATTAGTGCTGGAATCATTTCTGATATTCACTAAAGTTGCCATTGTTCAGCAACTTTCAGCTTGGTTCAGCAAGCAAAAACATTTTTATTTAAGCAGGCTTTTAAACATATAATCAGGACAGGGCAGTTTTCTATCGGGGTGGGGGTGTTTTAGTCATGTTTGTAGAATGGTTAATTTTGACTGTTTTAAATTTGAAACTGTCTTTTTATTAATTTTATACTATTTTATCTAGATTATTTTAATTGTTTTAAAATTTTCATTGTGATGTTTTATCAATGTTTTATCTTGTGAGCTGCCTTGGGTCCCTTTTTTGGGAGAAAGGTGGCACAGAAGTGAAATAAATAGATAGATAAATAAATAAATAAATAAATAAATAAAATTAGTGACCTCCCAATTGGGCTACTGCAATGTAAGGAGCTACCCTTGAAGATCACTCAGAAATGTCAGCTAGTACAAAATGCAGCAGTTAGATTGCGTACTGGAAGATCCTACAGAAATCACACAAGACCAGTTCTAAAGGAATTGCTGCCAATATGCTTCCAGTCTGAATTCAAGGTGCTAGTGTTCAGATTTAAACTATTAAACTGCTTGGAAAGAGTACCTCTCCCTATGCATGCCTGACTAAAGATTAGGATCTGGTGGATAGGCCCTCCTCTCTGTCCTACCAGTGGGAGCAATAGACTGCTTCAAGATGTGAGAGAGGGCCTTCTCTTCTCTGATTTGGGAGGCCAGATGGTACCAATACAAGCATCATTCCAGTGCTAAGTTAAAACATGACTTTTATTTAATCCTTTGTTACTTAATGGTTTTGTCCAAATCAGTAGAGATCTTGTGTGCTTTCAAGTCATTTTTTTTAAACTTATGGTGACCCTATCATGGGAATTCCTTGGCAAGATTTGTTCAGAGGGGTTTGCCATTGCTCTCTTGTGAGACTGAGAGAGTGTGATTCTCTCCAAGTGGGTTTCTGTGGCCAAGTAGGGATTTAGGGAGCCCTGGTGGCACAGTGGTTAAATACCGGTACTGCAGCCATTCACAGCCACAAGGCAGGGTTCCAAGGTCCACTCAGCCTTGCATCCTTCCGTAGGTTGCTAAAATGAGTACCCAGGTTGTTGGGGGCAATTGGCTTACATATTGTAAACCACTTAGGGAGTGAGTGCACTGATAACTGGCATAGAAATGTACTTGCTATTGCTATATTGCTATTGATTGAATCCTGGTCTTCAAGAGTCCTAGTCCAACATTCAAAACACTATACCATGCTGACTCTCACAAACCAATACTTGCAGATTCTTAAGAGCTTTTTTTTAAAAAATAGTTTAACATGTTTGTAGAATGGTTAATTTTGACTGTTTTAAATTTGAAATTGTCTTATATTATTTAATCTGATTCTTATTGTAAATTTCACTGTGATCTTATAAAATAGGGAGGGATACAAATACATTTAAAATTAAGTAGTCTATTTATATGAGCAGTGTAATATGAAAAAAGGCAATTCAAGACGATTGTTGTGGTTGGGTAGGCCAGACTGTGGAGAAGCTACTTTTAATTTCCAGAATCCTCTGGACCAATAAGGCCACTGGCCACACTGGCTGGGGAAATCTGGGAACTGTGATCCAAAAACATAAATTATGAAGCTCTGGAGTAGGCCATTTGTGGGAGTGTGTAGATAAGTGAATCTGCACAACAGACTTGGCTTGGATTGTCAGAATTAACTCTTTGCCAAAAAACCCCAAAACCCCCCAAAAAACCTTCAACAAGGAATACAAAGGCAAATTCAGTCCTACCCATTTGTCATTGGAGCTGGCAGATCTAATAGATTTCAAATATGGAGGAATGAAATGTTAAGTCAATATACAGTCCTGGTGCCCTTGTGGCACAGTGGATAAATGCTGGTACTACAGCCACAATGTTGAGTATGATCCCAGGGTTCAAGGTTGACTCAACCTTAATAATAATAATAATAATAATAATAATAATAATTTTAATTATATTTCCTGCCTTTCCCTGCAGATCGAGGTGTGATTACATCAATAAAATGTACAACAATATACAGAATACCATCAATAAAATAAATAAAATAACAACATTATAATAACAATAAAATGACCCAATCAACATCAATACCCAAAAGCCATGTAAATAATACTATTTTAATTTTAGGCCCATTAAGGAGATCAAGTGGATAGGCCCGCCAGAAGAGCTCGGTCTTAAGTGCCTTCTTGAAGGTTTCTAGAGTAGTGATAAGACGAATCTCCTCCAGTAGGCTGTTCCACAACTTGGGAACTGCGGCCATAAACGATCTTTGGGAAGTTGTAGTAAGTCTGATTTTTTGGTATTCTAATAGATTCTTCCCTGATGTTCTGAGAGTGTGGGGCGGATTGTGTGGGGAGAGGCATTCCTTCAAGAAACTCAGGCCCAAGGCATATAGGGCTTTTAAGGTAATAACCAACACTTTATACTGCGTCCAGAAGCTAATCGGCAGCCAATGCAGAGCTTTTAGCACAGAAGTTATATGGTTAGACATAGGTGTGCTGGTGACCAATCTGGCTGCCACATTTTGAACAAGTTGAAGCTTTTGAACTTGGTACAGAGGTAGCCCCATGTAGAGCACATTACAGAAATCCAAACGAAAGATTACCAGAGCAAGTACTACAGCTTCAAGGTCCTTCTGGTCCAGGTAGGGATGCAGTTGGTGAATCAACCAAAGTTGATACCAAGCACTCCTGGTCATCGCATCCACTTGAGATGACAACTGTAGAGATGAATCCAGGAGTACTCCCAAACTGCGAACTTTGTCCTTTAGGGGAAGTGTGACCCCATCCAGGACAGGGTGACAAAGCTCCCTCCCTAGACTAGGGGTACCTATCATGAGCACCTCTGTTTTCTCTGGATTCAGCTTGAGTTTGTTTTCCCTCATCCAGCCCATTACTGACCCTAGGCAGGCATCCAGAGGAGTGATGCCATCCATAGTCACTGCAACAGTCGGAGACATAGAGAAATAGAGTTGGGTGTCATCAGCGTGCTGATAACACTGTGCTCCATGTCTCCAGATGATCTCACTCAGTGGCTTTATGTACATGTTAAACAGCATGGGGAGTAGGATGGCACCCTGTGGGATGCCAGATGTCAGCTCTTTTAGTAGAGCTACTATCCCCCAGCATCACCATCTGGAATTTGCCCAAAAGGTAGGACCAGAGCCACTGAAGCGCAGTGCCCCCAATGCCTAACTCCCTCAAGCGTTCCAGAAGGATACCATGGTGTATGGTATCAAATGCCACTGACATGTCCAAGAGCACCAACAGGGTCACACTTCCCCTGTTGATGCCCAGACGAAGATCATCGACTAAGGTGACCATGGCAGTCTCAACTCCGTATCCCGCCCTGAAACTGGTTTGAAATGGGTCCAGATAATCGGTTTCTTCCAAGACAGCCTGGAGTTGGAAGGCAACTGCCCTCTCGATCACTTTACCCAAGAATGGTAGAAGGGAGACTGGCCTATAGTTATTTTTCACCAGGGGATCAAGGGAGGGTTTTTTCAAAAGCGGTTTGACCACTGCTAATTTTAAATCAGATGGAAATTTTCCCTCCCTGAAGGGTGCATTGATTATTAATTGTAGTAATATTTTTACTGCAGCACCTCCCTGAGTGGTCAGCCATGATGGGCAAGGATCCTTTCATAGGTTGATAAAATGAGTATCCAGTTTGTTGAGGGCAACTGGCTTAGAAAGTGTTTAGAGAGTGCTGAGTTCACTATTAAGTGATATATCAACGTGAATGCTATGCTAACTGCATATGCTATACAATCAGTCCTCCATATTGGAGCATTTGTGGATGGCCCTGCGCCATTATTGTCAATGGCAGCGCATGCACACAGCCATGCCGACATTGATGGCAATGAGACTTGAGGTCCTGCATTTTTTGGTATCTGTGGGGATGAGTGGGTCCAGAACTGTACCCCTGCTGATACGGAGGGCTGACTGTACTTTAGAAAGAAGATGCAATGTCTAATTTCAGAATCTTCAGCTGATTCAGGACAAGTAATGAGCAGAAACTGATTGGACAGAATTGTTCCACAGCTGCTTTCATTTCACAAGTATTCATTAAGCACACAAAACACTTTCATAAGGCAATGACCAGCCAAACAGTTTTCCACAAAGAGCCAGTTACTCCCTTTCTACTTGCTTGCTATATGTTTAGTCAATTAATTTGGCATCAAACCAGTTGCAGAACTAAATAATGACAGTGTCCTGAATTCAGGATTAACACGAAGCAAAACCTTGAGTAGCAGTGAAAGACATGAGATGCATAAACTGGAGGTGGCTGGTGGCTTCTGGGTCAGTGAGGGAAGTGAACCCACTCTGGGTTTTAGTCCAGACATTAAAGAAGCTATCCAAGGAGCTGAAACCCATCCCCAAAACAGCTCCTTGAAATTTCAGAGTAAAGCCGGGAGCAAATTCTCAGCCTAATTACATGGAAGCCACCAGCTGCTATTAGCCCAAATACTATGGCTTGTTCATTTCTTTATTTTTGGTTACATTATCTTATCTTTCCTCCAACGAGTTTGAGATGGCACACACAGTTCTCTCCTTGCCATTTACCCTCACAACAACCCTGTGAGGACTGACAGAGGGGGTAATAGGCCCAAGTCAACCAACAAATTTCAAAGCTCTGTAGGAAATAGAACCTGGGTCTTCCAAATCCAGTGTGAGATCGTGTAGTGGTTTGAGTATTAGATTAGGACTCTGGAAGACCAGGGTTTGAGTCTCCACTGAGTGACCTTGGGCAAGTTACATTCTCTCAGAGGAAGGCAATGGAAAATCCCTTCTTTATATGTCTTTCCACAAAAAACAAACAAACAAAAACAAAACATCATACATCCGAAATGGCATGATGGCACACAGCAGCAGCTCCCAAATCCTAGTCCACTGGCCACTCTATCAAACTGTCTCTTTGAATAAATGGCTGTCCTAGCTGGGCTTGATGGGGGTCATGCTCTGACACATCTGGACACCAAGAGGTTGGACAAAGCTGCTTTAGCTGGAGCCTGTAATTTTTGCAGCACTCTTCTTTCCTCACTGCTAAGAGCTTGTGAGGCCAAAGAGCAAAAGGCCATTGTATTTACTCCATCAACAAAAGCTTTCCCCTCTTTCCAAAAGAATGAGCAGCTTAAGGGCTTTCAGTCTGCATTAGGCTGCCTTTTTAGAAGAAACTTGGGACCACTAATGAAGCAATTGGAATTCAATGGCCATGATGGTGGCATGCCAGAAAGTTTCTAAAATGAAGAACCAAGTAATTAAACACGAGTTGCGAATGACACTGCAAGCATACTCACTTCTGGGCTATGATGCTTGGGTTGACAGTCACGAGATTTGTCTTATTACCCACATCTTGACTGACACTTCCCTCAGTTGGTGGAAGATTACACCTGCAATTTGACAAGAGCCAAACATTCTGTTCTTTATAACCTTCCAGTATCTCTCAGACAATCAAATGTATGCCACTTTATCAAGTATCAAAGGTTGCAATCCTAGAACATCCCATCTTTCCCGGAAAGAAAGGCCCATTGGCAATGTTAGAAATGCCAGTGCAGTAAACATATATGCAATGGCCCTGAAGATATCTTAAGTGCACCAATTAAGCTTCCAAATTGCACTGCGTAATTAACTTGCAGAATTCGCTGACATAGGCTGGAGAAATAATGCAGTTTGACACTGCTTTATCTGCCATAGTCCAATGCTGTAGAATTATGGGGGTTGTAGTTTTGTGAGATAGTCACCTTTCTCTGTCAGAGAGCTCTGGTGCCACAACAAACTATGAATCCCAGAATTCCATAGCATCGAGCCATGGCAGTTAAAGTGGTATCAAACTGCATTATTTCTGCAGTGCAGATTAGACCACAAGCTGGGATGGCAGCCACAGGCTTAGATAGATTTCAGGAGGAGTGAAACGAATTGCTCCCTCTAATGAGGCACCTGGCGACGGACTGATGCCAAGCACTGCCATCATACCAGAGTGCCAGGTAATAGGGGGACAATGGGGCATGCCCAGACCCAGAAAACTATGGGATGCTCCTGGAGTATTCTGGCCCATGCAGTCACCACTAGTGATGCTGTAGCAACTTGCTTATGAGGAAACATTACAGTTTGAAGACACTGTATGTAGAGAGATCTTGTAGAAGTAGACTTTAGTCTACAGTAGCTCATG
The DNA here is from genome assembly GCA_020142125.1 of Phrynosoma platyrhinos. Taxonomy (NCBI): domain Eukaryota; kingdom Metazoa; phylum Chordata; class Lepidosauria; order Squamata; family Phrynosomatidae; genus Phrynosoma; species Phrynosoma platyrhinos. The sequence goes on from CM034710.1 coordinate 103,151,668, forward strand.
CTGCCAATCTCTTTTGTTCATCTAGTCTCAAAGGTGCTACAAGATCTCTCTACATACTGATTCTACAGACTAACACAGCTATATCTTTGAATTCTACCAGTTTGAAGACACTCTTTAACTTAGAAAAAAAAATGAAAGGGTGAAATTACAGAAATGTAAGATTTTTTTTAAAAAAAGGAGAATCTGTTGTTGTATATTATTACTAGTTTTATCCCTCCCCACCCCACAATTGCTTTAGTCCCAACTAGACTCACTGTATAAATGGGAATTTGATAAGTCAACTTGATAAGTCAACACTTATAGAAAATCCATTGATTCAGTTGGCCTATGCTACTTGAGATGAACAACAGAATTTGGGTACCTACATAAATATACTTAACTGTACAAAAATCAGATTAATGAATCCCCTGCACAGTCTATAGCAATATCTCTCAAATAACTAGCATGAATACTTTCAGCAGCTTTTGCAAATAAGCCTGTTTTATGTCAAACATATGGATCAGTTTGTGACTATATCAGTCAACCTCTTACCTGAATACAAAGTCTGATTTATCGATTTCAGCCCCACAACTGGAGCCCTTCAGAATCCCGCCATTTCCAACCACAGCACATTGCTTGAAGGGATAATCCAGAGGCTGCGACTGAAAACCAAAAGTGTGGACCAATTGTTGTACAGCAAAAATTAAGCAAAAATGGAGTCGGGCATTATTGGAAGGATATGCAACCAAACTTTGCCTTCTCCCTTCTGCAGTTTCCTGCCACACCCTGAGCATCTTTCCAGAGGGCTAGTATAGGGCTACAGCGCAGGGGGACAGATAGGGAGAGAGGTGCAGGAGAAAGTGAAAGAGAATTCAGCCAAGGCTAGGCAAAGAGATCTTGAACCAGCCAAGTACCATCCCAGGAGTTTGTCACACCACCTCTATTCTCACTGAGATTGCATTAATGAAGGTAAGTGCATACATGATTGGTTTGGGAGCACCCACTACTGCATGTCCCTTCCTTAGCCCAACTGGGCTTTTGCTGTCCCCTTGAGCTCTCTTCCCCTTTCATTCTTAACCCAGCTTCCCTGCCCTATGTCTTACCCAGCGTGCCTTTCATTTGTGAATGTTTGTTTTAAAAATGCAGTTCCAGAGCTATGCAAATGCAGTTTAATGAAAGAAAGAAAGAAAGAAAGAAAGAAAGAGAAATAAAGAGGGAGAAAGAAAGAAAGAAAAAAGAAAGAAAGAAAGAAAGAAAGAAAGAAAGAAAGAAAGAAAGAAAGAAAGAAAGAACAAAACCCCCCAAATAGTAAAGGGATAGTAAAGGGGAGGGAGGACGGTGGAGAGGAAGGGACACTGACACCATGTAACTGCGCAATCCCGGAACTGCCTTGGGAGTATTTTACCACACCTGAAGACCTTTCTATACCAGTACGATTGGGAGCTTATTGATGGGTTTTACCATCAGTGGCAAGATGCAGGCTAACCATGCTTCCAGGACAAGGCAGTGATGCCTATCATGCAATAGGTATTTCCAAAGACACTATTGTCGAACTTTTAAAAGCTGCATATAATAAAGTCCCATGTCCTAGTGCAACACTCAGCCCACTACACCATGCTGGCTCTCTTACTATAAAATACAGACCAAAATATCTGGTCACTGTCCACTGACTTGGAAGGGTTTAGCACTCGGGAGGAAGGAGAAGTGGGAGAGGAAACTTGGTTGTATGAACCTTCTGCTTGACTCCCATCCAGAACACTTTAATTATCAAAGGTATTATAGAAGTGTTTGCCTTACCTCAGGCAGCATTCTGAATATTTCCTCAGTGATGTGAATGGTTTTCTTATTGTCCACTTCATAACTCATGTTGCTTCCCAGTAGGGTATTGTTTTGAGAAGCAATAAAGTTGTGAACAGCATCACAGCATGAGGTGAGCTCTGACCTACAAAATAAAATACAAAATACAAATAAAAAGATCTTTATAGCGAATATTGTAGAAAAAGATGTTCACTTAGGAATGCCAAACAGCCAACTTTTTATTCATACTGATCATGATTATGATAATTTATGTTTTGGTTTTCCACCTACCAGGTGTTCTTGACTGGTATTTTTGACCATTAATGGTTCTGATACTATGTAAGAATTTAGGAAGCAATGAGGTACTGTCAGATTATTTGGCATATTCCAAATAACATCACTATTCATGCGTGTGCTGTTGTGATCATCTCCATGACAATTTCATTCAGATGTTTTGCCAGGCAGGAAAAAAGCTTTAGGTCTTCCAGTCATGACACAACAATGTCAGCATGTCTGATATTTTTAGGAAATATAGTACAGTCAGCCCTCCATATCCATGGATTCTACATCCATGGATTCAAACACCCACCGCTTGAAAATACTTTAACAATTTTTTAAAAAGCCTTGATTTCACCATTTGGTATAAGGGATGCCATTTTACTGCAACGTTGTATATAATGGGACTTTAGCATCAACAGATTTTTGCATCCATGGATTCCAACATCCATGGATTGAAAAATATATGTTTTTAAAATTCCTAAAAGCAAAACTTGATCTTGCCATTTTATATAGGAGACACCATTTTACTGTGCCATTATACTGAATACGACTTGAACATCCATGGATTTTGGTATCCACTGGGGTTCTGGAACCAAATCTCAGTGGATACCAAGGCCCCACTGTATATTTTTTCTAATCTAATGTTCTATAATTGTCAAAGGTTGGCTGGATGGGTGGGAGGTTCGCTCTCCCCTTTGTTCCTCTCCTCCTTTTATAAACAATGGGAGGGAAACAATTCAGACCAGCCCCAAGAGTAGATAGCTTTTTGACCAGATAGGCCTTTTTTCTGACTCTTGATATGTTGTTAGTTTCTTACTACTGATCTACGACCCTGTCCCAACAGCTTTGTATGTTTCTATGCAGTGTTTAGCATTGCACCACATCTGAGTCCTCCAAACAACATGCATCCTTGATAAGTTTAAGTCCCACTGATGTTAACAGGTCTACTCTAAATATGATTAAATCTGGACCAAATCTGTATTACTAAGGGGCAGTTTTTAAAAATCAGAGGTAGCCCTCTATTCACAAATGCAAATACATCAGGGACTTTACAGCCTTGTTATATGATGCATTTGTTCATGTATTTGTAAAGCTTATTGGTATTTTCAACATCTATGGAAGTGGTAGAATATACATCTTCATCTGTAAAAAAAAAAAAAGCTTACTTGCTGCTGGCTGTCATTTTCAAATTTCTAAAAGTCTAATTTTTTAAAAAAACTTAACAAAAGAATAGATTCTCACACAAACATTTATCAGTTATATCATATACAAATTTGGAATGGCTAGTGTCAGTGAATCTATCTGTATTATGTGGTCATAGACCTGAGCAAAATAATATTTTCTTTAAAAGCAGCTTAATATACAAATTCAAAAGAGGATATAAAACACATATTAAAAGAATTACACCTTTTAAAGGAGATATACAACATCAAGTCATGAAATGCAGAAGTTAAAATAAGTAACACGACTGAATCCTATTTTGGGAGAAAGGAGGGATATGAACCCAATAAATAAATAATGGGGACTATGAATGGCATAATTGTGCCTGGAGCTGCCACATTTTATGCTGCTGCCACACTGCAGAATTAATGGAATCCTGGGTTCTGTAGTTTCTTGTGGCACCAGAGCTCATGAAACTAGAACTCCCAGAATGCCATGGCAGTTACAGTGGTTTCAAATTGCATTACATCTGCACTGTAGATGCAGCCCTAAATAGTTTATTCCACAGATATCTACTCAGAAGCAACCATCCCTGACTCTAGGCAAGAGTATATAGGATTTCAGTCTTTCTAGAAGTTCTTGGACTTTTAAATATGCTAGCAGCAAAATGCATGACATGCTATTTTAACAATGTGGATTCAATGGATACTAAAGGGGGCTGCAGACTGCCAGAAATAGTGCAAATTGAGTCCACTTTTAGGGTTTGGGTTAGGGCTAGGGAATCATGGGAACTGTATTTTATTGTGGCACCAGAGCTCTCTGACAGAGAAGGCTCAATGTCTCAGAGAGAAAAACAGTTCCCATGATTCCCTAGCACTAACCCTAACCCTAAAAGTGGACTCAATTTGCACTATTTCTGGCAGTCTGCAACCCCCCTAAATTATTGGCGCTACAAAGTTCATTACTGGATCCAGAGATGGAATTCCATGTAACACAATAGACCTAGGTCTGCTTCCTTAAACACACTGGATTTCATAGAATCATAGAATCATAGTTGGAAGAGACCACAAAGGCTATCCAGTCCAACCCCCTGCCATGCA
>CM034710.1:103156083-103170263 GCA_020142125.1 Phrynosoma platyrhinos
TAGTGGATTCTTGCTGCTTTTGGCCCCGTGGGATAAGGTCCTCTGAGGGAGTGTGTTCCACTATCAAACAGCTCTTATGACCAGGAGTTCTTCCTAATATTGAGGTGAAATCTCTTTTCTTGTAGTTTGCATCTATTGACTCAGGTCCTAGTCTCTGGAGCATCAGAAAACAAGCTTGCTCCCTCCTCAATATGACAGTCATTCAAATATTTAAACCTGGCTATCTTGTCAACTCTTAACCTTCTCTTTTCCAGGCTAAAAATTCCTAGCTCCCTACGTCGCTCCTCATAGGCATGGTTTCCAGACCTTGCAATGGGGCTCACTCCCAAGGAGATCTGCGTAGAACTGCAGCTTTAATCATTCATCCAAAGAAGCCAATAGAGATAAGATAGTAAAGTAGAAATGCATAGAAATGTTTTCCAGTTAGAAGGAAACTTTGTTTTGCCTGCAAAGAATATTAAATTCATTTGGTTTTGCATCTGTGCAATTACTATGGTCAAAAATACGTTCCAAGGTGGCAGTAAGGCATGAAATTGAACTCATGATCGTTTGGATGCACCCCACGTCTGGAATCCTGCTATTAGGTCTCTTTGGCAATGTTTCCATTTAAAAAATGCATTCTAGAATTTGGCTCTAGTTAAGAAAAGCAAATGCCCTTGTCAAAGATCCACATATCAGAGGAAATGCTCTTTTGATGGACAACATTTATTAGCAAAAAATGATGCACACTTCTATTTTATTACTTTATTACCCTCACCATAAAAAGCAATGCTTCAGGATAAGCGACAATGTCTGGTACTTGAACAAAAATCACAACTAATAAAAAAATAGAGAATTGTTTCTAATTAATGTTATGGTTCAGCTAAGCTGGTAAGAAGCACCCAGGCAGTATAACAATAATCCAAAGCATTAGTGAAGCACATGAAACAATAAAGCAGTATTTGAAAAGTCTTTTTTCTTGAGAGATCAATAACGTCTTGTCAAAATAAAAACTGATTATGTTCTTGTGCATCTGCAGTTACAGGGAATTTTCTCATATTCAATGAGCAGAATTTTTCACCTAAGTCCCCTTTCAACAACCCATGAGCCCCTATTCTGCTCAGTGTCTTGGATATTGTCAAGAACTGTATTGTTTTTATTGAGCTTCAGTGCAATACATGAATTGGTTTTACAATTAAAATGCTCCCCAATAATGTAATATAAAACAACATCTCAAAGTAAACATTCCTATTTAAAACAAATGTGCATTGCTTATAATGCCAGTGGCAATGAAAGTGTCATTAAAATAGCTTCAGACTAAACAGCAGGATTATTAAACAGCAGGATTTTCATCTGATGGCAAATTATCTGGCAACATAGGGTGCATCTATAGTGTAGACATATTGCAGTTTGACACCACTTTAACTACCATGGCTCCACCCTACAAAGTCTTGGGATTTATAGTTTGGTGGGGCACAGCATTCTTTGCTAGAGAAGGACAAAGACCTTGTTAAACTACAAATCCCAGGATTCCATAGGATAGAACTAGAGCACTTAAAATGGTGCCAAACTGCTTTATTTCAACAGTGAAGATGCACCCATAGGCTGCTGCCACACTGCATAAATAAAGCACCACTTTAACTTCCATGGCTCAATGCTATGGATTCCTGGGATATGTAGCTTGGTGGGGCACCAGGGCTCTCTGGCAGGGAAGGCTAAATATCTCACAAAACTACAAATCCCAGAATTCCATAGCATAGACTCATGGCAGTTGAAGTGGTGTCAAAGTACTTTATTTCTGCAATATGGATGAGATCATAGGTTCTATGGGAGATTAACATCACAGGAATTCAATTGTTACAATACAGCAGCTCGATCTTATGAGCAAATGTCTTTCTGTGTATCCTCTCACTACCCTCTCACATTTGTAGCATTCCACTTTTGTAGATTTTGGCCACCCACAAATCCTTTGGACAGGCTTTGGACAATGGAGCCACACAAGGTTGTGATGCAACTGCAAGTGATGTGGGATTTTATTCCTGGCAAGCAGTTTAGAGATTCTTGATTTCTCCCACTAGCCCACGTGTCTGTGCTGACATGTCTGTATGGATGCATCCACACGCATATCACCATTTGTGTTTTTGCCATTCCTGGGGGGGGGGAGCTTGAACCAAACCCCAATGGATGGAAAGGGTTTACTGTACCTCCAGCCTAATTCCTGGCAAAAATTGGCAAATATTCCATAACTGCTACACTGTTGGCCATTACTATCAAAAATGAGAATATACACCCCTACCAGGATCTTTCTTACATATACCATTTAGACCAGGGGTAGGCAACCTTTCCCCTTTAAGGGCCAAGGGACTTCAGCTCCCAGAATCCCAGGAGCTATTGGCCAACATGGGACTATTGGCCAACATGGCTGAGGCTTCTGGGAGCTGAAGTCCCTCGGCCCTTAAAGGGGAAAGGTTGCCTACCCCTGATTTAGACATCCTCTGGCACTAGGATACATATTAAGGATATTACCCAAATTTCAAGGGTCCTAGGAGGCACAGACAATCCATATTTAATGGGGACATTTTATTAGCTCAGTTAAAGCAACTGAGAAGTCTTCAGCAACTCAAAGCAGGGATCAAACTGAGTATACTGGTTCCGACAAACAGAACTCCAGAGTGCAAGGTCCAACTATAGGTTTATTTGTAATGAAGGGGAATCACCATTCACACAAAGACACTCACCCATGCATCCAAGACCTAATGATATAAAACATGGTCGCAGATAGTGACTGAAAGGACTGCAGAGGGTGATATTGTACTGATTCCAGAAGCACAGCACAAGGGACACTGTGAAATGAAAAGGCTCAGCAAGCTGCCTGTGAATTGTGGAGTGGTCAGCAATGCTGAGGAGTCAAGCAAGATACTGACAGAGAGTTTGTCTGAACTCCAGTGAAACCTAACTGGGGGTGCTTGAACAGGTATATTTATAGGGCAAAACATATCCTGGGGCAGATTTTGGGATTAAAAGGAGGTTTCCAGGAGAGAAGTATGATAAGGGATGTTGTGAATGGCTGGACAATCAGTGCAAATGTACAATGGAATACCTCTTCCAGAGAGAAGTATTCTTGGACTTTTGTTCACTTATAAACACAAGGTTTATCACCCACCATCACTCTTATCAATGAAAGGATTATGCAGATTTTGATCTTGATTGCTTTATCCTGGCCATATGCTCTTGAGCTTCCCCCATGCTGGTCACAGATCTCCTTATACGGTATGGCTAGTTTCCAGCATTGGGGGTGCCTTCTCGGCTATATGCCTCAAACATCCCTTTTGATATCAACCTGATTTTGAAAAAGAGGAGGGGTACAGAGGGCCAGATCTTGGAGTAACAAGGGGGCAGCTGAAAAAGACGCTCCACCTTTTCCCTTCCTATAGCTTCTCTACTCCAGATCACAGCTCTCCATTCACTCTCATACATGTTCAAAGATAGACAAAGGGCCTTTGCAGACTGCCAGAAATAGTGCACATTAAATTGAAGCACTGCCCTGGCTCAGTGCTAGAGAATCATGGGAACTGCAATTTATTGTGGCACCAGAGCTCTCTGACAGAGAAGGCTCAATGTCTCAGAAAAAAAGGCAATTCCCATGACTCCCTAGCACTGAGCCAGGGCAGTGCTTCAATTTAATGTGCACTATTTCTGGCAGTCTGCAAAGGCCCATAGTTTTGGAACTGTGAAAGGTGGGAAGCAGCAGCAGCAAAGGACAGGTTCAGGTGGGAAAATGATTCAGGTGGGCCCAATTGCTTCTCCCTTCAAAATCACTTGCTTCCAAAACTAGTCTTTCCTACTTGCTCTTGTCCCATGTCCCTCCAGAGTACTCTCTTTTATTCCAGCAGTTGCTTCAAGCTTAGAATCATAAAAGAACTGTATTTAGGGCAACAACATGCACCAAAATGTAGGTTAATTAGTATGTTGCGTGGTTCACTGAGCAGCCAAAGAGAATTGATTTGTGACTGTGCTCTGTGTGACTGACATTTTCCCCATTTCAAACTTTTGTTTTAAATGATGTGTCAGGGAACATTTGCCAGCGATGGATGTCAAGCACTCTGTGCGTGCTTGCCACCTCCAGCTGCTCATTAATTAAATATTGGTCTTCTTGAATGTATACAGTGTCAAACAACAGACAGGATGAATGTGTGGTGGAAAGGACTTCAAAAAAGCAAATCACTAAAAGTGATGATAGCAGACTAAGCCCTTTACTGCCTATTAATATTTTGAGAGCACAGTAAAAAGCTTTGATTTTGGTGTTCAAGTGCCACTGTCATGTCTAGGTCAATGGAGATGAACTGGTTGCAGACATTATTTCCTTTACTGTTTTGATTGGGCTTTTAAAAGTATAAATCCATTATGTTATGAATACATTCAGCCTATTTTGTGTTCATGGTTGATTTCTCTGATATGAAGTCTATTCCTCACTCACCAAGATGGCTGACAGTCAGCTGAACCAATACCAGGCCAGCAAAAACTGTGTAAAATTCAAATACTTCCCAGTTCAGCAATGTGGTTAGTTACCTGGTCCTGGCCTAGCTTTGTGTTGGCATAATGGCTATGTCCCTGGGCTGGAACAGGGGTGTCAATAGGGTGCATGGGGGTGCGGAATGCACCAGGTGACACCCTAAAGAGGGGTGACACTTATGTTTCCCAAATATCTGCCTTTGGGCAGAAATGTCTTGTGGTATTCACCTGTGTACCTTTAAAACACTGAAGAGATGGTGTGAGTGGGGCAAGGTTCAATGGGGGAAGAAAGGAGAGGCCCTGAGTTTGTGTTTTTTTAAAAAAAATTAATTAAAAAAAGTATATCTTACCAAATGTTCACTTTAAACACATGAGACTATGTACAAGTAAATACACACTACAGCTGTGGCAGTGACCCCAGGGACTTCCCACTGGAGCAGAAGCAGCCAAGAAATTACATTGAGCCTCCAGCTTATACTGCAGTGAATTACGGTGGTGAAATGGGTACAGGAACTGACCAAGCAGAGTGTTCTATGGCTGATTCTGCCCAATCTTGTGCAAACGGCCCACAAAAGAAATCTGTGGATCGAAGCATACAGAGAGTAGTATCATCTCATGAGCCCCGGGGGTGCAGTAGTTAAGTGCCAGCACTGCAGCCACAACACTGCGACTTCAATCCTGTAGGGCTCCAGGTTGACTCAACCTTCCATCCTTTCATAGGTCGGTAAAACGAGCTTGTTGGGGGCAGTTGGCTTACACGTTGTAAACTGCTTAGACTCGAGAACACTTAGTTCACTATGAAGCAGTATAGAAATGTGAATGCTATTGCTATTGCTATGTTCGTGTAATCCAGACCATTGACTGAGGAACAATATTGTAACTCAAGAGGACTAGTGGTGCAGGAGCAGTGGTGCAGGCCTGGTGGAGTGGTTGCACACTGATGATGTGATGATCTGGTGACAGCAGTGCCCTGGCCCTTGGCTACCACCTTCATGGAGATGCTACCACCCAGAATTGCTGCCGCCACTGCTGCTTGTGAATAGGAGTTAGAAGAAGAGGTAGAGGATGGAGAGGTGTGTCTGCAGGTCTGGGGGCAGCAGTGGTGGCAGCCAGACTTGGGCATGTCCCTCAAAGAAAAGGCCCTAGTAGAGTGGCAGCTCAATGGCACAACACTGGGGTTGCTATGAGGCCCAGCCAGGTTCAGGGAGTGGAGCAGTGGCCCTTGCCAAAGATGTGCCACTGTCTTTTATCTTCTTCTCCTCCACTGCTGCCTCTGAGGATGAAGAAAGGGCTGGCCAAGGCCAGGGTGGGAGAAGGCTTTGTTGCTACCACTACGTATCCTCCACAGTATGGGCTATGCCCTGGCTGGGGGATTTTGGGAGCTGTGACTGCAAAAGTAACTTTTCCAAGTTCTCAGCAGAGTCACCTGGAATGTAGATGCTCCAGAAAAAAAAAACACTCCAGAAAAGTTGCTTCCTTTGTTCATTTAATGGAGCTGACACTTTTCATGGGAACACAAGACAACATGTCCTCACACTCATACTAAAAAATTCAAGGAATGTAGTACATCCTAACAAGGAAAGTCTGTTTTCTCGGATGTATTAAAAGATCAGAACTCTAGCCAGCCTCTGATGTGTTGTCAAAGTAAGAGCTCTGTAAAATTTTAATATCCTGTTTTGGAAAAGTGCAAAAAGGAGAAGAGACTGAGGGGAAAGATTTAATATGAAACCAGGCACTTGTTTAAAAAAGAAAAAGAAGAACAGTTGTAACTCAGAACTCCTGACAATTCAGTGGTTTTGTAGGCAGAAATAAAAACACAAATGTTTCCCCCCCTCCTTGTTCCATTAGTCCAGTCATGGAATGAAAATAAAAAAATATTGGATGTGAAAAGATCTATGCTTCTAAATGTACACACCAGTCTTATAGTCTTACTGTGTTTCAGTTGCAGAATCTACAGTCTGAGCAATTAAAAAAAAATTATTTAAAACTGTGGGCTGCTTGTTTGTTTGTTTTTTAAAAAAAAGAAACTAGGCAACCAACTACAAGATGAATGTCTTTTTTCTGCACAGGAGTTATGATGGAATAAATATTTAATTTATGCATTGTTATAGTTTAATATTAGCATCTATTTACTCTTATAGCAGAGGTACACTTCTGATGCTTTAGTGTAGGTGTTTATAACCTTTCTGGTCCTCAAGACTACATCTGATTTAGGCTGCGGATGGGGCAGGAGCAATGCACATACCAGGAGTACAGCTACAGTGAGGCAAAATGAGGGCATTGCCCCCCCCCATAAGAATTGTATACTTTCATTTCTCATTTTTCTCCAGTCCTCATTTTTCTAACTTTCCAGAGAGTGAGACATTGAAAATGGTTCACACCCAAAATTCTTGCAATTTCTGTCTTCAAATTTCCTTGGTAACTTTCCCTTCTTCCTTTCTGTGGATGCCTAATCTGTATTTCTGAATGTTCAACTGAAGTTTTATTTTCTGCAGTGCTACAATCTGGAGAATGAAAGAAAATTTCATTTGAGAAAGTGGAATTCTTATTGTGAGAATGCTCTCATTTTGTCCCCTGCATAGTTCGGAGTTCTGCAAATACTGTGGACTGCTGGAATGAGTCCTAGATCAAATGAGTACTGAATGCTCCATAGAAGCCAAGATGACTTAAGTGAGGCTGGAAAACATTGGCTACATCATGAGAAGATTTGACTCACTAGAAAAGGTTATAATGCTTGGTAAGGTAGAAGACAATAGGAAAAGAGAAAGACTGCATTATTGATGGATAGACTCAGGTCAATGAAGTCATGGCCCTGAATCTACAAGACCTGAGCAAGGCTTTTGATGATAGGGTGATGAAAGAAGTCTCTCATTCATGGGGTTGCCATAAGTCAAAGTCAACTTGAACAATAACATACAACAGGCAATTAACAATTAACAAGATTATAGCAGACAACAAGAGCAGGTATGGTAAGGAATAGGGGAAGGGCTGAGCTCACTCCCTAGGCCGGGAAGACTAATCGGGAAAAGCCTGCCGGAAGAGATCCATCTTCACAGCTTTTTTAAAGCTGTTTAGATTGATAATATGATGGACCTTGTCTGGCAGGCTGTTCCATAATCTGGGAGTGGTAGCTGAAAAGGTCCTCTGGGAGGATGCAGACAGCCTAGTTTTAATAGGCTGAAGTAAGTTCCTCCCAGAGGACCGGAGTGCATGGGGCGGATTATATGGGAGGTGGCTGTCCCGAAGATAGGTTGGACCCAAGCCATGTAGGGCTTTAAAGGTGATAAACCAACACTTTGTACAGAGCATGGAAACTAACCAGCAGCCAGTGTAGTGATTTTAGGGATGGTGTTATATGGTCTATCCTAGATGTGTCAGAGACCAGCCTGGCTGCCATGTTTTGTACTAGTTGAAGTTTCCGGACTAAGCATGAGGGTAGCCCCATGTAGAGCACATTGCAGAAATCAAGACGAGATAAAGGCTGAAATCCTGTATAGTCTTTACTATGCAGTTACAGTGCTACACAATGAATTCCAGCACCACTTCTCCAATTCCCACTTATTGGGCAGCAGCCACTGTGATCAATGCAGCAGCTGGTTGCCATCTCCATCCAATCCTCTGAGTGATCCCCATTGCTACAGGCAGAAACAAAGGCAAAACTGCAATAGGCAAAAACAGAAGCAGTCATTAATCCCCCTCACAATGGAGATCACTAGCGTGAGAGGTTGGGTGGGAATAGCAGCCAGCTGCTTCCTGAGCCTTGGGAACAGACCTTTGTTGATTGCAGTGGCTGCTGCCCAATAGGTAGAGATTGGAGGACTTTCATGGTAACTACATAGCCTCTACACTAGGGGCTACATACCATGAATACATTGCAGTCATGATTGCATAACTTCAGGTTATGCATTTGTAACTGTGGTACATGATTCTGGCCCAAGGAAACAAATACAGATCAATCCAAGACATGTTTACTCAAAAGTAAATCCCACTGAATCCAGTGAGACATATTGCTTGGTCAGTGGGTATAGGATTGCAGCCTCACCTGAATTTAGTATATTCTTGTGGCCTCTTCTTCCATGTACAGTTCTGTAGTTTCCCAACTATTTGCAAATAATAGTCTTCAGAATACCTGAAAAAAGATGAAAACATTAGAAGCACACTACTTAACTTTTCTTTTCTTCAGTGTCTGTGTGGGTGACATAGTACTCTCTCTGCACAAAAAGGGAGTGGGGCACAAGCCAGGTGGACTTACCTGATCAGATGGGCATTTGAAACAATTTAAGGTCAAACTAAGCAATCCCTTTAGTTTAATGCTACATATTTTAGATGAAGTGGACTCTTTCATCACTTTTAGCCTTAATTTTTAAATGATACTTCCCTGTTCTTAATCAACAGGGCAGCTCACAAGAATAAAAATTTTAAAAGTTATATATACTCCCCCTCCTTATTATTATATGTAAACACAACTATATCAAAAGCAGTTAAAAGGACAACAATCAAGAAACTACTATGCAACACCTTGACTTTAAAAGCCTCTCCTTTAGCAACCAGTCCATCGCCAAAAGCTGGCCTGAATAAAAAAGGTCTGTCCCTTCCTGCCTAGGGACAGTGGCAGTTGCAGTCTAACACACCTGGAAGGCTGGTGGTTAGGTGTAGGCTAATATATGGGGCAATGATGCAGAACAGACAGGTCCGGATGCAAAGAACGCTCCCTTGATTAGGACATTCCTTGCTAAATGGGTTGGCTGTTTCTCCATACAACAGATCTCTCAAGGATACTAAAGTAATTTTTGGTGGAGTGGGAGAATCCATCCTTCTGACTTGAAATAATCTATAACTGGAGGCTCCTGAACTAGAAAGTTAATATGGTTTTGTTTGGAATAACTTGGATCTCTATAGAGTTGTGTGCCTTCACTTTCAAGATCTTTCTTCTAGTAAAACTGGCTGACACAAAGGTTACTCTCAGAATATCTGGTCCTCTCTCCCCACTACATAAAGTATTAACGGATTTCTGATAGCAAAGAATGGCTACTGGACTGTTTACATGGAAGGAATCTGTAGAAGGCCTCTATAGAGGTCTGGCCTGGAAAACTAGCCTAAACATTTGATACAAATGTTGGTTGGATGAAAAATTACCCAAGCAGCTTCTAGGATACTACATTACAACATACATATACGGAGCCCATATGTTTTAGATTCTGATCTGTCAGGATGTGGGACAGCAATGCATTCTTTCAACAAACTTGGATCCTGGATTGTTGATTCACCAGCATGGTCTCCTAATTTTCCAGGGGTTACTGGGGAGATGAAATTTCCCTCCATTTCCATGCCAGCAGGTTGGTGAATATGCTCCAGGCTTCAGTCCAAACTTTAAGGGAAGTGTTCCTCTTGATGATAGGGTTCAGCACTTTGGATAGCTCTTTAAAAATTTAGCTTTTAAATCCTAGAGTGGATTTATCATCTCACTGACCTGGGACCACTGCTGTGACAGAAACATCTTTCCCTATAATCTCAATGTTGTTGAACCAAGTTTTTAAACATTAATGGTGTTTTGAGAGACAATCCTTTGTGAAAGCAACATTCAACAGTACACTGCCTTGTATTTTTATTTATTTATTGGACTCTTTGAACAGTTTCAGCATTGTGTTTAAAGACTAGTATTGTTCAGTATTTTTGTAAAATGTACATTCACCTGTTAGGAGGCCTACATGCTGAACCTATATGTAATGAACTGCAAAAACTACAAATGTTCACACAGAGATGAATTTTTTTTCTTTCTCTTTGACAATGCATCTTGCAGACTTAATTCAGATTTGGAAAAAAGGATGTGTGATGCCAGGATTAAATGTACTCGTGCTTTAAAAGGCTCCGACTGAGCAATCACATACATGTCCCTGCAGAATTAGGACTGACTGAGTTCAATGGGACTTATTCCTCATCAAATTGGCACAGGACTGCAACCTAATAGAATCATAGTACCATAGAGTTGGGAAAGACTGCAAAAGCCATCTAGTAAATCCCCTGCCATGTAGGAATAAACAACTAGAGCACTCCTGAGAGATGGCCATCCAACCATTGTTTAAAAACCATCAACGAAGCCCACCACCCTCTAATGCAATCTGTTTCACAAACAACTCTTGTCACCTGGAAGGTCTTCATAATATTTAGGTGGAATCTCTTTTCTTGCAATCTGAATGTTGGTTTGTGTCCTAGTTCTCGAGCTACAGAAAACTAGTTTGCTCCATGACATCCTTTCTTCATGACATCCCTTCAGATATTTAGAGATCGCTGTCATGCCACTACTCAGACTTCTCCAAGCTGAGAAGTCTTTTCCAAGCTTCAAGCTAGACTGCTTTATCACTTCACTTGATCTGTGTGTATGTGTCTTCAGGTCATGTGTCAATTCAGATGCTATATTCCTATTGATGCAGATTTTTTTTTACCACTGCATCACACTATTGACTCATGCTTAGTCTGTTGTTTAATAAGCCCGGTAATCTTTTTCACATGTACTGCTGTCAAACTAGGTGTCAACCATCTTGTATTTGTGGATTTCATTTTCCCTCCATAAATGTAGCACCTTGCCATTCTCCTTATTGAAATTCATCTTGTTAGTTTTGCCCCACCTCTCCAGCCTGTTAAGGTCATTTTAAATCCTGATTTTGTCCTCTTGGGCATTAGCTACCCTGCCTAATTTGGTGTCATTTGGGATAGAGAGTGTGGGCAGCAGTTGGAGATCCTGATTAAGGATCAAAGACCCCAATAGAAGAAACAAACTCATGGCTTTATTATAGAAACTTCATTCTATGATAAAACAGCTACTTAGGGAGTTGATCCAATCTAGCTTCAGGGAACAGCTAAGAGATGACTAGCAGGGAAAGAAAGGGTGGGAAACATTCCTAAGGACATTATCACATGGGGAGTTGCGGGGAGAAAGTGGAAATAAATGGGCACGAGCGGAAGTCTTTAATTTACGGGATTTGTCCCGTTCTGCCTTGTCTGATAACTAAATTCAAATTTAAAAGGGGGTTAATTCGAACGAAAACCTGATCTTTTCATTTTCGAGATTTTTGAGGAAATGAAAAGATCAGGTTTTTGTTCGAATTAACCCCCTTTTAAATTCAAATTTAGTTATCAGACGAGGCGGAACGGGACAAATCCCGTAAATTAAAGTCTTCCGCTCGTCCCTTTTATTTCCACTTTCTCCCCGCGATTCCTCGTGTGATAACGTCCTCAGAGTATCAGTTTACATCAGAGAGGGGTCAGGATAGGTAGGCAAGGAGGGAGGAAATGGGGTGCCTGCCCTGAGGCATTCTTGACTCTTTGAGGCCAAATATTGTTGCATTTATAATTGCTAACCTGATAAACATGTTCTCAATCCCATCAGCCAAACCACAAATAAAGATGTATCAATATTGGGCCCAGGACAAGGCACTGAAGTACCCCATTAGGGACCCCACCAGGATGAAGAACTATCGGTGAGCACTCTTTGGATTTGATACATCAACCAGTTAGAAATTCTCCCAACAGGAGCATTGTCCAGCCCACATTTTAATAGTGTTTTTGTGTGTGTGCAAGAGTTGGAACATGTTCTTTTCAAGCAGGGGTTAAGCCTTCTTAAATGATGGTTAATATGGAATCCACAAGCTTTTCCTTTGTTTCTTCTCTAATTTTGTTTCCTTGTTAGCTATAGGAGATGGTGGAGCACAACTACAGACAGAAAACAAGTGACATACATGGTGGTGGGACAGATCTATGAGGAACTGTCCCAGTGTTAGGGCATATCCCTCATTTTTCAAACATACGAGGCCTAGAAAATAGCATAGATGGGAAGACGTGGATTACTGACTGCTCTTCTTTGTATCTCCCTACTAACAAGTTCAAGCTCTTGGACTTGGATCCAGATTTACCCATACTTACAGCAGGCTAGTTGAAATCAGTTGGACTTAAATCCCACTGACTTTACTGGGCAGAGCATGGTAAAATGGCTTTTTTTAAAAAGGGCGACAATTTCCCAAATCTCCCAGACAACATGGTCAGTGGCCATGAAACATTCCTTTCTTGGTAAACAAATCCCCCAACAACCACAGCCATCCCATGGGATTCTAGGAGATACCACCTTCCAAAAAAAGGAATGTTTCCAGCTTTTGCTCTGTAGCCACTAATATGGCTATAGTGCCAATGTAGTATGACTCTGGGAGACCAGGGTTTGAGTCCCTGCTCAGCCATGGAAATGCACTGGGTGACCTTGGACAAGTTATATTTTCTCAGCTTCAGAGGAAGGTGATAGCAATCCATCTAAATAAATCTTGCTAAGCAAACTCTAAGGTAGGGCTTCCATAAATTGGAGCTGACTTGAAGGCACACAACTTCAATAATTACACAACAGCCTGTAAATTCATGGCAGGAAACCTGTTAACTGATAGGATTAGGATAGGTGGCTTTTCCTCCCTCTCTGGCCTTGTCTTCTGTCCTGTTTAGGACTGAGGTGGGGATGATGGTGATGCAAAATATGGTGAAAAGGGAAGCTGGCAAACAAAGGAGCATTTGGCATCATCAGATTAGTCCAGAAGTAATATAGGAAGAGCATCATTTGCTTGTTCTTAAAATAACTATTTCAGGTTTATGAGCCTCCGTTGAACATAGGCTGAGAGACACATTCAAAGCAAAGGACTTTTTTAAAAAAGCCCATCCTTTCAACTTTGCTGAGTTTACTAAGCTACTGCGTACATAAAAAGTATGGTAATGTCAGTGTCAGACTATGGGTCAGCCAAGCAGAAAAAATACATTAAGGGGCTATGGGGAAAATTGCTGAACAGTTCTTTTCTTTGGTGTTGAATATCATCATACACTACAAAATCATTTTACTTAGAAGACAGAAGCCTAAGGGGGGAAATCTCTATAAATTAAGGGGAAAAGGCTTTAAAGCTGATATAAGAGAGAGAGGAAGGGAGAGAAAGAGAGGGAGAGAAGTGACTTGGGGCAATTCTGCCATCTAGGGGAAACGCCTGCAAGGTTCTAAAAGCAAACCACTGCCTGAGGACATTTGCTAGCTGGAGATCAGAAAATGAGAACAACTGTCAGAGTCTGGTAGAGATGTCATTGGACTGGGAACATATTAGAAAGCCACAGAGACACTATTCACCTTCAAAGAACATCAAAGCACTCATCCTCAGCTCTGGTTCCATGGTCAGATGAAGGACCTATGTATTTTCCCACAGTCTAGAAATCATAATGCATGTATAATATGAAGGGGAGGCAAAATATGAGGAGCTAAGAGGTGGGATAGACTGGATTCAGTATTTAATCAATTGTATTTATGGAATTAATAAAATTGTGCTCATCACTTAATAGACACAGAAGGTGATGCAGAGTAAAAAGAAAAATATTGAAACTTCACAGAAAAAAATGAAGATCAAAACTATATTGTAAAATCTGTAAGTAGCTACAGCAACTGAAGAATAGTTGTAGTAGATGAATCAGACCAAAAGCCATACTAGTCCAACATTCTGCTCCCCCCAATGGCCCCCAAAGCTGGCAAGCAATTTCACTCTCCATCTTGTATTCTTCAGCCACTGGTATAGAGGGACACACTTCTTTTAACCTTCTAACCATCCAGAATAATAACCATTGATAGCTATAAGGTAAAGGTATTCCCCATTGACAAGGTTGTCAAGTTGTGCCTGACC
>CM034710.1:103194062-103211730 GCA_020142125.1 Phrynosoma platyrhinos
ATGCGCAGTACTCCGGAAGTACTGCGCATGCATGAGCAAGCGTGTGTGCACGCTGTACTTCCAGTGTACTGCACATGTGCGCGCGTGTGAGCGCGTGCACCACCATTTCCCCCCCACACCACCATCAGCTCGCAGAAGACCAGGGGATCCCTGGACCGGCCCCAGGTAAGGGGAACTTGCCGACCCCTACCCTAAAGGGAGTGAAGGCAGGGAGTCTGTCTGCCCAAGGGCTGTTCCAGGGAGGCAAAGATGCTCTTCCAGCCAGTGACATCAATAGGGGAGTGTGAGGGGTGCTGACCACACCAGCTGACACCCTATGCCTACATACATCGTTTCATGTGAAAAAACATCTAGGGGTAGTCATGTTGGCCATACAGGCATTCCAGTAACAACCAAAAACTACCAAACAGTGATAATTTTCTTGGGCCAACCAATACCAATAGCAGCTTCATTTACGGTATATACTGCTTCGTTCTACACTGAACAGTCTCTATGTGGTTTACAACTGTAAGCTAATCGCCCCCAACAAGCTGGGTACTCATTTTAGCAACCTAAGAAAGGACGCCAGGTTGAGTTGACCCTGAGCCCCTGGCTAGGATTGAACTCAAAACCTTAGGAGTGAGTGGCTGCAGTAGTGGGATTTAACCACTGTGCCACCACACATTAAAAATGCACACTATACATGTTGTGAGCTTCCAAAGCTTCATTGGCTTCTTCATCAGGCAAAGGTGTCACAAACAAAGGAAGTATCTTTTTTGTATTGCAAATGGATGTTTAAATTTCCAGGACTTTGAGAATCACCCAGTTGCCACAGGGCCAGAAGGAGGAGATACCAGCCTGCAAGGTTTGCCCCTCCACACCATCTTAACTAAGAAGAGAAACAGCAAAATTCAGACCTATGAATAACAAAATTTTCCTCTTCCTGTTTGGTTTGTAACACCTTTGCCTGACAAAGAAGCCAGCAACTTGCAACATGTATATTGTGCATTTTGTTTGGTCTAATAAAGGTATCACTGTTTGGTGGATTTTTGTTGTTACTGAAGTAGTTTCATGTGCTTAAAGTGAACTCCTTCTGTGCTTAAAGGGAGCCCTTAAAGCAAACACTTTTCATGTGCTTCAAGTGAATTCCACAGCAGTGGGGTGACCCCACTGCTCCTTAAACATAAGGGAACCCTGGTGGCGCAGTGGTTCAATGCCTTTATTGCAGCCACAAGGTTGTGATTTCGATCCCAGGGGCTCCAAAGTTCACTCAGCCTTCCATCCTTTCATAAGTTGGTAAAATGAGTACCCAGCTTGTTGGAGGCAATTGGCTTACACTGCTTAGGGAATGCTTAAGTGCACTGATAAATGGTATAGAAATGAACTTGCTATTGCCTTTGGGCAGAAACAGGCAGTGGCATTTCCCTATGTCCCACTAACATGCTGAAGGGATGGGGTGAGTGGGGTGAGGCTCAGAGGAAGGAGAAAGGAGATGCCCCAGTTTTTTTTAAATCAAATTTCAAATTTCAATTTTTTAAAAAAAGAAATAAAAAATATTTTTAATTTCTTTTTTTAAAATCACATTTTACCAACTGTTCACTCTAAGTACATGAAACCATGTATATGTAAATCCATTTAGGCTGTGTGTGTGATATTGTAATTTAAAAGGATAATTTTAATTGGGCTAGTTGTTTATGTCACAACTATTGCCATTGCTTTCCGTAATTTATGAGTAACAATAGTGCAAAAAAACATTCCCAAAGTGTGGTATGGGAGACACCAACCCTAGTGATGGCACTGCACCCATCCACCCACTGCCCAAGGGGCACCCAAGGAGTTTGGAACCAGAGGCAAAGCAGATCAGAAGAGATAAAGCCCTTCAAATACTTCAACAGGGCTATCATATCACCCCTTAACCGTCTCTTCTCCAGGCTAAATATACCCAGCTCCCTAAGTCTCTTCAATCAAGGAGATAATTTTTTTTTCTATTTGGCTTGCAAGCTTTCCCTGTTTGCCTCCCCCTCCAAATCTGTCAGACATCTCCATTGGAGCACTGTAGCGCTGATGAAACCTAAACGCTAAACTGGGGAAAAAGTGATGAAAACTTGGGCCTCTTTGAAGCTAATATTAAATTCCAAAAACCCTGACATGGTTCTTAATGACCCATTTTTCATCACACTCTAAGCACAGAAGTGTGGAGAGACATTGATAATCCTACCCTTCTGGCAGCATCATTTGTCTTTCCATAGTTTCAGGAGGAAGGTTTGGCTTGTCAGATAGTTGGTTTGCCATCAATACCTTGGTCATCAGAGGACAGAAGGGGAAGGTGAGATGTTAGCATTAGAAGCTGCCTTGATTAAGTAAGAAGAGCTGTGGCTCAGTGCTGGAGCACATATTTCGCATGCAGAAGGTCCAAGGTGCAAACCCCTAGAACCAGGAAAGTAGTCCATGTAGACTAACGTTTGCAACCTAGTACCATAAAGATGTGGCCAGTGAGCCGGCACAGTAGTTAGCACATTGGACTCAGATTTGGAGGATTGATGTCCTGATTCCCACTTACCCTTGGAATTTATTGAGTGACCTTGGGCCAGTCAATCTCAGGCCAGCCTGACTGAACTGACAAGGACTACAGAATTAATGCAGTTAGACACCACTTTAACTCCCATGACTCAATGCTATGGAATCCTGGGATTTGTCACTTGTTGTGGCACCAGTACTCTCTGACAGAGAAGGCCAAATATCTCACAAAGCTACAAATCCCAGAATTCCATAGCATTGAGCCATGGCAGTTAAAGCAGTGTCAAACTGCATCAGTTTTGCAATGTAGATGCAGCCCTGGCTATTGTGGAAATAAACTGGGAATAATGAGAGCTAGAGTTCAATGATGAAAAGGTGAGATATCAATGTAATACATTAATATTGTGTTGATTTTAGACAGAGCAAAGGTCTGACTTCATAAAAGGCAACTTCTTTTGTTCAATGATGCAACTATTTCAACAACAATAAAAAAGCACTGTTGTTGTTATGTGTCTTCAAGTTCATTCCAACTTATGGTGACCCATAACAGAGTTTTCTTAGGAAGATTTATTCATTCAGACACAGAGAGTGTAGCTTATGCAAGTTCACCCAGTAGGTTTCTATGGTTGAGCAGGGATTCAAACCTTGATCTCCCAGACTCGTATTGCACAAATATAGCTATTTAAATTGCTATGGTTAAATGCTATGGTTCTATCTTATGGAATCCTGGGATTTGTAGTTTTGTGAAGTACATGGAATTCTCAGCCATAGTGTTCCAATGGTATTGTTCAGGAGAGTTCAGGAGAATTCTAAGTAGCTCAGACTACAAATCCCAATGTATAAGCCTTTATACACTTATAAAGCACTTACTTGGCACTTACTCCCAAGTAAGTGTATAAAGACATACATTTTAGAGTCTTTCCTAGTTCTTTCACAGCTGCCCTCCCCATTCTTAATCTTCTTTTGATTTCTTGGCTATAGTCTTGGTTCTGATAAATGTTTGATCCCAGGTATGAGAACTCTTTACTATTTCTATTTCTTCATTGTGTAGGTTCTCTGTGGTCATTATTTTTGTTTTCTTTATGTTCAACAGTAAGCCTGCCTTTTCACTTTCTTCCTTGATTTTCCTTAGTAGTAGTTCTAGGTCTGTGATGTTTTCTGCTAGCAGTATGGTATAGTCTGAACATCTTAGATTATTGATATTCCTTCCTCCTATTTTCACTCCTTCTTCTTCTGTGTCCAAGCCTGCTTTCTTTATAATATGTTCTGCATATAAGTTGAACAGATAGGATGAGAGGATGCAGCTTGGACTGACTAACTCCTGTGCCAATTGGGTTTTCTCCATGTTCTGTTTCTCCATGTTTTGTTCTAACAGTATGAGTGAAAAATGAGTGAGAATAGAATCAAACTGGTATAAAAATCCAGAGATGATATACCCATACTCCAACACTCAGACTACTACAGCACACTGGCTCTATAGAAGACACTATGATTAGACTATGAAAAGAATATTTTAAAAAATTGAAAAATGAAAGAAAACTATATTTTTCAAGTATGAAGAAATGCTGACAAGAAGAATCCTAGACTGATGAAATATTCAAAGATTGGGATTAGGTCTGCATAAAATTCACACAGAGGTTTTTTTTTTTTTTATGGGGAGTTGCACAGAAGCAGCATTTTCTGCATGGCAACAAGCTTTTTTATGTGCAGAGAATAATTCAGTGCAGAAAAAAGCTGTTTTCTGCCCAGAAAAGGCTGTTTCCTGCACAAATAAACCGTGTGCAAATAAGTTCCAAATTGTGAATAAACCTAAAAAACCAAGTGGTTTTTGAAAACTTTCTTATTGCTAGAATTGCTAAAATTACTCGTTGCCTGCTTCAAGAAGAAAATGAGTGAAGTGTTACATCATTAACTATGACAGTAAAATTACAACCTTAACCATACATACTTGGGAATGAAAACAAAACAGATTTGGATGTGTGTATGCGTGTGTGCGTGTGTGTAAAACCTATTTGGCCAGAATTCTTACTCATTTTGCAAAAGCATCTTTTATGTGTTCTACACTTGTATTATACAGAATATTTTCTTTGGCACATAAAGAGGATAAAGAGCTGAAACCCCCCTCTACTAATGTTTCTGTTCATGTGATAAAGCATTAGTATAAACAGCCATGAAAAGCTCAAAAGGTGATGTGGGAAAATGTCATCTGTCACGACTAATCAAAAGAAACCATGCAGGGATAATAATTCTGCGAGAGGGTGAGGGCACTTATTGATCTGACAAAGATCTTGAATGCTACCACCAAACTACAGATCCCAAAGTTCTCTAAGCCACAACAAGAGACTGAAAAAGTCACTTTAGATTACAAGTCCCAGACTCTACCAACAAGCATGTAGTCCATAAAAGTAACTCATCCAAGTTTTGATCATATAGATTACAAGTCCCAGACTCTACCAACAAGCATGTAGTCCATAAAAGTAACTCATCCAAGTTTTGCTCATAACTGTCTTATGTCTGTGACGTAGAGGAGCCAGAAATTACAACAAAACTGGGTAGTTGCAGAGTTTGTCTGTGGTACAACACCATTATTCTAATTGATATCCAGTTGTGAAACCTGCAACCAAATGTTGCCGTATAGAGCATCCTTGTCATTGTTCCACTTAATCTGTCATGCCCTTCTCATGATATTCTATTCTGTTTGCACTCCAATCCAGGCTTCCATACCTCCCAGAATAGTGACTCTGCATCTCATAGTCACTGAATATATGTGGGATTCTTGTACCAGTGCCTCTGAAACAAGGTTGTGAGTTCAATCCCAGCAAGGGGCTCAGGATCGACTCAGCCTGGCATCCTTCTGAGGTTGCTAAAATGAGCATCCAGCTTGTTGGGGGTCAATTAGCTTACAGTTGTAAACCGCTTAGAGACTGCTTAGTGTGGTATGAAGTGGTATATTAATGAAGTTGCTATTGCTATATCTCTAGCCCTACCACACATACCACCGTTTAAAAAAGTCCTTTTTTAAAAACACTTCTACAGATCTCAGGGATTCTCTGAGTTTGTGATTACTTCCCTCTTCTTCAAAGTCATGCCATCTCAGGTATACATGGATGAGCACTCGCACCTGAATACTGGAATTAGAAGGAATGATAAGGATGATCCAATTAAATGAAATCAGATTTATTGCTGTCTTTCAGAGGCACTGGTACAAGAAGTCTTTCAGTGCTCTAGAGAACATCTATTCTTAGCATGTCATAAATTAAGAACTTTGTAAAAAATACCCATTCACTTGCCATGACCCCCCTCCCCGTCTTTATCACAGTCCCAAAGCATGAACTACTGAGCAGGCATTTTTGTGTGCATAAGTGTGTGAACCTAAACTGGCAGGGATTGAGAACTATTTCATAATGGAAACTCACCTGTAGCTCCATGGGCTAACCAAAACTTCATACCAATATGGAAAGTTTCCCAAAACATTTTGAAGGCAAATTCTAGCATAATTTGATAAGCCAAACAGTTTATTTGAAATGCTATGGTATATTTGAAATAGCTATGATGGGACATTCAGCAGAGCAGAAATGAAGTCTAGGATGAAATTAAGATGTTTTTTTTTTTTCATAAAGCTTTGCTGAGTCAGGACATTATTTATCTAGCCCAGCATCCTGCCTCCAAATGTGTTTAGCCAGATGCTTCTGGTAGTCTTCCAAACAGGGCATGAAGTCATTAGTTAACAGCTCTCCCTCATTGTCTGACCCCAGTTTCTGGCATCCGGATACTGAGCATTCATAGTCTACTGTTTCTATACAAGGATAATTCCATCTGGCTATCACAGCTACATGATTTTCAAACTGAGACCAATTGAATGCCTCATTCATACACAAGCAGCCTGATCCTACACATGCTTACTCAATAATAAAAATTAGTAGGAACAAATGAATTATTAAATTAAAGATACATATATGCCTGAATCTACATCAGAGGATTTTTTATTTTTGAATGGGATCCCAGATAAGTGTGATTTAAAGACTGTAACAAAGGCTGTCTTTACTCTTCCAAGCCTTATTTCTAGGCAAATCTCTACACATCTATTAGCTGCTCATGAAGCAGAAATTCCACATTCAATCAGGCCCTCCAATTATAAGAATACTTGGATAGAATGCTGTTGTGCAGTATCATAAAAACAATGTGTAGGAATAAAGTGAGCCAGCACGGTATAATGGTTTGAGTGCTGGACTACAACTGTGGAGACCATGGTTTGATTCCAGCTTGGCCATGAAACCCACAAAGTGACCTTGGGCAAGTCACATGTTCTCAGCCTCACAGGAAGGCAATGGCAAACCTCCTCTGAACAAATCTTGCCAAGAAACTCCCATGATAGGTTTCTCTTAGGGTTGCTATAAGTTAGAAACAACTTGAAGGCACACAGCAACAAGAAGGAGAATGGTAAAACAGCAGGAAATCATCTGACCAGCTCTAAATTGTGAAGGATGCTATTTTTAGAATGATTTTTTAAAAATTGCTTCCATATCCAATCTCTTTCCCCTCACAATTCTACCTTTAACTCTTTTGATACAAAATCTCAGTGTTTTATTGAAAGCTCTGGCCAATGGGGGTCTAAGGATAGCTTAGAAAGGTTACGTTTTGGACTATACATCTCAGATTTCTCTATCCAGCATGGCTGCTATGAGACTGCAATTATCTTTGAACAACAAGAGCTTTGTCATAGGTTTTTATGGATCGTACTCTAAAGATGCATCTTAATGGATCTGAGGGTTAGAGGCTGGATATGAACATGTGTGATAGAATGATCTTGCAAAAGGTGTGCTGGCATTCTACCATTTTCCTCAGTAGATAGCAATACAATGGCAAATAATGACAGGTAAAAGGGAACGGTTGCTGATGGATCACAGTCTTCCGTCAAGATTGCCAGATTGAACCCCCAGCATCCCAATCACAAGACTATCATACTACCCATTAATTCTCTCTTCCCCGTGCTAAAATATACTCCCCACTGCATGAGTTGATAATATTCAACCTAGAAAACAAAACATTCAGAAGTGAAATGATAGTTATCCTTAAATATTTGAAAGACTGTCATGCAAGCAATGAAGAAATGTGTTATTTTGGGGGATTATTGCTTAACCACAAATGATTAATCCACATTTTACAGTGAAGGTCCAAGACAAAAGAATGGAAGATTCCAAAGGCCAGAGAAGAAATTTTATGGTGGATTGTACTTTAATTTATCATTGTTATTTATATGCATCCATTGTAGAAAACATGCTTTCTATTTAAATAATCTTAAATTTGATCCAGTTTCTCCTTCTTGGCTGGTGGGCTGTGAAAAGAGCTGGAATCCTGAGGAAGGGCCATAGCTTAATGCATACAGAATACATGCTTTGCATGCAAATGAACTTAGCTCCAAGCTTAAACTCTAATATCTCCAGGCAGAACTAGGTAAGACCCCTTATTTGCAAATATGGAACATTGCTGCCAGGGAGTATTGTCATGTCTTCTGCAGCCTGGTGCCATCCAGATGCCATGTTGAGCTACCACTTCCACCAATTGCACCCACCATGATGGCAGTTGTTATCCAACAAATCTGATGAGGTGGTAGGAAACATGAGCTAGATGCATCAATGTTTTAATTCATGCAGAGCAACTTATTTCTGGCATAAGGCAGCTTCCTGTGGTCCCATGATAAGTAAAGGGCTATGTAGTTGTGAGAAATCAAGAAAGTGAGATGAGATGAACACCTGGGGTTTTAGAGGGGGAGCATACGCTACTACAGAGCAATAGTATGAAGCAGTAGAGGCAGCCCTAATGTAATGGAATGAAAATTCACTCTTTTTTCCTAAAACATCTTGAGGCTCTTTCTGGATTGAAAAGCAGGAGAGAAATCAATCAATCAATTAATCATTTAACAACCAGACAGGACACTAACAGCTACCATTCTAGATATATTTAGCACAATACCGTTTGCTGCAGTGGCTCTTTTAGGGGGTCTTTCTCAGCACTTAGAAAAGTTACTGTTTGGATTACAGCTCCCAAAATAAAAATAAATTTTTTTCCTGTAATCCCTGTCAGTGTCATGAGATTGGTAGTTTAACCAGCAGGGTTCATGTGGCCTACCAATGACATTTCTGAGGTCCAAAACACACTGCAGAAATAATCCAGTTTGAGACTGCTTTAACTACCATGCCTCAATGCTAGGGAATTCTGGGATTTGTAGTTTTGTGAGACATTTGTGAGAGTGCCACAATAAACCACAATTGCCAGGATTCTCTAGGATTGAGCCTGGTCAATTAAAGCAGTCTCAAACTGGATTATTTCTGCAGTGTGTTTTGGACTTGAGAACCACCCTAAGCCCCCCACATTACCCCCAGTAACCCTAACATGGAAAACTGCAGCCTCAGAGACCTCCAGGGGATGCAATGCTCCCTCTTAAGACCTTTTTGTGCTTATACCCCTTTTTAAAAACTCAAATTCAGTAGTGATCATCTGGTGGGTGCAGCCTCCAGACCCTCCACAGCAGCCTACCTCTGTTCTTCCATAATTGCCTAAAGCTGAAATTTTAAGAACAACATCTTGTTTAAATAGAGGCACATAGATGTATGGAGGAGAATTGTAAAGAGGGAAGGCAGTGCATTGCAAACTTGCCAGACAGAACTTTAGTCCTTGTTCCCAAGGGATTCCTCTCTCTATCATCAGAATTTTTCTTCTCTATACAATATTGTCTGCTCCACCAACAAACCAACCAAGAAGCAAACACAATTTATTATTTCCAAGAGTCTCTAGACTAAATTAGCCTGGGTAGTGGAGGGTTTTGTTTTTATTTTATTTATTTATTTTTTGTTTGAATGCGAGCATTTACAACACATCCTCCAAATCTGCTCTGCTGTTCGTACACACTCACAGTGTGAGTTCTCAAGGAATTATTATGAAACATGCTGTGAATGCAAATTAAGCATAGTGCATAACTCTCTGAGAGATCCTAACAGGCTACTGGCATGATGCTGAACTCTGGAGGAGCAATTACTTTTAATACTGCTGTTAAAGGTACATGCCAACATGGTGAAATCAGCTGGGAAACAAACTCATTCAAATTACATTTGCCCAATTCTTTTCAATATGCCAATTATTCTGTAGGTGCTAGACTTGTCCCTCGATGTCAGAAGCTGGGCATAGCTGAAAGTGGTGGCACAAGGAGCTATGCTTTTTGGAAAGTATACTATGTTATAGTCAATCTGTCAAAACCAATTATCTAAAAATCAAGCAATATCTGTGCTGTAATTTCCTCTTGTGGAAGAGGTTAGAATGGTATCATCAACAATCTTTGTGGCAATATAAATGTTGGTTATTCGTTTTTACAGTATAATAAAAACATAGATGTATATACATCACATTCAACTTGTTCACTATTCTCTACTACTAAACCAATTACATCCACATTATGCAATTGCATACACTGAAAAGTATAAGCTGGAACAAGGTTAGGCAACCATGTATCTCCAGGGGTTTGCCACCTCAACTGGCCAGCAATTATGGGAGCTGTAGTCCAAATGATCTGGAGTTGTTTTCCTCTGATCTACGGAATACTTGCTTAAAGCCAGAATTGTTATGCTTGGAGGTTAATCATTTATAGTGGGCCCTCAATATCCACTGGGGTTTGGTTCCAGGAGCCCCTGTGGATACCAAAATCTGTGAATGCTTCCATCCCATTAAATACAATGGCATAGTAAAATGGTGCCCCTTGTATAAAATGTCAAAATCAAGATTTTGGAATATGGAATATTTTCAAGCTGTGGATAAATCTGTTAAATCTGTGGATAAAAAAAAAATCTGTGGATATGGAGGGCTGACTGTAGTTTAAGATAACAATTCAGATATGCAGACCAATTGCCTAATCCTTTCTCTCTTCCTAATCCTTTCCAGTGCATAGGAAATCTCCAGAAGAAATAGGCAGATGGTAGCAACCTCCCATTTCCTTGTTTCTGACATTACATCATGGATTGGGAATGCTGGCATCCTGCAGAGAGGGGAATATGATTTCTGTGTGGTGCAGGAACTATATATGGAGCTGAGGTAATTATGCTATGATCATGGGGACATTCTGATGAACAATTGTAGGGATGAGAGTGTGTGACTTGCCCAAGGTCACCCAGTGGGTTTCCATGGCGGAGCATAGAAATGAACCCTGAGGTGTAGTCCAACACTTGAAGCGCTATGCTGTGCTGGCTTTTTACCTCTAGAGATAGACTTAAAATAAGGCCAAGGAACCCTTTTTGCCCACCTGGCCATTTGGACCTCAGCCCCTAGAAGGTCCAACCACCATGGACAATGGGAAGGGTTCAGTGGTGGCTTCCATGACTATGTGGTGGTGAATCCACTCTGGGGTTTAGTCTGAACTGTACAGATACACTAAACATCTTGGATGTTCAGTGTATCTGGAGAATAGACCTCAGCATCTAGGAAAGATCCTTTCAAGATCAAATTAAAACCTACTGCATATTTACTGCCACCAGCTGTCACTGGTCAAACGTCATCTTACTACAGTAGTATGTTCTTTTTGTGTCATCCTTTGGACAGAGCTTGGGAAAAGATACTTTTCTGGACAATAGCTTCCAGAATCCATCAGCCAGCATGCCAGCTAAGGGATTCTGAGGGTTGTATCCAGAAAAGTAACTTTTCTGAGTCCTGGCTTTGGAGGCATTATGGTAGTCTGAAAACATTTACAATAACTCTCCATTCAAGGGGCTTGGGTCTTTATAAAGTACCATCTTTTTCAAAAATGAGCTTCATTGGTTGTCTGTACATGTTGTTACATGGACACTGCTCTCCTGGAAACTATCCTTGTTGAGAACAAAGGGAAATTAAGAGCTGACAAGGGTCTCCTAGGATATCTGAGCTACCTACTCTAGGCATTTGCTTACTCTTGGGCCTGAGCTAGTCTTGATAACAGTTTGTTCAAATGGCTACCATGAACGGGTATCTCTTCCCAACCTTAGTTGTCATTTCCCATCTGTTCTTTACTCCTAACTATGATTTATTGGACGCAGACATTATCTCTCTTGGAACATTCTGTTGCATGAAAAGGAAAAGATTTAGATTATTATTGGTACAGTATTGTGAATATGCAAGGTGAGTCCAACAGATAAAGTCTGCTTGAGAAAGGGAAATATCAAGACGTTGGCATTCACCAAGGCAAGTGTGGAACAAAACACACAGATTTTGTAGCTGGAAGGCTGCTCTGAGCGTTAAACCTACCAGTCACAATTTTAAAACATTTGTGTTTCAAACTTCTGTGACTAGATCTATATGACTGCCTATGGGTTAACTTTTTTCCCCAGTCCAGCCCTCCCAATCCTAGATACTTCCCACCAATCCTAAAACTCCCACATTGCCATTGAACACCATGCTAGGTGGGTATGATGCCAGTTGTCCATCACATCTGGAAGACTCCCAATTTGGAAAGCTGCTTGCTATAAAACTCAATGTCTTGAAAAAGCCAGCAAGCTCTTCCTCGCTGTCATTTTTTTATTAATTGTCAAGGATCTTGAGATTATTGAAAATTTTTCTTTGGGTGTGACACACACAGTGAGAACATTTTTCAACAATCTCAAGATCCTTGACAATTAATCAAACAATGACAGCTCGGAAGAGCTTGCTGGCTTTTTCACACTTACACACACACACACACACACACACACACACACACACACACAGAGTTATGATCCCAACGAAGCTTAAAATTGTAACTAATATTTGTGAATATGAAACAGTTACTTAATTACACTAACATTTTTATTTACTTTTTTTAAAAAAGGCTTAGCACACTTCAGCAGTGAAGGTACACACCCTGTAACTATAAAAATAACTAAAACCTGCAGAAGGAGTGAGGTTATCTTTCATATGTTACAATCACAATGTCACTTTTTAATGCCTCAGTTATTGACAAAAAGAATTAATTATAAGGAACTAGTTATTTATAACTTTCTACTTCCAAGTGCTAAAATCAATCCCAATTAAATTAATGACAGGAGATTGGGTATATTTTATTCTTTTATTCAGATATTTATATTCCACTGTCTATCTCACGATCTCATGGCAGCTTACAATACACTCAATTTAAAAGAATCAATAATAACAATAATTTGAAAAGCCTGAAATATATTAAACCCTTTATCAATTAAACACCAGACAATTAATAACCTGTTTGTATAATTTAAAATAATGCAATCACGGCACATGTTGTTGTTACTGTTGCGTGTCTTCAAGTCCTTTCCAAACTATGGTAACCCTAAGATGAACCTATGAACCTATCATGGTGTTTTCATGGCAAGGATTGTTCAGAGGGGGGGTTGCGTTTGCCTTCCACTGTGCTCAGAGAGTGTGACTTGCCCATGGTCATCTACTGGGTTTCTAGTATCCCAAGTGGGGGTTCCAACCTTGATCTCCAAAGTCCAAATCCAATGCTCAAACCAATACCCCACAATGGCTCCTATAGCACATTAACACCTGGATAAAATCACTTAGGCCTGAAGACTTTAATAAAAAGCCAAGTTTTGACTATGGCTGCATCCAAACTACAGAAATAATGCAGTTTGACACCGCTTTAACTGCCATGGATCAATGCTATGGAATTCTGGAATTTGCAATTTTGTGAGATATTTAGCTTTTTCTCTCAGAGAGCTCTGGCACCATGACAAACTACAAATCCCAGGATTCTACAGCATGGAGCCATGGCAGTTAAAGCCGTGTCAAACTGCATTATTTCTGTAGCCTAATTGCCTAAATGACACCAATGTTGGTGCCAATCAAATCTCCAGGGGAAGTGTATTCCAGAAATTGGGTGCCGCCACAGGCCCTGTCCCATGTCCTCTCACAATATATCGGATTGGATATAGGATCGTAGCCTTGGCTAGGAAACTTGCAAAGAAACCCTAGACTTACAGTCCACTCTTAAAGTGAACAGAGAGCATAACAAGATTTAGGACAGGATGTGTTCTGATAGCCATGCTCCTTTAAAGTTATGACTAGAATGTGTAAGGGATTCATTGCCCATTGAAATGCAACAAACACATCTGTGGGATTTTTAGTAGAGCTCCTAATTGTGAGCTGAAGGTAATAAATCCCATTATTCACTGTTCTGTAGCTTGCATCATTTCTGGTGCTTAATTGTCTGTATCCCACCAGTTAGTCACATGTACTGTTCTCTACTCATCTGAATTAATTAGACTCAGATGTTAACCTGCTGTGCGATTTATAACTTCCGATGCTTGACAATTGTTTGAGGAATAAAAATACATCAGCTAGGTGACATGGCATGTAAGAGCATAGGAATGCTGAACCTGTGATGTCCTGCATCAGGCTTGGTTCCTACAGATCCTTGAACATGCTGGAGTAACCATCTGCATAGTAGCCTGACTCAGAACCTAGAGAAGTTCCTTTGTGGACTACAAGTCCCAGAAATCCCCAGACACCACAGTCATACTAGCTGAGGATTCTGGCAGTTGTAATACAAAAAGGAACATTTCCAAGCTTTATCTTACCCATTTGAGTCCAGGTTTATTTTATCCCCAGTAAACCACTGTTGAACTATGGTTTGGCATCACAGCTTGGAATGTTAGGCTTGAAAATTAGTTTCCTAATGTTAAACACTGGAATTCAGGAATTAATCCATTGTCATTGACACTGATGAACAGTCAGAAGAATTGCTGCTGATTAATTTGTAACACATTAGTTTTACAGATACTGACATGGAAGATGTCACTACTGACCCTGTAGGGCAGGGGTAGGCAACCTTTTTGAGCCGGGGGCGAGCCGGGGGCCGGGTTGCTGTCCCTCAGACAATTGGGGGGGGGGCCGAAGCACCATAAATAAATAAATAAATAAATAAAAATATTTTTTTAAAAAAATTAAAAATTAAAAAAAATGCATGCACACTCTCTCAGCCCCAGAAAAGCCATGGCAAACCCCCTGTGGAGATTTTGCCAAGAAAACCCCATGAACAAGTAATAACAACAATAATTAATAATCAATCATGGTGGGCGGCAGCGGCAGCAGGGGGTAGCGGGGGGGTGGCTGCAGCGGCGGTGGCAGGACTGGCCTGGAGCCGGTCCAAAGGCATCAGGGGGCCGCATCCGGCCCCCAGGCCTTAAGTTGCCTAACCCTGCTGTAGGGTCACATTTTGTTATGGGCTTCTTTAAAGGTAGATGGTTTACTTGGCCAAGCGGGCATTTGAACCCTGGTTTCCTGAGTCCCTATCCAATGTTCAAACTGCTACACAAACTGGCTCTCCAATGATACTATACAAACTAGTAAATACAATGAAATAGAGGGAAATGGAAAATACAGCCCCCCTTACTACATGGAAAGACTGCAAGAATTTCGCTAGACTGAGAGGCACCAGCCATCAGCCCTAAAAGGTCTATCATTTTGAGCTTGCCTCTAGCTGAGAAAACAAATCAGCTCCCCCTACATGCATATTCTCTTCCTCTATTCCAAGCAAGCTCTCATCATTAGACGAAATCTAAAATTCAGAACACATTAGGGATATTAGAACAACAAGGATGCATTTCCTCTAATCCTAATCCTTCTTCTGTGTCTCTCTGGTATAACTAAACCTGGCAGACATTGAGAAAGAGAGAGCACCACCCCACCTCTGACAAAGTATAGTAGCCTAAAACAATTAATTTGTTGATGCATAAGATTAACTTCCATGTTAATCAGGGAATCTATGCCACCAAGGGAAAAACCTAACAAATTAATTAAGATTTTTTCCCCCGCCAAGCAATGTGTGGCATATTTTTCCTCAAACATGCAGCAGAACAGGGACTAAGAACTTTTCTGGTAACATTTTGTAACATTACCAGAAATGTTTTTGTTGGATATTATGGATAAAGAACTGGATAGTAAATATGGGCCACTTCTTTGATATATGATAACAACAAGAAGAATATTGTTTGTTCAAACTTTGAAATGGACTAAAGCACTGATGATGGAAGAATGGATTGTTAGCAATTATTATGTTTATTTCCAAATATACACAACAACACAAACAAAGAAAACACAACAACTTATATCACATACATATAAAATATCAAACACATACAGACACTGGGGCTGAACAGATAGCCCCTAAGGGCTTTCCTTGCCAGATCAGGGCTGCGGCAACTGCACGCCATGGCCCCAATCCGGAGGTTTGCCACTCTATAAAGAGCTGGCAAATGCTGCTCCTTTTTAGAGTGGCAAATAGCTGTCCTTCCTGCCACAGTGGTGCCTTTTCAGTGCTCCTTTGGCACAGCATGTATGAATGCTGCGCACAAGGAGCACCCTGATGCCACCAGCCACCTGTTTGCATGGGCGGCGTGACAGTGGCATTGGGGCAGAGTTGGCATGGCCAGCATGCAGCCCCCATGCCCCGATTCCACCCCCAGGCTGGTCCTTTTGGCCGGTCTGTATTCCCCAATTATTCCTAGAAAACATCAGCACAAACTAAGACTTCCTATTCTTGTCTTACTGTTGTATCTTAAATCTTACACAATCTTTCTTTTACACCTTATTTTAACACACTCTACCTCTTTCCTCATACATTCAACCTTCCCGTAGGCTTCTATATTGATTTTCTGTTGCTATATTTATATTCTATACCAGGGGTAGGCAACCTAAGGCCCAGGGGCCGGATGCGGCCCTCCAAGGCCTTTGGACCCCCTGCCGCTGCCGCCACCCGCCATGATGATATTGATTATTGTTGTTATTACTTGTTCTTGGGGTTTTCTTGGCAAAATCTCCACAGGGGTTTTGCCATGGCTTTTCTGGGGCTGAGAGAGTGTGCATGCATATTTTTTAAATTTTAAAAATTTATTTATTTATTTATTTATTTTTGGTGCTTCATTCCCCCAGTTGTCTGAGGGACAGCAATCCGCCCCCGGCTCAAAAAGGTTGCCTACCACTGTTCTATACTTTCTCTCTTTAGTCTTCAATTTAGTTTTCTCCCAATTTTCTTTCCAATACTGTATTAATTCTGTCCATTCCTCTCTGTTTTAGATATTTTCCCTTCTTTGATCATTACTGTTAAATTATCTATGACTATCATATAATATAGTTTGACTAACCAGTCCTCAACTGTAGGTATATCCTTATTTTTCCATTTGGAGGCATAAAACTAACCTTGCTGTGGTAACCATCTACAATAACATATGTAAAAACTTTTTAACATAGACAAGGAAAATATATAAAAAACACACTGCTCAAATAATAGTTAATGAATAAAAACAAGACCAATAAACATATACAAGGGAACAAGGCAAGGTTGCCCCCTCTCACCATTGTTTTTTGTTAATAATAGAGGTGTTAAATAGAAAAATACAGCAAACAAAAGAAATAAGGGGGGTGAAAATAAAAGGGCATGTTATAAGATTAAAGCTTATGCCAATGATTTAGTGTTTGTTTGTTTTTGGAGGACCCTCTGAGAAGCATATCTAAGATCATGGAAGTGGCAGAGGAATTTGGGAAATATGCAGGTTTTAAAATAAATAAGAACAAAACAATAATGTTAGCCCAAAATATGACAAAGAAAGAGGAGGAAGAATGGATTGTTAAGGTTGCTGAGTTAGCCTAAATGGCCAATAATGTGGGTTCTTAAGGATAAGCCAAATGAAGACTTTTTGAAAGATTGGAAACTGTTTGTGGACTTTTTGAGCAACAAGAAATATAACAATGTAATAATTTGTGGTTATGGCTATTAGTAATTTTGGTAAGTTTATCTAGTTGGATCTGTAATGGTAGAATAATACTTTTTTCCTCTTTTTTAATTTATCTTTTTTATTTATTTTTTCATTAGTCAGGATTGTTGGGTCCGAGTCCTACTGTGTAGCTGTATGTCATTTTTTTGTTCTTCTCGATCTCTTCCCTTTTTTCTTCTTTTTCCCTTTTTTCCCTCTTCTTCTTTTCCTCCTTCCTGCTTTTTTTAAAACTTTTATTGTATATTATTTTGATTGCAAATTAGATTTTTTTTATGTTAAAAATTAATAAAATTTAATACTAAAAACTCTGAGTGATTTTTGAGAGCCCTATCTGCACAGGCCAGAATACTCCAGGGAAAGTCCAGAGTACTCTCGCCCCAGAACTGCCCCAATGAACCCAAGTTACCTGACACTCCCAATTTGACATT
>CM034710.1:103217689-103231157 GCA_020142125.1 Phrynosoma platyrhinos
AGGCTGCATCCTTTCAACCTATCTGTTCAACTTGTATGCAGAACATATAGGAAAAGCAGGCGTGGACACAGAAGAAGGAGAAGTGAAAATAGGAGGAAGGAATATCAACAATCTAAGATATGCAGATGACACCATAATACTAGCCGAAAACCTCACAGACCTGGAACACCTACTAAGGAAGATCAAAGAAGAAAGTGCAAAGGGAGACTTAATGGTGAACATAAAGAAAACAAAAATAATGACCACCGCGGACCTTCACAAGTTCCACCTAGACAATGAAGAAATAAAAATAGTAAAAGAATTCCCATACCTGGGATCAAACATTGATAGAAATGGGGACTGCAGTCAGGAAATCAGAAGAAGATTAAGAATGGGGAGGACAGCCATTAAAGAACTAGAAAAGATTCTAAAATGCAAAGATATACAACTCAGCACAAAATTTAGAATCATACAGGCCATCGTATTCCCTGTTACCATGTATACATGTGAGAGCTGGATAGTTAATACGGATGATAGGAAGAAAATCAATTCATTTGAGATGTGGTGCTGGAGAAGAGTGCTGAGGATCCCATTGACAGCCAAAAGGTCAAACAAATGGGTCCTAGAGCAGATCAAACTGGAAAACTCCCTGGAAGACAAGATGACCAAATTGAGATTGTCGTACTTCAGACATATCATGAGAAGAGAGGACTCTTTGGAAAAAAATAATACTGCTGGGAAAGGTGGAGGGAAGTGGGAAGAGAAGAAGGCCACATGCTAGCTGGATGGACTCTATTAAAGAGGACATGAATATGGGGTTGCAGGATTTAAGCAGAGCAGTGGAGGACAGAGGGTCTTGGAGATGTCTTATCCATAGGGTCACCATGAGTCGAGATTGACTTGAGAGCAGTTAACAAAACAAAAAGAACAACTATCCCTTCTGCACCCTCCCCCTGCATTAAAAAAAACCACTCAGATATTTTCAATTATTTTGCTATCTTAAATTTAGATAAACTAAGAACAGAACTCCTACACACATAAACTGATACTTCACTGAGTATAATGTTACTTCCTTCCAGAAAAAATCTATAGGTCGTATCTTTAGGCAACTTGTATAGGCAAGATCCTAAGTACTGGATGATGATATTCTATAACATCAGGTAGCAAAATATAATCAGCCATATTTTAGGGTCCTGCCTATAATATTTACCTCAGAATCCTGCCTATAGACTTTCCCTGGAAGGAAGTAACCTTATGTGGAGAAAAGGAGGTGCCACCTGTTTTGCCTATATATATGTATATTACCTATGTGTTGACTTCACCATTGAGGCCAAATACAATTAATGCTTGGACAATTACTAAGGTCAGCTCTGGAGTAGACACATTTCCACTAAACACATTGGCTGTGGAAATAGTGATACTCTGCTCCCATAAATAGAAAAAAAATCTGTCACTGTAGGAAAGGGCATGCAATGGTGGGAGAAGCAGTCCTTTTGGCTGGCATGTCAGCAGTCTTGCAGCATGAAAATAGAGATTTAAATGGATCTGTTACGCCGGACCACCCATTTTCAGAGCATATGATTTAGCAGTAAAAATGTTAGTATCTCCATTACATTTTTTTTTGTCTGTGACAGCAGCTGTCAGCTCTGCCCTGACCAAATGCTGTGATTCAAGCCTTCAATTTCAGAGGAGTAAATGAAGTGCAGACTCTTAAAATCCCTTTCTCAGTACAAACCGCTGCCAGCTTTACAAGCTGTCTTTGCAATTAAGAATATGTAAGGTGATCTCCTGCAGAGAGGGAGTACAGTAGGGAATGAAGTCAAGTTGAATCCTAGGCCAGCAAATAATTTTCCTGTGGTCGAACTTGGCAGGAGACTTGAGCAGATTCATTAGAAGCCTTAGCTGATGGCAGTTTACATCTCTCCACATACGTATATAGTTTGTCTGGGTGCAACCATGAGAGAGAAAGGAGCCTTCCCTTCAATAGTATTCTTGGTCCCTAAACTTCATGTAATTTTAAAAAGTAATTTCTCTGCTTTTCTGTGCACTGAGAAATAAGAAAGTGTTGCACTTAATACAACTGAGAAAAGTTATTTTTTTAACTTTTAAAGAATTGACAGTCCACTCTATATCATGAGTTCTCAGCAGAATAGGTAAGTAAAATCCATATTTATTTACTCATTAAGACAATTCTACCCTGCCCTATATCGGAAAGATCTCCGGATGATTTACAAATAGCAGTTTAGACAGTTTAAACCAATTTAAAATTCAAAACAATAGAAATAATTTAAACAGACTTAAAACATACTAAACTATAAGTTAAAGCAGCTTTGAAAATTAAAACAATTGAAAATCATGTATGAGTACATTCTGGCAGAAATCAGTTAGCCCTCAACACCTTCCCCACCCCCCAATAGATGTTTTAAAGTGGGACCAGAAGGATGTCAATGTCAGTTTCATCACTTTTTTAGACTATAGCTCCCAGATTCCCCCAGCCCATATAGGATTTTAGGAGCTGTAGTACCAAATATAACTTTCTACAGGTTATATCTACAGGTATTAATCTGCATAGCTGTTATCAAGGAGGAACCGCACTCTTGTTTTTCATCCAGCAAATGGACTGGCTCAAATGTAATGTCAATCTATGTTCTGAACTTATATGAGCACCCTTGGACTCATGTATACTCTCCTTTCCTAGTCAATATATAGCCTACCAGACAAGGTTGCAAGTTCAATACTAGCTAGGGCTCAAGCTTGACTCAGGCCTGCATCCTTCCGAGGTCGCTAAAATGAGTACCCAACTGTTGGGGTGCAATGAGCTTACAGTTGTAAACCGCTTGGACATCCCATAGCATGATATGAAGCGGTATATAAATGAAGCTGCTTTGCTTTCATTTTTTCATTGCTATCCACATTCTAACCCACATCTGAACTTGGCAAACCTGTGAATCAGAAACAGAAACCATGATCAAATTGTAGTGTTGAATTCTGGTTTGTAGACAAACCATGGCTTATGCAAACAGTTATTTACCTGCTTTGAATGTAACAGTCTACCATGTTTTACCATGGAAGTGAAAGCTGGGGACAATTAAAGCAAAAGGGAAAGAGGGAAGGAGGGAACATACTTGCTGGAGGCTCACTCATGAGCAAAGACCTGTGGCTTGGCATTGTGTCTACACACAAGCTCAATGAATATACATGCATTTGGATGATTGACAAATACTTGAGTACTTCTATTAGATTATCTTGATGTAGGCTTGGATTGGCTCATGATATGGCCTCCATCCCCATGCCTTCAGGTCTAGAAATACATTTCCAGCTATGGACAGGTTTGCATTTTGCTTAACTGTGTGATCGTCACCTAGATTTCTCACTAGTCTATTAAACTAGGGATTTCATTAACCCAGCTGTCTGGGTTGATTTCCCCATGCCTTTGAGAGCATTAACATCCCTGGCACAACTTCCTATTAGGCCATGTTTAGAGGAGTTGAGATTGCTAAATAAATATTCATTACCTACTTCTTGCTTGTGCACTGAGACTTTTAACATTTCCTTCTATGTTGTCGTATTCCACCCACCGCCACCACAGCTTTTTTCTCTGCAAACTGCCATGAAACTTCTCTTCCATTCATTAATCACATTTCAGCTGTAGATTATATCTTCAATTTAAATTACTTCCTTGTGTCAATAGCAAAAAAGGATGGAATTACTGAACAGTTATTGTTCTTCAAAAAAATTTAAACCTAACTTGCTAAAACCTGACAGACTGTTACATATAAGAGAGCAAAGATATGCTCTCTGCTCCCGGAGGGAATGGCAGTAGGAATTGTTAATGGGGTTGTGAACTCCAAACTTTAAAGAAACTATCCAAGGTACTGAGCTCTACCCCCCAAATATTATCAGCATCCTGGATAGGCTCTGTTAGTCTGGATGAGAAAACTGCAAATCCCAGGATTCCATAGACTTAGGGCCAATGCAGACTGGCCATTTGAGGTGGCATAGTGCCGCCCCGGGAAGTGATGGATCAGGGTCACGGCAACCCCACGCTGCAGCCCCAATCCTCCCTTTTGTCACCCCGAAAAGAGCGGCAAAATGCTGCTCCTTTTAGGGGTAGCAAAAAGCCACCCTAAGAGCCGGCGCTGTGACTCTTCAGTGCCCTTTTGGTGCAGCTTGTTTAAATGCTGCGCCGGAAGGGTGTCCTGATGCTGCATGGTGTGTGTACAGCCGCACGACATCAGGACAGCGTCGGGGTGGAGTTGGGGCGCATGGTGTGCAGCTGCTCCACCCCAACTCCACACCCAGGCCACTCATTTGGGTCGGTCTGCAATGGCCCTTAGGCTCATAGTACTATAAATTGTGTATGAAAGGAACATAAGAGAAGTGACTTGCTCTCAAGTTAGCACAATTAGGGGCGAAACAGACAGGCAAGAAAAAGTGGCTTGAAGCTGCCTTTTCTGAAGCCACATTGAAACTCCACCAACTGCACTACTGGCTCCCAAGGCGGCTGGAGGTGTTTCCTTCCAATTTTTATTGAAAAAAATAAATAAAAGACAATGACCTGTGCATAATGTTTTATAAAACTTGGGCATATTGCCTTCTAGACCTGCTTATTAGACACCGTCTTCACTGCTTCTGTACAGCAGAAGATATTAGGTTTCCTTGATACATCATGTAACATTCTGAGTGTCCTCAAAGAACGTATTTCCAAAGATTGAATGGAAGAAAAAATAAGGACATCAGCACTGTCTAGTCCAAATGATGAGATTTGAATTATATCAATGTAGAAAGCCAGTGTGGCTTTTAAAAGTGCACAATTTGTTCCATATAACTTATGCCAATTAAAAACCTTGCTATTTTGTGACCCTAAATTTCTGAGAGGCCTTCAGAATTAACCCCATCCTCATAAGAAGTGCAATAGAGCTGGTCCTGGATTTTACTTCTCCAAGTCACACCCTCTCAGCCTCAGAGGAAGCAATCCCCCTCTGAAAAAATCCAAGAAAACCCCCTGGAGATGGTGGTACCTAAGCTTTCTTGCTACAAATATCCTACATTCATCCATATAAATGCTGGATCTAACAGTGCACTCAGAATGCAAACCTGATCCTTAAGGAGTAATGTAATATCCCACGAAAACAGCTGAACCTCGTCTCCTTGGCCAGATGGACCACTAGCGAACATCAGTTCCATTTTGTCTTGACTTCTTCAAGCCATTACCAGCCTGGTTAAATATTGATTCATTCATGCTTGCATTTCTCAATTAACTGGTTACAGTGTGGCTAGTGCAGACCTGATCCATATCTAATACGTACCTTCAAAGCGGCCCATGGAATATCTTGTTTTCCTGCCAACACTTTTTAGCTCAAGTATGGTATAATGGTTTTAGTGTTGGACTAGGACAGGGTTTGAATCCCCACTCAGCCATTGAAACCTACTGGGTGACTTTGGGCAAGTCACATACTTTCAGCCTCAGAGGAAGGCAATGGCAAACCCCCTCTGAAGAAATTCTTCCAGGAAAACCCCATGATAGGATCACCTTAGGGTTGCCTTAAGTCAGGAATGATTTGAAGGCACACAAAAACGACATTGTCACATAAGTATCTTAACCCTCTTCTGTTTTCCAACCCTTTCCCTTGCTTTAAGAATCTTAGCACCATTGCCTTAAAGAGCCCTCTCTTGTCCCTTGGCCATTTACAAACAAACAAACAATTTTAGTTATGGCAGATGCCATTTTTTGCTTCAGGGAAGATCCTTTTCTGAAATTTGAAACTGAAACTGCTACTGGAACTTGGTTAGCAATGAAAATAATTCACCTTTTGAAGTGTCTATCATGATTTCCTGATGAGGTATGGCTTGCCCTCTTTTTTGCTTCTAGGAAGCCCACACCTTAGAGTGTCAGTCAGTTTGAACCTGGCCACTGGAATTTGAACAACCACTTTTCTATGGTGGTTGCATTCCTCTAGAATATTTTCTGACAGCGAAACACAACATTAACAATATAAAATTACAATGGGCCCAAATAGGGTTTGGTTCCAGGACACCTCCCCCCATGGATACAAAATCCATGGTTGCTGAAGTACCATTATATACAATAGCAAAGTAAAATGGTGTGATCTTCTATAAAATGGCAAAATCAAGGCTTGCTTTTTGGAGAAAGAGAGAGAGAAAGTTCAAGCCATAGATGGTTGGATCTATGGATGCAGAATC
This sequence comes from Phrynosoma platyrhinos, assembly GCA_020142125.1. Classification (NCBI taxonomy): domain Eukaryota; kingdom Metazoa; phylum Chordata; class Lepidosauria; order Squamata; family Phrynosomatidae; genus Phrynosoma; species Phrynosoma platyrhinos. Next base: position 103,223,873 of record CM034710.1, read on the forward strand.
CAGGAATACTGAGGGCTGACTGTATTCTTATTTAATCTGCATTTAGATGATTTTATGAAACTCCAGTATAACAATTATTCATCAGTTGCTATCGTCTTTTTGTTTTTTCTCTTCTAGACTTTATTTGTTAAATTTGAAAACATAACATCAAATAAAAATAACATTTCCTTTGCCTATTATCCTTTCCTTGCTCAGCAATTAACATTACAGCAAATAATTTTAAAAAATTTAAAAATCTTTCCTGTCCAAACCTCCCAGTACTATTTAAATTACAGCACTGTAATAAGTCCATAAGAGTCCATAATAAGATAAAACAGTTCAAATTATCCAAATGAGTTCCCCCTTTAAACTGCACTCATTTTTGCCATTAGCTGCTATTGTTTTAAATGTAATTTTAATATTGCTATTTTACATTATTTTAGCATAATTTGAAATTTTGTATTGTTGTCTTTTGATATTACACATGCAAGCTGTGCTGTTAGGATATATACTCTAATGATGATAATAGGAGCCAATAAATGGGTAAAAGGAGAAAAAAATAAATGGTTCAAAAAGCAGATATTTTGTGTCTGACAAAAACTATTGAGGAATTCATTTCTAGCTCAGGACATGCTGTGATTGTGAAATATGGTTGACAAGATAAATCAGTCCAAAATATATTCAGTCCAAAATATATTCCAAATTTTTTCTTACTTTTTCAGATTCTACTTTAAAATGAGCTGAAAAAAGTCATTTCAAATGAATAAGGAAACCCCACCTGCCATGGGATAATATTCTCTTTGCCAGGAAGAGGATTTTATGTCTCAGTAATTATCTCATACTTGTGAGTAGTTTGTATTCATATTTATTTCAGTGGAATAGAGCCTCAGTTAGCTTACTTGTCACACTATTTCACTTGAAAAGAAACCCTTTTGGGAATGATGGCTATATACAGCCTTTTCGGTGCTAAGCAGAAATTATCATACAGTACCAATATAGAACTGTTTTTTCATGGTTTCCAAAATCACTTGGTTGAGGTAGCATGTTTTATATAAGATACTATTCCCCTCAATTTACAGGATTTATGGGATTCTCTTCAAGATCTGTTTTTGTCCATATAGGAAACATTGTGGTGCTTCTACTTTCCTCTCTTTCTTTACAATCCTTCACTGAAGTTTGCTTTTCCTGCTATATTTCTATAGAATGGCTTCCGAGATCCTGGGCATCAGTCAACGTGGGCAGCAGTCAATAGCATGCTACTGCTTTTGCTTTGACATGTTTAAAAATTTTCTTCCATCCAAACTGAAGAACAACTTAGGAACGATATGGCTAATGCACAAAAATCAGGAATTACAAGGGAAGACGTCAGAAAGGGAGGCAAAGAGATAACTACTAATTAAAGAGACAGCAGTTCTAAAAGACTTCAATAGTGTTCTGCTAGTCTACAAAGACAAGATGGTGCTGGAATTATCTTTTAAAACAAAAGAACTTTGAAGACATTTAAGTGGACAGTAAGAAAAACAATGAACTTCAATAGCTTATCAGTGTACAGTATGACCCCAAGAATACACAAGACTAGTACCCACAATTTCACTTACCTGTCTCTGAAAAAAATATGTTCTCTGTAGGCATTCTTTTGGCTTTCCAGCACAATTCTATGATATACTTTTACTAGAAGTTGACCTTAGAATCATACTGGAGAACCTAGTGACTCCTAGACAGGTACTATCTCTAGGCATTTTCTAGGTCCTTCAATGCAATTCTATGGTATGCTTCCACCAGAAGCTGTACATTTCAATATAATTTCCTATTACCCATTGTTTCATGTTTGTACAGTAAGTTTGGGAACCCCATGGATATGAGGGTTGTACTGGATTCTGGATACTCTACAATGAATAGAACTTAGAAAGTTCTTTTAAAAATGTTCTCTCTAAGCCTTTGTGTTCTGTAGATCTCATGACAGTTGTCAAGTATTGTGGGCCTGCTGCTGCAGTAACTAGTAACTACACTGTGAGGGTATGGACAAAATGCAATGGGCTGAAGAATAGCTTCATGTGCCCCTTTCAAGAAAGGACATACACACACCAAAGCTCAGGTCATTTCTCACTGGGGTCCCTGTAAAGGGGGAAATAGATTCCACTTGCCTGAGGCCTACTCATATCTCTTCTAGTTTAGAACACAGATGTTCATCTAGAAATGTGGCCCATTTGAGTTACAAAATTCTATCCATAAAACATTTCACTGAATTCCCTTCCTGTGCATTTGTGTGAGGTACAGGAAAATATGAAACATATTTGGACACAACATTCAATATTTTAATTTGTGACAATTTGCTTCCATTAAAAGCAGCTAGTGCTTCATAGTTTCTGTTTATGCAGAGTGCATTTAAATATGCATAATTGCATATTACATTAAGAGCTGGCAATGACAAGACATTCAGATCTTTCAAATACCTTAAGAGCTCCTTTAATAGGAAGTGCCAGGCTCTCTATTACAGCATCTCCAGCCTACTCTGCCAATCTACTTTATTTTTGTTCACAATAAATGAATGAATGCCATTAGAGAAGATAATCAACGAAAATACACCATAAGCATTGCAATTATTATTCAAGGTCATAATGAGAGATACTGTAAACTTATATTCTTACTTATCTAAACATAAACTAGGGTTGTGCACAGTTTGGCCCTTCCAGATGCTTTGGACTACAGTTCCCATAATCCAGACATATATGGTGGGACTTCTAGGAGGTAACATCAAAACATCTAGATGGTCCAAAGTTGCTCAACTTTCCCTGAATCAACTGTGAATGGAGAAAAGAAAGGTAGTGTTCTCAACACATCACTCAGATTCAAAGCACAGCACATATTTCACACATACAACGTGGTACTTGGATTTTTGTAAAAAATTCTGCTCTGTGTGTCTTGGAAGGGATAAAGAAAGAAAAACTTGTGTACCTTCAAGTAATTTCTGACTTATGAAGACCTAAGGTGAACCTATCACAGGGTTTTCTTGGCTAGACTTTTTCAGAGGGGATTTGCTTCTTTTGAGGCTGAGAGTGTGTGACTTGTCCAAGAACACCCAGTGGGGTTCCATTTCTAATCATAGATTAGAACCCTGGTCTCCAAATCATAGTCCAATGCTCAAACCACAATGCTCAAACCACTACAGCACTCTGGCTCTCTAAGAAAAAAAAAGTATAAGAAAAACTAAGGGTCTCAGTGTAACCCCATGGATTGACGGTCTAGTCCAGTGGGTTGGGAGACGCTAAGGCTAGACTTACTATTCAGTTCAGAAAAAGATTGAGAGCAGGAAAGGAGAAGAGCTGTAGTCAAGGATTAGGCCACTTGTCATTTTAAATTAGGTAGTAGGAATTTAAGAACATTATCACACCATCCTATTGTTCTGCCACAAACCTGCTAGCTGAAGAATGGACGCATACCAGTTTGGCATCACACTCTCCCTCTTGATAGTGCTTTGGTTGTGTGATCTGTTTTCTGCACTGCCAAATGCGGCCTTCTGGGAAGAAGGGGGTTTCAAGTGGTTGTGGAGGCAACCACCTCCCAAAGCTGGCTGCTGTCAAAGAGCTCTGGTGCCATAACAAACTGTAAATCCCAGGATTCCATAGCATGGAGAAAAGACCATTCAACTGGTCTCAAAGTGCATTAATTGTGCAGTGTGGCAGCATCCTAAGACTTGTATCTAATTTCTAGGCCCAACTAGAGTAGGCTCATTGAATCAATAGAAACGGAGTAAGTCAATATGTCTGTGACGTATTTCCTTTGATTCCATTCATCTCTTCTACTTTGGACTAGCAATTAGATGTAGGTTTTAGTAAGACTATCCTTTAGTAAGACTACAGAGCAAGGGTAGGTAGGCAACCTTTTTGAGCCGGGGGCCGGGCTGTTGTCCCTCAGACAATTGGGGGGGCCCGAAGCACCAAAAATAAATAAAAAATATATAAAAATTATATATATATATATATATATATATAATATGCATGCACTCTCTCTCAGCCCCAGAAAAGCCATGGAAAAACCCCTGTGGAGATTTTGCCAAGAAAACCCCAAGAACAAGTAATAACAACAATCATCAATATCATCATGGCGGGTGGTGGAGGCGGTGGCAGGACCGGCCTGGGGCCGGTCCAAAGGCCTTGGGGGGCCATATCCGGCCCCCGGGCCTTAGGTTGCCTGCCCCTGCTATAGAGGATATAGCACAATTCTAAGGCACAAGAGGCTTATCTGGGTATAGCTGGTATGGACATGATTCCCTTCTGTTCTGGATATAGCTGGTATGGACAGGATGAGTCTTACCATTACTGAGAGTGAAGCAACCATATCTGATCTAGGATGTTATAAAAAGCCAGAAAGGAATTATTTTATTGTCAAGAGGAGTGTCAGGTACTACACACGTGCACACATGCACACACATACTTATCTCCACTGGTAAACTAACTTGGCCCACCTTTGGGTAGTATTCACATGGACTTGAAGTTCAGGTATCTGTTGCACTGCCTTTAGGAAGGCCCTGAGTGTCCTGAAAGTATTACGTTTAATCCAGCATCTTTTAAAATGTGTCTTAGAGTTTAGATGATTTTTGTGAAGGAGATCAAAGCAGCTGTCTCACACCAGGAGATCCCTTTAGGGACTAATACAGGGGTAGGCAACCTAAGGCCCGGGGGCCGGATGTGGCCCCCCGAGGCCTTTGGACTGGCCCCAGGCCAGTCCTGCCGCCACCGCTGCCGCCGCCGCCGCCGCCCCCTGCCATGATGATACTGAGTATTGTTGTTATTACTTGTTCTTGAGGTTTTCTTGGCAAAATCTCCACAGGGATTTTGCCATGGCTTTTCTGGGGCTGAGAGAGTGTGCATGCATATTTTAAAAATTTTTTAATTTTAAAAAAAAATATATTTATTTATTTATTTATTTATGGTGCTTTGGCCACCCCAATTGTCTGAGGGACAGCAACCCGGCCCCCGGCTCAAAAAGGTTGCTTACCCCTGGACTAAAAGATAGGTTGATGGGATTGACAGACAAACATAGCATTGAAATCAGCAAGTGAACAGTTAACAGACTGAAGGTTTAGGGTGCATTTTGCTCATGAAAGTTTTATGTGCCTTTGATCCTGCTTCAGGCTACTTATTTATAGCTTGTTTGAATGTTGAGCTTGTGAACACTGGAGTGTTCAAGAAGGTAGCTTGATAAACAAATCCTTTCTGAAGATTTGGAGGGTGGGCCTATTTGAGCAGGGTCACATTCTCTATGTTCTAGGATGTGTGAAAGTTGCAATATTTTTTCCCCCAGGGGAATACTTACTAATAGATGAAGCAACCTGCTGGACCTTACTTTCTTCTTTAAAGGGGATGGGAGCTTCATTTCAGACATGGTGCAGTGTAATTTCTGTACTGATGCACATTTCAAAGCTGGAAATTCAGTTACTGCTGGACATGATCGTTTGTCATGCGACTGAGGTTGGGAAGATGACTGCCTCCTTTGATCTATATACTGTAGTTCCCATGGGCATCTGAGGCCTTGTCTTTTAAAAACCAAAACCAAACAGGAATAAGAAAGACTATCTGGTCATTGGCTCCCTCATCCTAATACTGAGTATACCCCTGAAAGTGCTGATATGTTCACATGCACGTCATAGACATTTGCTTTTTGTCAGAGACAAAACTTCTGCTAAATTGGTGGGGTGGGAGCATTCAGCTTCATACTAGATGGAAGAAACAAACTATAATGTACATTCCAGTCAATATTGTTACAGACTGATATTAACCATGTATATAATAAAAATGCCCATTGTTTTTCTGAGCATGCCAGTGACCAGCACCTGCCTCATAGGGCAAAGAAGGAATCTGCTTGCCAATCCTGCCAGCCAAAATTTGAATGCATTGTGTGTTCTCCTTGTTGGTCTATTTTAATTGTGTGGCATTCTGTTTCTGGGAGCAATAGTTCAAAAAACTATTGCCAAACTCTGCTTGTTGGTCTTCTTTAATTGTGGAGAGTTCTATTTCTGTTTGCTGTTTTTATCTTCACACAACATGCATGCTTATGAACAAGTGGTCTTTCATGACATTCTGTTCCCCGGAGCTGCCTCCTGGAGAAGTGACGTTTATGCAAAGTATTAGTTGGGAAACAGCTGTGGCACAGACACTGAGCAAAGCAGCAGGGATTGGAGAAATTAAAGAAAACTGAGTTTGTTTTCAAAGATCCAACAGAACATTTCCCCAGGAGAATGCTAAAATGAAATTTGTATTTGCAAATTCACTGCAAATGTTCAAAACTGGACTATAGCACCTAAGTGGATTAAGAAGGGAAATGTCTAGAGAATCCTACACGAGGGCTGTGAAGGTTTCAATCCTTTCTATTGTGTTTTTGGATGGCCTAAGCACATTTTTTAAAAAGGATCTGCATTTCCCTCTGTAAACTGCCATCTGTTATACTGCTAATTGTGAGCACAGCCTTGAGAAGAGGCAAACATGCCACTGTGTTAGAATGGCATGAACAGAGATCAACATGGGGAAATTAAAAATGTTAACTGACTACTGCATTCTGAGCCGGGAATGTCACAGCAGCTGAGGCTTAATATGCCCTGCCTATTTTTAATAGGATGTGTCATTAAACTTGGACTCATTCTATAGGATTATGTTTTGAGGTCATTTCCGCTGAAGTGTAGGCCAAGGTTTTCTTTGTTGAATGAAATTAGCATAAGTGGCTGATTTTAAATCTGAAATCACGTTTTCGAAACCTGCCAGACCCATTTCATACATACTGTGGCCTTAACCCCATTGTTAGTCCTAACTTGAGTAAATTCATTGAATCAATAGGATTTACTTACAAGTGATCTCACCATTCAGCAATTGATTTAATGGGTCTATTCTCATTGGGAGTAAACCACATGATGTCAGCCAGTTTGTGATTACCACTTGGATCACAATCATGTGTTAGTAATGGCTGCCCATTCTTGTCTGTACTTTAGTTTCCATCCAATGGTAGGCTGATATTCAGTCATGCCACACACACACCCAAGACTTTTTGCAACCCTAAAGGGGCAATCCAGCTATTGTTCTGCCCCAAGCAGTAAAAGCATTCAGTCCAACTATTGCAAAGTAGGTGATATTACACTGTTGCTACACAATGTGATAAAGAGGGTGTAAGCAAAATGTCATTGTACAGTCTTTTTATAGCTGAATTTGCAGACTAAACTGTTTTATCAGGGTCTGAAAAATGTTGTTACCCCCAGTCAGGTGGCCCTAAATATATACCGTATTTTTCGGCATATTAGACGCACATTTTCTTCCCC
>CM034710.1:103239432-103266700 GCA_020142125.1 Phrynosoma platyrhinos
ATCCATTTTAGTATATTACTATTGTTTATTGTTGGGTTGTTTTATCTGTGTTAATGATGTGAGCAGCCCTGATTGCCTAGACAAAAGGCGGGATACAAAAATAAAGTTTATTTATTTATTATTTATTTGTTCATTTTCTTGTAGAAAAAACTCAACAATGGCTTTTGGGCAGAAAAATACAATAAAAATGCATCTTTAATTCATTTTTAGTTAAATTTTCATGAATATACTATTTAGCCACACAACACTGAGTAATCCAAAGAAAGATTTCACAACAAATCAAATCCTCAGACCATTGGATTTGAAAACCCTACTGCACAAGAAAAAGGTCCCTCTGGTCATGCCCTATACGGGACCTCTTCCCTTTAGGACCTGCCCCAATTTAGATGCTCTCCCCTGTGTCTGTGGAAACATTTTAAGGTATATGGGAGATTGAAGATGGTGGAAAGAGATGATAACCCCCCCCCCCCCAAAATGTATTTCCCTTTTCCTACATTCCTTTTACATGGGTCCTACTAATCACAGTTTTAAATTAAGACACAATGGCACAGTAGGTAGCTTTAAAAGGTGACTAGATAAATTCGTAGAGGACACAGCTATCAATGGCTCCATAATATCATAGGCAATATGTTTCTGTGTATTTGTAACCATGGTACAGGGGCAGGAACTGCTGTTACAATATATCCTGGTTGTAAGCTTGCCACATATACTTGGTTGGCTACTGTATGACTAAAATGTTGAACTAAATACGCCTTCAATCTGATCATCTTGGCTTTTCCATGGCTAGCTTCCAAGACTTACATGCTGAAGATTCTTGGGCATACGCAATAATTTTCAAATATTATTTCCAGGTCTACCATACTTGTAACAATGTAAAAACTATGTCAAAAAGGAAGCTGCTTTTGAAAAGCCCAAAGGCCACTTGGGCAGAATGAGTTGTGTGGTTCTTTGGATCCTGTCCTAAAAGCTTTTAAGAGGACTGACATAAATAAGGGAAATCTGTTAAACAGTCCTTCCATAATGAAGTAAACCAAAATTTCAATTCTCACACATTATCTTCTGTCAATGTAATGACAACCATTTTTTCTATATACTCGTCTATCTATATTTAAAGTTGCACCTGCTGTTTTAAAAAAGAATATAATATTTATATCATAATTATTTGGAGTGATGGACTTTTAAAATGTTATTCTATGACTGAAGAATATATTTTTATAAGGAAAATACTGCATGTATCCACAAATTATTTCCTTTAAATGGGCAAATGCTTTTAGAAAAGGTTATTAGGTTGTCGGAGCATTTAAGACTGAAATAGACTTCTGTCACCCCTATTTGAAAAGGGAACAGTTTGTTATTTCCAAGGAGATGCTTTTAAAAACTATTCAAAGTACATGCAATCAGTAAAAATTATCCTAATTAATGTAAGTTTATTAAAAAAAAAGATAACAGTACAGTTCATGAATTTTCATTATAAGATATTAAAAACAGGAAAAATCTAATCAACAGCTTGATATTTTTAAAAATATACAGGCCAGGATCCACTGTGCTAAGCATGATGTTCCATATGTACCCAGATGTTTTTTTAGCACCATCACCACACTCAAGCTGAATTCTCTCCTGACATGCTATTTCAGTGTTTGAGAACTTTCTGGAACAAAGCTTCTTGAAGCATTGAGATGTTGCTGTAAAAATACCCAGCCACCTCCATGTACATGCAAAAGTGACTTATATACCTATCTCTTAGCCACTATTCAGTCAGGATGCCTGGGCAAGAATCATGATGTAAAATCAAGTCACAATTTTCAGAACAGCTTCCCAATTTAGTTCAAGTTTCCACAGAAGTTGTGACCAAGAGCATCTCAAACTGTTTTGTGAAATGACAAAACATAACTTTGTGTGTGTATGTGATTGGAACCAAATAATTTATCTAAAAGAAAGTAGGAGAAACACAAATGACAAATGAAAGTTGAAAATTCAAGTCTGAAAATATTAGCATTTGCATTATTGGCAATATTGGAATTGCAAAATATATGACCTATGTTGGTTGTATGTACTGCTTATTCTTGTTCCATGATTTCAAATTTGGACTTGTGCAACTTGTTACAGATTTGGTTAGTTACTCTGAAAAAGCACCATGGATAACAAGGGCTGTTTTAATCGTCCTTTTCTACAATCACTTCACCATGAAGTACTTTTCTTCTTTGACGGAGCATGTGAAAGTACAGTTGTGGAAACACTATTGAAGAAGAAAATAAAAGAAGTATAAACTATGTTAAATATAACAAATGAAGGGGATTGTATATATCTTTTATTAGTTTATTTGGCAACAAGATGACTAGAGTGATCTCATCTTTAAAAATGAGACTTAGTTTATTATGTACTGCCCTACAATAGAAATAGTCCTTGAGTTGAAAAATATCTGAGTAAGCTGCTCAACAATAATCTATTTAATAAATGCTATTCTCAGCTTCTTGGAGGAATAGAGTACACATTATGTTGCCTGATAATGACTCAGTCAGTCAGTATAGTATTGTCTACTTGAAAGGGCAGCAGCTCTCCAAGATCCTTAGGAAAATTAAGGACTGTCCGACCCCTGCTATCTAAAATCCTTCTTAAATGGAGATTCTGGACATTCACCTGGAGTTTCCTGCACATGAAGCATAAAAATCTACCACTACCTCAAAGTGATGTAATGAATCTATTCTAAAGCAATGAATTAAACAACATGCAAAACTTTATTATTAATATTTGTGTAGCTGATGTACAAGTAAAAACAAAAGTTTCCATTGATACTTACATGGTATATAGGAGGCCATGATAATGAGAAGGAAGTAGTAATAGTCAAAAGATACATTATACTTGTTGGGAAGTCTCACTGAAAACATGCCTGACTTCTTTACATAGGGTAAGGCAGCATAAATAGTTAGGAGCTCCCCAACAACTCCTACTGGATATAAGATAATGAACAAGTTGTACCTGAAAGGAAAAAAAAAGAAATGGCTTTCAGAACTTCTCTCTGAACAGCTGGTGTTTCCTGGTCTCCAGGAGTGGCACACCAATACATGACAGGAGTTAGGACTTATTTGGAAGCTCCATAAACCTCAACAGCATTCCCTTGAAGAAAACACACACAGGATTGCTCTGCATGCATGTCTCTTAAGTCTAATAAGGACTCTTAATGTAGTAGTCCAACCTGAAAATGTGACTTTGAGATATCTTATCTAATTTAGTGATCAAGGAAAATATTCTCATTTGTTTTAACACTGAACTTCATTTCATGGGTGCATTCAAAACTAATTTCTTGGCCCAAGGAAGCTTAGTCAAGAATAGGTTCTAAACTTTGTTACACTTAAACAGTTAATAATATATTTAATATATTTAAAAATAAATAAACTCAGTTCTGATAGACATTTATTATACAGTATAAGGCTTCTGGTGTTATATGGACAAAGGTGTGCCTTTGCAATAATAGGGAACACCTAGTTGATTTTAAACATTTTTGCATCTAGCTATGCTTGAATTCTGTTCAAAGGACTCAGCTGCCAAAACTAATACGTCATTCTAAATCAACATAATGCAAATACATCTGTGAATGTACCTATAACAAAGTTGGGAAGCATATTTATGAAATGTGCAACTACAGAATTTGCCAGTGCATGGCAAACAACAAAAACACTGGTTTTGAAAGAATCTGATAGCTTTAGAAAAAATACTCTCTTATATTTATCAGTTTACAAACTGGAGACATTTTTAACGGGCTAGCAGCAATAGTCAAAAGCATTTTTCAACAAAGAAAGGCATGCAAATGCAGTAATTCATAAAGAATTAGTCTCTTAAGCACAGATCCGCGAAAGGCAATATGAGTTCTCTCCAAGGGTCAGAAAGACATGCATAATATGCATTCCATGGCCAAAACAGATGAGAGCTAAAATGGCAGCCATGGAACATGAAACCCTCACAAGAATTGCTGGAGTTAGAGAGCACATAGGTCAACTGTAATGGACTGTATAGGATTCAATAAGCAGTAAGAGTAATGGTATGAGAAAAAGGAATAACTGATTAATAAGGTTTAAGCAAAATAGAAACAAATCACAGGGGACTACTGTAGAGTGCAACTAAGTTCTATTAAGCTCTATTAATTTTATTAAGAAAATGCAAGCATAGCTTTTCTGGCAGCAAACATAGAAGATTAGAAATCTTGAACCATTAAAAAACAGTATAGGGTAAGATTTGTGACATAGATTAATACATTGAAGGGGAATTGGATTCTGGAATTTAAGAAAAATGCACATGGGAGAAACATATAGCTCTGTGGTACTCTCCCAACATGGGGAGTGGTCTTTCAACTCGTTTGTACACTAGACATCCCAGGTTCAATGTCTGACATCTCCAGTTAGAAAATAGCATAGCAAGCAATGTGAAAGTTGTCTATGATGAAATGGGACAGTTTTAAAAAGCTATACAATATGGATCTAGACGGACAAATAGCTAGCGTGTCATTAAGCATTTCCTTATGTTTCAATTCAAGGGGAGATACAGCGGGCCCTTGGCATCCAAGGATTTGAGCAACCACAGACTGAAATGAAGGAACATTTAATTTTTTTTAATCTGCAATGGTTAGAGCAGGGGTAGGCAACCTTTCCCCTTTAAGGGCCGAGGGACTTCAGCTCCCAGAATCCCAGGAGCTATTGGCCAACATGGGACTATTGGCCAACATGGCTGAGGCTTCTGGGAGCTAAAGTCCCTCAGCCTTTAAAGGGGAAAGGTTGCCTACCCCTGGGTCAGAATAGTCCCAGGGAAATAGTGGGGGCTGCTGTGGCAAGACCCAAGCAAGGTGATGCCTCCCCCATGGAATTCAATCTCACCATAAAACTATAGTCAGAGCTTAAACCTCTTTTTCCCACCTTCATATCACAAAGATGCTACCAAAATTTAAACCCCTGCCTCACTTCACTTCCCATCCTCTTACAAGGAAGCCTCACCCAGAATTTAAACTACCTTATTTTCTGGTGTATAAGACTACTTTTTAACCTGCAAAATCTGGGGTTAGAGTGGGGGGGTCGTCTTATACGCCGGGTATAAGGAGGTTTGTGTTAGGTTTGCCTTAGCGTCATCATCAGTTGGAAATGACTTGAAGGTGGACAGCAACAACAACAACAGTTTTGGAAGTCATACTCTTCCCAAACTCTATATTTTAACTGGAAAAATGGGGGGTTGTCTTATACGCCCAGTCGTCTTATATGCCGGAAAATACGGTACCTCACTCCATTTCCCACTTTCTCACAAAGAAGCCTCTGCCAGAATTTAAACTCCTGCTTTCCCACTTTCTCACAAGGAAGCCTCTCTCAGAATTTAAACCCCTCTTCTGCTGATACATGTCTTTGCCCCATTCCTCCTGCTGCCCTTCTCTGCAGTAGATTGGTAGCAAAGGGGTTTAAAATTTGGCAAAGGCTTTCTGATGGGAAGGTTGAAAAGGTGGGAAAAAGAGTCAGGAAAGAGTTTAAATTCTTGCAAATCCTTCATAATGGGAAGATGCAAAGCAGTGCAGGAAGAATGCCTTCTTGGTGCCCAGAGTTTGTCACGCAAGTAATTTTAAGTTGAAATACTGACTTTGTCGCCCAAGTAGTTTTAAGGTTAAATACTGAATTGAGCATTTGTGGGTTTTGGTATCCATGGGGGAAGGGGTTCTGAAACCAGCCCTCCATGGATACCGAGGGTACAATGTATTTAACAAAAGGGTTAGACAGAGCCAACACAATAAACTCATTTCACACGCACTGTTAGTCGTGAGCTCTGTTCATGTTTTGTAAAGAGAGAGATTACCACATGCACAGCTACTGCATGTCAAAATTGGCAGTGTAATAAATGGATAGATGTTCACAAATATTTCATCTATTAAAAGTATTCCACTTTCAAAGTGGTAAATACACACACCCACACACCAAAATATTCTACCAGTATGGTACAATTTTATAAAGGTTGCAATAAAAAGAGATCAGAGGTAGGGAAAGCTGACCAAGTAAACTCAAGCTAGCCACAGGCTTTAAAATGCCTGGCTAAACACAGCAACTTTTAATCCTACACAGATAAGAGGTCAGCATCTTTGTCCATATAGGTTCAGTGGGGATGGCATTCCAGAGACATGGCATGATCAGAGAGAAGGTGCTGTTGTGTACTTCCTACAAAACAAGCTTCCCTGGGGGAAAAACATGGAGAAGAGGCTATTCTAAAGATGTTAAAACACCAGGAAGTTGTTACAGGGATATTAACTCTTTCAAGCATTTGGAGCTTTAAAGGAAAACACCATGAAAGCAAATAGGCAGCCTGTATAACTTCTTAAAAATTATGGTATTCAAGGGATGGAAAAGCATTATCCAGGTGCTTCTGGACTGTAACTCCCATTTGCCTTAGGCAGTATAGCCAACAGTGAGGGATGACAGGAGCTGTAGTCCAGCAGCATCTGGAAGAATACATTTTCCCAACCTCCATTGCAATAAGATCCCATCTGTTTATATCACTAGAAATTCAGACAGCTGAATTCTATGTAGTTTGAAATTTCACAGCTGCCTTCAAGAGCAGCGTCAAGCAAAATGCATTTCAGTAGTCTAACTGGGAAGCCAAGAGAACATGGATCATTTTAGCCAAATTATTTTATTAATAAAATAAACCCTGGTCTCCAGAATTACAGTCCCATGCTCAAACCAAATTTCTCACAGATTCTACATTTTGCAACTACTGCATTTCAGAGATGAAAGTATTTGGTGCATCCTAACATGGCACATTAGCAACGAGAGGGGAAGCTAAAGAAGTACCTTAAATAAGCAATTTTTTCTGTTTTATTCAATAAGTAATTTTCAGAAGACACACATATATGTTCCAAAAATATAAATAACCTAAAGATAGGCCAGGATAGGTTAGAATAGTTAGCAGCAAACAACTCTGTGTTTAAAACATGGTCAATGTTTTGAACGTAAAACACTATTTTGAAAAGAAATCAGCTACCATCCACACAAACTAAGCTGTCACAACAGTGTAATTCTTTGCTGAAGTAGCATGCATGAAAGAAACATGCACAGATCAATGAGAAACTAAACTGCAAGGCATTCTCCACCTGGCCCATTTTATGAAGTATGGCAAGTGGTTGAGCATATTGAATGTGTAGAAGGAATATCGAGTAATCTCTGTCACAGTCCATACGACCAGAAAAAGAATAACGCTCTCCTCATTCTGGATCTGTAGAGGTATAAAGAACCAGTAATTTCTGCTTCTTTAAAATGGTAATAAAGTTTGGAAAGACATACTCAGAAAGCACACTCAACCCTTCCCCCATTAAAAAAGAATTCACATGTAAGCATGATTAAAAAAAACCCAACCCTAATTATTCCCCTTCAACTTGAAAGAATGTCTATTGAACAGATAAGAAACAAAATTAGCCAAAAACATACAATACAGGTTGTTTTAAAGCTTGCAGTCCTCTTCTTGTGATCTATTTAGTTAACCTCCTAAACAGTGGTTATTTTGGCTAACCACTTTTAGCATAGTTATCTTTGTCAGCACAATTTATATACGGTACTTTTCAATCTAGTCCCATTGAGTTCAGGAGGCTTAGTCCCTGGCCATAGGACTGCACCCATACGAGCTGGTAAATGTAACATTGGCAACATTTAATAAATTACAAACCAGGTCTTCCTGCCCCCCAACCTTCCCTGCAAGTCTCCCCCATCCCCATGACTTTACCCTGGCACTTCAAAAACAAATCTTATTTCCATTATGCCGTTTCCTCCATTTTCCCCTTTCCAGTGCTGGTACTGGGATTTGCTGGTTCTCAGGGTACAGCCTTCTCAGTGGGGCCTGTTAACTAGGTGATATATGCAGTGAGAATGCTTTTAGGTGGGGTTCCTGGATTTCAAGGCCTGGACTCTTTTCACAATTCCTCAGAGGGAGGGAGAAGAATCTCAGAGTGAGTGTGCTGGCTTGAAAAGTGTGCATACAATCAGACCTTCATATCCATGGAGGATTCATTCCATACCCCTCCCCATAGATACAAAAAAAATGTGGGACCTCAAGCCTTGTTGTCTCTAATGGTGGCACGATGTGCACATGGCAACATGTATACATCGCCAATGTAGACAATGAGGCTTGTTATCCATGGATGCTCACATATTGTGAGGTCCCACTGTATATTTTCCTGTTTCATTAGACTTTATTTGAATGAGATGCTCAGTGTAACTGTGATTATGTTTAAGTATAATTCTTAAGCATTCTCTTTCTAACATCACCAAAACCCAAACATGGCATCACAAGGAGTCACCACTGTGTCTCCGATTTTGGCCTTGAAATCTCAAGGCCTGAAATAGTCCTAACCTGGCAACCCTACTTTCAGGACAGGCAAGGGAAATAAGTGGCCTTCTTATACAATTGAACTGTAACTCCCATCTGTTCTCACCATTAGCTATACTGGCAAGGGAATTCCATTAGCTATCTGGAACTGAATCTGATTTTCTCAGAAGCAGCCTAAAATACCTAGGAATGCAACAATAGTGTGCCTCTTTTGAACTTAAAGCTCTGTCAAAAGCAATCTACTGGAGCTGGCCCTGCCATTTTTAACAGGTTTTTACTGGCTTTGTTGTGGTGGTTTGCCTGCAAGTCATTTTCAATGTATGGCAACCCTAAGGTGTCCTTATCACAGGTTTTCTTGGCAAGATTTGTTCAGAGGAGGTTTGCCATTGCCTTCCCCTGAGGCTGAGAGCACGTGACTTGCCCAAGGGCACCCAGTGGCTTTCATGGCTGAGCTGGGAATCAAGCCCTGGTCTCTAGAGTTGTAGTCCTACATTCAAACCACTATGTTGCACTGTCTCTTTCCTGGCTTTCCCTCTCTGCAATCTATTTCTTTTTCTGGGATTAAAAGCATTTTACTAAGTCTTTTGTTATCAAAAGGAAGCTTTAAGAAAGACATCTGATAAGAGAAGTCAAAGTGAGAAGGCTTGTGCAAGCTAGTATAGTAAATGGAGCAGACCTGCTAAATCAACCATTGAAAGGTGAACTAATACTTATATAAAGCTCTTTGATTCAACAGAACATTTGGAGTTGGGACTACCAGGAGGATTCAGGACTATATTCTCAACAAAATGAACTACAGTAACAAAATTCAAAGACCATGTTTTCAGACCTACTGAGCATCTCTTGTATCATATGAAGTAATGCCCAGAAGTACTTAAGGAACAATGTCATTATCTGGTAAAGGTTTTATGTTATTCCATATAATTGCATGCATGTTTGTTAGGAGCAAGTCCCACAGGATAGCAGTCTTATGACCCAATCGTAACTCCAAGATGCACTGGTTCTAGTACCTTTGAATTAGGCAAAACTCTTTTCTGGTGACAGAGCCTGCCTCTGCCAGCTGGAGTCAGAGATCTGTTAACAGAGCAATCAACTGGCAGGAGTGATCTACTGGCAATAATCTGCCACCAGAAGGGCCAAAAAGAGAGGAGAATGGGACAACCAGTTGAGTTATAACAGATCCAATGATAATAGTTCTCCCTCCCTTTAAATTAAAATTAGGATTCTCAGTAAGAAGAAATTAGCATTAGGAAACATTTTCCTTCACCATATTTTATTGACCATAAACAGAGATAATGAGGGAAGTGAACAGAAATCTATAGCTGCCCTTGACTATCTGCACAAGTGTTTGAATTTGTATTGGCCACAGAAACAGCCTATCCATGTTGATATCCTACCTCTTCTTATCATACCTACCACTGTGCAAAGAATTCCTCTTTCAGCATGCATTGGGAAGCTTGTGAACACTGAAGCTTACCCATTTGTTGAAAAGAAAATCTGTATCCATATATAGTAGCACAGATAGGTGATTTTAATAAAGATTAATATAATGAAATACCGGCAGGGCCTATCCTGCTTTGTTATCATTATTAAGTACAACTTCTAGCAATTTTAGATACTAAAGAACAAACAAGCAAGGACACATAATAGTTATGTTCAATGCCATAAAGATAAGATAGGCAGATGGAATTAGTTTAATGAGAAATCCAGCTTTGATCAAAAGGAAACCTTCACAAATGGCAAGACAAGTAGAATAATCATAAAGACAAAGTTATAAAAACATGACTGGGAAATCTGTTGAACTCCACATCCCATAAATACTAGGCAACTTGGCCAATGGTAAGGGATGATGGGAGAAACAATTCATCATTTGGATGGCCACAATGCTCTTCACTCCTGCTGTACAAGATAGAGGAGACATGCTGTACTTCAATTTCCTGAATTTCCTAAGCAATGTTCCAACTGAAATGAATTATCAGTAAGGAAGACTGATAATTTCATGGGGTAACATTTGGTATGAATGGAAGAAAGTGTGCTAAACTCTTTGCCCCATGGACTGATTTTCAAATCCAAATGGCTCTCTTAAAAATCCATGACAAAAAGAAACTTCACTTCTTTACCTTACAAGGGACCTGTGTGTTGTGAGTAGAGGCTTAATTGTTGCCTTTATGTTTTCAAAGGAATACTTTTCAAGTAAGAAATATTCTTGGTGCAGCCTGAAATCTATTTTGCACCAAGCACAGTCTAGCACAGTCTAACCCAATTAGGATTGTATAACATATCTCCTGTTCTATTTTAATTATCAGCTGCAATTTGGGGTTTCATCATACTCAACGTTATTATTTTCCCCTGCTACTTTATCATGCTTCTTCTGTACTTAAGATCCAGCAGTCTCTAGATTTCTGATGAATTCAAGGATTTGGTCACTTTGTAAAGTTTTAGGTGATGCCAAGAAAAATATTGTGCCACTCTGGAATTTTCTCACTACTGGACAGGCTCTCATATTTCACTCTTCAAATTTTATGCCATCAATCTCAACCCTGATTTGTCTGGCTTTATTTACTCATGCATTGCCCATGGTAGAATGAATTCAATTTTATCTCTGCCATCAAGTCCACTTCAATTTATGGTAACTCTATGAATGTGAGACCCCTACATCTTCTCCTTCCCTAGAGCCATTTCTATTGATGCCTTAAAGGAATGTTGCGTATTTTTACTTGGAGAAAAAATAAACTGTCCTGAGCAAATGACACAGCATTCAAATGTGTTATAATGAGGCCACAGAGGACTGTACAAAAAAGAAGCCTACTACAGCTCAAGATGTTTCTAACATTTTTATTTTTTGAAAAAGCACAAGGAATGGGGAAATTTCTCAGTTTTGTCTCATATAAAGAGATGACTAAGTGCCATCTGCTGGAGAGATAGCTCAATGGTTCAGGGTTAGTTTTTAACACACATCATAACACAGTACCAACATACAAATACATAATTTCCTCTCAAATATATGTGAGTAAAAAATCCTATGAAATTTATGGAGTTGCTCTAAGTCAACAGGCAGCTTGAAGGCACATATACACAGAGGATCCTAAAGCCAGGATTCATTCATATATTGAATATCACCTTAAATACGATAGTAATATCAGACAATCATTTCACTATGTCATGAGATAGTTTAATACATTTTGTACACTGGAAATGCTATAGGAAAGAGTGAATATCACCCAGTCAGATCTACAGGGCATTCCTGATCATGTTTAATTCAAAAATAATTATTATTTTTCATTGAGACTCCACAGCAAAGTGTTTACAATTGCTCCCCTAATTTCCAATAAACCAATTAAGATCAATTATTTTATTTTATTTTTATTTATTATTACTATTATTATTTGAAATATTGGGTTGGTTATAGATTTAGTGATGAGTAATGGGGGTGAGTGGGATACTTCTTTACTGATTCTTTATTGATTCTGGCTGCATCCAGACTTTACCAGGTCAACACCACTTTTAACTGTCATGGCTCAGTGCTAAGGAATTCTGGGAATTGTAGTTTGTTGTGTCACCAGAGCTTTGACAGAGATAGTTAAATATCTCACAAAACTACAGATCGCAGAATTCTAGAGCATTGAGCCATGGCAGTTAAAGTGGTGCTAACCAGGATTATTGATGCAGTGAGGATGCAGCCTCAGATTGCTCTGTCTAGCTCAGTATTGTCAACTTTGGCCAGAAGCAATAATAATAATAATAATAATAATAATAATAATAATAATAATAATAATAATAATTTTTATTTATATCCCACCCCTCTACTGGGCAATTGGAGCGGCAAACAAGATTAAAAAGAACAAAGTTCTCCAGGGTTTCCAAATGATTCTTTCCTTGCCTTGCCTAGAGATCTGTGGCATTTCCTGGTAGTTTCTCATCCAAGAACTAACCAGGCCTGACCTTGCTTAGCTTCTAAAATCAAATTCAGGGTGAATGGTAGAAATGTTTACTGAGCTCATCTGATCTGCTGAAGGTATGACTAAGCCTACATCATTCTAACTTATTGACTTTTGTTGTATAATCACCATTACATCAAGTACTAGGACTTGACACAAATCATTTTCGTAATCCATGAAATCATAGTGATACCGAAGCAAATACTTAGTGCTTCTGAAAAAACACACAGACAACAAAGTTGTTGCAGAGTGTGTATGACTCCTATCCTATGTATCCTTGGGAGCTAAAACCACTCAACTCAGTAGGACTTATTTCAGTGCAAACATGCATAGGATTAGGCTCATTTCTTTATTTACTTCTGGTTTCCAGCATGTTAGAACCTTAAGGATACCCATATCAACCCTAGGAAAAACAGATGCAGTAGTTCGTAAGAGCATGAATGAGAACTACTGAAAACATCTGTACAAAACATAATTCACATTAAGGCTTATTTCCACTTAGTTCATTCAACATGTGATAATTTTAAGTTCTCTCTGACACAGAAACAGCCAACAGCTTGGTTGAAATGGCTGAGGAAGAGATGTGTCAGCCTTTGATCTTGTTTCATAGAGAGAGCAAACCAGGCAGCAAGCCAACACAGCTCAGATATCCATCTCCAATGGCCTTTAAGCCCTTGTCTCCCACGTGTAAGGCAGATGCAAATGAAGAACTTAAAGTTCTGCCTGCAGTTACAGTCATCCTCAGCCTCCCGAGAGTTAGATCTACTGAAGATGGGTCTACTCTTGACTCTGAAAAACGTGACAACTTTTAAAACACTATAACCTCCAGAATGGCTTGATAGATCTATCTATCTATCTATCTTGTTTGTGAAGTATACCAAAAATGTGACTATACAATAATAAAAACTATTCATAGAGACTCCAAAAATGACCAGTTGTTGGTGTCACAAAAAAGACATGCAGTACACAGTGTGGTATGTAAATATAAACATTGGACAATTAATTCCACAATGTACTAAATGTACGTATACCTAGAGTCCAAATGTGATATACTGAAAGATCAGAAGACAATAATACATGAATGATATAAGCTACTCAGGCAAGATGATAACCAGACATTCATTCCTAGGATCTTGAACTGGACATTCAACCTGACTGGTCTTGCTCAGCTCATTTTCTTCAATTAATATTGTGGTAGTCTTTCATATTCACATGACAACTTACCACCAAAACATGCATTACTACTGCTATGATAAAGGCCAGGGGTGGGGAATGTGTGGTCCTTTAGATGTTGCTGCCCACCACTTCCATAACCCCTAATGAATGTAGCCAATGGTGAGGTATTATGACAGTTCTAGTCCAACAATTTCTGGAGGTCACACACAGCCCTTCCCTGTAACATGTACATTGAAAGATCAAATGTCCCTCCTGACACTTACCTGCTTAATACTATGTGTAATAAACCACACCATGAAGATTCTGGAACTCACTTGGACCCCAGTCACAAGCACTGAAGTGCGCACTACTCCTTAAAAAGAGAAACATGTCATCTTTGTCCCCTAGGGCAGGATTGTGCTTAGTTAATTGAGAAACAAAAACAAAAACTCACCAACTGCACAGTGGACTATCTGCAAATTTAAACAGAGAAAGAGTGTCTGTGTTAAAAGACAAGTATGTAGAATAGTTTATGACAGAATAAGGAGAGACTTGGCCCAAGCCATTTTGTTGCCTGAGGCATAGCAACAATTGTCACATCTACAAATTGAGATTCTTAGCATACAAAGCTAGTCAGTTATTCTGGCACCCGAGGCACAAAATTAGAGGTATGCCTTTCTCCCTGACACTAAAAATACAATGACAAGATATTAAATCACTTACAATTTGATGGCCTATAAACATCCTGGCTATTAAATAGGAATAAAATTCAAAGGAGTAGTTTATGCTTACTATGTTTGAACATTTATGACCAATGTGAATACAGGTTGAGCCTCCCTTTTCCAAAATGCTTGGGGCCAAAAACATTTTGAATTCTTTCAGATTTTGGAATATTTGCATATACATAACGA
The DNA here is from genome assembly GCA_020142125.1 of Phrynosoma platyrhinos. Taxonomy (NCBI): domain Eukaryota; kingdom Metazoa; phylum Chordata; class Lepidosauria; order Squamata; family Phrynosomatidae; genus Phrynosoma; species Phrynosoma platyrhinos. The sequence continues at coordinate 103,253,777 of CM034710.1, forward strand.
GATATCTTGGGGATGGGTCCTAAGGAATTTTCATATACACTTTATGCACATATCCTGAAAGTAATTTTATACATCATATTTTTAATAATTTTGTGTATGAAATGAAGTTTGTGTATATCAGAAAGCAAAGGTGTCATTACACTATTACACATTTACACATTTGAATCAATTACACATTTACACATTTGAATTACACATTACACATTTACACATTTGAATCAATGATAAAAATCTTGGCAAGAGGGTTTTGTATGACAGAATTCACCTTCCTTCGGGATCCATGGAATTGGCTGGATTTTTGTGTTATTGTCATGGCCAAGGAGAATAACTGTAGTTTCAGTACTATTGCTTAACTACTAACAGCAGCAACAGTAACAGCAACAGCAGTAACAGCAACAGCAGTAAGAAGAAAGATCCTTCCGTGGCCCCATCTATATGATGGCTAGGATTATTGTTGTAGGCCTATATACTGGATATTCTGGTCTGTACTGGGCTTTTTAATTGAATTTGTTATTTTAAATTATCACTGATTTAATACTGTTTTAAGGGGGGGAGGGGGTATGTTGTATTACTTATGCTTTTATAGGGTGTTGTATGTTTTAAGGTTGTAAACTGCCCTGATTGGGTTACCACTGGGCGGGATATAAATAAATTTTATTATTATTATTTATTATTACTTCTGCCACCTATCTGGATGATTTTGGAGTATTTCAGAATTCTGGATAAGGGATGCTCAACCTGTAACACAATTGTTTTCTGCATCCTATTTTACTCTGATAACATTCCCACAAACATGTACACTCTGTATCTGTTTACCTAAGGCTTAACTATATGATACACCTGAGGACACAAACTGTAGTTTGTGAAAGGTAATGCTAAAATAAATTTATTAGCCCCAGGACTTTATTGTTATCCTGAAACAGACTAACAGGCTAACCCTTTGAAAATTATTAACTATGATGTTAATCGGGGTAGGCAACCTTTTTGAGCCGGGGGCCGGGTTGCTGTCCTTCAGACAATTGGGTGGCCGAAGCACCAAAAATAAATAAATAAATAAATAAATAAATATAAATAAATAAAAATATTTTTTTTAAAAAAAATTTAAAAAAATTAGAAATATGCATACACACTCTCTCAGCCCCAGAAAAGTCATGACAAACCCCCTGTGGAGATTTTGCCAAGAAAAACCCCAAGAACAAGTAATAACAACAATAATCAATATCATCATGGTAGGCGGCGGCGGCAGCAGGACCGGCCTAGGGCCGGTCCAAAGGCCTCGGGGGGCCGCATCCGGCCCCCGGGCCTTAGGTTGCCTACCCCTGATGTTAATCATAGGTAGTGGTTACAAACAAAATGTTGTTCACACTGATAGACTCATAAGAAGTCTGGCAACATATATGTGTAGTTGTATATCCAGCCACAGTGTTCAGACCTAGCAAACAGGCAACTTCCTACATCATCTATGTACGAGACTATAACTATGGAAAAGACCAATGTAAAGCTGGCAGCTGAACCAAGAATTCTACTTAAGTTCTTCACCCCCGCATACCCAAGGCTAAGAAAGTTGTATATTTTGTGACAGTGAACATGTGATCCTCCATATACTGCAGGACTCCAACTTCAATCTGCTGCAGCCAAGAAAATCCATGGTCAGGGCTGATGGTAGCTGTGGTCCAAGAACATGTAAGGCCACAGGTTCTTTACAATTCAACTAAAGGATTCATTTCATTCATTCATTTTCTTGTAAATCAAGAAATCATAGAATCATAGAACTGGAAGAGAACACAAGGGTCCTCCAGTCTAACCCCTTGCCAAAGGTCTTCCAACAGATGGCTATCCATCCTCTGTTTGAAAATGTCCAAAGAAGAAAACTCCACTACACTCTAAGGCAGTGTACTCCACTGTCAAGCAGCTGTTTCTGTTAGGAAGTTCTTCCCAATGTTGAGGTGGAATATGTATACGTATGTATATTGTGGTATAAATTCTCCCCTAGAGCTTTACAGTTTAAAAATTATGTAGATGGCACATATTTATTTATTTATACAGTGGGCCCTTGGGATCCATCAGGGTTTGGTTCCAGGATGCCTCATGAATACCAAAATCCGTGAATGTGCAAATCCCATTATATACAGTGGTGTAGTAAAATGGTGCCCCTTATATAAAATGGCAAAATCAAGGTTTGCTTTTTGGAATTTTTAAAGAATATTTTTCAATCTGTGAATGGTTGAATCTGTGCATGCAAAATCCATGGATATGGAGGGCCAACAGTATAGCACCATCAATGTACATGGTCCTGTACACAAATAAAATAAAACAGACAGCCCTGCAAATCTCATGATATCTAATTACATGGAAAAGAACAATAGAAAGTGAGAATTCTGAAATATTACATGACTTCAAAATATGAACAATAGCATCTCTTGAGCTAAAGTACAGCGGTACGTGGAAACTACCAGTTTTGACTGATCAGCCAACATACTGTGGCCCATGGCTGTTTTAGTGACCCTGAAGCACCTTCTCCAACTCAACAGTGGCCTCATGTACTCCAAACCCAATTAGATTAGGCTATCAACATGAAGAATTCATTTGGCTGAAATACTTCTAGGGGAAATCTGAAGACTTTTCATGACAATATAGGACACTTTGTATCTCCTCTTATGACTTCTAAATATTCCCTCTCCCACAAGAAAGATACATTACTTAAATGCTTACCTCAAGCAAAGCAAAAGTCTGGAAAAATTTAAGCGTCTTTTGGATGCTTTTATATAAGCCTTTGTGTGTTCTTTTATCCATGTAATACCGTGCCATGGCAATAGCCAATACCAGCCACCTAAACAAAGAGAAAGCAGCACCTTTAATGCAAGAACACACATTTCATCTATTAGATTAACTACTTTTATATACATTTCATATCAACAGTACACCAAGCGTAACACCTCAAAAACTGATATTTACTTATTTAATACAACCTCTACAATTTAATAAGGTTCCTACAGTTGCACAGTTCCTTACCCATGAACATATACTAAGACTGAAAATGGAATGTACTGAAAAGAGACACCAGTAGAGAAGGACTCAAGAGAGCCATTTCCTGAATAAATCATGTCAACTTGTCAAATGAATACCCTCTCTCTAATCTCACCTGCTGTACATGCTCCACTTGAAACTGAGCTCTTTCCAGAAAGATGAGGGGATACATTTCAAGCAAAGGACTAGAGAAGCATACCCAACACCAGATCCAGTGTTTCCATGAAGCACTGACTGTACAATGCAGCAAGATGAGACAACTGTGCTTCACAAGGCAGTTGCACCATAGCCAAGAACAAACAAAAAAAGGAATTGGGACCCTTGGCTTTATAAAGTGTTTGCCCTAGCTGAGGAACTAACAGGTAGTTTTGATGCTGCTTCAAGCAGGAAAATTTTTCAGACTATGATGTCTATCCATAGGGGAGCAAGCTCTCCAAGGTATTTCATCTTCCTTGCATCCAAGCATCGAGATAGATTTCTAAACAATGGCTTCATTCATTCGTGAAAGCAAGCAGCTTTTTCCTGGAGAAAATCTTCTACGTACACACCATTAGTTAGTATATGCAATACATATGCAGTAGTACTTTCTGATCAGCAATCTTTCTGTCATATTTAGTATAGTCCTATATATGAAGTCTGCTTTTGATTGCTTTGCCTTTCACCCTGCTATTCTCTGAAACAGAAGATCACTGAATTCAGAGGTTCATAGCAAGCTGAAGTAATGTATCATATGGTGTGCCACAATATATGACTGGATATTAGTTGGTTAAAGTCCACTCAGGCCTACTATTGATGCTTCTTTTATATATTTAAAATACTGGAAATACCTTTGCATAGATGGAGCCTTATATGATAAGACTCAGTCTTACAATAGGGGTTACTAGACAACATTCATGTTTACTAGGAAATACTCACTGCAAAATTTTAAGTGTCTGTGATTTTAAAAGAAGGCAGCTTGTATATGCACACAGATACAGAAATTTATTTTCTCCCATTGCCTTTATAAAAACTGGGAGCTGAAATCATGCAACTTTCCAGTTCCCAGTATCCCAAACCATTACATAAGCAAGTTAAGGCTGATGGACATTACAGTCCAACATCATCTGATTCCCATCCCTAAGAAACAGAGACTATGTATTTGACCTGGTGCTGAAACGCAGGGGTAGATGAAAGATGGATTCTGATGGTGGATAGGATTCTTTCCTCACCATATGCTACACTGCTGAAATGAAGAAAGCTGAGAATGAAAGAAGGGCCAGGGGTTAATTTGCATGTGGAAAGACTGTGGCCATTTCTGATACTCTGAACAAATTCCTGGGTTCAGCATTCTTTATTTCCACGTGTATGTATTTTACATCTGGTTCCACTTTGTGGAACTCAAAACTCTAGCAAAAACAAAGATATTCGAAGACTGAGGTCAACACACGTCTGCCATGCTGGATCCTTCAAGATGGTCTGAGCAATTGTGTTTTTAGAAACAACATGTATGCATTTTATCTGGGGTGGATAACCTCTGGCTTTCCTGATGTGGGTCACAAAATCTGAAAGGCCAAAGCTTCTGCACCCCTGCATTATATCTTAAAACAGTATTAATTGGAATAGTCAATGCTAGGGGATGATGGGGGCTGCCAACACTATCTGGAGTGCCACTGTTGCCTTCCCCTGCCTTGAAAGAACACAGCAGGATTTACAATGATATTTTGGTTTTCAGGTTCTGAATTCCAGGTGATCCATTTTTCTGATAAAAGATACCTTTTATAAATTACATTAACCTAGTTGTTTTATCCAAGGATTTTGTTTTGTTTTACGACTCTTTGTTTAATTGTATTATATAAAGAATAACTTCACTTCCTCCTCAAAAGAAACCATCTGTTCCTACCAATACTAAAAAGCTTCCTTATACCAGTGGTTCTCAAATAGTGGGGCGGGCCCCCCAGGGGGGGCGCGAGGCTCCGTAAAGGGGGCCCCGTTACGGCTGGAGAGAGGGAGATTGTCCCAGTGCAGCCCCAGTAGTAGCCTGACGTGCTCTATTCTGATTGGTCAAACCCACCCATGTGACTATTTACAGTCGTGCGGGGGGGGGCACGAAATGTTTTCTTCTTTCCTAGGGGGGGCGTGACAGAAAATAATGGAGAAGCACTGCCTTATACTATGTAAACAAATGTGTGTTTACAGATATTTTGGTTTTCTATTAGAATCCTGAAAGATGACTAATAAACAATATTCTATTTAGGAGACAGAACTGATAAGTGTTTTTGATGATGTTTTGGTGTAAGCCAAACTACTGATGAGTTCCAGTTTTCCTCCTAGAGATGTGTTAAAATATGATCTTTCTTCTGATGGCATATGAAGAAAAGGCCCTAATACAGAGAAGAGAATTATGAGGTTTCCAGATGATGTTGAAGTACAACTGCCAGAACTGCTAGTCAACATAGTTCTTGGGGAGAAATGCTAGGAGTTACAGTCAAACAACCTCTGGAAGGCTTCTCAATCCTCACTTTTTCTTTAATGGTTGATAAATAACTATTTAGTACTTATTACTCTACAAAAAGCACAGCTACAGAAACCCACCATTAAAAACATTTTGATTTGCCAGTATATCAATCAATCAATCAATCATTAATGCCTAGACCAAAGACCATTTGCATACAAAGTGTTGCAATACAATACACATGTAGAAACAGCATAATGCAAGTACAACATAAAATTGAATAAATTACATACTAATCTTGCATGTAAAAGATTTAAAATTCAATTTAGTTAAAATATAGACAATAAATATAATTAAATGAGAGCATCCTCAGAGCAATCAACAGCAACACTGGCAAAATATCTAGCCCGAATCTTCATTGCTGCCAAGGAAAAAAGAGAAACTTTACAAGTTACCATAGAGTCAAGTGTCAGAAAGGAAATAAAAACATCTTTTCTGAAACAGTATTAGAATCCAAATGAGGCAGAATAGATCCCAGAAATCTCAGTTTAGAATATAATGAACAAGAAAACAAATACGGAGGCAAATCTTCAATTTCTGGGGCCCACAAATGCAAAGGTGGAAGGTCAAAGGGGTGTGAATATCTGCCATCTATCACAGCTGTAGGCATGGTCTTGAAACGAAGGGCTGTAAAAGCTTGCCTATGTTTTGGAAAGGTGAGCTTTGTGGTCAAGTTTATAGAATCTGTACTATCTGGAAAAATCAGAATTATTAATAGCCTGTCTGTCCAATTGGGCACCATGGTGAAAGATGTATTCCCAAAGCTTCTCTTTAGAATTCAAGACAAGAAAATTGTCAGCTGGAATAGGATACAATTCAAGTAACTTCTGATATCTTGAATTCCAAACTTTACAATTAGATAGCTGTTTAAAACATAACTTGGGGGAAACTCTGAGGAATCTTTTACTATTCTCCAGTAATTAAATAAAACGAAATGAATGTGAGATCTGATGGATGGAAACCCAACCTCTGCCTGGACCAAAGCTGCTGGAGTACTGGAGGAAGTCTTAACAGTTTCTTAAGAAAAATGTTCTGGAGGGACTCCAATTTAGACATATGAGAGGCTTCCCATCCCCATACAACAGAACCATAGAGAATCTGGGCAATGACTTTACTCTGAAATATTTTCAGAGCTGGAACAACCAGGTGACCCCCCCCCCCCCCCGAAGTGTTATAAAATCTGAGAATTGCCCCAATAGATCTCAGGGCTACTGCTTTGGTAGCTTCTATATGGGGCTTCCAGGAGAGGCTTTCTGTGAAATGTATGCCAAGATATTTAAATTCTCAGCACTGTTCAATGTGGTGACCATTAATAGACCAGTGGAAAAGAGATTGTCTTTTTCCAAACACTATCACCTTTGTTTTAGTGTATTTAATGTTCAGCTTTTCTTTAGAACAATAAACACTAAGCTTAGAAAGCAGCCTTCTTAGAACTACACAAGTAAGCAGTATTAGAACCATATCATCAGCATATAACAAGAAAGAAATCTTCTTTGATCCAACTGAGGGTGGAAAAAAATCTGGACCTGACAATGCTGAAATTATGTCATTAAGGTATAAGGTGAAGAGTAAAAGTGCCAACAAACAGCCTTGTTTTACTCCTTTATTTGTGTGAATGGGAGCTGTTAGTGATCCAGAAATACCAACTCTTATTGTAGCAGTTGTATTGGAATAAAGTTCCTTAATTAAAAACAACAGGCGAGTATCTAAATTAGTGTTAGCCAATTTATGCCACAAAAGGTTTCTATCAATAGAGTCAAAAGCGGCTGCTAAATCAACAAAAGCAACAAATAAATGTTTGGTAGGGACCAAAATTCCTTGCTGGGCTAAAAAATAAAGGGTGTCAATAGTACCTGGACCTTTCCTAAAGCCCACCTATTCAGGATCAATGACATGATTAGTAGTTTCTTAGGCAAATTAGTTTCCTCTAATTTATTTAACAGATATTTACTATATAACTTGGAATCGATATCCAAAAGACTAATAGGTCAATAATTATTGGGATCTTGCTTATCTCCCTTCTTGTAAATAGGGACAACTATGTTCACTGGAATTGTACCTGTGTTGTTGACACACTCAGGAAAACATTTAAGTGTATCAAATAAATAAGATCCCACAAGTGGACTCCCTTTTGAAAGGGACTTCCTTTCAAAACAGTTAAAAAGTATTGTCTCAGACATCAAAAGCTGAACCAACCAAGACACCAGCATATAACCTCTGGCTGATTTTTACTCTCTTATGGAGCCAAGAGATTTATAACAACACTTTTCAACATCCTCACTTGCTGGTTGCCTTGAGTTTCATTTGGGGGAAAGGCAGAATATAAATCAAATAAATAAATAGGGTAGGCAATACTGTGGGTGCTTCTGATGCATCACAATTTCTCACTAATGGCTAGGCTGGCTAGGGATGACGGGAACTTCAACATCGTTTGAAGGGCCATGCTCTCCCAACCTATGCCATAGCCAAAATGACCTGATTTGACCTTCCAATAAAAAGCACACAATATGATATCAAGTTCTATTATATTAAGGTAGTGATTTTAAAATCAGATAACAATGTTAATGCGGATGGGTTCTCACCTTAAAGCAAATACTGCAAAACTTTCCCATAGTCAACAATAACAAATGCTAATTTCAAGGAGAGCTACTGCCATACTTTGTTGTACAGTACAGTGTTTTGAAATTACCGGTCCACTTATGGTGACCTTATGAATTTAATAGGAATTTAGGCAAGGAATACTCAGAGGTTACTTTCCCAGTTTGTTTCTCTGAAATACAGGATGAAAAATCAGAATGGCAATTTGATACCACCAGGTGCTGAATTTTATAATTCCTGGGTCTGTAGTTTCCTCATTAGAGAAGGCGCAGGCAAGCTTGAAAGGTCATGAGGCAATTTTCTATCCCCAGTATCCTCCACAGACTACACCAGGCCCCTAAACCAGTGGTTCCTAGACTTTGGATCTCCAGATATTTGGTGATTCAGTTCCTAGAAGTCCCAGCCAACTTGGCCAACAGTAAGGAATTATGCAAACTGAAGTCTAAAACATCTGGAGAACCAAAGACTGGGAACATCAATCAACAAAACTAAATGAAACAAGAAGTGGACAGAAGTTTGCTTGTTTTTGTGGACTCAACCTCTTGCTGGGGGGCTAGTTGGGGGCAAAACAAGTTTGTACCTTATTTTCTGGCGTATAAGACTACTTTTTAACCTGCAAAATCTGGGGTTAAAGTGGGGGGGTTGTCTTATACGCCGGGTATAAGGAGGTTCATGGTAGGTTTGCCTTAGTGTCATCATCAGCTGGAAATGACTTGAAGGTGCACAGCAACAACAACAACAGTTTTGGAAGTCATACTCTTCCCAAACTCTATATTTTAACTGGAAAAGTGGGGGGGTCGTCTTATACGCCCAGTCGTCTTATACGCCGGAAAATACGGTACCTTGTTTTAAAGAACTGCCACCCTGGAGGCTCCCAGGAATCACAATCTTCCCTTTTCTGGCTGAATCTGGGTCATGAAAGGTCTGGATGGCCCACAAGCTGCAGAAGTAGCTGTGGGAGCAACCTGTGCCCTGCAATCTCTCATCATTCAGGCCTATACACACAAACACCTCTATCAGTCTTGCTGAGGACTTTGAATTTGACCATATTTTTGCTTGCCAGTTGGTGCAATAAGACAGACAACCCAGTGACAACAACTGGGATGTCCCAAGGGGAAAAGATAACACTTTCCCTCTCATCTCCCATTCCTCCAGACTATCCAGTACAGCACGAAACTGCAACAAAGTAGTTGGTGCTGAGCAACTGATACTGGCTTAGGCATCCTGGACACCGCAGACTTCATATTATCTGCAAATCTAAGAATCTGAAGACTGCTCTTTGCTTTGCTTTGTTGTTGTTATGTGCTTTCAAGTCATTTCTTACTTATTGTGACCCTGTACAACATATGGCCCGGGGGCTGCATATGGCCTGCCAAAGGATTTTGGCGGCACACAAGGATGTGGACCAACTTTAAGGCTCCTCCACCACTTGGCCTCCTCCCAAGAATAGAGCCATGCAGAGGAGAAAGGGTGAACGCTCACCCTGCAAGGTTCCTCTGCTGCTCGGCTTTCTACAAAGGAGAAGGACAGGTGAAGATGGATGAGGAGGATAGGCAAATGCTCACCCCTCAAGGCTCCTCCATTGCCTGGCTTTCATCTGAGGAGAAGGCTGGGTAGTGATAGAGGAGGATGAGCAAACACTAGCCTTGCAAGGCTCCTCCTCTGCCTGGCTTTATCCTGAGGTGGCCAGGCGGTGGAGGAGGAAGAGGGCAAATACTTGCTCCTCAAGGATCCTCCATTGCTTGGCTTTCTCCTGAGGAGAAGGACAGGCAAGGCTCTTGTGCTGCTCAGCTTTCTCCTGAGGAGGGGGCCGGGCAGAGAAAGAGGATGGAATAATTATTAATTAAGTAATAATTAATGAAAACCTCTCTGCGGCCCAAAGAAGTTTAGCCTATTTTAATTTTGGCCCCTACCTACTGCCAAGTTGTGCAGGTCTGTCCTAAGGCAAGCCTATCATGGGGGTTTCTTGGCAAGATTTGTTCAGAGGGGGTTGGTCTTTACTTTTCTCTGAGGCTGAGAGAGTGTAACTTGCCAGTGGGTTTCCATGGTTGAGCAGAATTCGAATCCTGGTCTCCAGAGGTAAATTCCAGTATTCAAACTACTACACCATGCTGGCTCACTCTTGTTTTGCTACTGTGGCCTAAACTGAAGGTAGTGAACTGTGGAAGACTAGAGAGCCCATTAACACCCCCCCAGGAGATTTTGGAGGGCTGCACCCCAAATTGTCCTGATCCTAACATAAAAAACCCACAATAATTATTTTGCTCCAAAATGCGCTCTAGGGGACATAAAGGCTTTCTCACCATGTTTTGGAGCCTTCCTGGGAACCTAGGTTGTTATTTAATTTATTAATTTAATTAATATTGTATTTTAATTAGTTTATGGTTTAATCTTATTTTAAGGGGATGGGGAGGGGGGAGGATGGGACTGTGGGGAAAAGGAATTGTTTTTAATTTGTTCTGTTTTAAATTTTGTTGTTCCCCGCCCCGATTGCTCTGCAGAGGGGCGGGCTATAAATAAAAATTTATTATTATTATTATTATTATTATTATTATTATTATTATTATTATTATTATTATTATTTTGAGGCAAAAATATTATAGGGGGAAGGTTGCTTTGACCCCGGAGGGGGGGTCCAAGGGTATGCAAACATAGTGGAAATGCCCTCCACACACCCCAGATGTGATTTTGGGGTATTTTGGAGCAAAAGAAATTGCCTGAGTGGGAACGTGAACTCTAGGCACCAGAGTCCTATGTCAGTGTGGTGTAGTGATTTGTGTGTTGGACTATGACTGGAGTCTAAGGCTTGAGTTGCTGTTCAGCCATCGGGGGACCTTGGGAAAATCACACACTCTTAACCTCAGAGAAATGCAAATGCATCCCCTCTCTGAACAATTCTTGCCAAGAAAATCTGTGATAGATGAAAACCTGTGATTTGGTGAAAAGGGCATTATAAATAAACATTATTATGACAGGTTCACCATAAGGCAGAAACGATTTTAGGACACACAATAACAGCAACTTCAGAGTCCTAGTACAAGCCACAACGCCATGCTGGCTCTCAAAGTTACATACTATATATACTCATGTATAAATCTAGAAATTGTAGTTAAAAAATTAACCCAAAAAACCTGACTCGACTTATCCACAGGTCAATCTAAATACTGTACTTTATAAAAAAAGAAAAATTGCCTGGTAAAAGGCATGAGTATAATCTGTCCCGGAAGCATTGGTCTTCCCTCAACCTCTCATCCATCTGGCTTTTTTAATTCTTTGGCATTGTTTTCCTCTGCTTCATTGTTTAGATACTTTATTATATGCCCCTAAGTTTTACTTTCAATTTATCCACAGGTCATATCAAAATCCAAAATTTTGCCCCCCAAACTTGCCCTCGACTTATACATCAAGTTGACTTATAGTAGAGTATATACTGTACATTATGTTATGTGTGTCCGTCCACACAATTCCGTATGTACTGCATATACACACATGAAATTCTGTATAACACTCTTCATCTGACAAAATGAACAAGTGATTGGCTTAAGTGATTTTCGCATTTACTCATGGAGCACACAGCTACTTTTGGAATAATAACTATAGCTGCATCTGTACTGAAGAAATAATCCAAGTTGACACTTCTTTAAATGCAATGGTTCAACGATATGGAATTCTGGGATTTGAAGTTTTGTGAGTTATTTAGCTTTCACCATCACAGAGTTGTCACAATAAACTACACATCCCAGGAATTCATAGGATGGAGTCTAGTCTTGGAAGCTAAACAGGATCAGCCCTGGTTAGTGCTTGGATGGGAGACTGCCACTGAATTCCAGGTGCTACAGCTCAGTGGTTCTCAAATGGTGGGGTGAGACCCCCAAGGAGGGGATGAGAGACTTGGGGGCCCTGACCCCTCCTCCTCTTCTCAAAATGTATAAAAACTTTTAAAAACTTTATAAAATGGTAAAATATGAATAAAGATGAACATGCAAATGAGGATTTTCATCCTCGACTCATGACGACTCTGTGAATGAGACATCACCAAGCCCCCTATCCTGTAGGCCTGAGCCCACGGTCTCCCTGAATGAGTCTATCCATCCGGGAGGTAGTCTTCCTCTCTTTCTACTTCGCTCCACCTTCCTCAGCATCATTGTCTTTTCTAATGAGTCGTGGCTTTTCATTATGTGGCCAAAGTCTGGAGTTTATCACACAAGGGAAAATTGGGAGTTTAAACGGCGATTATCCTGTGAAAACTGCACAATCAGAATTAAGATCGATATCTGACTTTCACACACAGAGCGATTAAAGAGCCATTATCCTGGGAATAACCAGGAAATAAACGGCAACAAATCATTCACAGGATTGCTGCTGTTTATTGCCTGGTTATGCCTGGGATAATGGTGTTTTAATTGCGACACTGTGTGAAAATCTTTATTGCTGATGCATGATTTTCATGGGATATTCCCGGGATAATGGCACTTTAATCATGCCGTTGTGTAAAAATCTTAATCATGAATACATTGAACCATGTGATCAATTCATGTGACAGCCTCAATATAGTCATTGCATGGGGGGGGGGGCTGTCACCTAATTTAGATTTAGTCATCTAACTGAGGATCTGCTTCTCATTGCAGTCTCCCTAGTTGAGGGTCTGCCCTAGTTGGGAGTCTGCTTCTCCTTGCATTTCCTCTAGTTTGGGGTCTTGCCTTGTTGGGTCTGCTTCTCCTTGCATTCCCCTTAGTTGGGGGTCTCCATCTTCTTGCATTCCCTCTAGTTGGGGGTCTTGCTTAGATGGTGGTCCACTTCTCACTGCA
>CM034710.1:103276997-103291440 GCA_020142125.1 Phrynosoma platyrhinos
GGTTTTGTTTTAAACTAAAAGGTTGAGAGTCCTGAAGATCTTTCCCCTCTTTTGTTTTCAATTTTTATAAAGTTTTTTTAAAAAAAATGTAAATGAGAAATGACATGATGATACACGACAAGAAATAGTTTCCTACTAAAACTTCTTAATAAAAGATCATCAGACATGAAATCACATGACTGACTTTAGTACTTACATGCAGAGTCATCAGTGATTCATAAAAATGTGGGATGTCTGCCAGAGGGTTGCATCTATTAATATAGGATAGTCTGAAATGAACTGAAACGAAGTATGCTGGCAAAATGCATCCTTTTTATTAAGTCTTTAGATGGAGAAATCTTAAGGAGAACAACTGTTTTTAGAGAGAGGGAGTTTAAATCCAGACAGAACAACTTTATTCCAGGGTGGAGGAGTATAAAACGTTTAGAAAATACAAATGATCCTGTTCTGTCAAACCAAAGAGAAAGAGAATACTGTGTAGCAGAATCTACACCAGGGGAAGGCAACCTTTTTAAGACCTGGGCCGGTCTCCCGTAGCCCAGGTCTCGGCTGGGCTGTGGGGGGGGGGAATGGTGGCATGCGCGCACCCCCCTGCGCACGGTGCCGCCGCAGATGCCGCCACCGCAGCACGCGCAGCCGCCGCAGCACAACGTGTTTGTGCATGCACAAGAGTACTGTGCGTGCGCAAATGCGTCGCGACCGCCATTTTGATTTCCAAAATGGCGGGCGCGGTGAGCGCGGCCGCAGAGCGGCACAAACGTGCCGCGGCGGTGGCAACCTTTGGCCTGGGCCGGTAAACCCAGGGACCCAGGGCTGTAGGTTGCCGGTCCCTGATCTACACTCTTTAACTCACCTGTTATTCTCCAATCAGATCAGGTTTCGGATGTGTACAATTGCATGAATTCATTTTTGTCTCTTAGGGAAAAAAATTACCCTGGTTCAAGGCAACTCCTAGGTTCAAACAATTGGATTTTCCAAGTCTTGGTTTTCCCCATATTAAAGTGAGCAATGGGAACAGAGTGAATGGATCTGTGCATGTCTGAGGCCTGTTGTTCTCAGAATGGGTGGGTGGAATGTCCTAAGAGGCTCCATTGATAGGTGACTAGGCATTTCGTGCAAGCTGAGGAACAGGTTCTGAAGGAGAGCATGGCTAACTTCATAAATAAAAAAGATGGCAGACAGAAATCGCAGATAATTTGGCTGATTTATCTGATATTAAGGCCAAAACTGTTAAAACCCTGTACATTTATGTAAATTAAAGAAAAAGAATAGTCCCAAGACCTAAATCTACTCCCAAGTCCCAACTGAATCAGTAGCAGAATGAGTCAACACTTTCTGTAAATTTAATTGATTCAATGGATCAACTCTGGTTGGGAGTAGCTATTAGAATTAGGTTATGTTTTTCGTGGAGAAGATTTCAATTTCGATCCCTAGTGTGTTCAGTTAAAATGATCAGGTAGATGTTATGGGAGAGGCATCTTTCAGAGATTCTAAAAAGCCATTGCCAGAGTAGACAATACATAATCTGTTCCAGATTTTAAGAGGACAAACTCGAAACTGAAATATATCCTGAAATATTATCCTGAAGGTTAACATCTGTTAAGTTTTAACAATTACTAAGACAGCTTTCTGTTAGGTTTTTTTTTATTTACAGAAGTAGAAATGCAATATCTTAAAATAGGTTACTGGGGAGGGGGGTGCTTCTGTGTGCATAACTGTCAGTTGTTTTTTGAAAAACCAAAGCCATGCAGAATTGTATCCAAAATTGTTTGGAATGTGACAAATGACAAAAATCTGTCATTGAATTTGTAATCAAAAATAGTTCTGCCTATTACAAAGCAACATTAAAAATACTTGGTACAGGCAATATTTGATTGCTAGAGGTGATTGTCCACATCTGTTAAGCAAACATGATCCTAAAATTTATTATTAGCTTATTCCTTACTGGGAAGTCCCACTGTGTTTAATGTAATTAGAATTGTATGTTACCCATATAATAGAGGACTGAGTAATCTTTTACAAGTCATCCTATTTTAGGACATGCAGGAATTCTAATTCATAGTATAATTCTACTAGCCATAACTATGCTGGGTTCCATAATACAAACATTGTAAATCTTTATACTATTGAAGATGTTTTCTTTCCCCTTTTTATAATGTTTTTCTTCTACTTCTTTTGGTAGTTCATTTATTTGTTTTTCATTTATATAGAGAGAGGCACTCAAGGCAGAGAATAGCAAATTTAAAACAATACAAATTAAAAACAATACAAAAACATTAAAAAGTATAAATATAAAATTTAAAAACAAACGTTAAAATAGTGAAATGTATTTTTAAAAATGGTATACAAACCTTAAAATCTGAATCACATTACATTTAAAAGCCCAGCCCTTATCAGTTTGAAAAAGCCTGACAGCACAAAAATATTTTTACCTGCTGCCAAAAGGAGAGTACAGATGGAGCCAGCCTGGCTTCTCTAGGGAGTGAGTTCCAAAGTCTGGGAGCAGCCACCAAGAAAACCTTTTCCCTTGTTCCCACCAAACAAACCTGAGAAGGTGGTGGAACGGAAAGAACGGCCTCTCTTGATGATCTTAAAGCTGTAATGGGCTCATAAAAGGAGATATGGTCCTTCAAATAACCTGGGCCCAAGCTGTATAGGGCTTTATAGGTCAAAGCCATCACTTAGTTCCAGGAAACACCTATACTGATACTTAATAATAGAGAATTGCATGGAGTTTTGGTTAGTTAAGACTAGGTGGTATAATTTCTGGAATTGCCTGACAAATCCTGTTCTACAGTTTTACCACATCCTAATCTGGAATTTTCATTCTATACAGCTAGTAATAGAATGGCCACAAGTTAGTGAATCAGCATTTTATGTCCGCTGAGGATGCCGAAAGAAGGCATTGGTGTACGTGTCTCCCCCTTGAGCTCTGCCTGTTTATGCATAGATTTATGCACACTTTATGCATAGATTTTTATTTTATCTCATCTAAGACCTTTCAGTCTCTTTTCCAGTCATTTCTCTATATGTTAGATAACACATTTTAAACATGGTTTTATATATATATATATATAAAGAAAACATTTAGTTTTCTACAAGAAACCCATGTGGCAGTGTCATGCATTGATACGAGGTAGGGGCATGCACATTGGCAAACTTGACCTGTAGACTAGATTTCTGTCTCCTGTTTCAATTTAATCAGTTAGGTTTAAAACATTTCATTTTCCAAACAAGAAGATGCTGATGGGGGGGGGGGGGAACCTTAGTATTTTGCACAATGTGGAGGCTCTGACTTGAAGTACAATAATTCAAAATAATTCAAAATTGCTGTTTCATAGTTTGAACAGTGGATGTGAAAAGGCAGTGTAGTTTTACAGGCCAAAGCAACAAACTCTGAGCAATTGTTCAAAGCAAAGATCAAGGAAGTACATGATAAGAGTAGATTATTATTATTACTGGCATGCAGGATCTACAGGAACGGCTGCAGCAGAAATGTGTTGACTTGACGAACCAATGTGCTAATGTCTTGAGTAATGAGACCCTGCTATTGACCATGTTCACACCCTTAGAACTACAAGTGTGTGATGTTTTCTTAAGAGTTCATGTAACATTTTGTTTCAGCTGAATTTTGATACAATGCTACAGTATGCTTCCACATTTGAGGCCTGTAGCATAATTAATTTTTAAAGGATGACCTTAACAAATTTATGTTTAACTAATTTTGTTCTGTGCAGTGTACTGAATTTTCACCTCTGTGTTAAAGTTTATTCCATGTCATTTTTTTGTGTTTCAAGAAAAAGCAACCAGTGAAATGAATACAGCTGAAGACTGGGGGCTCATCTTAGATATTTGTGATAAAGTTGGACAGTCACGAACTGGGTAAGTATATATTTCTTTATTTTATTTTAGTAAAATGTGCACTCTCTGGGAGGGCTACAAAACAATGTGTTAACATTCAATTTTATACAAAGTTTTGGTATTTTTGAAAAACAGAAAGTTTGGAGAGTTAATTCAGTGAAACAGCTCATATGGTAAATGTGGGATATTCTGTTGTTAAATGTGGCATCAGATATTACATATTGTGTTTTGCTGTTTCCACAGTATTTGTGTACTGTACAATTTGATCTCATAAGTGAGCCAAGAACACTCATATTTTTTTCAAAAGCAAAACATCCTTTCTAGATTTTCTTTTTCAAAGCACTGAAATGATAAAGCATGTCAGTATTTTATTTTTCTCTAGGTTCCTAAAATATTCTTAACAGCTGTATAATGTCACGATCAGCTGTGTTTCCTTTTTTATAGACTCTTTCATACCTTCAACAAGCATTCAAGAAACAGGATTAAATTTCAAATCTTGGCAGAACCATTTAGCCTACTGATGAAATCTTTATTCGCATGATTTAATTAATCTAAATTAATTCCTTTTTGTGTTGACAATTTTCAATTGTAGGAGCATTTGCTTTTTGAAGAGCAGCCTATGCTGTTTGGAAAACTGGTTTTGAAGTTAGTTGCTGTCAGAATGACTTTGTAATATGGTATATGGACTATTTTTTAAGTCAGGGGTAGGCAACCTTTCCCCTTTAAGGGCCGAGGGACTTCAGCTCCCAGAATCCCAGGAGCTATTGGCCAACATGGGACTATTGGCCAACATAGCTGAGGCTTCTGGGAGCTGAAGTCCCTTGGCCCTTAAAGGGGAAAGATTGCCCACCCCTGTTTTAAGTTCTAAAAGATGTCCTATTGAGCAAATAGGAAACTGGGGAGAGGAAGGTGTAGACCAGGGGTAGGCAACCTTTTTGAGCCAGGGGCCGGGTTGCTGTCCCTCAGACAACTGGGGGGCCGAATTAAAAAAAATGAAAAAAAAATGCATGCACACTCTCTCAGCCCCAGAAAAGCCATGGCAAAACCCCTGTGGAGATTTTGCCAAGAAAACCCCAAGAATAAGTAATAACAACAATAATCAATATCATCATGGTGGGTGGTGGCGGCGGTGGTGGCAGGACCAGCCTGGGGCCTGTCCAAAGGCCTCGGGGGGGGGCGCATCCGGCCCCCGGGCCTTAGGTTGCCTACCCCTGATGTAAACCATATAATCTCACCATCTTTTCTGTAACTCCCCCTAATGCTACAGGATCCCTCCCCCATTTGTACATAACAGTTCTAAGTCCAGTCCCCCACTGCTCCCAAATCCCAGAAAACATGAAGAAAACTGCTGGATTTTGGCCCAAAAGATGAAACTGAAAGGCTTGTGAAGTACTGATGTGACCAACTGGGAGGGACTCGCTGTTACCTGCTTAGTTGCCTGACCTAAATTAATTAGTTCAATTTGACTCTATTTGTATTTTTAGACAGTAGTAGGTTTTAGACCTTTAATTGTGGCTTTGTTTTATTTTAATTTTGGCTAATTTTCCACAAGATCTCAATAAATGGATCTCCTTGTCCTCATTGGTATTCTCCTAGACTGGGACTCAAGGTGGCTTACACAATTTAAAACAGATTTAGGTAAAAATTCACACCACTAAAATCATGCAAAAATGAAAATATAACTAATAGAATTCAAAAGTGTACTCATCAAAAGCATACTCATTAAAAACAGCAGTCAGTTTGTGTTGTGTGCCCGCAAGTTGTTTCCAACTTGAAGTGGCCCTAACACGAAACTATCACAGGGTTTTCTTAGCGTGTTTCTTCAGACAGGGTTTAACATTGCCATCCTGTGAGGCTGAGGGAGTGTAACTTGCCCAAGATCACCCAGTGGGTTTTTGTAGATGAGCAGGGATTTAAACCATGCTCCCCAGAGTTATACTTCAACTCTCAAACCACTACACCATGCTTGGTCTTAATACAGACAATATAGGCCATTATTAAAAACACTTTCCCTGTGAGAAGGTAATTTACCAGAGGTCTGTTGAAGCAAAAGTCTGCATGCTGCTGGAAGTAAGCCATGGAGGCTGCTAGTGTAGCATTTTAGGAATGGAGTTCCAGAGCCTGGGAGCAGACACCAAGAAGGTCCTTTCACATGTTCCCACCAGGTGCACCTGTAAGGTTAGTGTGATGGAGAGAAGAATCTCTCCTGAAGATTTCAAAACTTGGGCCTTGTAAGAATATGGTCCTTCAGATAGTCTGGACTCCAGGTGGTTATACATCAGATTTTAAATCCTTTAAAAATCCTTCCTGAGCAGCAAAGACAGATAGTATTAGTTGAAATGCTGAAGATGTGAAGCTAATCTCTAATGATCTTGCTAACATATCTTGATTTAAAATGGATTAAAAAGATATGCACAAGTTTGTGTAGATTATTTTATTTTTTTATCTGTTCTGTGGTGCAGATTGTTGTGTTAGATTCAGTTGACCAGCTCTCAGCTCAGAATATTAAATAAAATGTGAGTTATAGAATATAATATACACTAGAATTAATATATCACTATAAAACCACTGTTTTCAGTGTTAACAGTGGTTATATTGATGATTTTTTAAAAAATAAAATACTATGATTCATGGAAGTGTTCTACTGAGTGGGAGTTGTTAGATCTTGTAAAATAAGTACCCAGAAACTGTTGTTTGAGAGTGTTCTTCCAGTTGTTGTTTTTTTTGCAGAAAACTGGATAGCAGTTTCTTCCTGGTAAATAAGACAAGCTCACAGATCTGTACAGTGTGAAATGATCATACTACGTGGCAGCATTTTCTATAATTAGTAGTGCTAAGTATGATGCATAGGTTTGTAAAACATGGACACCACCAAATATAGATTACTGAAAGCTACAGTGTAACTTAAACTAGACCTGACTTTAAATAGTTGAATATTAGTAGTTGCTGTAAAAATTAAATGGTGAAGTATTAAAAATCATAGAATTGGAAAAAAAATGTAGTCTCTTAAACATTTTTGGCAAATCTGGCAAATCACTTGTGTTAAGAAGGGCAGATTGTACTAAGTTATGATGTCACATTTACTATCTCTTCACATATGAAAGCATGCCAATTCCATTTTTTGCTGTAAAAAATGCTACTTACTGTATATAAAAAGGTTTCTTAGTGGTAATGCTATCTGTTGACATGAGAACTACTCCAGCTATTTATGCAGTGTTTCTTTAAATGCAGAGGCTTCTGTGGACAGGCTACTGTCCAAGATAGCATTTGCATTTGTATCCAGCCTTGCTTAATTCATCATTCTGTTTAAGGTCTTTTATTTTAAAAAATCTACTTGATTGTAGAACTGGGATGGGAAGCATGCTGCACTTTTTAAGTCCCAGCGACTCCAGTGCATAGACAATGGAGAAGAATGCTAGGAGTTGCAGTACATTAAGATGTAGTGGAATGCATGGTTCCCATGCTGTTGCAGAAGCTGGATCACTAAAAGGTTGATCTATTTTTTTAACAGTTAGGTGTTTAATACTGTGAAGAGTATAGAACTGGAATCTGTAGCATGTGATGCTTGGCTGTTCCCTGTGTGACCCTGAAGCTGAATAGGATCCTATCTGCCTTCCCCTGCAGCTTGCCTCATTCATTTATGGCCACGATTTATGATCACTACATACCCCCATCCTGTGGGTTTTTATTCTCTTCTCCATTGGAGTCTTTTGTTAGATTTAGGCACCTCACTGGTACCCCAGGGAAGGAATGAAACCACCTGTGTTTTCCTCCCTGGATTCTTGTAGGCACAGTGTTTTTCTAATGCTTCTGGCAAAAGCTTTACATGTAGTGCATCTTTGACCAGGGAATCCAGCTGCTAGAGAGCACACAGGTAGAATTACAGAACATGTTATTGATGTGTCCTAATATGGAGTGGTCATTTTAAAACAATTTTGTTTCGCTGCTAGAGTGAAAGAAGAATTTTGCTAGGTAGAGAAAGGGTTATTCTTAATTTCCTTTTGTATTATAATATGTTCTTCCTTTTTGATGAACATTGTGGTTGATTCTATTGTATTATTAAAACTACTTATTTTATTTACTAGGCCTAAAGACTGTCTTCGGTCTATTATGAAAAGAGTGAACCACAAGGATCCTCATGTTGCTATGCAAGCATTGACGGTAAGTAACTTTAGAAAAAAATGCTCACTAATTTTAAGTTCTACTATGAAATACTTAATTTGGATTTTCTCTTCTTTTCTTTAGCTTCTTGGAGCGTGTGTCTCAAATTGTGGTAAAATATTTCACTTAGAAGTATGTTCAAGAGATTTTGCAAGTGAAGTAAGCAACGTGCTAAATAAGGTAATATTTGTTAAGCTTGTTAAAGATTGTTGAATTGAATTATTGTTGAAAATCATGTGCATATAGCCGAAATGGCCATAATGTCAAAGGTTTATGCCATAATATGTCTGTATAGTGTACTGTAGTAACAAAAGGCTACTAAAATAATTGGAACAGAGGAGACTGCTATCCTTCCTCTGTCTTAACACCTGTCTTTCAACAGTCTAAGCTAGAGTTATGTATGTTGTATTTCAGAGAAAAGGAATCTCATAATTGTTGGGACATGTCTTTATTATTGTTTATACAGTACCACAGATGATGTTTTGTGAAGACTTAGATTGAGATGGCTACAAGAATATGTAGGGAAGGAGGCCACATTTATAAGTGAAATTGAAATTGTTCTAGAGCTAACTAGCATTGTGGTCTGAAAGAAACTGGAAGCATTTTGAACACTGCTGATGCTGCTGACTTGAAAATTGATTCTGGTATTTGATTTCCAAAGACCATGCCATTGTGACTGTATTTATATTATAGCATCTGACTGAAGATGGGTGGCATTAACAGCTGATGCAGGATTGATATGAACTTAGATAAACAATCAATACGTTGCTTCTAAAAGGTTGAAAATTGAAAAGACACACAGCTGGATCCATACTTCAGTCCTATTGAAATCAGTGTGAAAAGTTAGAGCCAGATTAAATCCATTGGATTCATGAATTTAAATGGGATCCAACTCACAGTGAGTTTCATAAATTTCATACGACTTCTATCCTTTTCACAGGGTCATCCAAAAGTCTGTGAAAAATTAAAAGCGCTCATGGTGGAATGGACAGATGAATTCAAGAATGACCCCCAACTTAGTTTGATATCTGCTATGATAAAAAATCTTAAGGAGCAAGGTGTTATGTTTCCAGTTATTGGTTCACAGGTAAAGTGCTCATATGCAAAATAGCAACAACCAACAAGTCTAGAAAACCACAGTAAATCTGTAGTTAATGTAGGCTAAGATGTTATGCCAAAAAAACCCAAGTTTTCATTTCCTTGCCCTGTTGTCTGTGATTTGTTCGTTTTTATGTAATAGTTCATAGAAATATATTGCCAGCTTTATTGAATTACCTGTCTTCTTTAAACAAGGTAAAATCAAAACAATCTTTCAGCATAAATCCACTTGTTTCAACTAGAGTAGACCCATTTGGTGGAATTTAAATGTGTTGATTTTCCAAGTTCCTATTGAATCATGGTGATGTTAACTGGGATGTGGTAGAGGCAGGGAGCCTGTTGCCATTGTTGCATAACCTAGGCCAGGGGTAGGCAACCTAAGGCCTGGGAGGCCCCCCCGGATGCGGCCCTCTGAGGCCTTTGGACCGGCCCCAGGCCGGTCCTGCCACCGCCACCCGCCACCCCCCCGCTATGATGATATTGATTATTGTTATTATTACTTGTTCTTGGGATTTTCTTGGCAAAATCTCCACAGGGGTTTTGCCATGGCTTTTCTGGGTCTGAGAGAGTGTGCATGCATATTTTTTAAATTTTTTTAAAAACTTATTTATTTTTTTATTTATTTTTGGTGCTTCGGCCCCCCAGTTGTCTGAGGGACTGCAACCCGGCCCCTGGCTCAAAAAGGTTGCCTACCCCTGACCTAGGCAGAGGTGAGGACGAAGAGACCAGCTGCAGACCAGGGAAAGTGACAGTAATTGGGACAAAAGGAACTAAGAAATACTGCACACTTTTTGCCCCAACTGCTGCCCAGGAAGAGGTGGTTCAGGAGGTGAGGCAGCAAGTTGAGGATGAGTGGAGGTGGAGCAGGAAGTTAAAAAGGGAAGAAGTTGGACAAGGAAGGAAGAGAATGTGAAACTTAAAAGAAAAGTGACAGAAGGACATTTGGGAGGAGAAGCTGAAGGTTGGAAGAGGAGACATGACCACAAACAGGGATGGCCTAAAACCAGCTGCCTTTGTGGGTGAGCTCTAGGGACACAGCCCCAGCACTGAGCACCAATGAGAAGACAGATCACCAAGGGAGGGGTGAAGCAAGGAAGTACCATCCTTGGGAGCTGTGGAAGCCGGGTCAGCAAAAGATGGACTCAACAGTGAGAGGAGTTGGAGAAGTGGCCTGGAGGCAGAGGTTTGCTGAACCTTGGCACAAGAGACTGAGTGAAGAGGAGGACTAGCAGTAGAGAAGCATGAGTGGGAGACTGATGAGAAGGAATGCCAGTTGATTGTCCTGCAAGAGGACGGAGATTTGCTACAAGGACAGGTTTCTGAAGGAAGGATCAAGGGAAAAGTTACTTACCTGGAGAAGAAACTCACTGGAAAAGAGTGCTTGGATGGTGTCCTGGAAAGTGGAGAGATGTGTGTAACTCAATTCACCATTGACATATTTTTGCTGTAATATAGGTTTCTTTATCTGGTGTCTTTGTGATAAAAAGTTCAGGTGGGCAGGGTGCTTCCCTAAGGGGGAGGTGTGCAGCCTGTGACAGATAAAAATCTATCTACAAGCATCTCAGAAGCTAGGAGAGATGTTGCAATCCATTCAGTATGTCAAAAAGATGTTGCTAGATAATTTAGCCTGATTTTTTTTCCCCTGCGCTTAGATGGAAGGAGAGGCAGTGTGTACAGTGGGTTCTCATTATCTGCTGGCTTGCCATCTGTGGATTTGAGCTTCCGTGGATGGCAAGCCCTGTTCTTAATGGAGATGTGTGCATGCAGCCATTCTAGCAGCACACATTGCACCACCATGGGGAACAATGGGACTTGAGATCCTCTATTTTTCTTATCCGCGTTGTGTGTGTGTGTCTGGAATGGCTCCCCTGCGGATGCAAAGGAACTACTGTACTAAGATTTAGCTGCCTATCTACAAAATTGTACTGAGATATGCCAAACAAATAATGTAGCATAGCCTTGATTTCTAGTTCCTTATTCAGTGTGACATAAGAATTCTGGGAGGTGAGGAGAGTTATATGGTTTATCTTGAAGAAGCAGCTTTCTGTGGATTTGTTATTGGTATTATGTGCCTTCAATTTGACTCTGACATGAGGGCTGTATTCTAAGGTTTTCTTGGCAGAATCGATTCCGAAGAGTCTGGACATTGTTTTCCTCTTAGGCTGAGTGAGTGAGACTTGGACATGGTCACCCAATGGATTTCCTTCTCTGAGGCTTTTTTTCCAACCCTGCTCTTCCATTGTCCTAGTCCAGCACTCACTTTTATCATGTCATGATTAATGTAGGTTGAGTCTCCCTTATCCAGAATTCCAAAATCTGAAATATTCCAAAAACCAGGACTTTTTCATGGGTGGCTGACATAGTGATAGTGACACCATTGATTTCTGATGGTTCAGTGTACACAAGGGTTTCAGGCACAAAATTATTAAAATAATGTATAAAGTTACATCCAGGCCTTGTGTATAAGTTGTATACGAAACACAAGTTAATTTTGTGTTTAGATTTGGGTCACATTTCCAGGATGTCTCATTATGTATATGCAAAATACAGGTATTCCAAAATCCAAAACACCTCTGGTCCCAAGCATTTTGGATAAGGGAGACTCAAATTGTAGTAGATAAATATGCTTCAAAAGTGATTTCTTAATAGTGTGTTTTCAATATGGCCTACCAATACTGGATTTAATTCACTGAATTTTCTAATAACTTTTACTCTGTGTTATTTTTCCAGGCAGCAGAGCAAGCAAAAGCCAGCCCAGCTCTAGTAGCCAAAGATCCTGGAATAGTAGCAAACAAAAAGGAGGAGGAGGATTTAGCTAAAGGTTGGTTATTCTATAGTGAAAATCCTCAAATTATCAAAGAATCCTAGACTGTTATAATGGAAATCATTGATTACAGTTGGAGTAAATTGGGCATCTGCATTGGCTTATTTCATTTTCATTTTTGTGCAGTATGTTTTTGAGAACTTGTTTGCACTACTCTGATAGTAAATGTGTTTAATGCCAATTGTGATGAAATGAAAGAGGAAAATAAAAAAAAATAGGGTCAGTCTTTACAGGGGTCAGCAATCTATGGTCCGGGGGTTGGATCTGGTCCCCTGAGGCCTTTGGACGGCCCCAGGCCAGTCCTGCCGCCGCCACTGCATGCGCCACCACTGCACGTGCCGCCGCCGCCATTTTGTTTTCCAAAATAGCAGCTGTGACTCGTTTGCACATGCACCGAGTACTGCGCAAGTCGCGGCTGCCATTTTGGAAAACAAAATGGCGGCTGCAACTCGTTTGCGCATGCGCAGTACTGGGCGCATGCGCATACGATTTGCTCGTGCATGCATAGTACGCTGGAAGTACTGTGAGTGTGCGTGCGTGGCGCCATCCCCCCCGCCTTGGCCCACAGAAGACCTGGGGACCAGCGGACCGACTCCAGGTAAGAAAAACTTGCCGACCCCTGCTTTAGAGTTCTGTTCTTCTCCTACTCCCCCCCCACCCCTTTCACTTACATACATCCCACAAGGGAAGCAGTTTTAAAACTCAGATACTGTACTCCAGAAAACAGTTTGAAAACATAATGAAACAATAAAAAAGGGAATATGTGTATATGATTCATTTTTTTGCTTTTCTTTTTGCTTGGATATTTCCCTCTGGGAGCAAGCTTGAGATCTTAGCAAAGGTTCCATACACTGCAAGCTTTTTTATTAAAAAAGTATCTTGATGGTGCTGCTTTTTGAATAATTGTGTGTGTTCCCGAAGGATATTAACCGGTAAAGAACTATTAATCCAGTCCAATTTGCATGCTACCACAGATTTATTTTTGCAACCACACAGTGACTTAAGCAATTTTATGACAAGAGTTTCTTCAGTGTGACATTTTATTTCTGCTGTGTCAATCCAATTTTAACTCCATGTTCTCATTACAACTTTGATTTTCAGCATGGTGTGTAACAGATATTGTAGCATGTTGGGGATATTTTAACTTGCCAAGAGAGCAATGCTAGATAGGGACTAAACAGACTGGCCAAAAGGGCCAGTGTTGGGGTGGAGTGGGGGTGTAGCAACTGCACTCTGACTCCACTCCTAAGGCTCCGTCAAGCCACATGTCCGACTAGACAGCAGGCAGCGTTGGGGCACTTCGGCACAGTGTTTAGACACACTATGCTGAAGAAACTCTGAAAAAATGCCACCACTGTGGCAAAGGCGCCTTTTCCCCGGCACGAGAAGGAGCAGCTTTCTGCCACTTCTTTTTGCACTTTTTGCAACCTGGCGAGTAAAGGCAAGCCACTCTGTTGGGGGCCTCTGTTTTGCCCCATAGTTTCTTTTATATTTTATGCAAGATTGGATAATGTTAGGCAGAGATGATGTGGCACTGTTAACACTTGGGGAAGTTGTTCAATGAATTTTGCTCAAGCTTTTGTTTAGTGAGTGGCTTTTGTTTGTTCGTTTGTTTATTTGTTTTAATATTGGTTATACCAGTGAAAAAATTTCACAGCTTTCATGCTCTTGAGACCTAAGTGCATCCCTGAGCTGTGCCTTGAGAAGGATATTTCATGGGATTCATGGTAGCCTGAAGTCCTTTGATAACATTTGTCAGCTTTTATTCAGGTTTTTTGAGCTTTCATTCTATATTGTAGGGTTGAACTGGCTTAAATGCAGATAGAGATGTCTTTTATCTTATTTTCTTCATACTTTTGTCTTTATTCCTTTTTTCTAGCCATTGAGTTGTCATTGAAGGAACAAAGACAACAGCAAACACCACTTTCCAGTCTTTATCCAAGCACTTCAAATCTCTTAACGAATCACAAACATGAGGGTCGGAAAGTTCGGGCTATATATGATTTTGAAGCTGCTGAAGATAATGAACTAACATTTAAAGCTGGAGAACTTATCACTGTACTTGATGACAGGTAACTTTAATGGAATCCACAAATAACATTTGTGAAGTACATATTCATAAGGATAGAAGTAATTGTACACAGTAATTATTTTGATGTTTTTTCCAGGATTGATGCATAAATTTGGAAAATCTTTGTATTCTCTGGTTGGTGCAGAGTATAATCTGCTCTTTAGGGATTGAGTCTCAGTACCTGCCGAGAAGAAACTTTCACAGTGAATGCTACCAACATTCCATTTTTGCACTTTAGTTGCATTTTGGATTAGAGTACTAAACACATTTAAATTATAGTCATATGTTTTGTTTTACCGTGTCATGCATAAGCTTTGATTTTTGAACTTGCACTCTTAATTCCAATTGTAAAAGAAGCTTCATCAGTCAAAAATTATAAGTGTGATCGACTGGATTTGTGAGTGCATGTTTATCTGGCCTACCGTATT
>CM034710.1:103317631-103332640 GCA_020142125.1 Phrynosoma platyrhinos
AGGGTTCAATTCCCAGGTCAGCCATGAAACCCACTGGGTGACCTTGGGCAAGTCAGACACTCTCAGCCTCAGGGGAAGGAAATAGCAAACCTCTTCTGAACAATCTTGCCAAGAAAACCCCAAGATAGATTCACCATAGGGTTGCCATAAGTTGGAAACAACTTGAAGGCACACAACAACAACAGATGCATCCCTAATCAGGTCAATGGGGATTACTCCCAGAAGCCCAGATAAGTAGACTTAATTAAGACACAGGTGAGCAATATATGGCCCTTCAAGTGATGCTGGGCTGTAGCTCCCATGATTCCATTGGCTGTGCTAGGACTTCTGGGAATTGCAGCCCAGTGACATTTGAAGGTCCACAAGCCGGCCTTCCCTAATCTAAGAAGTGAATGCACTGCCTCCTACAACTACCCTTTGTAACTTTTATAAAGAGTAGCCTAAACTGATATTTACGGTTTTAAATTTGCCAATGAGGCCAAAGTTGTTCCCTTCTTTCAATTTTTCCCGGTTTGTCAAAAGATATTTGCAGAAGCAATTGAGCAAATGATCTGTTTCCCACATTTCAAGCGAGGCATTCCCAGAAAAAAAAATGTGCTGAGCAGTCATCAGTTTATCACCTGCAACTCTGTGGAAGCTCTTCCTTCCTTTTTCCTTCAGCAGTGAAATTAGCCTAGGGAAACACAGTTTGAACTGTGAATTCCTGTTATTTCAAAATGCCCCCATGTGGCAGGGCATTTCCTTATCATTAGACAACCAGGATGCTCTCCCTGAACTATCAGTTCTCAGAAATGAGCACAGCTTTCCTCTGTTCTGGCTTTAACAAGATATGGTACAAAAAGAACCCATTCCATAGCATAGTTTTGGAGGAAGGGAAGCCAACAGTAACACGCTTACAATGATTGTTCCTTTGCTGATGGTTTTTCTTTCAGTTTTTCATGGTGCAGTTGCAGTAGTGGGTAAGTGACAATGGTATCTTGAATATGATTATTGAATTGCGGCTTTGATTCCCCCCCCCCCCTTTGCTTGGGAGCAAACAAGCTTTCAAAGAGATATTTAGTGCAATTATTTGGGTTGCATGCTGATTTAAATATTATATCAATCTCAGTTTTTAAAAATACAGCTCAATAGTGTTTTCTGTTGACTAGTGTATTGCCAAGCAAAATTATGTTTAACCTTTCCAATTTCAAAATGCATTTTTAGTGCCTTAATTAAAATATGAATTCTGGAAATAGGTTGCTTGTTGTTACTAATGCAGAGTATCTTAGATGCCTATGCATATCATAGAATAAAATATTTATAAGCATATAAAAATAAAAATATAACTTTATTTTTAATAGCATTATTCAACACTATGTAGGATTATGTATGCAATTTTGATCATCAAAGGATAAAATAATGCCTTTATCTACAGCTCTATAGCTCTGATCTCTTTCTAGTTTTGAGGACAATTGTAAAGTTGTGACCACACAGCGTGTTTATCACTACGGCTACAATTCTATGTCAAGTTATATCAGAGAAAGGCAATTGAAATCAGTGGGACTTCTTTCTGAATAAACACGTAAAGAACTGCTCACTGCTGTAGATCTTTAAAAGATTTTCAGAAATGCAACATATGAACTTTATGCATATGTAAGAGTTGTAACAGATGAGCCATCATGAATGCATTGTTTTCAGTGTGTTTCCCAAATGCTATACCTGCTCTTTCTTGATTGTAAAAATAAGTCTGTAGATGAAACATCTTTTACATGTGTTTTGCATTGCTATTTTTCTTGTGCCTTATAGTGTTATCCCTGCTGAATAGAGTTCTGTATAAGATTACCTTAATCTACAGGTGAAGGAGGGCAAAGAGATTATGCCATTGATCTTCTTCCCACCCTTGACATTTTGATAGGGTCTTCTGTATGGACTTTACACATATATGTATTTGAGTTTTCACAGTTGGAAAAGACACTAATGTTAGGAAAGGTGGGGGGGGGCGGAAGTAGAAAGAAAGGAAGGCCACATGCTAGATAGAGGGACTTTATTAAAGAGACCACAAATATGAGTTTGCAGGAGCTGGGCAAAGCAGTAGAGGACAGGGGGGGCCTACAGATGTCTCATCCATAGGGTCGCCATGGGTTGAGACTGACGCGAAGGCAGTTAACAACAACAACAACAGCAGCAAACATTATACTTTGGTTCAGATGTTCGTGAGACTCTCTGTACCTGGTGATTCATTCCAGATTTGTATCGAAATACAAGAATCTTCACAAATCCAAAGTACAGCGGTATCTGAGAGCCAAAGAGTTGCAGTGGTTTGAGTACTGGATAACGACTTTGGACACCAAGGTTCGAATCCCTGATCAGTCATGAAGATCCACTGGGTGACCTTGGGCCAGTCACAGTCTCTCAGCCTCTCAGGCAAAGGCAACCCCCCTCTGAACAAATCTGGCCAGAAAACCATGTGATAGGCTCACCTTAGGATTGGCATGAGGCAGAAATAGCACAACAGCTGTATTTGGGTAGAATGAACACATGTACATTTGTGTAAACAGGTGAACATATGTTCACTTTATGTGGGCATGTAAAGTACCCCATAGAGTTCGCATGGAGCACAACGCTCCATTGGGTTGTGCCTGAGGATCTGCTATAGGACATTCTGAGGAGGACTTTTGTATATGAGGGAGAAAGGAAGGTTTGAGGAGTGAAAGAAACAGAAGGGAACACAGGAAGAATGTGTAAATAATAAAAAAAAATCAAGTAGCCAAGAGGGTGAAAGCCATGAAAGAACCACACATAATGCTTTCAGCGCAGCCTTAGCAAAATGGCAAGATGAGGCCTTCAGCTGCCTTTCAGTCCAGGGCTCTGCAGTCACAGATCGGCCTGAGATAAGACCCTAAATGGACAACTGCTTAATTGTTTCTTATCTCAGAAGAAGAAACATTCTTGTTTGCATGGAATTTTTTTTACAGTGGCAAGACCCCTGATTTTCAGGGTTTCTTTCTCATGTGAAGCATCTTCAGATTAATAGGAATTTCTCTTCAGATGCATTGTTATCTCCATCAGGAAAGCAATGGCAGGTGAGAGCTAGGGCTACCAGTTCAGGATTGTCCCTGGGGTCTCCAGGCCAAAACCTGGGATCCAGGGACAACTGCTGGCGATTTCAATAAACCTTAAGTACCAGTCATGGTTGTTCAGAGCTTGTAATTTAAGCTGGAAATTAAATCTTAACTAAAGGGGCTGCCAAAGGTATTGTGCAGGAGACAGCTGACCATTTACATGTTGGAGCTGATAAGATGAATTTTAAATGTCATTGCATTTTGATCCCACCCTTTCTGCAAGGAGTTTGGAGTGACTTACAAAATTTCTCCCTCTTTTTTAATCCTCACAACATCCCAGAAAGGCTCAAGACAGTCCTCACACCAGCACCTGGCATCCTAAGACAGCTACCAGGACCCACAAATATTACCTCCCGCTAGGAGATCCAGGACATAGGAAAAGCCTTAGGGTTTGTGTCCTGTTGTTCAGAGTTTGGAAGTTCTAGTTTATGGGACTATAGTGGCCGGGGGGAAGTGAATTCCAGTGGGTTCAGCAGGGCTTAATTCCAAATATATAAGCAGAATATTATTGATAACACATTTACTTATTGCAGGGTGTTATTAACAAACTTTTATTAATATTTAAACCTTTTAGTGTCACTTAATTTATTCTAGTGCAGGGGTAGGCAACCTAAGGCCCGGGGGCCAGATGTAGCCCCCCGAGGCCTTTGGACTGGCCTCAGGCTGGTCCTGCCGCCGCTGCCGCCCATCATAATGATATTGATTATTGTTGTTATTACTTGTTCTTGGGGTTTTCTTGGCAAAATATCCACAGGGGTTTTGCCATGGCTTTTCTGGGGCTGAGAGAGTGTGCATGCATATTTTTTAATTTTTTAAAAAAATTATTTATTTATTTATTTATTTATTTATTTATTTATTTATTTATTTTTGGTGCTTCGACCCCCCAATTGTCTGAGGGACAGCAACCCGGCCCCCGGCTCAAAAAGGTTGCCTTCCCCTGTTCTAGTGGAATGAAAAAATGCAAAGGATATGCTTCACACTGCAGTCCCATATCCACTTACTTGGACACAAGCCCTATTGCACATACCAAAACTGCCATATCAATTTCTTTATAACATTTCAAGTTGTGTGTTGCTGTTCTTTCAAATGGTCCATAATGATATTTAAAGAAAATTGCAAGCATTGCACATATTAGTGTACATAAACCTCTTTTAATTGTTGGTGCAACAATGTACTTTATCATCATTGGTGATAATTGTACATTTCCTTGTATTGTCAGTAAGGAAAACAGACTGGCAAACAGCAAGAATTTGTGTCTGCAGACCAGCACTCATCAACTTTATACTGCTTCCTAATGGGTTGGAAGCCAAGGAGGACAAGAGGAGGAAACCAGCTTATGGGTGAGATAAGTCTAGGTCAGCTTTTTCACTGATACAGAGGAACATTAATTTCCCGGTTACTCGTCGGCTAAAGAGACACCCCTGGTATTTCAACAATAAAAATATGGTGTCTTATAAGTTATCATGAATATGTACACATATATATGCATGACAAATTAAAAATGATTTTTTTTCAATGTCCAAAATTTCTAGAGAGGGCCAGGAGAAACCTCTTTTTGAAAATTCAGAGATCTGGGTACCAGCAAATCCTCCAACCTATCACAGATGAAAACCATGATATGTGTGGCAAAGCATCATTGCCATCAAGATGGGAAAAGTTATTAACAAGGAAGAACATACAAGCTAGAAGAGGCTGCAGCAGTTTACTTTTGACTGAGTCTAATGGGAAAGACAAGATTCTGCCCTCTCCTCTATTAACTTAATTGAATTCAAACTATTTTTGCACTTTGCACTCAGTTTGCAGTAACTGAAGTAAACTGAGGAGAAAAAGAAGTAAAAGGGAAGGAGAAGAGAAAAGCTGGAACATTTTAAAAGCAGCTGAAAAAGTGGTATGAGAGAGGATTAATCTGTCTCTGCCAAACTGGGATACTTGGAGGATATGTACCAGGGATAGGGAACATGATGTTCAGTTGGTGTGAGCTCTAACAGTCCTAGACAGCATAGTCAATGGGGAGCTAGGCTGGGAGCTGTAGTCCAGCAACATTTGGGGGACCATAAATAGCGGAGTCAACCTTGACTAATGGGGATCCTATGAGTGAAACACTCCCTCAACTGCTCTGCTGAGGTCCTGTAGCCTCCTTGTTTGAATCTATCCATCTATTACACAGCCTTCCTCTCTTTCTACAGCCTTCACCTTTCCTAGCATTATTGTCTTTTCCAGTGAGCTGGTCTTCACATGATGTGGCCAAAGTACAACAGCCTCAGTTTGGTCATTTTGGCTTCCAGGGGCAGTTCTGACCTGATCTGCTTCAGGACCCATTTGTTTGACTTCCTGAAGACAGTTAACAAAAATAGTTCATACTTGGTATAGACAGGCCTGAGTTAGATGGTCAGCCTTGGTATAAAGCATCTTCCTATGTTGAAACTGTGAATGCCCATATAACTCACAGTGATTTTTAAAAAATAATTATAGTGAGACCACTAAATCTTGATTTTCTATACTGAGAGCAACTTGACTATTGTTCAGATTATAAGACGGAATCCTGAATGTCAGCGGTTATATAAAACTTAGTGGGATATACTTATACATTGTTCTAGTCACCATATAGCTATGCTTAATGGTTAATGTTGATTTTATCTCCTTCATAGAAGAGAAAGACAGATATTTTTCTTTTCGTTCTGCTGTTATTCACTGATTCTTCAGTTTTAAAATCTTCACCTTGACACTTTCGGAAAAGTATATCTCCACTTTGCCTTTTACACAAGTGGACCATGAAAAGTGACAATTATAGGATTTTGGTGGAAATCTTCTTATGTTGGAATGTGTTTCCAAAGAGGAAAATTTAGCAGCGTGCTAGTATCCTGCAAGGGCCATATTTATGAGTAACACTTTGTAGTGTGGAGGATCTGTCTCTTTTAGAGACAGAATTAAAGGATAATAACAAATTGAATGAGAGAACATGCTCTCCTTTGTACAGCAAGTGTTGCTCAAGTCTTGTTGACTGTTTACTTTGTTTATCATTTCATCCACTGTATAATTGTGTGTTTAAAAGTTATCTTCTTACCATTCAAAAAAGGAAGAAAAGTCTCCAAATAGGGAAAAACACTTTGATTTAAATCAAAGAATTATAGTTGAAGCCAGGAGTGTAGCTACTTGGGAGTGGGGTGGGATGAGGGCATTGCCACCCAACAAGAATTAATGACATTTTCCTTCAGTCCCTAAATTTCTAGCCCTGAAGCAACATGAAACTTCAGCTGAGCATTTAGAACAGGGGTAGGCAACCTTTTTGAGCGGGGGGCCAGGTTGCTGTCCCTCAGACAATTGGGGGGGCCGAAGCACCAAAAATAAATAAATAAATAAATAAATAAAATTTAAAAATATATGCATGCACACTCTCTCAGCCCCAGAAAAGCCATGGCAAAACCCCTGTGGAGATTTTGCCAAGAAAACCCCAAGAACAAGTAATAACAACAATAATATCATCATGGCGGGTGGTGGCGCCACCGGGGGGGGCAGCAGGGGGCGGCGGCGGCGGCGGCAGCAGGACTGGCCTGGGGCCAGTCCAAAGGCCTCAGGGGGCCGCATCCGGCCCCCGGGCCTTAGGTTGCCTATCCCTGATTTAGAAACAGAGTTTAGGCATCCAAAGAAAAGGGAAAAAGTTACCAAGGGAATGTGAGTGTAGTTCTAGTTGTAAATGATTTTCACTGTTTCAATTTGTGCAAATGCTAGAAATTTGGGGAATAAAAAGAAGTAAATAGGGGGTGCAATGTTCCTATGAGGTGCAATGCCTCATGTTGCCCCCCCCCACAGCTATACCCCTGATTGAAACTATACATTCCAAAAGCAGGGGAATTTACACCACAGAACAGCATAAACTAAAGATCACCACAGACCTTACTTATACCTTAAATTACACCCAAGTAAATCCAAGAAACACACTGCAATCTTCTAAATACATGGAGATATTCTATAGAAAACTCCAGTTTGAAGCCAGAACTAAAGCTACCTTAAAAAATAACACAAGGAACTTGAGACTACACACTACCCCAACAAGCAAATTCTAAACATGGGCACACTTAACATGCCTGCCATCTCTCTGAACCTCCACCCCAAATAAAGAAAAGAGGTAAATTCCACTTTCTGCTATTGTGGAATTTACAACTCTAAGTCAAAGAAATACCATTGTTTTGGAATGGGAGGAAGTTTGATTGTTAACGTTCCAGAGTAGGCTATTTAAAGGTTTCATTAGCCTTGTGGAATGTCTAATTCAGTGGTCTCCAAACTTTTTCAGGCTACCACTCCCTTTCCTCTTGAGCAACAACACAAGAACCCCCTCCATGCCTATGTCTTGATATTAGGTCTACTGTTCTACTGCACTTTTAAAACAAATATTGGTCAGTGCTCCCTTTGCACCCATTCACTGAGAAGCCTCTTGCTTGTTTTGGGCTTTGTGGCAAAGGTCAGTGCAGGTGAGAGGCTTCTTGGTTGCTACTCAACTGGCTGCTGGGTTGCTCCTCTCAGAGTAAAGAGAGAAGCTTCTCCACAACAAGGAAAGACTCTTAATTCTTCTTTGCCATGGTAAACAGGAGTGCAGCCAATGTCCCATTTTTCTTTCCAGCAAGGATGGACTCTAAATACAAGAGAGGCAATAAAAGTGAAGGACTCTTTTGATGAATCAACCCCAAATACTCCTACTCCTACTCCTCCACCCCCAGAGATGTGCCTTCCTCACACAGAGTTGAGCAGAGCCTTTGGACATTTTGTTTTAAGCAAAATCTTACAAAAAGAATATTTAACACATGGGCCAATACTTGAAATGCAATGAGAGTCATATGGAGTATTTATTTTGGTTATGCATATATATTGGTTTTTCATGGCTGATTGGTTGATTATTGTTGTTGCCATTACTCTCTTTCACATGGCAAGTGTTTTTTGCACATAGTTCCCTGAAAACAGTTTAGGTACTGCCATGCTCCTCACTGAGCTTCAGTAATAATTTGTTGCAATTTAGTATATACCAATACACTATACCGACCTTTAACCAAAATATACTGATCTCTAACCATTTGTTGTTAATAGCTCTGATATTGTATTTAAATTTTTTGCTTATGATAATTTTGTTATGCTTTATTAGGGCCAGTATATTTTTTTCCTTTAAGCACTTCCATAAAGCTTCAGGAGACCTGCTGGAGATATAACTGGAACCATATGTTGGTATTTTACATTCACTTTACATTTGTGTGACACCACTGAGAAGGCCTTGTCTTTAATGAGATCAAATTGATCAAATTGATCTTAGACAATGATCAGTAAGTAGTGGGCCCAAACGTAATATTAAAGCAAGGGGGATTCACAGAGTTGCTTGATTCAATTATACAAAAGAATATTTGTTTTTGACCCAATTTATTGCCAATTTTTCTATTAATCTTATATTTTTGTACAGATACAAGCAAATTTTTAATATATAATGAAGACCACAAGGTTTGTGTACATGCTGTCAGCTCAAGCTATGTTACTACCAGTACCTGCAACCATGAAAATGAAGAACAAAGATTCAGATGGATTTCCAGTCACCAGCTGATGAGTGTTTCTTTGAAGTTATGTTTTGGAGTGTCTTCAAAGATTGACTGGACACCTGTTAGTCTGTACCCTTGTGACTCAGAAAGCAATCTCCAAAAATGGGAATGCAGAAATGATACACTTTTTGCCATCCAAGGAGCAGATCTTTTTTTCAATTATGGCAACCGAAATGAAAAGAGAATTATGTTGTACAAAGGATCAGGCGCATGGAGTAGATGGAAGGTCTATGGAACCAAAGATGACTTGTGCTCCCGAGGCTATGAAGGTAAACTTGGCCATGTTTTTAATTTGAGTTAAATTCACTTAGTTGCTTGATTAAATCATGATATTGTGGAATGCACATAACCAAAAGCCCATAGTGGTCACTGTGCTAACTTGTCACTTTGGGAGAACTTGGTTATCGAAATTGTCCAAATTATAAGAAGGATTTCACTATAGATGTATATTCTACAGCAAAGATGGTAGCACACTTCCAGGGTAATAAAAATATATGCCAGTATTGTTATGCCAGACCATACATGTGCTGTATTGATTGTCCAGAGAATAGCATGGCCTTGAGCTCACCCAGATCTCAAGAGCTTCCTAGCCACCAGGTCAGATAGATATATAACAGAGTGCTGCATGTGTGTGCTTACAGAACAAATGGCTGTACAAGGGGCTGCACTTATGCAGCCGCTGACAACCACTTGCACAATTACTTTTACAGTAGCGTTGTGTCCCAACAGAATTTCAGCTTGTGTCATAATTTCTGTAGTTAGAGCAGACCTTCCCAACCAGACACTTTCCAAATGTGCTTGATTACAATTTCCAGTGAACGAGATGGTTGGGTGGTGATGGGAGATATTATACCCTTCAGCGTTTCACAGATGAAAACTGGGACATGTGTGACCAAACAACATTGGAATGTGGTCAAGATGACAGGGATTATGAATGATGAAGAACATACAAGGTAGGAGAGGCTGCAGCATTTTATTTTTGCCTGCACCTCCTGGAAAAGTGAAGTATGTACCCTCTGTTCTCCTCTTCCCTCACCAAGATAATAGAGTACAAATGACTTTTGTACTTTGAACTCAGGTTGCAGCTACTAAAGCAAAGTAATCTGAGGATGATGGTGAGGGAAAGTAGGAGGAGGAGAAAGAAACTGAAAAATTTTAAATGTAGCTGAAAAAAGTGGGATGACAAAAAATTAATCAGCACCACCACTGCTAAACCGGGACAGTTGGAGGTATGAGATATAAGCAATTCTGGGTGATAATGGGTCATGTCATGTAGGTACCTGCTTGGACAAATATGACTTAGAGCATGAATTGATTGCAAAATCAGATTACAGAGCAATAGATACCATGAGCAGAATATGTTTAAAAATACCCCATTATGCAGAAAACAGACCAGAATGTGAGCTTGTCAGTCTGCTTTCCAGATGCTATCTGCAGAAAGGCAGTCACCATAATCACTCCCCCAAGGAAAATAGAAAAATGTAGGTTCCAGTATAACTAATGAATCTTAATTGGCTATTCAAGATCATAACAACCCAAAATACTTTGGAGTCCACTGCAGTTAATGTGAAGATTTCATCAAGTTCAGGGGGACAGGAAAACTTGTCTCTGTTCTCTCTCTTCCTTTCTTCCCAGATATATTTACTTTGAAAGGCAATGACAATGGAGCACCATGTGTATTCCCTTTCCTGTATGGTGGTAACTGGTATGCTGAATGTACAAATGTTGCCAGGTCAGATGGCCTTCTGTGGTGTTCAACAACGAGAAATTATGATACAGACAAAAAATATGGCTTTTGCCCAGTGAAATGTAAGTCCTGAAGTGTTCTTTTTAAAGTTTAAATCATAAAATTCAAACATATGTAATGATCCATGGTAAGCCTAATGATTGTTTAAGAACATACTGGTGATTAACTACCATCGACCACTTTCTTTCTGGGCTACCTTTCTGGGATGGGACTTGGTGGCACAGGAGGAGTGAACCCAGAAGGTCATGCTGGCAGACTCTTGCTTGATTCCTTGGCCATTTCGCATGTGGAATCCCACATGGCCCCGTTTTGTCTTCCATGGCATTTGATATATATACATAAAGCTGCTGGGAGAGGTTATCTGAAGTCTGAGGATTGGGTGTCACCAGTACACTGATGATACCCTGCTCTATCTTTTTTTTGTAACTCAATCCAAGGAAACTGTTCTGATTCTAAACCAGTGCCAGTCATCAGTAATGGATTGGATGAATGTGAACAACTGAAACTTAATACAGACAAGACAGGTGTGCTCCTGGTCAGTTGAAAGGCAGATCAGGGAATAATAATCCAACCTATGCTGGAAGGGTTTACACTCCCACTGAAGTTCCTGCATTCATCCCTGTACCTGGATGCTTAAATTTCTGCAGTGGTCAGGAATGTATTTGCACAGTTAAAACTAGTATGCCAGCTGTGCTGTTCCTCAGGCCACCTGATTTGGACAAAGTGACACATGCCTTAGTTACATCTTGATTGGGTTACTGTAATGCACTGGTAAGTGAAGTCAGATTGGAGATATTGGAAACAAACAATTCCCTTGTTTCAACAGCTCCACTGGCTACCAGCATGTTTCCAGGCATATTCAAATTGCTGGTTATGTCCTATAAAACCATATATGGTTCAAGTCCAAGCTGTCTGAAGGACTGTATCTTCCCATATATCGATGCCTGAGCTCTAAGATCTTCAGGGGACACAGTTCCCTCTGTCCTACCACCTTCACAGGCATGTTAGTGGGAACACAGGAAAGGGTTTTCTCTGTGGCTTCCCTCCTTTCCTGTGTTCCCATTAACATGCTGGTGAAGGTGGTGGGATAGAGGGAAATTTGTCCCCTGAAGATCTTAGAGCTCAGGCATTGATATATGGGAAGAACTGGGGAGTTTAGGCTCCTTCTTTGCTATCTTTTGGGTACAATATGTATTGCAATACTTTTTCCATATTTACCTAGCCAACATATTCTTCCCCTTCCTCAATTGTTTGGAAAGCATCCTTGATGGCTCTAGACAATTAGGACCCCACTCCACAGATATTTGTACATAGCAGGCTGTGCAAGAGATGGTTGATGTCAGGTATGGAGTGGCTGAGAGTCAGAAGACAGAATAACTATGTAACTTCACAACTGTGGTCTTCATAATTAATGATGCATTTTCTTTGGTCTTACCATCATGAATATTGGAGATATATCTTGATTTT
This sequence comes from Phrynosoma platyrhinos, assembly GCA_020142125.1. Lineage (NCBI taxonomy): Eukaryota > Metazoa > Chordata > Lepidosauria > Squamata > Phrynosomatidae > Phrynosoma > Phrynosoma platyrhinos. The sequence goes on from CM034710.1 coordinate 103,329,523, forward strand.
TCTTATAGCTGATGGAATAGGGCAGTTCTGGAAGAAAGACCCTTTGACAGATGTGCAATATCAGATAAACTCAGATGCTGCACTAACATGGTACCAAGCTAGTAAAAGTTGTGAGCAACAAAATGCCTATTTGCTAAGCATCACAGAGCTTCATGAGCAAACGTGGCTGACAGGTAAGTTATCATTGAGTGGTGAGTATTTTCTAACATGTTGTTTATTATAACACACAACAAAGGGAAGGACTTAAAAACTGTACCATACACTTCATGTTGTCTCTGCTTCTGACCTTCATTGTGTGCTAATGTGTGTACAGTTTGCATACACCTACTACAGTTGGACTCATTTATAGCTTTTCCATGATCAGGAATTCTGGAAAAATAAATTCCCAGTGACACAAAAAGAGCCGTGTCTAGTCATATATTAAGGCTGTATGTATATATTAAGCTAGAGCTGTGGAAGCTGGCATCAGAGATGGTATGTATAATCTTGCCCGCTATTTCGACATACAGAAAGTTATTCCTGAATGGAAAAAACAGAAAGTTATTCCTTCATAAATATTAGAATAATGTTCTGTCACAATAATCATGGTGTTACATATCTGTATCAAAGCAGTGAAGAAATCTGAACTCAGATTTAGCCATTCAATCTAACATGTAAGCTATAAGTAGACTTTCTTACAGAATATCATAAAACAGCCTGTGTACTACAACTTCCATCAGCCTTCACCACCATGAAGAATTTGTGTAATCTGTTGCATAACTCCTTACAACAACACCCCACCCCCCCGAATTGAACGTGTTATGGTTAGCATTGCAAATCTATTTTCGTAACTTGTTGCATTGTTTAGGCTGCACATTCCTTTTTTTTTTTTAAAGGTCTAAGGCCAATTTTTTTGAAAAGTTCCCTCAAAAAAGCATTTCCCGTCTTGCAAAATTAACAAGAAAAAGTAGTGAGTACATGATACTCATTATATGAGAAGAGTAATGTTATGTTATTTGCATGAGGAATGTGATCAACCCCTTGTTCCTATGTGCCCAAAGTAATAGGTTGCAGGTGACTCATTACCTTTAACATGTTACTACAGGTTCTGAAATTCCATACGTTTTGTTTACACCAGCAATATTTTACTAGAACTTGACAATGCAACAGATGTTGTTTCTGCTGTAAATGTTTCAATGGTTGGAAAAGTTTCCTCTTGCTGAAATTCTCCTTAAGTCTTTCCCCCTTCCCCACCTGTCCCTGACCAGTAGCCTGTAACTGTTGATATCTGCTGTGAATCTTGTATGCCTGAGACTGATGACTTGCTATATTCTGCATGCCCACATAGGGTTAACATCCAGCTTGACTACTGAACTTTGGTTTGGTCTTAACAGTTTGGACTTCAACAGTGGATGGCAGTGGAGTATTGGCCATCCTTTCAGATATCTAAACTGGGCACCAGGTAACTATTTCTGTTGTGATTTTACTATATTGTACCTCCAGTACAATACCTCACCATTTTGTTCATATGTTAGTTTACCCTGTTGTATTTGTAATATCAAATTTCAATTTGTCCCCATAACAATGCAAATCACAATGAGCTCATTAATGGAGTCTCCTTGAAGGTCTTGTTTCAATATTCAAAACTGTAGTTTTGGGTTTGAGTTAATATGGCTGAGCTGACATGGAAAGATCTAAGTGGTCTGAAGTTGTCTGAGACCTGAATAATTCAGGGACTGCTTGCCTCCACACTAACCTCTCTGTAATCTGAAATTTGCTAAGACCTAGGGTCTATCATACCTGGTTAGATTGTCCTCCACAAGCAGGATCTTCTTAGTTGCCGAAGTGAACATCCTATGAGTATTTTTTTAAATAATATCTGAGCATAAAATTATATTTCAGGTTACTTTCATTTGCTAGGTTAGGACCCATCATTGCTGCCTGTTAATGCTTTGTTACTGATTTGGTCATCGCTATTTGTGGTTTTATTTATCTTGCTGTTGTTTTCAGTTATATTCATATTTTTTTTGTTAATGTTGTTCATAATTATCCTATTTTGTTTATTCTTTTCTATAAACTGCCATGAAACCCTTAGGGTGAGAAGATGAGAGATAATTTTAGCAAATAAGAAATATTTATCACTGCAGTCATTTCACAAATCATAATTATATTAATCATTGTCCAGTGCACAATCTGATATTGTAAATAAAGTACAGTAGCACCTCCCAATTCATGGGGATCTGTTCCTGACCTCTCCCCCCCATGAAAATGGTGACTCACAGATATTCGAGTCTCATAGGAAATAATGGCATGGCTCATGCATGGGGCAATGCACGAGAGAGCATGGCCATTTTGTTTATAGCCACTTGTCCCTCCCAGGAATAGTGAGACTGTGGATTCCAAATCTGTGAAAAGGGAGGGACAAGTGTACCATATTTCTTTAAAACAGCCATCTTTTAGCCACTAACTTCAATTCACCCTCTTGCCATATACTATGATTCCTGGGTTTTTATCCACCTCAGGTGCCAAAATAGGTTGCTTAATAAACCATTGATGTGATTAGTGGGAAACTGGTAGGATGTTTAATTTGGATTTAAATTCAGAGACATAGCTTTGTTAGTCTGGAATACCAATATAAGAAGGGATCTTTTAGCACTTTTTTGACTAACTGTGTGAGTTGTAGCATAAACATTCATAGACTTAGGTCTACGTCCTCAGCTTAATTGAGCGAATTGGTGGCCAGGAAAGGTCTTTATAGCCAGACTGTGTGAATAGCCATAGAAATGCAAAACTTGTGGATAGGGTGATGAAGTGACCAGTTCAGTTTTAACTATGGTCATTGAGGGGCAAAGGCAAGAGGAAAGATGTTGCCTATGATCAGAGTGGGTGGATGACCATATGAATGGTGGAGGGAGTTTTGGAATATGGTGTGTGCTGGCTTGGAACTAGAAAGGAGATGTGATAACCTGACTCAGAGCATTCCCATGAGGTTGGGGTGTTAACCAGTGTTCTAGTATGGATTGGATTTAAATTGCTAGGAGACATTTTAAAGCAGGGGTTGGCAACCCCCGGTCCATGGGCCGGGTCCAGCCAGTGGAGGCCTTGGGACCAGCCCATGCCCAGTCCTACTGTTGCTGCT
>CM034710.1:103342540-103364289 GCA_020142125.1 Phrynosoma platyrhinos
CAGTTAAGAGTGTTGTAAGCATAAGCATTTAGGAAGAGCCATTAAATCAAAGGCCTACTTAGTCCAGCATTCTGTTTATGTGGTGACCACCTACATACCTATTCGAAGCACACAAACAGGCAGGAACATAGTGGCAGCTTTCTACTCATGTTTCCAAGCAATGAATATACAAATTGAGTCTCCCTTATCTGCAATTCTGAAATACTCCAAAATCCAAAATTATACGCAGCTGAGATAGTGAAACATTTGCTTTCTGATGGGTCAATGTACACAAACTTTGTTTTATGAACAAAAATATTAAAAATATTGTGTATAAAATTACCTTTAGGCTATGTGTATAACATGTATATGAAACAAATGAATTTCATATTCAGACTTAGGTCTCATTTCCATTATGTTTATGCAAATATTCCAGAAAATCTGAAAAAATCCAAAATCCAAACCATTTCTGGTCCCAAGCATTGTGGATAAAGGAGATTCAACCTGTACAGGTATAGTGCTTCTGGAAGTATAGACATTCATTTTGACTTGTAGCCAATGACACTCCTCAGTATATCTTGTGGAAGCAAATTTGGAAGCTTAACTGTGCACTATATGGATAAGTACTTATTTTAATCTGTCACAAAACTTCATCTCGTTCTTTACCTAAGGACCTAAATAGTCTTGATCATTTATATGTCTGAGTACAAGAAGAGGTATACTAGTGATCATGTTATTAAAAAGGTACCTCAAAGAATAAGAGCTTTTCCTTGAGACACCTGATTGCTCTCTGTGGAAAGAGTCTGAGAATTCTCAGCTCTCAGAATTGCTCAGCAAGCATGGCAACTAGGAGTTGTGGTCTGCTCAAAAGTAACTTTTCCAATTTAAAACGAAAGGAAACAGGGTGCTTGGCCAGGGCCAAATGGTTGATTTTCTGGAGCTGCATCATAACCACTTTCAGCATTCAGGATTTCTTCTTCCTCCAAGTCTTCTGAGTAAAATAGGTCATCATATTTCTCTATACATGAATTAGGGCCAACTGATGAATTGTGGATTGGACTGAATGACCTCAAGGTTCAAATGTACTTTGAATGGACAGATGGGACCCATGTAACATATACCAAATGGCTACCTGGAGAGCCAACACATGCTAGCAACAAGCAAGAAGACTGTGTTGTAATGAAAGGGAAGGTAAAAATTTTTCAGTGTCTTCTATTATTCAAATATTTTTCAATCTCAATTCATCCAATCTGGTGTGATACTTCTACTTAGCATAATATCTATTATCAATGAAAATTCATTTAATAATTATAACAGTTAGTATGTATGCAGGGATAGCTGTGTTGGCCATTTAGCAAATTCAAACAAAAATCCACCTAACAGTGATACCTTTATTGGCCAACGCAAATGCACAATATACTTGTTGCAAGCTCTCAAAGCGCCACTGTTTCTTGTAGTTTCTTGTGGCACCAGTACAAACTAAACAGGAGAAAAAAATTGGAGATGTTAGTCAGATGCCTGCATTTTGATATTTCTGTCCTTAGTTAAGATGATAAGTGGAAGGTATCTTTTGCAGGCTGGCCCCTCCTCCTTCTGTCCTTGTGGCTATTGGAAGATTTGCAAAGCCCAGGGAATTTAAAGTCAATTTGCATCTCAACAAGGATCCCTCTCTTGCAATACAGTTAATATGGTTATCTGAATGGAAAGCTACCAATGTGGTGCTTTCTTTGGAAGCACACTTGCTTAAAATGTATCAATGGGAGTGACATTTTGAAAATTCTGGTATTTATTTAAAATATATTGTTCTCATTGCTGTATTAAAAAGATACAGGATAACCTCTTGTATTATAAGGTCAAAATAGGTGTGGAAGGAATATTTGAAGATATTCAATAATAAATGGTGAGGAACCTGGATGAGAATCCTGAACTGGCAGGAGTTTTTTACACAGAAAATCACAGGAGAAAATGCTGGGGTTGTGCAAAAATGGGGGGGGGGTTGTGCAAAAATGCCACATGTGTATTTTGTGAAGAATAAGTCTTGAGCTACAAATAATAATAATAATTTCTTACCTGCCTCTCCCCATTGACTGGGGTGAAGAATAACAATAATTAACAAACAACATCATCAGTTAAAACGCACATCAATTTAAAAGGTCAAATAAGATAGTTTTGAAAAAACTGTACAGTTTTCCAAGCCTTTCTTGCAGTAGGAAAAATAATTTAAAATGACTAATTGGTGTCTTTCAAAACAAAATTTATGAAGAAGTATATCCTTAGGTCAGAATAGGATCTTTGACCAATATCTTTTCTTTCTTTTGCAGGATGGGTATTGGGCAGATCAAGAATGTGATGTGAAGCTTGGATACATTTGCAAAAGGAAACCATTAAATGAAGCTCCAGAGGAAAAAGAGATGATTCCAGAAGGCTGCCAGAGAGTAAGTAGATGGCTTGTTATACTCCTTTAAATGCACATTTGATTAAAAACAACCCAAAATTTATTTATTCATCTTGTCAATTTATTGCACTTATATCCCACCTTTCTCCCAAAATGGAATCCAAACCTGGAATGCCACACCCTTTGTAGATTGTTAACCTATTATTTGTGTGGTCAGATGCTGTTGTGTAGTAAGTGAGCATTTTTAAAATCTTGTTGCTTTTCATTTGATTGGGTTGAGGAATCTTCATTAAATGAGTGTCTCCACAGCATCTCCCACACTACCTTTCCATTGATTTTTCTGTTTTGGGCTTGGCATTTTAAACCAAACCCCTGGCAGTCCAATGGATCTCCATCCCAGTCCCTACATTTCCCTTTCTCTCCAGGTTTTCTTCTAGCCAGTGAGGCTATATTACACAGTATAGTAGCAAATGGATAATTATTGGCCACTCTGTCTTTAAAAAGCAGGATACTCACAGACTAAATAATTGAATCTTGCATATCCCTGCCTTCCTCTGAAGCCTGATACAGTGACCATGGTTTTTAGCAACAAAAAGCTTGTCCCAAGTACTTGGATGGTTTACAGAATGTCATTACATGTCTTTCATTTGGTATGAAAGTCATTGTTTTACTTACTATAACTAGACGATTCCCCTGGGAGAGCATCCCAAAGTATGAGGTCACCTGCTTTCCTGTAAAAATTTCAGAGAACATATTCCCATCACCCTTTGGCCTAGCTTTGGGAAGTTGAGGGAGGCCATTGCCTGCTTCTCTCCCCCTCTTTTTCCCTAGTATGGGAAAACCTTTCTTCTGTGCAGTATGGATGATTTCATCAGAACCTTTGTTATAAAGCCTGTTGCTTAAGTTGTGTGTGCACACATGCTTGGAAACCTAAAGGCTTTTAGCTTGTGAGTTCAGCTACTGAGGTCCAAAACATGATGCAGAAACAATCTAGTTTGAAACCAGCTTAACTGCCCTGGCTCAGTGCTAGGGAATCCTGGGAACTGTAGTTTCTTGTGGCACAGAGTGCTCTGACAGAGAAGGCTAAATGTCTCGCAAAACTACAGTTCCCAGAATTCCCTAGCTTTAAGCCAGGGCAGTTAAAGTCATCTCAAACTGGATTATTTCTTCAGTGTGTTTTGGACCTAAGTCTCTGATGATGCAGATCCAGTTCGAGAAAACAGAACCTGAGTGTGGGGAGATGGGCTTTGCTCTGCTGAAAATATTGGCTGAATCCATAAAACATCAATAAATTATTATTTTTCACAAATGCCTCATTGTAACAATCTCTGAGTCAGATTTGATGACAGGCTGAGATCTCTCCCCTATCTGACACATCTGGATATTGGCCTCTGTCGGGAGTGGTGCATTTTTAGAGTCAGGGAGGACATAGCTAGCTTTCCCCCCAGTTTCCAGCTCTTTCTACCCCCCCATCTATATGGGATTTCACTTCTCACTCATGTCTGAAATATTGGGGAAGGGGGCAAATAATTTGTTAGATCTGTTTGGCTTACCATTATGAATTTTGGTCACTGTGTAAAAATTGTTTTATTCGACAAGATTTTAAAATTTCAGTCTATTCAGGAGATGACTTACAGTTGGAAACTTTTAAATATTTTGATTTTCTGTGTAGTTTTTTAAAGTTATTAATTTCTTTATGCCCATGCTGTCCAGTTTTCCTTTCAATGAGATAAGATAGAAATAAATCAGTGTCATTTTGATTCCATTGTTTGGCCATGGAAAATTTAATTTATTCCTAATGGACAATTATTGGATTGTTTGCCCCCTTCCCCAATATTTCAGCATAAAAATCCTGCTTACAAAGATGGGAAAATGTTTGGATAAAGAAGCTGATGTAAGAGCATCTGTACCATAAAACATGTTTTGCTGGTCCTACATTGCTGTTCTAAAAAATATACTCTTAATGAAATAGATATACTTTCAGGAAAGACACTTCTCTGATTGAACATAACTGACATGCTTTTTCATTAAAGGAAGTATGGTATTTATCTTAATTACTTTCTATTTCTGCTAAGACTCTCATTGTCATTTCTCTCTGATTTTAGTTTTGGCAGTATGATTTTCAATGCAGTTTTTACAATGGTATACATATCCTCTACATATAACATGCATTCAGAGAGAGAGAGAAACATACATACATGGTTTTATTTTTATTTTTTCCTCCAACAGGGCTGGAAAAGACATGGTTTGTACTGTTATATGATTGGAAATGTATTTGCAACATTTGCTGAAGCAAATCAGACATGTATAAAAGATGGTGCCTATTTAGCTTCTATTGAAGACAGGTGAGATTTTTAACTGAAACAACCCAAAGCAGTAGTCATGTTAGTCAGTTGCAGGAAAAATAACGCAGAGTCATACGGCATCTGATAGACTACTGCAGCATAAGGTTTCATGGTTTGTAGTATATCTGCTGAAGTTTTAATTGGAGTAATGGTTTCTTTTCACATCTACATGTATCATGTAAATATTTTACCTTGTGCTGGGATATTTCTGAATTGTTAGTGTTAATATGGTTTTGTGAATTAGTATTAATAATATAATTGCCATGCCTTGTATTTTCTGCTGTTTTCACACTAGTACCACAAATATGTATTGTTACTAGAAATTCTGGACAACACTTCACGCATCTCAAAAACTAGGCTATAAAAAGCTAATTTTTAAAAATTTTCCTAAATTAAAAAAAATTCCCAAGGACAGAGTACTTACTAGTACCTATTTAACCATAGTTAAGAACAGCGTTGATGGAACACTTGACTGCTGTTAGGGCAGCAGGTACAGGTGAGTTTCATCTCAGAGAAAGGTTTGCCAGAGGAAGCATGAAATCTATTAACTGTGAGAGTAATGATCAGGTTGTTTCATTTAGGAAGGAATAAAAATGCATATATTTCTGTTTTCATAGTTGTTTTTAGAATTTTACATGTTGGATCACACTGTTTTATCTTATGTAACTGAGAGAATCCTGGCTCTCAGTTGTTCCACCTTGATTGCAAAACCCCTGTACCAAGTTAGTATTCCTAAGGGTGTCCTCAGGTCCCAGGGGTGGGCAAAGTGGGAAGGTCCCATTCTGTGAATGTGAACTCTGTTCTATTAACAGAAATATATGATCCAATCTGACTGTAGGTCCTCTCCATATGACCTTGATCTCTCCTCTACACGTTGAGTAAATATAGGTTTACAATCTTTAAAAAGAGCTTTTGCTTTTCTCCTCCCAGTAATCTCCTAGCGTGCATCTACTGTAAAAAGAGGAATATTTAACACTTATAGAAATGAATATGTTTTCTCATTGAAGTGAACATACCCTTTGTGGAGGATATACAGACACCATATATACTTTACTATAAGTTGACCTCATGTATAAGTCGAGGGCAGGTTTTGGGGCCAAAATTATGGATTTTGATATGACCCATGGGTAAGTCAAGGGTAAAACTTAGGGGCATGTAACAAAGGATGTAAAGGATGATGCAAAGGAAAATGATGCCAAAGAACTTAGGAAATTCTGGCAGGCATAACTGTTTGTGCTCATCCTTAAGGCTGGATGGATGAGAGAGTAAGGGGATCCATGGTTCTTTTTGGTGCTCTCAGGATGGACGCCTTTGCAGACTGCCAGAAATCGTGCAAATTGAGGTCACTTTAACTGCCCTGATTCAGTGCTAAGTAATCATGGGATCTGTAGTTTATTGTGGCACAAGAGTTCTCTGGCAGAGAAGGCTCAATGTCCCAGAAAAAAATACAATTCCCATGATTCCCTAGCACTGAGTCAGGGCAGTTAAAGTGGCCTCAATTTGCACTATTTCTGGCAGTCTGCAAATAAGCTCTCACCTTTTACCACTCTATTCAGAGAAAGGGGATGGCCCCAGGTTTTTGGGGTCACTTTTTTTGACTAAAATTTCTAGACTTATACATGAGTACATACAGTATGTTGCTGCTCTGATGTATTTCAGTAATCATGCAAAATAATTTTCCAGAAATGTAACACTATGGAATTTGAGCTTTGCCATTTACCTCCTTTTTGCAGATATGAGCAAGCATATCTGACCAGTCTGGTTGGTCTTAGGTCAGAAACTTACATCTGGATTGGTTTGTCTGACATCCAAGAAAAAGGAACATTCAGGTGGGCCAGTGGAGAACGTGTCAAGTTCACTCACTGGAATTCAGAAATGCCTGGTAAATACACATTTTCTGTAGAACTGATTATATACCAAGACTGACAAGTGATGTTTAAACTTGCTTTTGCATATCCTGTATTCTTAACCAAATGGGAAAAGCTATGTTGAAATTACCACTTTTTTAAAAAAGTCATTTCCCCTCCCCTTTTTTTTTAAAGTAGCATAGCATTCATTGGAAACAAATCCCATGTTAAAGAGGTGATGGTAGCACTGCTTATTAAGAATCCATAAAATTTCATGCTGAATACATACATGCTAATTAGGGACAGCTATCACCTTAAATGAGATAAGCTTCTCTTTCTTTTCATTTGCCATGGAGGACGGAAGCCAGGCTGTGTGGCTATGAGAACTGGAATTTCAGGGGGATTATGGGATCTTCTCAAATGTGAAACAAAGGCAAAATTTCTCTGCAAGCGTTTGGCGGATGGAATGACTCCCCCACCTCCACCAACAACAACTCCGGTTCCTAGATGCCCTGAAGATTGGGGTCCCAGTGATGAAAGGAATTTGTGCTTCAAAGTATGACACTTAATTTATATAGGAATTATACAATCCTTAATAAATGTTTTCCCTTTTCTTTTATAAAATGGTATTTGTAGGCTGCCTTGTCAGGAAGACCTGGGATAGGTAATATGCATTGAAAACATAATATGATCCTATACCATATTGCATCATATAGAGCTGCCTCTGGAATCTCAGTAGTGGCATCTGACAAATGCTGGTATCAGCAAGATCCATAATGATAATGCAGCCTCTCTTGGGGGGGTTGCAGACTGCCAGAAATAGTGCAAATTGAGTCCACTTTTAGGGTTAGGGTTAGTGCTAGGGAATCATGGGAATTGTTGTTTTTCTTAGACATTGAGCCTTCTCTGTCAGACAGCTCTGGTGCCACAATAAAATACAGTTCCCATGACTCCCTAGCACTAACCCTAACCCTAAAAGTGGACTCAATTTGCACTATTTCTGGCAGTCTGCAACACCCCCCCCCCCGGTGAGCTTGAGGGCTTCATTGCAACCATCTGCAGTAGGTTGGGCCTTTGCTAGGCCTTTGATATGGTGTGGAATCCTTATTAGCAGCATGGCCAAACCTTTAACAGTATCCAGTATAGAGAATGAATGCTCTTGTTTGATACTTTTTGCATTAGCTTGGCAGTCTGAGGCTGGGAAAATATGTTAGGAATAGATTGGGGAATTAATATCTTGCTACCTGCTTGTACAGTTCTCATAACTATGAGGGAGGAGGTAACTCATGCTTGTGCATTGTGATTTTCTTTGCTTCTGTGCTATATAACCGTTGGGAGTCCATCTTCCATTATCCTCAGCCTGCAGCTATTAACTCCAGCCCAGATTATCGACTTGGGATAGTCTGAGTAGAATGAGTATGGGAGCCCATTTCTACCACTGGCTGAACTCCATCAGCAGATGGACTAGAATGCCTCTCTGCTGTGTAGCAACTGATGCATCATCTATCACCAGTAAAACTTATGCTATACCAGTAACATGTGCCAGTGCTCAGCAGTGAAAACACAGCTCCATCTTGGGAGGTCTAGAGCCAAACCTGATTCTGGCACAGAAGACCATCCCCACCAACGAAGGACAATCAATGAGCTAGAAGTGACTAGATGATGCAACTCAGTGTGAGATAGCTTCACATAACAACAGAATGCAATGAATACAAACAAAAATAACTGGAGCTATCAAATAAAAATTATCCACAGGAGCTGAAGTAAACCAGGGCTGAAATACATTCATATAACAGGAAGATAATCTTTACATTGCTTCATCTGTGCTCTGTTGTAATGCAAGGATTGGCAGCCCTTTTTCTTTCCTGTCAAGTGTTTGAAAGCTTACTGAGTTTGAATACTTTGGGGGGAGGGTCAATAATGCCATAAAAGAGCAAGGGTAGGACCATGCTGGCTGAGCGATCCTGGGATGTGCCCCCCCAAAAATAACTTTTCCAAATCTGCCCTACAGACACAGATTGCTCAACCCCATTCTACTAAACTTTGTAGCATTTCTTGTCATCAAGTAATGTGCACAGTATATTGTGCCTAAATGTGAAATAATGTATTTTCATTAGGCTTTCGCAAGAAAAGATGAACAAAAATCATGGGCTGATGCGCGGAGTTTTTGTATAGCTATTGGAGGTGAACTGGTCTCCATTAGCAGTTCAAAGGAAGAACGTTCACTGCAACGCTACTTATCGTGAGTATTTGGATCTGTCTGCATGATCATAAGTCTTTCACTCCAGGAAGAAATTCAAAAAGTCATTTTGAGAGTCTACTTTTGTGGAAAACAGTTTAGGAAATAAATTTGAATTAGTACAGTGAAAGTCACAGATCACTGTTTGTCACAGACTGGTAATGCCCCCTCTTCTAGATAAAAGACATTCTGACATTCATTTGTCTGATTTATGCTTTTAGTTAAAATTTTTACCTAATTTACCTAGAAGGCATTCAAAGATCCATTTTTCCTAATTTGTGCATTTAGTTAAAAAAATTACCTAATTTACAAAACTTTAATCTATTGACAAATGCTTGTTACTGCCTTCCCCCCCAACTATGTTTTTTTTAGATTTTATTTGAAAATATATATATTGGGGCACTGCCAAGAAATAAGTGTGCAGAAAACAATAAGACTTGTAAAATGAAAGAGGCAATGGGTATGTTTTGTCATTACAAGGCAGTACAAAACTGCTCCTTTTTATCCAATCTAACAACAAAAAAAAATCTGTCCCTAGTAGATATAGAGTGGGTAACTAAAAAGGAGTCACATAGAATGTGAAACAGTTTAAATGTTACTGAGAGGGAAAATGTGAACAGGAAAATTTATAAACTGAAAAGTCTCAGACATACACATGATCACATGCATGCAGGTGTATGTGTGAAAATATGAGCAACAGGTATAAACATATCTAGCTAGCCTAACTAGACTGTGTCCTTATTTCATCCTGATTCCAACCAATATCTTAACTGTCATTGGTCCAGGCCCCCCAATCAGTTTTGGAGTTCTCTGTGTTTCCTCTAGGATCCTTGGGGGGGGGGAATCACTATTAAGTAATCTTACCATGTGATTGGAATTGTAAATTGTTGTTGTGTGCCTTCAGGTCATTTAGGGAAAACCTATCACAGGGTGTTCTTGGCAAGATTTATTCAGAGGAGGTTTGCCATTATTTCAACTGAGGCTGACAGACTGTGACTTTCCTCTGGGTTTCCATGGCCAAGCAGGGATTTCCAGAGTCCTAGTCCAACACTCAAACCACTATTCCATGTTGGCTCTTAGCTTTCAAATAATCTTGTTATAGGAGCATATCTATTCCAGTTTGTGACCCAGATTGGCCTAGTTCTGCTTCAGTAATGAACAATTTAATCTTTTCTAAAGAATTTGAGGTTTTTCAGAAGTTTCAGGCACTTACAGTATTCATAAAAATGGACTTCATAGGAAAACAAGTATGTTTACTTTGGCTCTACCTGTGTTTTTATGATATCCTAGGAGCTTTGGATACTCCAATGAGCATTACTGGCTTGGTTTAAATTACCTAAGCCCAATGGAAGGATTTGCATGGAGCGATGACTTTCCAGTGAGTGATTTAACTGTTTTCTCAATATTTTGTTTCTCCTATTTTAATGCCCGCATGGAATACATAGGGGAGCTGAACTGACAGAAAGAGACCTGGAATCAGGCAGTAAATAATTTCACATTTTGAAATAAATTAGATTGTCAAATAAGGAAGAAGCCATATCAGCATAAAGAAACTTGAAAAGTGAATATGCTCTTACTCACATTTTGTAACTGAAATTATTAGTCTAACATTTTACTTAATACAAAATGTTTGGCATTGTTTTTTCTGCTTTGTTTGCAATTTTGTTTTCAGTGTTTTGGTCAAAACACTGTGTTAGTCAAAATTTGAGGGGAGGATGAAAGTCCAGAGACAAACTGAATAATCAGAACATGTGAAGGGCAAAGGATATGTAACCGTCAGAAGTACCACTCAGACACAAGACCTAGAGAACCCCTTTCTCACCACATGTGAGGAGACAATAGAGTTGTGCTAACTGTCTCAGCCCCCCTCTGTTATGTCCCCCTATTCTATCCCCTCTTTTATGGGCTTGAAGGAAAACCTCTTCAGTGGACACTCTGTTGCTGATATGGCTGTATTAAATTATTGTTTATCAGTAGCCTTTTCCAGGGATGTGGAATTCTGTATTTTCTACCACAGTTATTTAAGCAAATAATGATGCCTGTACATTAAATACATTAATAATCACCTTATGAAAACTCCCACTGAGTGTTGCCTTGAAAGCTATAATTTTTTAAAGTTCTGAATGAAGTAACGTCTTAAAGGTTTTGCAATAAAATGCAGTTTTTACTTTTTTGAGTCCATTTTTGGTGCATTGGTTTAAATTTTATCCAAGCTCCAGGGAAATAAATAGCTTTTCAATCACTTGTAAAATGGTCATGTAATCCTATTATTTTGGTTTTACCATATCATCGATATAAATATTTAATATGTGAGATAAATACAGCTATAAAAAGTAGTTATACTTAGATGTGTTTCCTTGCTGATGATGCAGTTTTTGTTCTTTTTTCCATGCTTCAGGTTTTGTTCCTCTTTTATTTCTTTGATATAATTTGTAGACTCAAAAAAGATCTACAAACTTTGATATAGTTTGTAGACTCAATGATTCAATAAAGATCTGTTGTTGTTGTAGCTATAAAAACAACTTCCTAGTTGTAAGAGTTAGAACAATACCAAGCATTATTTCTGCAGTTCTGATTACCAATTGTGGATGTATTTCAGTTTTGTTGAAAATCGAATTATCTTGATTTTTTTAGTTATTGTGACAAAAATCCATTTTAGATTTTGAAATTTCCATCTTGTCAGAATCATGGTGCCACAGAATGTCACCTAATGCTCTCCAGTTAATATATTGATTGTATAACTGGATTTTGTAGTACAAATGGTCTACGCTTCTTTCTGAGCATATAAGTAACAAATGTATTTCAATGTTAGTTAAGATATGTAAACTGGGGATATGGAGAACCCAATAATTACAATGGGATAGAACACTGTGGAGAATTAAATGCAGATGTTCGTATGCGCTGGAATGATGTGCACTGTGATGAATTATACTCTTGGATTTGTCAGCTCAAAAAAGGTAAGATTTCTTGTCAGGTAAGTCATAAGATAATTAGAGATAGCTAAAAGGTGAAGAATTATACAGTTCTGAAGATAAAGTCTAATAAGCATCATAAATTCAATATACCAAATAATTATTCTATCTCATCACTTTGGATAGCTTGTCAAATGTGAAACATCCTCATATAAAGTTTATGTCAAAGGATCTTTAGATTCAAAGAAGATCTCATAAGAAGTTTTGAAGATAACTTATTTTATTGAAAATTTCTAAAGGTGTGTATAAACACTAAGGCAGCAATTTTACAAGCAGTTTTGCTCCCCTAGCATATCTAGTTTTTTTCTAGACTAGGGATCAGGACAAATATAGGAAGCCAGGGGAATTATACATAACACCCCACCCCTTCCCCACATCTAGCCATGATCCTTTTCACAAAATAGGAAAAAGGTAGTACTAAAATGGTGACATATGGAGTTTATCACATTAGAAATAATGAGACTTATCCCCAACAGGATACAGTTGCATTTTGGGTTATAAACAGGTATGATCATATGTAAAATTGTCGCCACCAGCGGGTGACAGGAACCTGGCTGCATCCCAGGTCCCAGCCATGCTTAGCAGGCCACTTTTCCAAAATGGCAAGCTCCCATTTTGCAATAATACCCATTTATAACCCCAAATGCAACTGTATCCTGTTGGGGATAAGTCTCATTATTTCTAATGTGATAATCTCCTGAAACAGAAAACAGATTTAAAATTGGTTTAAAGACACAAATTGGTTTAAAGGGGGCTACCATGTGTAGAGAAATTACCATCAGAAAACAGGACAAGGCTTGAACGATTCCTTTTCCTGGTGTCTTGAAAAAAATTTTTCTAGAAAAATGTTTCATGACACAAACAATAACCTGTAGTGATGCCACTTCAAATCCACACAGTCCATGCTGCAAGTGTATTCTTCTCACCAGAATCACTACTGGATCTACTCCTTATACAATTCTATACATAAGGCTGTTCTTTTAGACTCTCCCACTTGAATTTAGCATTAACACTGGCATAGTAGCTAATGTTAAAGCCAAATTTAAGTGTGAGAACCCAAAAGAACACCCTACTGTATAGAATTGTACAAGAAGTGGATCCAGTGAGGATTCTTGTGGGAAGAATAGTAACCAGGTAGTAGATATGGTTATTTTAAATAATATAATTTCATAAAACAGCATTTAAGGTAACTAAGGATTGTGTGCATCTGTGCCATGTGCCTTCAAGTTGATTCTGACTTATGGCAACCCCAAGGCAAACCTTGCATGGAAAATGTATTTTTTGCACAAAAACATATACATAAATTTCTACATAGAATAATTTCCTGAAACACTTCAGGATGTGTGAATTCCAGATGAAAACTGAGCAAAATATGCACCTCTTTTTTATTTTTTTCCAGTTAGATTTTTAGAATGTCAGGAAACTCATTTTTCAGTCAGGAAGTGATTAACAGTGAATATTCTTTCCATCCCTGATAAGAACAGAAACTATAAATTATGCAATGTTCTAGTAATCCTTGGAAATTCTTTCTTTCTTTCTTTCTTTGAAAAAAGTGTTCAAGAAGCACTTTTTAAAATCCAGATACAAACATACAGGCATCTACTGTAAGAGCTAAAATAGGGTGGAAAGTTATTGTTAAAAGGTCTGTGGCTTTACATTATACTATAACCTTAAGCATCAGAGCCCCTCTATTGAGCCTGATGGATTTTAAAGATTTTTTTTGGAGGAAGGCTTTTTCTATGTCACATCACCTACATATTTGTATGCAAGATAGAATCTTCTGGTGACTGCTCCCAGACCATGGGAGGGTTGGTTGTTTTCCTGTCTGCTCACTTTCTGCTAGTGGACAAATACTTTTTTGGCAATTCTTTGAGTTTTTATTACTGTGGCAGAAGAGTATGTTAATGGATTTTTTTTATAAAATGTGCTTTAAGCTATTCTAATTTAGTACTTTAATTTATAGTCAGTGTGGTGTAGTGGTTTGAGTGTTGGACTATGACTCTGAAGACCAGGCTTTGACTCTCAGCTTGGCCATGAAACCCATTGGGTGATCTTGGACAAGTCACATGCTCTCAGCCTCAGCAGAAAGCAAAGACAAACCTCCTCTGAACAAATCTTGTCAAAAACCCCCATGATAGGCTTGCCATGATTTATGAATGACTTGAAGATACACAGCAGCAGCAGCAACAACATCAACAACAATTTGGTGCTGTTCATTTATTGTTGTTGTTGTGTGCCTTCAAGACATTTCTGACCGAGGGCAAGCCTAAGGCAATGTTTGTTGTTTGCAAGTTTCTTCAGAGAGAGTTTGCCATTGCCTTCCTCTGAGAGTGTGTGATTTGCCCAAGGTTACCCAGTGGGCTTCCATGGCTGAACTGGGATTTGAACCCTGCTCTCCAGAGTCATAATCCAACACTCCATGCTGGCTATCATATAGTTGTGCATACAATTGTTTATTGAATGATTTTTTAAAACTTTTGTATCAAATAGGTTTTAACTGTACTTTAGTTTTAATTTGTTCTAAGCCACCTTGATATTAAATAAATAAATAAATTGTATACTAGTTGCCAAGGGACATGAATAGAAGAAAGTGATTTGGCTTCATGTACTGTTCATGTGTTCCCCATGAGCCTTTTTTTTTTTTTTTAGCCATTGTGGGAAACAGGATGCCAGACCAATCAGGCCACTGGCCAAATGCAGTAAGACTCTTGCTGTGTTCTTCTTAGGCTTTTAAAACTAGCTAAATGCTTTCAAAATGCAGTGAAGGGTAGGATATAGGAATTTTAAGGTGGAATTCCCAAATAAATTTGGGAATTCACCTAAATATTTTTGCAAGCTATAGGAGTTTTCACCAACTTGAGGTAATAAATGTAGCAGTAAATTAATTGTTGATTTCAGTGACCGAACAACCCGGCAATAACTATATACATCCATCTGTCTGTATTTTAATAGGATTGGAACCAAAACAAGCACCAACAAATCCACCTTTGCCAAGTGAGTGTGCGTTACTTCTTTAAGGAAATTATATTACATGAGTAGGCAATGATGGGAGGGGAATTAATAGGGCCAATTCTTAACAGGCAGGAGGTTCCAATCTTGCTGTAGCTTGTTTGGTATAAGTTCCTAAAGTACAGTTCTTCCTAGACTAGCTGTTCTGGGTTCAAACTAGATATGATGAAGGCAAGCACTGATGTATCTGCCTTGTTCAGTATATAAAGTAGTGGTGGGTCTTTTGTTTATCTGAAACCTATGATTCCTCTTGTGATTTATCTCACAGTGATCCTTTGCTTTAAGCAATCTTGTCATTTATTATATACAAGCCAGTCTGGGAGAAAATGAGTTAAAGGAACAAAACTGTATAGATGTTTTCACACACTATACTGTTTCTGTATATGGCTGGTTGTGATACTCTATCTACATGATTTCTACCCAGGTACTAGAATACTTCTAAATCCAGGAAACAGTAGAAATGTATAGCTATATCTGGGCTGTTTGAGAGCACATATGACTCTGTTTGGGCAGGTACCAGAATGTATGGAAGACTAAAACAGTGTTTATATTGTTAATATGCTACATAGCATAACTTTGACTCCATGGATGCCAGCACACACTTGCTGGTGAAAGCAACTGTTGTGCGATAAACATGATTAGAATTATGATTTTGATGAGAAAAGGTTTCCCAATGCAGGAATTTTGTAACCATATTCAGCAAATGTGGAGGATGCAATTTCCTCCAGTAGTCAGGCAACATTCATCTCAGGCCTTTTCATACTACACAATTATGCCACTATGATTCCACTTTTACTATCATGTTTCCTTCTTATGAAATCATAGGTCTTGTATCTGCAGAATATAAACTCCAGAAGTTCATATGATGCAGCCAAGACAGTTAAAGTGGAATCATAGTGCTATCAATGGGCACTGTGCAAGGGTCTCCAGTGTCAGTTTTGAGGCCAGGGATTTTCTGTTTTGGTCCAGTACTGTAACATCAGAAGGACTTGAGATGAAACTCTAGGTCAGGGATTGTGTGGCTGTCTAAATTATGGACTGTAGCCCACACCAGCATAGCCAGCAGTAAGGGGTGGTGGGACCTAAGCAACATCTGAAGTCCTCATGTTTCCCATCCCTGTTCTGAACTGGGAATGTTTATTTTCTAAAACTAGCATGTCACTTGTTATCATGATTTTTCAGAAATAAATCCTTCCTTCAAAGGTAGAGGTATCTTAAAAGCAGCATGTTATTAACAGTGGCATGTTACTGACATGTTGCTTTGCAGTTACCTTTAATTATTTTGAACAATGGCAAAAATCCCGACCCCTCCCCCAGAAAATAACATTCCAAAACCAGCGCTTCAGAGTAATGAGTAAATGTTAATTGTTACATTCAAAAGTAACAATGTTGTCAGTCATTACTTTTCATGTAGACTTCCTGGTTGTTTTGTTGATTTGATACCAGAATATAAATGTGTGCTATTTCTGTTCCAGAATTTGAATTTACCACTGATGGGTGGCTCATTCAAGAAGACAAGCAGTATTACTTTTGCACTGATAAAGTTCCTATGGAAAAAGCACGGGAATTTTGTAAGAAAAACTTTGGGGATCTGGCTGTCATTGAAAGCAACACTGAAAGAAGATTTTTATTAAAATATGTAAGACACTAATATACTTTTTTGCATTTTAACTAGTTCAGAACATTGAATTTTAAGACACTTCAGAAATTTTGACTTTTTTGAATAAACATGAAGTTTATTCTTCTCTTCTCTTTGAGCCTTATGGCATGAGAAAGAAAACCTGAAATGGAGCTGGAGAGAAGCAGCTTTCTCCTTGCCTCTCCACATGCTATTGTAGCATTTCTGTACTTCTCAAGGGAGACAGTTGTAAAAACGTTCCTTTTGCCAAATGGATTTTTCCAGCATGACAAAAGATATGCTTTTATGACTGTCTCTCTTGGGAATATAATGGAAGTGTTTTGATAGCATGCAGAGAGGCAAGGATGGAGAAAGCCACTTTTCTCTGGCTCTATTTCAGCTTTTTCTTCTCATGTAATAAGGCTTTTAAACATCCTTATCCCTCAGTATCTCAGAGCTGATGCTGAAATTATATGTGAGATTGTTTTATCATCAATATATTATAATGCATGGTACAGAAATACCCTGAATTGTGCAGGCAATAAATAAATAAATAAATAAATAAATAAATAAACATGGAAGGACAGGGTTTTTGTCCACACACTCGATGGAGTTGCCCTAAAATTCTAAAATTAATGCATCCATATTGTAGCAATACCTTTATTAGTCCAACCTCAAAAGGACAATTTTAATGCAAGTTTTTGAATCTCAAAGTTTCTTCATCAAACAAAAAGCTTGCAGGGGAAAGGTGAGTTAGTAGCAGCATTTGTGTGGCCTATGTCACTATGAGCCATATTGTTTACATTGCCTATGTTAGATTCACGTAAACTGTCAATGTCCTGGGAATAAGAAAAGCAATTAAAGCAGAACACTAAAATTTAAGAGAAAAAAAATCTTCATTGAAATCTGAAAATTGTCTCTATCTGATGCTCAGTACATTACTTCCCTACTTTGTAGCAAGACAGCAGGGAGTTTCTCAGTTCACCTCTATGTTATCACTGTTGGAAATGAATGTAGGCACAGTATCAGGCAATGGAAATCAGTAGAAGCCAATTTAGATGTAGTACCTTTGGTTGAAGAAAACAGTATCTCAGAAAGTAAAGCCCCAGTTTAAAATGGTATAACTCCTGCTCCTCAAATGAAAACAACAAACTTTGTTGTTACTATTTTGATAAAGATATCTGAAAGCTTGTATAGAAATTTTAGTGCTTTTTATTGACCTCATAAAGCCAGCATGGTGTAGTGGTTTGAGTGTTGGACTACTATCTCTGGAAACTGTTCGGCCATGAAAACCCATTCGATGTCCTTGGGCAAGTAACATGCTCTCAGTCTCAGGTGAATGCAATGGCAAACCTCCTCTAAATAAATTTTGCCAAGAAAACCCCATGATAGGTTCCTCTTAGGATTGCCATAACTCGGAAACAACTTGAAGACACACAACAACAACAAACAACAAAATAAAGATATTACAGGTTTAGTTTCCCATATACAAAATGCTTGGGACCAGACGTATTTTAGACTTTGGAATATTTGCATATTAATTATGAGATATCTTGGAGATGGGACCCAAGCTTCAACATGAAATTCATTTCTGTTTCATATACACATAGCCTAGAGATAATTGTATGCATAATGCTTTTAATAATCTTGTACATGAAACAAAGTTTGTGTACACTGAACCACCAGAAACCAAAGTGTCACTATCTCAGCAGCCTGTGAAAAAAGTTTTGGATTTTGGAGGATTTCAGAATTTCAGATAATGGAGACTCAAACTATACCACAATATGGACTTTGGAATGTGCCTTATGAGCAACATGGCTATCCCTTCATTTGTATGACCTGAAAAATATTGAGCTATATCCATTATATCTCTGGCTAGTCTATCCTTGTGCAGCTATATTTGTTAAATTGTTTCAGTAAAGAAGACATTCCTTCAGTAAGAAAACATCTGTAACAAGTAAGGCTCCTTCTCCCTCATTGGGAGCTGGTAAATAAAAATCAAAGATATTGAATAATGGATAAGCTAAAAATGATGCCCAGTTACAGTTATCTTGATACATTGCTTGCTGGCAAGCTGGATATTCAGTCTGAACAAATGGGGCAGTTTTCAAGCTTGGAAATGTGCTTAAGGCACGTAGTTTTCTTGTTTTGGAAGACAAGCTCCTGAGACAGAAGCTATGTAGCTCACAAAACTACAAGCCCAAGAGTTCCATAGCACTGAGACATGGCAGTTAAAGCAGTGTCAAACTGCATTATTTCTACATTGCAAATTAAATCTGTATCTCTAATTCTAGCTGCATGGATGAGAACTTAGGAAATGTTCCCCGCTCCCCACAGCCCTATGTGATCATTGTTCTTATCCTGCATGGCAATGTTGTTATTCCCCAACCCCTCCAAATATGACCCAAACAGAAACTAGGACAATTATTGTCTTTACTTAAAGGTAGAACTTAAGGATAAGAATTATGTGGCCCTACAGATATTATTGGACTGCAACTCCCAGAATTCCTCACCATTGGCCATGCTGCCTAGACCTGACATGAGGTACAGTCCACTATCATTTGGGGGGCCATACAACCCTTGATTTTGAGTCTTACTCAGGCCCATCTGCTGCTGCATTCAAAATGTTTATCAATTAAAAGGGAGGCAAAGTCACAAACTGTGGGATGTGATTTTTGGACATTGTTCAATATATTTCAATCCACTTCAGTATCCTATAAAACTAACCAAACATGGAAGAGGAATAGAAGAACATCTAGTACATAGTTTAAATCTTACATCTTATACAATGTTTTTGTATAATCCTATTAATTAGAATTTTGAAAACTAGTATGTTTTTAAATAAATTACAGCACCTTCATTTTGAAACTAACTTTCAGTAGTTATTGTTTGTCTCAGATATCATTCCCAGAGTACACTAATAAATACATACATTTCCATATTCATGTTTTAGATCTCACAGAATAACCAGGTAGACAGTTACTTCATTGGTTTACAACTAAGCCTCGATAAGGTGGCTAAGTAAGTAAATAGAAAATATCATTTCTGTAATTGCTATTCCTGTTTGCTAACCCTGCATTGATTTAAGTACTGTAACTCTAAAGTTTTGTTTGCTTATTATGCTCCACAAATCAAGATCATTGATTGAGTCACCAAATTTGGTGCGTGTTATTTAATGGAACCAAAATAGAAGTTGTACTAATGTTTTATATCCAGTCGATTAACTGCTTCAGAAAACCACTCAATGAAGAATTTAGATTTCTGTATTCTTTCACTTATAATATTATAATTATAATATTTTATAATTTTTTGACTAAACTCTAGAATTAGCTTCACATCTAAGCTCAGGGCCAATTGTCAGACTTCATCTTTTCTGGAAAATTGCTAGTTTTGGTCATTTTTTTTCATGGAACTCAGTGTGAAATAATTTTTTACAGATTATAGGTATTATAATCTCAAATTTTTGTTTCATTCAAACCATGTGTGTAGTCATCAAGTGTAGTCATCAAGTGAGTAACACAAGATAAATTTCTTAGTAACTGCTGTTGAGTTGACTTTGACTTATGGCACCTCTTTGAATGAGATGAACCTACAGATTTTAGAAAGTAAAGTGGAAGTTGCAGTCAGAGCATTTGGGAGAAATAAATCACTATGAACAGATGGCATACCAATAGAGCTGCTTCAAGGTACAGAGGCAGGATCTACTCTAGTTCTAACTAAAAGCTGTCAATAACTATCAAAAATAAAACAATTGCTCTTAAAGATATGGGTGTGCCACAACATTTGACTGTTCTCAAACATAACCTCTACAGAGAACAAGAGACTACTGTCAGGAAAGAATATGAATAAATGGAATGGTTTCTAATTGGCAAAGAGATTGGGAAAGGCTGCATTTTATCACGCTATATATTTAACTTCTGTACTGAACATATCATACATAAAGCAGGTTTAGACTTGTAGAAAGAAGACATGAAAATTACAGGAAGAAAAATCAACAATGTAAGATGTGCAGATAACACCAAACTATTAACAATAGAGTCTGTAGAGGATGGGATCTGGGTAGGGTCTAGAGTGGGCTCCACGGACTACATTAGATGTGTGGGTCATAGAATACCCTTCTCTGAATTAGGATTTTAAGGCCAAAACCTGGATTGGTTTTGCTTTTTTAAAAAATGTATTAGTAAACTTCTGTAGGATTAAGAGTTTTTGTCTGGAGCTTTTTCCTCATCTTGTTTGTTTTAACCATGTTCATCCATATTGGATCATTTATCTTTTAGGTGGATCGATGGAACTCCTGTGCAATATTTAGCCTGGGCACCGCATGAACCCAATTTTGCAAACAATGATGAAAACTGTGTGGTCATTTACCGAAGAACAGGTGGGTGTCTTGCCAGTTATCTATAATGTGCATTTTAAATGCTACAGTGTTGTAATGCATAATATGGGTGTGTATGTCTAGTCTGCTCTATGGACATCTTATCACCTGTGGAGCATTCTTTGATACATTTGCCCTTTGCTGCATGTTGTTTCTACATGTCTCCTTGTTTTTGATTGTCTGCTCTATCATTACAGCAATCCATAGGTGCTCTGGTGTCACAACTATATGGGCTCTAAGTCATGTACAATCATATGGATATTAAATGAGAAATTAGTCCTATTGAATCAATGGTACATGTGCTTAGGATTGCTGCACACCACATATCCTTTCCATGTAAGACTTTCAAGTGGGTACTGGCTCAACCCCAGGCATTCTTGGTTGACATTGAATTTCCAGATCCATTTCAAACCCAACCTGACTTCCAAGTTGGGTGTAGGACTAAAATGGCCTCGGTTGTTCTTATGGGCAACCTATCCTGAGATTCTCAGGGATCTGTCTTCTTCCAGACCTCTCCACTGACTTTTATTGCTGTACAACATTTTAAACTGTGGAGCCATCTGTCTGTAACGGTAGTTGGAGACATCATATTCCAGTATATCAACAAGCATCTGAGGAAATAGATTGTAATCTATGAAAATGTGTGCTGAAATATATCTATTAGTTTTTAAAATGTTGGAAGAATCTTTGTTAGTATGGTGGAAAGAACTAACAGCTTTGAAATGTATTCCTGTAATTTTGTTTTTATATCATGGGCACATTCCAGAAGGTGGTGCTGGTGGACTAGTGTTCAGTTCCATGTCACAGATGCTACTTAAGAATTACATGAAATCCTTGGGAGAGTTCATCTGAAATGTTGCAGTTGGATGCCCTAGATATGTTGATGACACCCAGCATTGTATCTCCCTTTCATCCAACTGACAATGTCCAAATGCTTGGAGCTAGTAATGGGCTGAATTGGGGGGTGGGG
>CM034710.1:103369041-103382197 GCA_020142125.1 Phrynosoma platyrhinos
CAAAATGCACAATACACTTGTTGCAAGCTTTTGAAGCTCCATTGGCTTCTTCATCAGGCAAAATGTTATAAATCAAGAGGAGAAAAAATTGGAGATGTTAGTAAAATACTTGCATTTTGTTGTTTCCGTCCTTAGTGAAGATGGTATGAGGAGGGTAAATTTTTCAGGCTGGCTCCTCCTCCTGGCCATGTGACAATTGGGAGTTATTCCATGTCCAGGAAATTTAAAGTCTATTTGCATATCAACAAGACTCTTTTCAACATGGGTTTCTCAAAAACAAATCATCCCAGACTAATCTGATCTCTTTTTTGATAAAATTACCAGCTTGCTAGACGAAGGGAATGCGGTAGACATAGCATATCTTGATTTCAGTAAGGCTTTTGACAAGGTACCCCACAATATTCTTGCAAACAAGATAGTAAAATGTGGGCTAGACAATACAACTATTAGGTGGATTAGTAACTGGTTGACTGACCGAATCCAAAGGGTGCTTAACAATGGCTCCTCTTCATCCTGGAGAGAAATGACCAGTGGGATGCCACAGGGTTCTGTCCTTGGCCCAGTGCTCTTCAACATCTTTATCAACGATTTGGATGAAAGAATAGGGGGCATGCTTCTCAAATTTGCAGATCGACACCAAATTAGGAGGAATAGCTAATACCCTAGAGGACAGGATGAAAATTCAAAATGATCTTAATAGATTATAAAGCTGGGCCAATGCTAACACAATGAACTTCAACACAGAGGTACTGCACTTAAGGCAAAAAAAAAAAATGCATAGATATAAGATGGGAGAAACCTGGCTTACCGAGACTACGTGTGAAAGGGATCTAAGAGTCCTAGTAGACCACAAGTTGAACATAAGTCAACAGTGTGATGCCGCAGGTAAAAAGTCCAATGCAATTTTAGGTTGCATTAGTAGAAGTATAGTATCTAGATCAAAGGAAGTAATAGTACCACTGTATTCTGCTTTGGTCAGGCCCCACCTGGAATACTGTGTCCAGTTTTGGGCACCACAATTCAAAAAGGATGTTGAAAAACTGGAGTGTGTGCAGAGGAGGGCGACTAAAATGGTGAAGGGTCTGGAAACCATGCCTATGAGGAAAGACTTAGGAAACTGGGTATGTTTAGCCTAGAGAAGAGATGGTTAAGAGGGGATATGATAGCCTGTTTAAATATTTGCAGGGATGTCATATTGAGGAGGGTGCAAGCTTGTTTTCTGCTGCCCCAGAGAACAGGACCCGGAACAAAGGATGCAAGCTGTAGGAAAAGAGATTCCATCTCAGTATTAGGAGGAACTTCCTGACAGTGAGAGATGTTCAACAGTGGAACACACTCCCTCGGAGTGTGGTGGAGTTTCCTTCTTTGGAGGACTTTAACCAGAGGCTAGATGGCCATCTGTCAGGGATGCTTTGATTTTGATTTTCTGCATGGCAGGGGGTTGGACTGGATGGCCCTTGTGGTTTCTTCCACACTATGATTCTATGATTAACATGCAATCCAATATACCTTTATTCCTGTGAGGCCACATGCCTCTTGTAGGCAGAGGACAGTGGATTTTTCAAGAAGCCTCCATGTTTTTCCATTAGGAGTAATTTGGTAGGTGTAGAGGTAAAACATGCTAATCCAGTTCAAATTTAAGAAGAAAAATGGTATTTTAATCTGTTGGTGAATGGCAAGGCCTCAGGGTGGGAGGATATGTGAGGAGGATTTGTATCTATTTAATTAGTGATCCATTGTCTCTTGGGAAACCCCCTGACTCTGGATTAAGTTCATTTGCATGTGCTGAGTCTTGATTTTGGTGTTTTTCAGGATCCCATCTTTCCTGTTGAAGTTGTCCAGGTGTTTATGGATCTCAGTGTTTTCCCTGTGCATTCTGGCCTGATAATTGTTGGCATGGTCCAGAATTTCAGAGTTTTCAAATAGCATTGAACTGAAGCCCTTCCAATGGTCACACAGTATATATACCCCACACACCTCCATGCCACCATTCTCTGAAGGTGCCAGCCACAGATGCAGGTGAAATGTCAGGAATAAATTCTTCCAGAACATGGCCACATAGCCCAACCCCCCCCCCACAAAAAACTACAGATGCCAGCCATGAAAGCCTTTGACTTCACATCCAACTCAGAAGCTTTTGTAGCTCAATTATATTGTTATTATTGTTGTGTGCCTTCAAATCATAGCAACCGTAATGGGTTTTCTTGGCAAGATTTGTTTAGAGGATGTTTTGCCTTTGCTTTCCCCTGAGGCTGAGAGAGTATGCTTTGTCTAAGATCACCCAGTGGGTTTCCTGGCTCAGCAGAGATTCAAACCCTGGTCTCCAGAGTCATAATTGAGTGCTCAAACCACTACACCATGCTGGCTGTCTTCAACTATATTAGGGGCATCAATAAGCAGCCTAGAAATACTGATCAGGAGAGAAAAGAGAGTACAAATATGAATTTTCTTGATTATACTTCCAGTGGCTCCTTGAAGTTATACCTTTGTGGCTGAGAAGGGAAGGAATGACCTTCCCATGTTTGCCTGTGATATTTCTGTTTGGGTTTTTTTCCTTATAGGAAGACTGTGTTGCAGTGAAAAATAGGCCTCTGAAAGAAGCAGGGACATGGAGACATTTTCGCTGTTCCGTTACTAAAGGCTATATATGCCAGACCAATACAAGTGAGTTCTTTTGCGACACTCCATGAAGTAAAAGACAGCTATATCTTATGGAAACCCTGATTACTTTGTCATGATTTTTTCTGTCTTTGCTTCCATCCACATGTCTATGCAAGATGTATTCTCATAGAATGTATTTAGAGTAGTGGTTCTCAAATTTGGCTTTAATTTACACATTTGAGTTTCTAAAAGTGAAACAAACAGTGCAGGTTGATATAGATTTACCTGGAAGTAAGCCTTAATAGGTTTAATACTCATTTATTCCTAGGGATCTATGTACAAAAAATTAGCCTAAGGGCACATAAACAGCAAATTTGTGCATTTCTGGTTGAATGAAGTAGTATGCATTTTGGGGGTAGGGTAAGATTTAATATCTGTATTTTTAAAGCATGAATTACTATTAATGCTAGCTCAGGAGGGATCTTTTTAGCTCAACAGTCTGACAGTGTTTTTCCTTAGAGGTGAAAAACTTCAGGTACCTTCATGGGCCTCTAGGTATCAAGGCCTCTAGGAATTCTTCAAATGACCACTCTCACTGTTTTACAGTGTTGAAATTCTTTCAGTACTTTCATGCAATGAACTTTCTATGGTCAAAAGCAAAAGCAGCTTCATTTATATACCACTTCATATCGTGCTATGGGATGTCTAAGCGGTTTACAACTGTAAGCTCATTGCCCCCCAACAGCTGGGTACTCATTTTAGCAACCTCGGAAGATTGCAGGCCTGAGTCTAGCCTGAGCCTGGGCTAGTATTGAACTCGCAACCTTGCGGTCCATGAGTGAGTGGCTGCAGTACAGGCATTTAACCACTGGTCACAATTATATGTCTACAAAGCTCTTTTCCTACTCTGCAAAGCTCTTTTCCTACTAAGACCAATAGGAAATGCTTTTATCATTTGTCTAAAAACACCTCCCAAACCAAAAGGTATTGAGTATAATTTCCTTCTTGCTTTTACAGACCCCACATACTCCGTTGTTCCATCAACCACCCCAGTACATTATATATTTTATGGCAACAGTACCTATTTCTTCATTGAATCCAAAATGACATGGAAGGAAGCCCAGCAAAGGTGTCAAGTTGAAAAAGAAGACTCAACCCTTGCTAGTATTTTAGATCCCTTCAGCCATTCTCTCCTCTGGCTACGGGTGTTAAAGTACAAAAGCCCTGTGTGGATCGGTCTCAACAGCAATGTGGTAAGGGCACCATATATTTACAGTGGACTATTATACAGAGAAACTCATATCAAAAATTGGAGTGAGGTGAGGCACCTATCTCTACTGCTTCTTGACTACTGATTCCTTAAGAGGAGTCCAGAACATGCTCATAGTATAAAGCATATGGGGGGGGGGGGGGGGAGTTTCAACTGCACTTCAGCATATAGTGGGGCCTTGGTATCTGCAGGGGATCCATTCTGGATCCCCTCGTGGATGGCAAAAAATGCATGACCTCAAGTCCCGCTGTTTTCAATGAGTGTGCACTCCTGCCTGCACCGGTGCAGGCAGGCATGCCCATTGTAAAAGGTGGGGGTTGCCATCCGCAGAAACTCAAATCCATGGATGGCAAGTTCACACTTAGCACAGGTGCACTGTATATCCAACCAAGTCTGTGTGCTTAATTCAGGATCAGATAGGAAACATTTTGAAATGGTTATTTGAATACACAATACATATTCAACTGAATCCATACCACATTCTTCTTGCTACTATAGGCTTGCCACAATTTGGGTTGTGGTGTGCAGCAAAATGAATTCAGTTCTGATCCTGGTGCACAGTAAATCAATCAAACAATGTGCTGAACTGAGCCAAACTAAACTCAGTTCACATGCTCAGTCCAGTTTGCTTAAATGAGTTGTATCTGACCGCCATTAATGTTGCTCATTTTCCATGTCTTCATTTTTAGACCAATGGACAATATACGTGGATTGATAAGTTCACAATGAAGTATACGAAATGGGCTGCAGGGGAACCAAAACAAAATTTTGGCTGTGTTTATATAGACCTGGATGGAGGATGGAAGACAGGATCATGTGATCAAAATTTTCTTCCACTTTGTAAACACTCTGATTGTAAGTAAATGAAAGGAATGCATTTCTTTAATTGTTTCTTATTCAGGATGAAGTAGCACCTCATGGACCACTTGGCTTCTGCATTTTGGGCAGGTATTAAACAACAGACCTTTGAGGGAAGCTGGAGGCTCTGATTGTTGCTCGAGACAGAGGAGTTTATCGCATTAAAAAATATACTGACTTACCCCTGCCATTTTCAAGTCTATTACGGGATGCAAGTTGGGTATTGCTGCAGGAGAAATGCTGCCACTGCCACTGCCCAATTGCATCCAGCCTAAAACCTGGCTAAAAGCCGCGCTCACCTGGCCAATTTGCAAAGTTGGCTTCCCAATGCGATAAACTCCGGAGATAGATAATGGCTGATCTACAAATTTTGGAAAGAATTATATCAATTGTTCTTCAATGGAATATTGTTACATTGTTTTGTATAGGGCTCAATATATAGTATTTTGCTGACTGAATTCATTTGCTATGTGATGTCAGAGATCTATGATTTGTTTCACTATAGTCAGTTTCCCACCCATTCAAATGAAGTTAAAGGTGGCAATAAACTCATAACAGTGACAAATAGGAAATAGTACTTAGCTACCAGAAACATTAGCCAATACAGTCGGCCCTCCTTATCCATGGATTCTTTATCCACGGATTCAACCATCCACAGCTTGAAAATATTCCAAAAAGGTATAAATTACAAAAAGCAACCTTTGTTTTTGCTATTTTATATAAGGGACACCATTTTGCTATGCCATTGTGTTTAATGGGACTTGAGCATATATGGATTTTGGTATCTATGTGTGGGGAGGGGGAGTCTTGGAACCAAACCCCAGTGGATACCAAGAGTCTATTGTATTGACCTGGTGGAGTGTAAATTCTGCTCAGTTCCCTCCAAATCTTTCCACCACTGCCACCTGGGCTACACCCATCATGGCCATTTAGTGCCTGGGGGAAGTCAGAGGATGGCCAGGAAGCATTTGGTTCTGCTTCTGCAGCTGGATACATGAAAATGACACTATCCTCTTGGAGCAGTGTTTCTCAGACTCCTATTCTTCAGATATCATGGACCAATTCCAGAATTCTTCTCAAATTTTAGGTAGGATTGGGCTTCCTGGAACTGAGGTCCAAAACATCTGGAGGAGAACCACTGCTCTAGAGGACTCTGGGGATGCCCAGGAGGATGTCTGTATTTTTGTGTATAAACACAACTGGCTACAGACATCCAGATTAGATCACTAAATGATTCTAGAGGAGTGCACAGACAGTAGGGAGTTACTATCTCTTAGTGACAATCACCATAAAAAAGGGATTTACACAGCTGTAATTTTATATTTCACGTATGTCACCAACAGGATTCCAGCCATTTTCTTTTTAACCAGGTGCCACCTTTAGCATAGCAATGGAAAAGGTGGAGATAAAGATTGCTTCTGAATGGATATCTCCATTATCTAGCTGTTCTGTGTTTTGCTCTTCAGGAGGAGTTTCTTAAAGAAAACCAATGGAAGAAATATAGGGGAAAATGGGAGGGTTGCAAGTGAAAAGTAAAATCATTTTTACTCCCCTGAATATAATTCCACCTATGAGGCAAAGTGATTACCCATTAAATGTCTTGTATATATTGATACAACTGTTGTAAATATTATCTAAGACATTTCTTTGGAACACAACAACCACACATTTAGTACCTACGTTGTCCTCATTTTGTATTCCACAATGTATGTGAATTTCTCTTTTCAGAATCTGATTTATGCTACCCTGAAATTTTGACTATCTCTAAGAGAGTGTAAGCTGAATGCAAATATTAGTGTCCTTATAAAATTTCTGAATCATGATGATGTAACATTCTAAACAGCTCATTTGCTAATAATACAGGCCTATAAAATTGAGGGTTATAAAAACATTTTAAAAATGTATGCTTTTTTCTTTAGTAATTTAGCATTCTGAATCCAAAAATGACCTCAGATTTTGTATGCTATGTACGTTTCCCCCCCACAACATGCCTTGATGTTTCTGTGTTGTGATATGTGACTGAATGGAATGATCCTGCAAAGAGTAAGAAAGGTGTTGAAGTCTTCTAGTACACTTTCAGAACATTTTATTCACTTATATAAAACACTAAAATCTGTTTAAAAGCACTAAAAGATATATCACCAGAACATTAGCACCCATACTTAATCAAAGTAACAGCTGAATTGATTTTAAAAATTATTGAATTTGTGAAAAAACTTGGTATGGTATGACATTTGAATTCTGTTTTTTGAATTCAGCATCCCAAAATATATTAAAACAGCTACAATATTTTTAATTGCAGGTCTGTTTAGTTTCATTAGATTCTATGCATCATGAACAGTTTTATTTACAAATAACATTTTGATAACCAGAACAGCAAGGATGTGTGGATAGTACCGTCTGATTTATTAAAGCTTATCAGGATATAAACATATGTTTGTCTAAAACCAAAAGCTGATGAAAATGCATTTAAATTACAAATGATAATCCTAGAGAAATTTTAAAATGAAAATAATTTGTTCTTTAAACAGTGAAAGCACCTACAGAACCACCTCAACATCCAGGGAAATGCCCAGAATCAGAGGAGAAGTCTTGGCTTCCTTTTCGTGGCCACTGTTACTATTTTGAATCTTCCGCTAGAAAGAATTGGCCAAGGGCCTCTTTAGCTTGTTTACAATTAGGCAAGTATCAAATTAATTGAATATATGATGCTAAATAAATACCATATATGCTCAATATAAGTTGACCTCATGTATAAGTTGAGGACAGGTTTGAAGTCAAAATTATGGACTTTGTTATGAACCATGGATAAGTTGAAGGTAAAAAATAGGGACATGTAACAAAAGATCTAAAGGATGAAGCAAAGGAAAACGATGCCTTACAAAATTCCAGCAAGCATAACTGTTTGTACTCATCCTAAAAGCTGGATGGATGACTGAGGGGGGCGAGTGTCATTGCTTCCAGAACAGATTATACTGTTATCTTTTGTCAGGGGATGGTTTCATTTTTTAAGAGTTAAGGTACAGTATTTACATTGACCCATGGATAAGTCAACTCAGGTTTTTTGGGTCAATTTTTTGACTAAAATTTCTATATGTATACATGAGTATATACAGTAAATGGATGAAAAAGTCATATAATATGGGATCTAGATCTATTTTTACTTATGGCTACTAAGTTATACATTATCATCTCTTCCAGACTAGTTTATGAGTTCTTGCAATGTATGTCTGTGGATTTTTCCAAGTTTTTTCCAGCTGTTATCACCTCTGCATCACTCATTCAATGCTTTTTTTGTGTGTGGGGGGGAGGGTTGTAATGATTTCTTGGTCCAGCATAGTATGCTGGGGTGGCCGTATGGTTTGAAGGGCAACTTTTGCACTCCCTGATATTTTAAAAATTCTTATAGATATAAGAATGCTTATGCTACAAAAGTATCATTTCATGGATGTACTGATGTACTGTAACTGTAAATGAGGAGAAGAGGAGACTTGTTATTGTTCCAATATGTCTTGGAATTAAAAAGAAGCAAACTTGAGGGTGGCAATAAAATGTTGAGATCCCTTGCTTCTTTACACTATAGTCAGAGAGACAACATGGTATAGTGGTTTGAGTATTGAAGTACAACTCCGGAGACCAAGGTTTGAATACTTGCTTGGCCATGACATCGATATTGGCCGACTCACCCTCCATCAACTTCAGAGGAAGACAAAAGGAAACCTCCTCTGAACAAATCTTTCTAGGAAAACTCTGTGATAGGTTTGCCTTCTGGTCACCATAAGTCAGATATGTCTTGAAGGCACACAACAACAATAAAGATATGTCACCAGAGTAAGACAGACACACCTGGAGGAGGTTTAATCCCTTCTCTATCAGGCTTTTTGTTGAAAATAATCCTAGCATCTCCTTCAGCTGCTCATGATGGTCTCCATTTATTGTTAATTAAATAGGAACTGCACAGTACATATTTAGCCCTCAGGACAGGCTTTAAAAAAACCAAGGGGGTGAAGTTACTACATTGAACCCCAGCTAATTTTGTAGTGCTTTACCCAAGATAAGGTGAGGGAGGTGTTGGATTTTGTTTATTTGTTTTAATCCCACAAAGTATCTCAATTGGAAATAAGTCAGTCTAAGTGGAAAAAAAATTAATTTGATAAAAACCTCTTGTTCCCTTTATTTTCTTACTAATATTTTGCAGATGCAAATCTGGTTTCAGTAGCTGATGCAGCAGAAGCACGTTTTCTAGCAGAAAATATAGAACCTCTTGAAACAAAAACCCGAACATATTGGACAGGAATGTACAAAAATCTGAATGGTACATTATTGTGTGTGTGTGTGGTGTGTGAACCTATTCCTACTCTTTCCATGTTTTTTCTGCCTCTGATTTAGAACTCTCAAATAAAGAACTCTAGTGCTTCACCAAACTACAAGCCCTGAGATTCCACAGGATACAGCCATTGCAGTTACAGTGCTATAGTTGTAGCACGAGACCAAAGACCCTTTTTACCTGCACAACTATAGCACTTTGATTCCATTTGAAGTGTCATGGTGGCATCTTGTGCAATTCTGGCACTAGAGCTTTGTGGTTGAGAATTCTAAATACTGCTACTTAAACTGCAAATCCTGGGTAGACTCCTGTCAGTTAAAATGGAATCTTATGCTATAGTTGTGTTGTGAGAAAGGGCCTCTGAGTCTCTCATATTGACAACTTTATGGAATTTGCTGGGAAGCAGATGAGATTGTGGGGCATTCTTGTCCCTTCAGTTTAAAGATGATGCATATCATCTTGATCAGGATTAGAGGCAAACTGCTTTGATATCCTGCCTAATTGTCTGACAGTGAATGAGAGAAAGTGAATGGTTACAGGAATTGTCTCAGAGTAAGTGTGGAAGAAACAGACAAATCTGATGCAAACCTCACGATTTTCAAAATGTGCCTTCAGGCTATTTCTACAGATATTTTCCAAACACAAGAAATCATGGATTGCAAATCGCCCAAGCTCATGTTCTGGAACATGAACAGGCAACTGCAGGGGGAATGGGGCACAGTCCCTTACCCATACTCCCTAGTAGTCTGCACCATCACTCTTGATGCACATTGCTTCTGGTTCTGGGATTTGGCAGAAATATGGTAGTCTTACAGTCGGAGGTGGTGGAGATAATGGGAGTGAGGTTCAAGAAAACCCCAACTTCTACATTTGGTATTTTGTTGTATTTTTCATCTGAAAAGCAACCTGACCAGTCAAGGGATTTCAAGGGCTGTAAAGCAAGACCCCCAGGGGCCCTATGCAGGCCATTTGCTGAGTTTTCCTCAATATGTTTGAGTATGACAATTGAAATTATACCTATGAATCAGGAATGCCATATGATGTACATAGTTGACATCAAGTATAAGTGTACAGGAATCTGGATGGAAAGCATATCCTTCTGTATATTATATTGACAAGGCACTTTTCAAAAGACTTGATATATAAGAGGGATCATTCATTTGAGTCCTTGGTGTCAGGCAATTAAAATTTATGTGTTCTAGAAATTTGGAACAGTCCTGTTTGAGTTCATTACCTCATTATAGTTTCCAATCTAACACTAGGCAATTGGTTATGGCTTGACAATACTGTAATGGATTTTGTCAACTGGAATATTGGAGAACCTTCATCTGAGACCAATGAAGAGTGTGTGGAAATGTATACTTCATCTGGAACTTGGAATAATGCTTATTGCAGTTCCTATGCAGGATACATTTGCAAAAAACCAAAAGGTAAGCAATGTATTTAATACTTTCACTTTCAGTTGTAATTACTAGGTCATGGTTATTCTGTTGGTGGGTAGGAGGAA
The DNA here is from genome assembly GCA_020142125.1 of Phrynosoma platyrhinos. Taxonomy (NCBI): domain Eukaryota; kingdom Metazoa; phylum Chordata; class Lepidosauria; order Squamata; family Phrynosomatidae; genus Phrynosoma; species Phrynosoma platyrhinos. The sequence goes on from CM034710.1 coordinate 103,379,605, forward strand.
GATGCTGAAAAACTTTGAAGGACTCTAGTCCTAATGCTCCAAATTCTTCTCCAGCTTGGATGAAATTCAGTCTGGAGAAGAAATCTTAACTTGTTCACTTCCTGTCCTCTTCCCTTCCCTTTAAATCCAACCAGAGGTGACATACAGAGAGGAGGATGAGGAGGAAATTATGGGTCTGTCCTCTTGAAATTCTTACATTGTGATAGATCCAATCCTCCCAGAGGATCCTTAAAACAATTCTTGGCATAGGGTATCCTCTTACAACAGCGTTACTCAAAGATGTAGTTTCTGGACCAATGCCAGTTCCTAAGCCAGTGGGTGTTGGTCCTCAGTGAGTTTCCAGGAAAGAAAGAAAAATAGTTTTCAATGGGCACAAATTGGTCCCTAGCATATCGAGGGAGAGGGAGAGGAACTGCTGGTTCCCCAAATCAGATAATCTGAGAAGCACTATTCTACAGGAGGCTTATGAGGATTCACTTTCTTTCTCTGCACCTTGGCAATCTACATTTCCCAAGAGCCACTGGGGCTTACCTTCTTGATTCCAGACAGAATTTTTATTTTATTTTAATTTGTTATGTCCTGGTTTCTTTTAGTGTGGAACTCAAAGCTAAAAAGAAATCATAATAGTATGCATGCATGTGTGCACTTGTGTGCGTATACACACACACTATCTTACTAAAAACAGTACTAATATAGTATATGCTAAAAATATTTAAAACATAATAATGTGTCATGGACAGACTGGATGATGCCACAAATCACCATTACCCCTGAAGGAATGCAACCCTGGAAAGAGAGTTGTTTATCCCTTTATTTTTTAACTTTTGAATTTTTAAAAATGATTTTGTACTGTTTTTAATCTATCATTTTAATGTGATGATTTTTTAAAATTTTGTTTAAAATCTTATAGTTGGGTTTTAGCTGATTCTTTTTGTGAGCTGCCTTGGATCCCACTCCAGGAGAAAAGTAGCATATACATGAAATAATCCTCCTCCTCCTCCTCTTCCTCTCTCATCATCATTTCTGGATCATAAATAAGGAGAAGAAATTATTGGGAGATATTTGGAACTGTCTGGGATGGAGGGACAGAGATGTGTGGGCAGTTTCTCAAGTTAGTTTGGCTCCCAAATAACTTAATGTACAAGTGGCAAAAAACACTTAGTATTCTCTGTCTAAGAAAACTCTATGTAATTCATGGGGTCACCATAAGTTGAAAGGCAATTTGAAGGCACATATGTAAATACACACTTCCAGTTTCAGAGGGATTGTAAATGTTCTGGCCAATCCAGAGAGGGAAAATACTTTTCTACAAAATATTCTCCATCATTCTTGAGAAGTTCTGACTGATATCATTTGGGGCACAGCAAGTAGGATGTTTTCTGTGGGATATATTTGGGTTATTAAAATGTGCAAAAAAGAGAAAGAATTTGAACAAGCTGTAATGCATTGCTTTTTTCTCCACTGTAGTTTTGGAGATGGTGCCTACTGAGAAGATTCCAGAAAAACCTGGTAAATATTTTTATGTGGACTAAAGAAAGGAAAACTTAAGAAATTAGGAATAATCTGCAGGGAAGTTAGTTTTTATATACCAAATGACATATTAATTTCCCTTCCTTTCATTTCATACTCTTTCCATTGACTTAAATGTCCCTTTCACCATAACTTTTTTGGCATTTGGTGGCATTCAAGGCTGACTTTAAAAATGAAATACCAAAGAAATTTATGGTTAGGAAAAGCCAAAGAAATTATCTTATGAAGATGTTACTTCTTTGAGGAGGATAGCCTTTCAAGAATAAGTGCAACAGTCATTGACCTTGAGTGAAGTTGCCAAAAAAGGGGGGGAAAGGGAAAGAAGGAAAGAAGAATTGATCGATTGATCGATTGATTGATTGTCAGGCTCTTTCTGGTATCTGTAGATGATCACTGTCACCATCACAGACCAAGCCTATATATGTCAGTTTCAAATTAGCTCCCATTGAATTCAGTGGAATTTATTCAGAACTAAGTGTGTGTAGCATTGCAACATTTCTCCCTAAAACCAAACCACTATGCATCATCATTACATTTCATAGCTGCATTGACCTCTGTCACACAGTGGTCTCATTGACACTTATGTTGTGGAGGGAGCAAGAGAGAGGAACACCTCTCCAAAGTCTTTTCAGAGCAAAAGCAACAAAATGGTATCAGAGGGCTAGGGTGGTTGTTAGACTCTATTAGCTCTGGCAAATGAATGAGGCCTGTGTTTTTCCATTGTTTGCACCAAGTTAATATAGATGAAGTTAGTAAATATGAGGGGGTGAAATTAAACAAGTACTGAATATGTCTTTCATGGACCTGCCTGACAGTTTAGTGTATTTCTACAAACTGCAGCTCAGTGGTCAGAGGTAAGCATCACTGATTTCAGTTGTACTTACCATGAGTTAATTATGACTTTTACAAGCAGAGCAAGTACAGGAGACTATAATTTAAATCAATTTGTTGATCGGTTTATATGTGCCTCATTCACACTGGAAACAATTTCAGACCTGTTTGGTTTGAATCATGGAGAATTGAGGTGAAGCGAGGCAAATGCAAAAGAATTGCATTTTTTGAA
>CM034710.1:103382487-103400329 GCA_020142125.1 Phrynosoma platyrhinos
GATTTTAGATTTTAAACACTGCCAAGTGGTCCCTGTAAATATCACTGGTCCTAATCCAGTTATTTTTGCATTTTCCCTCAGTTGTGCTGGAATATTTTCAAGAGGTAGAACAACTCAGGGTGCTTTCCTTGGGGAGGGGGGGGTTTAGCATGTTTTTTTTTAAAAAAAAATTAATGACAGATTTTGCGATAATTTGCATTTCTGTGGGTTCTCTAGAGTGAGTAATGGTCTCCTGGTTGTGCCACTGATAACACATAGATGCATATGATATGACTGACATTCAATACTGAGCATGTATTTTGTAACAGTGCAAATCTAGTGTGAACTACAATCATGTTAAAAATACATTCATGTATGGGACAATGAAATAATTCACTTCCAATAGTGGGAACTACGCATTGGTATGAATTGATTCAGTGACTGAATGTCAATGAAACTTACAAACAGGTTTAAATGCAAGTGGGAATGAGTCCTTTGAGTATAAGAGAAAATCAACTGCATTTTTCCAGGGCAGGGAGGAGAGACCATGGGATGTGAATATAGATTCATTTTAGGGGTATCACTATGGTGGCTCTTACACATTAAAAAAATCACAATTGTTCATTGACAGTGAAGCCAAACAGTGAAGCTGAATGATCCCAAAATATAGGGTTAGGAACCTATGGGCTCTCAGTTAATTGTTAAATTCTAGCCCCCATCCACATAGACGTCTGAGATAACAGGAGGAATTGTAATCTAGCCACATTGGAAAGGCTTCAGGTTTATAACAACTGTATACCACAATACAACTTTACATATATGTTGTTGTTGTTTTTTAAATTAATAAGCTATTTTAAAAAACTACAATTCCCATGATTCCCTAGTACTGAGACAGGACAGTTAAAGTGGTCTCACACTGGATTATTTCTGGCAGTCTGTTCAGGCCCTAAGAGACCAGAGTTCAAATCCCCATTCAACCATGGAAACCCATTTGGTGACCTTGCGTAAGACACATTCTCTCATCCTCAGAGGAAGGCCCCCCCTCTGAATAAATACAGTCAATAAGGTTGCCTTAGGGTAGTCATAAGTCAGAAATGTCTTGAAGATGCACAACAATAACAGAGTGAAAAATCACTGTGGTATGGCTGTGCTGGATTACTCCTTTGCACAAGGATTGGTGCAAGAGGTAGTAGCCTAAGAGGGTAGACAACAGCTTGTGAAATACAAACTATATTAGATAACATCCAAACACTAACTTTGGAAAAGTACAGTTAGTAGCATAGTGAGCTTTGCTCTAGAACAATAACTTTATTGAATACAGGCCTTCAGTTCTACTTTGCAGGGTTGTAGTGTGAAGGTAATGTGGATGGGGAAAACCTTTATTTGTTATCCCAAGCTCCTTGCAGGAAGGACAGGATCAAAACATAATATGTTTTATATTAATTTACAGCACATAGAAAGGTGGAGACCGAACCTGCATCATCCCACAGTAAAGCTACTGCTGTAGTTGTTGTTGTGATTCTCATTCTAGCAGGAGCTGCTTTGGCAGGTTACTATTTCTACAAGAAGAGGAATCAACACTTGCTGACTGATGACAACTTTGAGAATTCTCTCTACTTTAATAGCAGCTCAGCTCCTGGAACTAGTGATACAAAGGACCTGGTGTTGAACATGGAGCAGAATGAACATGCTGCCATTTAGTCTGATGAAATATAATCTATGTCGTGTTAATAAACATATCAAACTCATGGAGCACTCTACCAAAACATTTTTTTCTTTTGCAAAATAGTAACCACGAGCCTCTCTATGTTTAATACATAGAAGAAACAGCAGAAACTTAATGTTGTACTCCCAATAATTCAACAGCTTTGTATTCAAAAGTTGCAAAGCTACAATTTCATCCCATGGCGAAAGCAACTATAACTAAGCTGTTGGATAACAGAAGTTAGCTGATGGCGCTCAAGAGGAGATTCATTCTAAAATTCCAAAGTATACATGTGGGGAACCATTTCTGGGTAGGAATAAGTGCCAAAATAATAATAATGATATGACCATATTGATATTTTCCCCTAGATCTTCATTATTCATAAACTGGTGGTGGCAAGCAAAGTTTTGGTTTTTTACTAAAATATTCATTATTTATTTGTTTAACTGGATGTGCTTAGTTCCTCAAGTACCAGCAGATCTGCACATATAAATGTCTCTGTAGGATCCACATTGCTATGACTCCAACATATGGAGAAAAGATTCACCAGCACAGATTCTACGAATTGCTCAAAAAAGTGCTGACATGGTCTGTAGTTCAGTTGAACACCATGTACTTTCTATACACATGGTTCAGCCCGTGACATTGCCAGTTAGAAGACTGCAAGTCCTAGGGTCAGGCCTGATTTGGAAAAATCTGTGTCTCAGACCAGAAGAGAGTGCTTCATACTTGCATGGGACTCCTAGACAAAACAGCTGGATTTTTCAAGACATCTAAAGTCTCATTTCCCTTTTGTTGTACATTTAAACTTGTGATGAATTTACCTAGTCAAAGCTAATTGAAACTGTTCTCTGATAGCAGTTGATGTACTCTGATAAATGAGCAGATATTTTTCCATATAAAATAAAATAAAATAAAATAAAATAAAATAAAATAAAATAATGTCTTACCTTAACCATTGATAGGTTTTATCACTTGAACCTGTAAATGTGCTACTACAGTATAAAACACAGCAGTGTTTAATTGTTTTTCCCCCACTCTTGTGCAGAAGGGCAACAATGTTTATGGCTTTATACCATCTTTGTATCTCCTTTATAATAAACAATAACAGGAACTGTCTTTTACATATTTAATCCTACTTTTTGTGAATCGTCAGCTTTATGTTAGGAATTTCAATATATATTCTATTACAATGTGATTCTTCATTTTGAAAAGGTGATGCACCCCCTCTAATCCATCACAGAATAATAGAATCCTAGAGTTGAAGGGACCTCAAAGAACATCTAGCCCATTGCCATGCTGTAACAGATAGCTGAAGCACTCCTATGAGAAGGTCATCCAACTTCTGTTTAAAGCTCTACAAAAGGAGTGTCCACTTCCCTCCAAGGCAGTCTATTCCATTGTTAAACAACTCTTACAGTAAAAAGTTCTTGCTAATGTGTAGGTGGAATATCTTGTAATTTGAATCCATTGGTTAGTGTTCTAGTCTCTGGAGCACCGAGAAACAACTCCATTTTCTGCATGATATCCCTTCAAATATTTAAAGATGGTGATTATACCACCTCTCTTTTCTGAGGTAAACAAACTTGGCTCCCTAAGTTGTTCAATATAGGTAGAGCTTTGTTTCCATACCTTTGTTCATCTTGGCCATCTTCTCTGGACACATCATTTGATATTGATATTGACACATCAATTTCATACTTGAACTGTGGTGTCCAGAACTGGATTCAGTATTCCAGGTGATGGCTAAGCACCATCCTCATCCAGCCCATTACTAACAGTAGATAACTAGTTTAGCACTGAGGCAGCAGCTTTGGATTGAGATGGAAAATACAGATCGAATTGGGTGCCATCAGGCTACAGACAACCTCTGCCAGCAGTTTCATGTATACATTAAATAGAAATGAAGATAGAGCCCCACAGGCCAATGGCCTGAGCGTTGAACAGAAATCCCATCATCTTCTGAGTTTGCCTTTCTAAGAAGCATTGTAACTACTGTAAAACAATATCCCCAAGTCCCATCTCAGAAACACAGACCATAAGACTAACATGGTTCACCATAGCAAAAGCTGTTGTGAGGTCCAACAGAAACAAAGGCACACTTCCATTGTTCTCATCCAGGAAGGCAACCACAGCTATCCTGGTCCAATAGCCTGGCCTGAAGCCACATTGAAATGCATCTAAATAATTTGTCACAGTCATGAACCCCTAGAGCTGGCAAGCCACCATGCACTTTAGAACCTTCCCCAAGAAAGAGAGATTGGAGGCTGGATAGTAATTTTCTAGTATTATGGGGTTTAGAGATGTTCCCCTCCCCTTGCTAGTATTAGCCTTGCTATAGCCTTTTTTTTTTAAGGCAGGCTAGAAATCTGCCTTGCTAAAATGAGGGATTTACTTCTCTCCGTTTCTAGTCAGATAATCCTCATCCTGCCTGTAAGGCACAGTTCTAATACTCATTTGTGCAGTCTATGGAGTCTATGTAGTGGTTCTTACCTTTCCAAGGAGCCTGTCCATATCAAACTCAAACACAAAGGCCCCCTGACTACTTGAAACTGCTCTACTGGATGACACCATACAAGCTGCATTGGTGGTACATAAGTATGTTTGCATAGGGCTTTACAATAGGCTATAGACTGTGTTCAGTCTCACTGATTTTAAGCTTTCTCCTATTGATGCTCTAGTCTCTGTCCCATTTGTTTCATTGTCAACAGCTTCCTAGTAAACCAGTTATTGAAGAATGGCTGCTCCACGAACGCTTTGATGACAGGAGCAGAGCAGATGAGATTTAACCATGGGAGAGAAGCATGACTGGTGTAGCCAAAAGTCTATTAAGGGGAATTTTAATTAGCTCAAATTGAGAGGGGGTTGGCTACAAGGACCCTGCGAGACCGTCTCCCACATGTATACCAAGAGTTTGGGGATCTAAGAATTGATGCAGAGACAGAATTCTTCAATTAAAGTATTATTTATTAAAAGAGCAAAATCACACAGCAATTCATGTACACACACACACACTCATTCAAGGCTCAGGAAGTCAGGGGTTAGCTTGGAAAAGATGTCGAGGCAGAACTATGGGTGATAGTTACTACATATGAGGCTTTCTCCAGGATCCAATTGAGTGATGTGGCATGAGACACAACCATTCCAAGAGTGTGGGTCTGAACAGAGGTGCTGGTAACTAGACTAGAGAGCAGAGTGACACAGTGTCCCCATGAAGTCTAAACTAGTGACATTGAGGGGAAAAATCCAGGGGGGGTTAAGGGCTAAAACTAGCTGCAGGGCAAAGGTGTGAGATTGCATGAGTGAGGTAATCCAATCTGGCAATACTCAAGGTGAGTGGGAAAGGATTAAGTCATTAGCTGGCCCATCAGGTGAGACATCTAGGTTCTTATCGCCCATTCTTCTGATCATGGAGATGATGATGGTCCATTTGCAAATCCCACACTATCTGCCTGGCTTTTGGGATGGTGTTTTTCCAGTCTTCCAAGTGACCTAGGTATGACTTGCCTACCATTGCCCTGGTGGCACTTGAGATTCATTGCAGTGTACATCTGGGGTCATGTGGAATTTATACACACACCAAAATTCAGAAAAATGCACTTTTGGTAACACTGGCAATTATACCAGCACGCTATAGGAATGATTATCAGAAGATCAGAAGGTTGGCAGTTCGAGTCTCGAGTGCTGCATGATGGAGTGAGTTCCTGTCACTAATCCCAGCTTCTGCCAACCTAGCAGTTGGAAAGCATGCAAATGCAAGTAGATAGATAGGTACCACCTCTCAGTGGGAAAGTAACAATGTTTGGTGCAGTCATGCTGACTACATGGACACCAGAGCAGTCCTTGGACAATGCTGGCTCTTCAGCTTAGAAACAGAAATGACCACCACCCTCTACAGTTGGTTATAACTAGACATCCATGTCAAGGGACTACCTTTACCTTTACTTTACAGGAGTAATATTGATGGATCTGAATGCAAACTTATTTCCCCACCCCAATAATTGTAGGTTAGTATGAACAAGAAAGACAAGTAGGGACTGATGCAATAAACCAAAAGTTTGCTCTTCCTGAAAAAATGGAAACACTCTTACAGTTAATTTCACAGACAGAATGCCTCAGCCATCACAATATTTCCATGAAGTGCAAGATGTCAATGGATATTCTAATGTTAGCAGCAATATCAGACCTACTTGTGTGGAATATATGAATGCCTCAGTGGCATTATGAATGCCTCAATGGCATCCTGATAAAGGAAAAGAAGGCCTCAGCTTTGAAACTGTAGTCCAGCGGTAGGCAACCCGGGGGCCGGGTTGTTGTCCCTCAGACAACTGGGGGGCCGAAGCACCCTAAATAAAAAATTTTTTTTAATTTTTTTTAAAAAAAAATTTAAAAAAATATGCACGCACACTCTCTCAGTCCCAGAAAAGCCATGGCAAAACCCCTGTGGAGATTTTGCCAAGAAAACCCCAATAACAAGTAATAACAACAATAATTAATATCATCATGGCAGGCAGTGGCGGCAGTTGACTTGATAGAAATTAATGTCAACACCAACAACAGGTTTGCAGGAACCTGTAATTTTCTCATGGCAGCCCAGCCTTAGAGAAATGAGATCAACAGTGTTTGTTGGTAAAGGCTAAGAAAACAAACAAAAACATAGTGAAGCTAACTTCACTTATGGCATGGTATCAAATTCATGTTTGCAAACAAGTGTATGTTGATCAGGAGTGGCATTTACTGTGTGTACATTAATCAGATATTCCAGATCTTTAGTGAGTATAACTGTATAACGGAACATAATTGTGTTTTTGGTATTTCTTTCTTTAAAAAAGCTCAGCCTCATTGATTCAATACAGATTCATGTGGAAGCTCTCAGATTCATTGTGCACATGATCCAAATTTAAAGCACAAACCACCTGGCTACAATCTGAAAATGAAAATCATATAAAAATAAATTCAGTTTTACAGTGAACCTGCTAGCCACTGTGGAATGGAGGTCTCGTTGATCACCACATCCCATATTAGCCAATGGTGAGGCATGCCCATGGGCACATTGATGCAGGCACACACTTCTCACCACCCATTGATTGATGTGAGCTTGATCTCTCACATTTTTTCCAATCCATGGGTGTGTGGGTGAACCAATTCCCCCAGATAGGAAGGACCTATTGTAGTTATGTTATTTTCAGTGGCCATAAATGTAAAACCATAATATATCAAGCAGAGAAGTGGTCTACTTTTGTTACTGTCTTTAAAAACATGAACTATATTACAACATAGCTGAGATGTCCCATAATAAAATGATAGATTTAGCTCCATGATCTTCTGTCATTTCCTTCAAGCACAACAGGAAGTATCTGTATTCTAGTCTGTGCTGAGCTAATTCCTTACCATGAAAATTGCAACAGTTGAGAAACAAAAAAGGAGGAAATGTGAATTAAATGTTAGTTCACGAGAAACATGAAAAAGGAATAACGATAAGTATCATTGGTTGAAAGTCAGCCACGCAGTAATGCTAAGTAGCAGGCAGAATTCTAAAGAAAGGTTAACAGAATTGTCACTTTTGTTCTGAGGGACTGATCTTCCCATGACTCTCATTCCTCCAGTTCCACTACCCAAAAAAGTTTAAAAGACTCCACCTTTCTCCCCTTGTTGTCTCTGGAACTGCTTCCTAGAACACATTTCTGATGTCATTTTCATTTCTTCTGTATGCTCCATAAAACCTCCATATTCCGTGAAATCTGTACATAGCTCCTTTCTTTGAATAATCTAGTATCTACAAGTGATGTTGGCAACGCAACATCTTTAAGTGGGGATAGGGTTCAATTCCCAGCTCAGTCATATTGGGTGACCTTGGGCATGTCACATACTCTCAGCCTCAGGGGAAGCAATCATAAACTTCCTCTGAACAAATCTTGCCAAGTAAACAACATGATAGATTTTCCTTAGGGTCACCATAAGTTGGAAACAACTTGAAGGCACACAACACATACATAGGAGTAATGGAGTGGAATGGCTGTCATTCCCAAAGCCCTGATTATAGTTTGGAGATGCTACTCAGACTGATGAATGCATTTACCATTAGTCATTAGTATAACATTTCAGTGATACAATTAATTGTCTTGGGGTTGGTAACAATAATTCATTAGTGAAATTTTGACTTGTTAATTTCACCCCCATCCTTTTTAAAAATAGATAAAAGGCCAACTTCCTTCCTCCACAAACAAGACTGCCTGACTCACCAGGCCAGCCTTGTTGCCACTGCAGGGGACAAGCCGCCAGCTGGAGAGGCAGCCCGGTCCTGGTGAAATTCAGCCAGGCTGAGATTGGCCAGTGGGGGCCACTTTCTCCCCCAGTGTTGGGACTACAATTCCAAGAGGGCACCGGGAGGCAGAAGTGCCTCCCGATTTGGTGGCAGCACAAGAAGATGGCACCTGTGATTAGTGGGGGGGGGGGCGGGAGGGGTGGACCCCTCCTGGCCCCTGAGTGGTCCTTGGGCCTATTTAAGGCCATGTGGTATCCAAGGGTGGCGCCATTCCAGCTTAGCTCTTCCCACCCACCCTTCCACTATTTGGGATAAGGGGCTATGCTGTCACAACTCTCCAGGGGTGATACCATAGGTCTTGGATCTGGTGTGCGTGGTTTCCAGGGCTGTGTAACACTGGATCAGGAATTCAACAGGGACCTGGAGGTGCTGGGAGCGTGGCAGTGTTGCCATTGCGGGGGGAGGGCAACACCAATTCAGTGTCCCCCAGTGACAAGGGGCAGAGATGAGAATACGTGATCAACTGGTTATCTGAGATGTGGATGGGCTTTGTCACCCCGAAGCTTAGCCTTGACCAAGCAAATGGGTTCATCAATCAATCAGGAATTGATTGATGAGAGATCCAGACTTCATGCTTTGCAGCCAACCCTAAATTACAGCTGTTGTCAATAAAGTTGTGGCCTTTTCCTACCAAGTTAGATGTGTTGTGGTCTTTCTTGTGGCGACTCTCCTCCATGGCAGTGGTCCTTAAAGCCTTTATGACCAGGAAGACTAGTCGGGAAACGCCTGCCAGAAGAGATCTATCTTGACCGCCCTTTTGAAGCTGTCTAAGGTTGACATATGACCGATCTTGTCCGTCAGGCCATTCCATAGTCTGGGATAGGTCTTCAAGAAGGCCCTCTGGGAAGTAGCCGACAGTCTAGATCAGGGGTAGGCAACCTTTTTAAGCCAGGGGCCGGGTTGCTGTCCCTCAGACAATTGGGGGGCTGAAGCACCAAAAATAAATAAAAAAAATAAACAAAAATAAAAATATATTTTTTTAAAAATTAAAAAAAGTATGCATGCACAGTCTCTCAACCCCAGAAAAGCCATGGCAAAACCCCTATGGAGATTTTGCCAAGAAAACCTCAAGAACAAGTAATAACAACAATAAATATCATCATGGCGGACGGTGGCGGCGGCTGCAGCGGCAGCAGGACCGGCCTGGGGCCAGTCCAAAGGCCTTGGGGGGCCGCATCTGGCCCCTGGGCCTTAGGTTGCCTACCCCTGGTCTAGATTTTTTTACCTGTAGCAGATTCCTCCCAGAGGACCAAAGCGCACGGGGTGGATTGTACGGGAGGAGGCAGTCTCGAAGGTAGGTTGGACCCAAGCCATTTAGGGCTTTATAGGTGATTACCAACACCTTGTACTGGTCCCAGAAACTTTAAATACACATCTTCTAATGTGCACGGTGGCGCATGTCATGAGAAATCACTCCATTATTTATTATCCTGCTATTACTCCATTATCATTTTACTGGCCTTGTCAATTAAACAGCACATCTCTGCTGTTTTGGACATTTACAGTGCTTTGAAGTCTGCAGAGAGTCCCTATTAATGCCTTCCATTCACTCGCATAACTTTCCCCATCCTTTGCTGCTGATTGTTTTTGTCCGTTTACAGCCTATTCAGACCTTGGCTATTATGGCAGAATTTATTACAGGAATAGTGTTAATTTGTCAGTTCTTATGGTGGTGCCCAATTTGCACATTGTAGCATTGGGTCTGCTTTGGCCCATAGTTCTTGACCATATTCACCATATTCCTAGGATGGTGTCAGTGGGCTTGGTTACATAAATCCTAACATATATGGGTTTATATGTGTCTGCTATATTTCTGGGGGTGATGGTCATAGTCTGTGTTACACACACCATGTCATACTACATCATGTGGTCCTTATAAGCAGTGCCAATGCATTCCTTTAGAAAGTCTTTCAGGTTGCATAAACCTATTTTGACATAGCATTATTCTAAGACAGGTTTGGTGATGATCACAGTCTATACTATGTAATCATGCTATACTAAATCATGAGGTCTTTATGGACATGATTATAATCATTTTACTATTATTGTAGTATTGATTATATAAGACATTTTATATGGCTTTGTACAGTCCTTGCAACATTATTATGTCATGTAAAAACCCACTGGGTGACAATGGGCAAATCACACTATTGCAGCCTCAAAGGATGGCAATGCCAAACCCCCTCTGAAGAAACTTGCCAAAAAACCCTGTGTCGGGTTTGTCTTAGGGTTGCCATAAGTTGAAAATGACTTGAAGGCACACAACAACAACACAGGTAATTTGGGCAGTTATTATCACATTCAACATTCTGCACTAATCTCCCATTAGCTGTACAGGATCAATTGAGTTTAAAATTACCATAAGACCATTACTCCAGCATGGCAAAATTCATGTGGGTCATTGCTGTAGTCTATAAACCACATGCTGATTTTCTTCTGGAATTCTTTGGTGCACTGTATTATTTATTATATATTTGCAATTTGATCCCTAGTGCGTCTTCACTTTCCTGATCCCAGCATGCACCCCTGGAATTTTTTGGTCTACATATGGCAGGAGTCTTTGTTGTAGAATCTTGAGCATAATCTTGAGTATAATCTTGAATTATATTAGAGACAAATCTTTCAAAGAGCAGCTATTTGTTTCAGAATAATTTGAAGCACCAGATGGAAATGCAAACTATACAAAAGTCTTTCATGAACAAGCCAAGTGAATAATTTTACTCAGAAATTCTGAATTTTAAGGCCTCACTTCTAGGAAATTATTTTTACAAATTTAATTGTAAAATGTACATCTCTCCTTTTTTCTCTTTGCTAAAGGACATATTAACTAGTTTGAAGTGTTAACTAAATTGATTTATATGTAATATATCCTCTTTTGACAGAAGATAATGAACTTTGGCATGGAGTGCATGGGATGGACATTTTGTTCATCAGTTACAGTATACAGTTGAAAACAGCTTCCTTCATCTAGTTGCAAAATACATTTCTTAGAAACAGAGTTCTTTCCCCCTTTTTAGAACTGATCTTAAATTCCTGAAGCTGCTGTACTAAGCATGTTTACCAAATTATAAGGAGCTAACTATATATCTCAGTTAATGAAGTAGATATGTTCCTGGATATTTCTACTTTAACAAAAATTTGGTGCCAGAGGCATAAACAACATGGAAAGAATAGATTCCTACAACACAAAAATGAAAAGCAGTTCATCTTGCTTCAGCAAACCTTTTATCCAAAAGTAACAGCATACACATGTAAAATAAAACAGCCATGTACTTGGAGTCCGTGTCCCTCACCCATTTGCAGGTGGCAAATGAAAGGGGACAAAATGGGGGGCACGTGAATGTACGCTGCCATTCAAGCCAATGGGGCTTGAATATTGGTGATTTTCCATCTTTGCAGGGGGACGTGTTCCGGAACGAATCCCCTGCAAGAATGGAGGGATTCCCCTCTGCCAATTCTCTATTTTAAATTCTACTTTTTTTTCTTTTAATGCCCCAGGATACTCTTACATGCAATATGGTGAGTATGGTCAATGATGTTGCTGGCCTCTGAATGCACAAGCCAATCCTTTATGTGCTCCAAAGTTTCAGATCAACTCACTGAGCTATTTTGTGAGGATAATGAAATGTAAGGCCATGACTGTTGATTTGAGTCCCAAAAGTAAGAGTCACTGGATTGATCAAAAGCCCATCTAGGTGCAAATTCTGTTTCCACAGATGACAGCCTTTTCCATATGTCAAGTTCACAAGCAAGGCATGAGTGCAATAGCAAACTCGGTGGATTAGAGTTCATGGATCAATAGCCAGCCTCAGCATAACATAATAATCTTCTCCTCACCCCCAGTAACTAGAATGGATCTGTATTTAGCTCCTCAGTAAGCACCTCACTGAATAGCCATACAGATTGCCTTTAACACCATTAATTAGCTCTGTGCCAGAAGCAAAACAACAACTAGGGACTGGTTTGAAGCTTTATCAAGGCACAACAGCAGTGCAGTTGTCGATAAGAAGGGGCAGCTTATGTCTTTCTCTATTGTGAGCTGCCTATTTCAGGGCATCATGCATTTAAAGGGTTACACAGTCAAAGTCTATTTTACATAAATAAGAAACATTAAGAAAGGAGAGCAGCAGGATCCTGAATTTGCTTGTCAGCCATTAGTAACCAGACAGCAGAATGAGCAGGGAGGTCACTTGACTACAGTCTTTTATAGGATGGTGAGGTGTAACATATTTCTTTTTAAAATAATGGCAGCCATTTCTAAATTTGTGACTGCAGCAGCCTACATCCAAATATTAATTCCAACCAGAATAGGCTCACTTAATAAATGGGAAGTTGCTAAGCCAGTTGCAGTGATCTAGTTGGACTATCTGTTTCGGGATAATAACTTATTTAAGCATAAAAACACAGGTAGTCTTCATGTACATTTTCACATTCTGTTGTTTCCCTTTGGAGGGTGCACCTTTCTCAGTGTTAATGTTGTCATCTTGGATTTGAAGTTGTTGAACTCAGTTGAATTCTGAGAGAATAAATCAATTGAGCTGAACTGTTGATCAATCAACATTGCTCAATAATGTTCCAGAGAAAATGACTAAGCTTAGTAAAATGTTGAGTGATACACACACACACATTCATCATTACCACCACCACCATCTAACTATCTTGCACCATCACTCTACATGGCACTTTACAAGTAAAATATAAACCAAAAGAAACACCCCCCCAACCTAGTACCCTGCCCTCAAGAAAAAGGATTGACAATGTGGGAGGGATTAAATCCCAAAGATATATATTTGCACATCATTCACAAATATTGTTCTGCCTGATTATTTACGAAAGAGTTATTTAAAAGCAACTTATAAGTCTTGGTTTCAAAGGGGTTTTGTGGAATATTTAGTTGTTTCCAATGTCTGCCATTTTGCTCTTCACTTTCTTGTTTCTCATTACGCCAGCTTTTCAGGTGTCAGGTAAGGTTTTCTTCGCTCCTCTCATCATTGTTACTAACATGGTCCATAGTTTGAATTGATTATTTTCACATTGTCTTTTGGTGACATTGTTGCAGAAAAGAATGCATTTATTCCTTCATAGAGGTCAAACTTTCGAAAGGTCTTCTGAAAACTTACTTTGTCGTTATTTTCCTCTCTCAATTTTACAGAGCCTGACACTTTTCTGATACATAATGAATACCTCAGGCTTTGTATGGAAGCTCAAAAATCTCATTCCATCACTCTGGAGAGCTGCAATAAGGATAACGAGTGGCAAAATTTCAAGTGGGCTTCTGAAGACCTGATATTAAACATGGCAACAAAGCTGTGTCTAGCAGCACCTTCAAAAACTAACCTGGTTTCACTCACACTCTCTCCCTGTAACAAGACCAGCGAGCTTCAGAAATGGGCCTGCAGAAATGAGAGCCTTTTGGAACTTGGGAAAGAAAAGCTGTTTTTACAACCTGCCAGTGGACAAAAGGAGAATGTTATAGTATCTAAAGCATCCACCACAAAGAGTACCTGGACAATCTATGGAACAAAAGACAGCCTGTGTTCCAAAGGATATGAAGGTAAATTTTCAGAGATTGAATGCTAGGTTAAATAGTTTGTCTTCTTCAGCTACCTACATTGTACCACCTGCATTTAAGGTCTAAATTAAATATGATTCTCCCAGTAACACCAGTAAATATCCCAATGCCTGATTCTTATTTATGTGTGGGAAGGAGATATTTAACTGTTTCTTCCCTGCTGTGGTTCTGAGTAAAGTATATCCTCCCAACATTTACTCTTGTCCCAGGAGGAACTCATAAGCTACCCTAGAGTGTATGAATAAGCCAGTGTGTATGTGTGTGGGGTGTGAGATGATATACTGGTGGATTTCAATTCTTATAGGCAATGATGACCATAATCCACCACCTTCTAGAAAACGGAGGGATTCCCTACCAAATTAAGAATAATTCCAGCCAGGAAACAGTTTAACAGGAACTACATATATGTAATTGTGTGGATTGGGGTTTTCTACTTTGTGATATGGATGCCCAAAACAAGATGCTAGCACTCTGGTGGACCAGCAGAGGTATGGATTGGTAGAGTCAGTGAACAGAAATTGGGAGCACATGCATGCTACATACACACATCCAGGTGCAGTGTCTTTCTACTACAAAAAGGAATTATATCCACAGCACTTGGCTTTATCAGTAGTTTTCTGGCTGTTTGGCAACCCACTCTACCAGCAATTCCCTTAAGGGCACCAAATCTCCAGTATATGTAATATGCACACTGCCTCAATAAAAGGCCTTCACTTCAATCCATTCAAATAAATGAATGCTCAAAACTGTTCTCTTTAGCCACTGATATGAACATGGAAACACATGGAACATACTTTCTCCAATCTCATATAGAGAGGTCTGGACTGAGGGCTTTGTCTGTGCTTTATTTAATCTTCTTCTTACCTTTCCAAATGTTTTCTAGATTAATATGCAGTGTTTACTTTTTATTTCTTTTAGCTCTGTTTACCTTAGGTGGCAATTCCTTTGGAAATCCCTGTGTATTCCCATTTAAGTATAGGAACACGTGGCATGCTAAGTGTATAACAGATGATGATGAAACTGCACAACTATGGTGTGGAACAACTGAAGATGTGGATAAAGACTCTTTAAAAGGCTATTGTCCAGTGAAAGGTAAACTCTTTGGGAGGTGATTCTAAGCCTGTGCTTGCTGCTTACAGATATCTTTCTTTTACATACCTACATATATACACACATAATATAAAGTTGTTATAATAATAATAATAATAATAATAATAATAATAATAATAATAATAATAATTTATTTATACCCCGCCTTTAGCTGAAGCTATCAAGGTGGCTTACATTAAAAGTACAGCCCACATTTTATATCATATAACCCCCCCTTAAAATTACAAATAAATCGGAGTCATTTAAAAACTAACATTTAAACAAGAACACAACAAAACAAAACATTAACAAAGGCATTGAAGCACCCCCAGTTTACAACAGGGGCAAGTTAACCCCTCAGAGATGCCTATTAGAGGAAAAGGGCTCTTAATGGGGGAGGATCGAAACTAAGGGGCGAAGCAGACGATGGTGTTGGGGACGCCGCGGGATGGTGCGCCGCCGGAGCGATGCAGCTGCACTGCAGAGCACCTCCGGTGCCTCTGAAAGGAGCGCTAAATCAGCGCTCCTTTCAGAAGACAGGGAAAGTGCGCCCTAAACGCGTCGGGCGCACTTTCCCTGGCTTTTCTGCCGCAGCGTGTGAGGACGCTGCAGCGGGAGGTTGCCCCTGGAGCGCTGGCCATGCGGAGGGCCGGTGGCTCCAAGGATGACCTCGGGAGGAGGAAGGGGCGCCACTCGTGCAGCTGCCCCTCCTCTTCCCTGCCTCGGAGATGACTTTTTTAGTCGTCTGCCGAGGCTCTTACTCTCTTCTGGATAAGCTTGCCGGAAGAGATCCGTCTTGATGGCTTTTTTTTTTTTTTTTTTAGCCATCTAAGCTGGATATCTGACGGATCTCTTCCGGCAAGGAATTCCAGAGTCTGGGAGCAGTAGCGGAAGATCCAGCCCCTGTTTAAAGACCTCCAAAGAAGGGGACTCCACCACACTTCAAGGAAGTGTGTTCCATTGCCTAACTGCTCTGTCAGGAAGTGCCTCCTAATGTTGAGGTGGAATCTCTTTTCCTGTAGTTTGCATCCATTGTTCCGAGTCCTATTCTCTGGAGCAGCAGAAAACAAGCTAGTGCCCTCCTCAATATGACATCCCTTGAAATATTTAAAGAGGGCTATCATATCCCCTCTTAACCATCTCTTCTCCAGGCCTAACATACCCAGTTTC
This sequence comes from Phrynosoma platyrhinos, assembly GCA_020142125.1. Taxonomy (NCBI): domain Eukaryota; kingdom Metazoa; phylum Chordata; class Lepidosauria; order Squamata; family Phrynosomatidae; genus Phrynosoma; species Phrynosoma platyrhinos. Next base: position 103,398,328 of record CM034710.1, read on the forward strand.
CTAAATCGTTCTTCATAGGGCATTTTAGTCGCCTTCCTCTGGACACGCTCCAGTTTTATAAAGCACATGGTGATTTTTTCCTGGAATTCCTTAGTGTGCTTCATAAGCCACCATATGTTTTCAATGTGGTTCCTAGTGACTCTTCCTGTCCTGAATCCCACTTGTACCTCTGAGATTTTTCTCTTCATGTATGGTTGGAGTCCCTCTCAGACAATTTTGAGCATAATTTTGCTTGCATGGGAGATTAATGCTATGGTCCTATATTTGCTGCAGTCTCTTGTGTCTCCTCTTTTATGGTTTTGGATATATATTGAAAAATTATGTATAATATTAACATATAATGCTAATAAAATTGCAAAGCCAGTCATAAAGACACTTTTGCCAAAACTGGATAAAGGTGTATATTTATGGAATTGGAATTACATTGCAGGCACCAGGAGTCCAGTCCATTTTATGACAGACACAGTTGAAATGCATGGAAGATGTCCCATAAAGCATAAGCAAACAATATATAGCAGCAACTGAACTCCTGAACCCCTGCATCATGAAGGCTAAATTCCCAGCTTTCATAAACTTTCTCTAAAGCAGCTCTATGTAGTTTGCTTTACAGTAGTCTGTTACTGAACTAATTTTACAGTAGAATATAGTCTATTATACAATATTAAATGTATGATATATCTAACAATAAGATCAGCGGAATGTCACAAATATCTGTTACTTATGATTATAATTCCTCCCCCCCCAAAAAAAAACATGTTATTAGCTTAATATCCATCAGTGAATCTCTGTGGTCACCCACTTTTCTGCAAAGAAAGTTCTAAACTGCTCCCTTTTAGACTAAATATTTAGACACAAAAATCTGTTTTTGCATACATTAACATTTGTACTCCAGCAATGTTCAGGATCTTTCCAAGTACACAAGACTTCCTCTTTTGTGGCAATTGATCACATGCCTCTAAAACCAAACTTTGTGGCTAGTTTCAAGAATTTTGGAGACAAAAGAGAAAGTAGTTTTTATGTGTGCACTAGACTCCATGAGGTGCAGCGGGAAGAGTATATAAGTTTGTATTTATTTATTTTTAAGCAACAGATTGACAAAGGCTTGTAAATTTCTAGAAGTTCTGTAATATGGAAAGCACAGAAAGAACAAAATGTTAATATCCAATACGAGAGGGTAATGGCAGTGGCACAGTAATGGTTGAATTCTGTATGAAGGTAGACCTCCCTACTACAGACATATATGGAAATCCCTGGTGAGGTCTACATTATATATCATGGGAAAGATTATGTGAGATGACTTCTTTGTGCCATCCTTTGCTCTGCTACAGGGTTATTTGAGCACCCAAACAAGCATTAGATTGACCTTCCTTCTTTCCTTTGTCAGCATTTATATCCCAATTTCCAGGAAAAATTCACAAGTTTAAAAATTTTAAAACATGTTAGTCTGTTAGCCACAATAGGAGACTATCGCTTGGCTTTTAAAATTGGTTTATCTCTATCTGGCTTAATCTTAATTTGGGCAGTATCCTGATCTTATCAGATTTTTTTTGCCACCGAATTTGCCGCCTGAATAGAGCTGGGGTGCATCCCCACTTCCAGGAGCGCTCCTCATGGCACTTTTTGGATCCGGGAGTTTTCTGGCTTAAGAAAATGGCCGCGAGGAGTGGCTCTGGAAGGGGAGATGGACACAGGCTGTATTCGGGCAGCAAATTCGGTGGCAAAAAACATCTGATAAGATCAGGGTGCTGCCTGAATTAAGATTAAGATGGATAGAAGTAAATCAATTTAAAAAGTCAAGCCATAATCTCCTTAGTCTGTATCAGCCTGCATCTGATGAAGCAGACCAAATGCTTATGCTACAGAATTCTTTTTCTCAGACTACATATACATTGCAGAATTAATGCAGTTTGATGTCACTTTAATTGCCATGGCTTAATGCTCTGGAATTTGGGGATTGTGATTTATATATATATATCTATATATATCTATATATATATATAGA
>CM034710.1:103407740-103419540 GCA_020142125.1 Phrynosoma platyrhinos
CTTAGACCTCTCAGCGGCTTTTGATACAATAGATCACAACATCCTCTTAGATTGCCTGAGGGGGTTAGGAATTGGATTGGAGGCACTGCATTGCAGTGGTTCCATTCCTTCCTCTCGGGCAGATTCCAGATGGTGTTGATCGGGGACAGCTGCCCCACTAAAAAGAAGCTTAACTGTGGTGTCCACAAGGTGCCATCCTGTCCCCGATGTTGTTTAATATATACATGCAGCCGCTGGGAGAGATCATCTGGAGGCATGGGGCGGGGTGTTATCAGTACGCTGATGACACCCAGATATATTTCTCCATGTCTCAGTCATCGGCTATGACCTCAGATGGTATCTCTCCTCTTAATGAATGTCTTAAGGCAGTAATGGGCTGGATGAGGAAAAACAGATTGAGACTGAATCCAGATAAAATGGAGGTATTAACGGTAGCAGCCCCGAAACTAGGAATTGAGATACAACCTCCAGTCCTGGATGGTGTCACACTCTCTGAGAAGGACTGTGTTCGCAGTATGGGGGCACTCCTGGAACCATCGCTCCAGATGATCAATCAGGTAAATGCAATGGTCAGGAGTGCCTGTTATCAGCTAGAAGTAAGGGATCTCAAAACACTGGTACATGCGCTGGAGACCTCTCGCTTAGATTTCTGCAATGCACTGTATATGGGGCTACCCTCGTGCTTGGTCCGGAAACTCCAGTTAGTTCAGAATATGGCAGCCAGGCTGGTCTCTGGTACATCTAGAAGAGACCATATTTCACCTGTCCTAAAAAGGCTGCACTGGCTACTGATTAGTTTCCGGGCTCAGTACAAGGTGTTGATTATCACCTTTAAAGCCCTAAATGGCTTGGGTCCATCCTACCTTTGGGACCGTCTCCTTCCATATAACCCAACCCACATACTCCGGTCCTCTGGGAGGAACCTACTTCAGCCTGTGAAAACTAGACTATCTACAACCTCCCAGAGGGCCTTTTCAGCAACCGCTCCCAGATTATGGAATGGCCTGCTGGACAAGATCCATCAGATTACCAACTTAAATAGCTTTAAAAAAGCTGTAAAGACAGATCTCTTCCGGCAGGTCTTTTCTGACTAGTTCCCAGCCAAGGAGTGAGTTTATCTTTTCCCCCACCCACTGCTACATCTATTGCTGATGGCCTGCTTGTTATAGTTTTTTTTAATAGTAAACTGTTTATTTATTAATTACTGTTTTTAATCTTTTGATGTTTAATATTATTTTAAGGGATGGGTGGGTTTGGAGGTATACATTGTGATATTTTATTCTTGTAAGCCATCCCAATTGCTTCTTGTTTTTATTTATTTATTTATTTATTGGAGATGTATTACTCAGAACAAGAAGCTACTGTCAGAACAGAACACAGAGAAACAGAATGGTTCTCAATAGGCAAAGGAGGCAGACAAGGCCTACCATCTTACCTATTCAACCTGTATGCAGAACATATTGTAAAGAAAACAGGCTTAGACATGAAGACAGCGGAGTGAAAAAAAGAGGAAGAAATGTCAACAATCTGAAATATGCTGACTACACCATAATACTAGCAGGAAACCTCTCAGACCTAGAACAAATACTAAGGAAGATCAAAGAAGAAAGTGCAAAGGCAGGCTTACTGTTGAACATAAGGAAAACAAAAAATAATGATCACAGAGAAGTTACACACATTCAAACTAGACAATGAGGAAATAGAAATAGTAAAAGAGTTCTCATATCTGGGATCAAACATTGATCAGAACAGGGACTGCAGCCAGGAAAGCAGGAGAAAATTAAGAATGGGGAAGATGGCTATGAAAGAACTAGAAAAGATCCTAAAATGCAAAGGCATACAACTCAGCACAAAAGTCAGAATCATACAAGCCATTGTATTCCCTGTTACGATGTATGGATGTGAGAGCTGGACAGTTAAGAAAGAAGATAGGAGTAAAATCAATGCATTTGAGGTGTGGTGCTGGAGAAGAGTGCTGAGGATTCAATGGACAGCCAAAAGGGTCCTAGAGCAGATCAAACCAGAGATATCCCTAGTAGCCAAGATGACAAGACTTAGACTGTCGTATTTTGGACACATCATGAGAAGGCATGAATCATTGGAAAAGACACTAATGTTAGGAAAGGTGGAGAGAAATAGAAAGAGAGGAAGGCCACATGCTAGGTGGATGGATTTTATTAAAGAGACCACAAATATGGAAGAGATGGGCAGAGCAGTAGAGGATGGGGGGGTGAGCAGATGGAGATGTTTCATCCATAGGGTCGCCATGGGTTGAGATCAACATGAAGTCAGTTAACAAACAAACAGACCAAAAAAAAAATGGGCTGGGTGGCATGGATCTGACAGAATCTGAATCTGACAGAAGCACTGGATTATTATTTGAAATGTCTGCCAGTACATACCTCTGTCGGGATCTCAAGACATAGTTTGAAGATACATATAGCAGAAACCATAATGAAATAAAATTTCTGGTCCTAGTTAATAAATGGGAGATTGTCTGGGAACTCTATTTAAAGTATACCCCTTACATATTTAGTTTGAAGGTTTAGTATGAAGGAAATGTATGCTATAAGTAGAATTTAAAAAGAATTGTAAGACACAAGTATAAATTTCAAATAGAGGTTCTTTTTCCACAATGAATCTTGCAAAATGTTTTCTTAATTTTTATATTAATTTTTGTGAGGTTGTAAATGTTTTCAATCAATTTGCATGTGTTAGATAATAAAAATAATGAGCAGAAGCTATATAGCCTCTAGCTGTTTAGTAAGCACGTGGACAAGTTCATATTGTGCTATTATAGAGAAGATTCTTTGGCAGTTCTCATCATACCACACTTATACATGATTTTTGCATTTAATTCAACTTTTTTTCCCTTAACATTCTAGCAAAGGGTATAGAATAGCTTTTCTGCAAAAGGAAACTTATCTTTAGATCCATGCCTAACATTTCAGCCCTGAAAAAAACAATCTATATACATGGGCAACATTAGCATACACAGGCTATATATGCAGTTCTAGTTCCTCCTATTTCTACTTTATATATTTTTAAAGTTGTTGCCAATTTTTTCAAGAAATAATGTATTATAATTTTGTGCCAAACTCAGAGAGTTGGTGTAGAAGGAAGCAGCAGGCATATAGTAGTCATCATTCCATCAGTAAAGTACTGTATGGAAAGATTCAATATCACAGAAGTTTCTTACAGGATATAAAAAGGATATGTTACTGAAAAATTACATAGCCTATGAAATAATATATTTGAATACTGTATGTTGCTGGCATCTGTAATGGCAATAATGTCTTCATGCAATAGAACAAGTTGTTCTTTTTTCTTAAATTATCTTAATACAAAATTCATTATTGTTTTCTTTTTAGACCCTTTAAAGCCAATTAAATGTCAAGATGGTTGGATCGCATATGCAGGCTATTGTTATCATCTTCATAGAGGACTTAAGACATGGAAGGATGCATTATCATTCTGTCGAAAAGCAGATGGAGATTTAATAAGTATACACAACATTGAAGAATACAGCTTCGTGATTTCTCAGCTTGGTTACAGTATGTATATTCAGAACGCTTTGGCCAAATACGTGTGTATATGTGTATATGTACATATCAAGTAGCTTTGGTTTTTTTTAAAGTAAGTTACTTTTTGCAATTGCAAGCAAGTAAATTTTACTAAAGTCCTTGAATATTTGGATTTGCCCCTGACATGATAAAATGAATATGATAATTGTCATAAATATTACATTCAAAGCAATAGCATATTCCACAACAGAATCTGCCAGCAGTATTAGGCGTGGATTTGAAGGAGGAAGGAATCTTCAGTACTTTCTTTTCAAATCCCAGTCATATCTGACAAACAAAATGTCTAGTGTATGACGTGTCTGTCCTCCCTGATTGGCAAGAAGTGTAATGGAGGGCACATACTTTCTGTTATAGTGTCTCTAAGGCAAGAGTAATTTAAATGTTTAGAAATGAAACTAGCTATTAGATGCTGCTCAGCTGCAGCAATAGTGGAAAAATACAGCTCCAATGAAACCTTGTAGCTGTACACAAACATACTGAATTGGACTGTGGTTATGAATGCTCTCCTACTTCTGCAACTGTACCCTCATACAGCTGTATACTAGATAATCCTGTTCAACAGGCAGGTTCTTTCAAACTAAGTAAGGAATCAAATAAACATTGTGCATTTATGTTCTTAGAATCAACAGACTTTCTGTGGATAGGACTGAATGACCAGAAGACCCAAATGTATTTTGAATGGAGTGATGGAACTTCAGTAAGATTTACCAAGTGGCAACGAGGAGAACCCACACATGTAAATAATAGGCAAGAGGACTGTGTCATCATGAGTGGAGAGGTAAACAAAAGTCACTCCTATGTATTGGGGCAGAGATGTATTTCTCTTGCATTCTGTTTTATATGAAAGACTGTCCATAAGCAAGTTCAGTTTCTTAATCTCTTTTGGGTCATGGACTCATTTGAGAAGCTGATAAAAGTTGTGGCTCTTTTCCACAGGAAAAAAAAGTGTATATAAACATAGCAGTCAAAGTCATGGGGGGGGGAATCGTACATGTTTGCTTTTGGTTCGTAGACTCACTAAAAACCATTCATGGAGAGAGGATCAATGGCCAAAGGTTTAAACCTCTAGGTAAAAGTGGATTCTCCCATGTAACAATTTCCTCTTTTGGTAGCCCAAATTTGTGCAGAACAGCGCATTCCTACAACCATAAGAGCCAAACTTTGTTGTTGTTATTTCCTATCAAGTTGAGTTTAGCTTCTGGCAACTGTGTGAATGAGAAACATCCAAGATTCCAGACTATTATAGATTTACATGTGCCTTATTATGCATAGGATTCCAGCCATGCAATCAATATTCTTGGCATATGAAAAAGTACTTTGAATGTCAACAGTTTTATCCCAATACTATTTAGATATACTTGGAAGTAAGCCCTACCATATTCAGTAAGGCTTACTCTCAATCAACAGTGCATAAAATTTCAACTGTTATCAATTGGTTGAGAGACAACAGTTGAAAGGAAGCTTCTAGTAGCTAAGAATACACTAGCAATTGGATAGGAAATGTCATCAAAATCTGAGAAGTCAGATGGGTTGCTGAGTAAGATGGTGTGGCCAATAGTCTTCTTGCACAGTCTTTTATAATAATTTTTTAAACAAACTCTCAACACTAGCTAAAATAACACACACACTGTATTATACATTTGGTAAAATAAAACAAGAAGCATCATTTATAATGAATATAGAATGTGCCTTTTCCTGTCACTGAATTTACATTGTTAGCTAAATAACTTTTGTAATTTTTCATGAATGTAAATTGGGCCACCTCAGTTTAAAAATCTCAAGCTGAGATAGGTGCAGGTGGAAATTGTTTGCCCACTGGCTTGACAAAAATATCTGCCTCATACTTTTTTATCAATTACCGTACATTGAATTGTGCTGTAGATTTCAGAGACATGCCATTTTGTCTAATTGTCCACTCATGTAAAATTGGAGTGCTTTTCACTGGCATAAAAAACCTCAAATATTGTCCCCCCAAAAGTGTCAAGGTAATGCATCTTTTTCCTGTGATATTTTATACTTCTCTACTTTTCCATGTCCAGAATGGGGACTGGGCAGATCATTACTGTGAAGAAGAACTGGGTTACATCTGTAAAGGAAAACCATTGGCATCTGCTCCTGAAGAAGCTGAACCTGATGATCCAAGCTGCCAGAAAGTAGGTCTATAGAAAAAATTTCTAGATGTTTAATAAAGTTAATTGTACAGATGTTTCTTACTTTTAAAGAGTTTATGAAGACATGCACCATCAATGCTCTTACAGTTTGTCTGCCCATTAATTCAGCTGTACTGTAGTATTGTGAGCCATAGAACGCTTCCCAGTGCCACACTGGCCTTCCTGGGTGCACTCAGCCTCCTTTTCGCCTTCTCAGTAACAAGACAGTTCTGCATTCATCATATTCATCATTATCCCCCTGCCCCCAGCTTCCTCATTTCTTTTGTATTTTCCCAGCTGGTTAAAGGAAATTATGATAGTACTATAGTCTGAGGAATGAGGAGAATAGTGTGCCCTGTACACTGGATGCAGCCCCACTGGGGATGCTGGAGTTCTACCCCTTCCATTGCAAAATAAATTATTCAGTTCTCTCATTTATACTAAAAGTGAAACTAATGTGATTAAGTGTTAGCTGGCACAACCAACAGCTCAACTGCCCAAGGCAAATTTGCACACCTATACTAACTAAAACTGTGCATTTTATAAGCGTCTGAATAGTTCAACATTGAAAAGGGGAGAACAGAATAGAATATTCCTTGAATGTGAATCCCTAGAGGAGCACACCTTAACTTTGAAAACTACAAGTATTTCCCCCCTCTAATTATCTTCATCCAGTGAAGGCTGCTACTTTCCTGCCTAAGATGATCCTATCATGGGGGTTTATTGGCAAGATTTGTTCAGAGGAGGTTTGCCATTACCTTCCCTTGAGGGTAACTTGCCCACAGTCACCCAGGAGGTTTCATGGCTGAGTAGGGAATTGAACCCTGGTCTCCAGAGTCATAGTCCAACACTCAAACCACTATGCCACACTGGCTCCATAGAGCAACATAGAGATCAGCAACCTGGGTATCATGGCTATGTGTGGTGGATGACAGCATAGGAAGTAGTTTCTGTCAGAGAAAGCTGCCCTGCTGATTTTCAAGTTGTTTGACAGCTGGCAGGGAAGCTTTCATTGATGATGCAAAAGTGTTCTTTTCTGTCTCCCAGCTGTCCTAAAAAGTGAACTGCATAGCTGTAAATGAGTATTACATCAGTGTAAATCAGAAAGAGAATTCCAGGCCATGGCTTTTCTGTTACAAATATGCTTTCAAGAAAGAAGACAAAGCTTTTAGATCAGTCCTTGTGGAGTCCTTATAGTTCATCGTGAAGTCTGTTTTAGGCCAATTCCTGGATAAATGGATGTAATTATGCATTGTATAAAATAAAACGGATACTATATTAGTACTGTAGTAACCTATGGCTGCTGGTTCTTTTCCATGGGCAGGGCTGGAAAAGGCATGGTTTTTATTGCTACTTCATTGGACAGAGTGTTATAACATTTTCGGAAGCAAAGACATTCTGTGAAGCAAACAAGGGATTTCTGACTTCTGTGGAGGACAGGTATGCAAAAGATTTACTATAGTTTAAGACAGTAGTTCCCAAACTTTGGTCTTTCGTGTGTTTTGGACTTTAACTCCCAGAAGCCCCAGACAGCTTGGCCAACAATCAGAAATTCTGGGAGCTGAAGTCCAAAATATCTGGAGGACTAAAGTTTTGGAACCACTGGTTTAAGAGAAAATGAACAAAATACATGTGCTTTTGATACTGATAAAAGAATAGCTATATTTAGAAATCTGTCTATATTAGGCAGGAAGGACTAATGTTTGGTGGAAAGTCTAAGCATTGGACCCACATCCGCTGCTGGCCAGAGTAGGCCCCAAATGCTAAATGTGAAATCAAAAATGGCTGCTGGTCCATTCCAGATTCATCTTTTTACATTATGGGTAGGTACACTGTTATTATCAGTAGTGTTCCCATACCAGGTGACACCTGGTGTGGGAGGTAGGGCTTCTGACTCCAGACTTTCAGTGGTGTTTCCAGGGCAGGGGTGGCCCAAAAGGGCCCCACGTGGGGCCTAGGCTGCCCGAAAAGCCTCCATACGGGGCCTAGGTGGCCTGAAAAGGCCCCAAAAGTGTCTGCGGGGCAGGGAGCTGACCTGGTGTCATCCGCCTTCTGGGGTGTCACCTAGTGTGGCCTGCATAACCCCATGACACTACTGGTTGTTGTTATTGTTCTTGTTAACTGTGGTCAACCTCAGTTCATGGTGGCCTCATGGATGAGTTTACCCATTGTCCACCTTTTACAATCAAATTACAATCAAGAGACAAAATGAATTATGCAATAAGGAAAAACTTTTAGCATCTAGAAGAGTTTACCCATTGTGTACTTTTTCATTGATAGGATAAACCCACCATCAATAGGTAGTATGATAGATCTCTTCCTCTGTAGTTCTGATATTATGGCAGTCACATGGCATGAGAGGGCAGGAGGAGGCTGGGGTTGCTTTTACTTCATTTTCCTTCCCTTTTCTATTTCTTCTATTTTAATTTAATGCAATTTTTATTTTATTTTATCATTTTATTGTTGGGACCCCTTGGTTAAGTACGTGAACTCAGCAACTACAGCTGCATCCACACTGCAAAAATAATCCAGATTGACATCACTTTAACTGCCATGGATCCATGGTATGGATTTCTGGGAAGTGTAGTTTTGTGAAACATTTAGCCTTCTCTGTCAGAGAGCTCTGATGCCACAACAAACTACAGTTCCCAGGATTCCATAGCATGGCACCATCGTAGTTAAAGTAGTGTCACCCTGGATTATTTCTAGAGTGCGGATGCATCCTACATGAGAGCTAGTACTTTTTTGGCCAGGCGATCCAGCCCCAACCAGAACAAAGGTGGTGGGACATCAGTCCAAGCCTTAATGCCATCCAGACTGTGAACATTACATCAAGCAAACATAAGGGAGAGAGGAGGAAGAAGAGGGAGGGATGGCGGAAGAAGGCAGTGTTTTATGCTCATGCAAGAAAGCAGTCCAGTTCATCAAAAAGGAGAAAACTCAGCAAACAAGTCTAGCCTTTCAAGGGGATGGGGTAGGGTGAGGGTGAAAAAAGTCTGACTTTTGAAAAGCATCCGTGCCCTGGGTAGGAAGGCCAGCTTAGTGAGGCAGTCCAGAAGAGCAATTTCAGGACCATGGATCATGAAAGCAGCATAATTGCACTAGTCCACTGAAGTCTGATAGTGATTGTTTTCAAACTGCTGTGTTCCCATTAGCTTCAACAATGTGATTGTTCCAAGACACCAGGCTGGTGTGATAATGTCTTGTATGTTTGTTTGGTTGTTGTTGTTTTTTAATAAAACATCTCCATGCATTTGTTTATATTTTCTACTTTTAAGCTTAAGTTTTCGACTTGACATAGACTTATATATGTGAGTTCTGACATAAATATTTCTATGTCAAACTAATCTTTAGTGGTGCTCAAAATATGGAGACATATTGCTTAGTGTCCTTGAAGTGCAAGCACTCCTCTCTTACTTCTGTGCTTCATGAATATGCTAGGCTCTGCATTCTGAATATATGAGGATTGGACCATGCTAAATATTCAGTTTCAGTCCAAAATCCAAAATGTTAATAAAACCTGTGTGGTTGTAACACATTTATTACCTCTTCCTCCCCCTAGATATGAACAAGCCTACTTAACTAGCCTAATTGGACTGCATTCTGAAAGATATTTCTGGATAGGCCTTACAGATGTGGAGCAACCAGGGACGTTCAACTGGTCCAATGGAGATAAAGTTCTCTTCACTCACTGGAATTCAGAAATGCCTGGTATGCACTCCCAAAGTTTACAAGAATAATATATGATTGCAAAAAGCCTTTCAAGACTTAGGGGAGAGGTATATGAAGACAACGTAAGTGTAATTAATATCTCAAACTTGTATCTGTAACTTGTATCTTAACAAGGGCAACGTCCTGGCTGTGTGGCCATGAGAACAGGAACTGCAGCTGGATTATGGGATGTTGTGAAATGTGAGGAAAAGGCAGCTTTCCTCTGCAAACAATGGGCAGAAGGTGTGACACCTCCTCCTGTCCCACCAGTAACTGTCCCACCCCCATGCCCTGAAGGATGGAGCCCCAGTCCAACTCGGAATGTATGCTTCAAAGTAGGTATACAATTTTTTGAGGCACAGTAATTCCTTTTTCACACAGTGAAGCAAAGATGGAAACCTGGAATCTAGAAATGTGTACCAGGTCAAGACTTTGTTCAGATGATTATTAGGCAGTTTAGCAACAACATTATTCATGTTGGACCAATTGAGGGGACATCATATTTGACAACAGTATCAGGCGTATGGGTATATTTGACGTGTTACTGCTTCTTTGCAAGCTTCTATGTTTAGGAGTGCTGTGATGCGCTTAAGCATAATGTAGAAGGCAAAATACTAATATATAAATGGATTAATTACTACAAAAATCAGCTGGAACATGATAGCCCTTTAAATATATACATAATTATTTTTGTAGTACAGATCTTTAACCAAAAATGAAACCCATATTTGTATAGCTTAACATAGACGTGTTTCAAATCTAACTTCACACTGAGGAAGTTAAGAGTTATCCTTTGCCTAATCACATCACTGTATTTATTTATTACTTCAAATTGATCCAGAAACATTGCTGTGGCCCCATTTTGTGGCTCATACAGATATCTTTGGAGCATGTATGTTACAGAGCACACTACAACCCAAGAAAAATTGTAAATTTCCAAGAGAGGTAATTTATTGAGGATCAGCTTTTTTTAGTAAAATATGTTTTTATGCCTTTAGAGATTTGTTGATAAAAAATATCACGCGAAAACATGGTTTGAAGCACGAGATTTTTGTAAAGAAATTGGAGGAGACCTGGCTTCTGTTCATAATAGAGAAGAGCAAAACATACTACACTCATGGTAAGTTTCACAAAATGCTTATTCCCTTAAATAATCTTAAGGAGTCTCTTACTAAGAGTTAGGTAAGCATTTATCTTCATCTTCTGAGAATTCACAATTAATCACACACATAAGCAGCACAACACTGAGTATATGGATTCAGTAATATGTTCCATTGTATTTAGTTCAATTGCAGTTGAAGATAATAGTCCACAGTGATTGTTGCGATAATGGGGTGATGATGATTCTTAAGGAAACTCAAACTACCTCTTAAATCATAAATTAGCCCTCAATATAAATAATAACCATCATGATGTATGAAAATAGCAATAACAACAGAATGGTTGGAGCCACTTGTTATTTATATACAAAAGTAATCCTGAATAGGATTGCAATTCATATGTCAGGGCAAGAAGATTTGTCTAGTGAGGGGCATAAGAACTCTCAGCAAGATTTTTTTTAAAGTCTTTGTTGGATACAGTTAATATTAAAAGTGAAATCTCAAAACAATTTTGCTCAGAGGTAATTAACCTAATCTATTACCTGTACTAGATTTTGGTTTTCTTCATTTTGCAGAGAAGTAAATGTTACTAATTTCAGTGGGTCATAATCTCAAGAAAATGGATAATGTTCATAAAATGCTTTATCTATTTTAAAATTCTAAGGGTCCTTTCACACTATGGAAATAAACCATTTTTTCCCATGACGTTCACACACACACTGACCACAATGGATGCAGTTTGCAGGGGGGGGGCAAAAAACACATTTAAATCAGTGCATTTGGCACCAGCCCCCTTAGTGGTTCTTTTTAAAAGAGCCACAATAATCTGCATCTTTGGTAGTGTGAGTGTGCTACCGAATCAATTTGGATCGTGCTACATCATTCCCAGAAATGGAGGCGCCTCCATTTTAAATTGATGTGGTGGCAAATGTTAATGGCAACAGGGTTAAAATGCACAGAGAGATTTGATCACGGTAAATGTAGTGGGAACACCAAACCGATTCTGAATTGATTCTGGATCAGAGCAGAGATGTGAATCTCTTTGTTCAAAAAAGTAAGTTTGAATGACTCCTAAGTTTCACAAAGCACACCTGCCATTTACCTTTTTTCTGGAATCAGCACCTTGAATCCAAATGTGTTAGTGATCTAGTGAAAGGAAATTCCCAAAATTATGATAATGATGGGACCCAGTGTAATTTTCCATTGCACAACCAGATGTGCACAACCGAATGTGCAAGAGATAGTATGTGTATGC
>CM034710.1:103419640-103433624 GCA_020142125.1 Phrynosoma platyrhinos
CAACAATCTAAGATATGCAGATGACACCACAGTACTAGCAGAAAACCTTACAGATCTGCGACATCTATTAAGGATGATCAAAGAAGAAACTGCTAAGGCAGGCTTAATCTTGAACAAGAAAACAAAAATAATGACCACCGAGCATCTTCACAAGTTCAACCTAGACCTAGAGGGAAGTAGAAAGAGAGGAAGGCCACTTGCTAGATGGATGGAGTCTATTAAAGAGATCATGAGTATGAGTTTTCAGGAGTTGGCCAAAGCAGTGGACAACAGGGGGTCTTTGAGGTGTCTCATCAGCAGGGTTGACATGACTCGAGTTTGACATGAAGGCAGCTAACAACAACAACAAAAATATAAAAATGATTTTATGTAGCTAAATATTTCTCTCAGATATATAGCATATACTACCAGTATGTGAGCAAATATTAGTAGATAACTGAAAACTAGTGCTGCACAATTTTTTACCTTCATTCTGGGGATGAAGATTGTGATTGTGAATGGGGCCAAAATCCCCATAATTTTTTTTCTGCTAGGTGAGAAAGACAGTGGTGTCACTGGGAGGGTGCAGTGGTTCAGACCACACCAGGTGACACTACAGAGGGGGTTGTCATCCAGTGGAGTAGTACACCTCAGGGGGAGTGGGTGGCTGCCTTCTGGGTTGTGTTGGTTTTACTTTGATTGTTTTAATATTGTCTTAGTTTAATTTATTTTTAAGGGGTGGGGTGAGTGCGTTGGGGAGAGTAATTTGATTGATGTGTTTTACTCTGTATCGTTTTAACTTATTGTACACTGCCCCGCTTGCTTAGCAGAGGGGCGGTTTAAAATTATTATTATTATTATTATTATTATTATTATTATTATTATTATTATTATTATTATTATTATTGGGTCCCACAAGGTCATGGTCATGTGGGACCCAGAAGGCCAGGGGGTGAAGTGGTTGCATTCTGGGTCCTGCACAGTCAGGGCCATGAGGGACTAGGAAGTCTGGGGGGGGGGCTGCTTGGAAGGCCAGGGCAAGTGCACCCTCACCTTGTTGCCGCAGTGCCAATTTACATGCCACGACAGCAAGGGGAGGGAAGTGCCCTGTGGCCTTGTCCTCAGAAGCCCTGCCTCCCTGCACCAGTTGATGTCCCAGGTTGAGGACACCACTGGTGAGAGAATTACACAGCATTGCTTGTTCTGATGGAAAGATCCTACTGAAAGTCACATGAAGGCCTTTTCAGAATGAACACGAAATCATTTTGACAGATTTGACAGATTTTGACATTTTGAAAGATCCTGCTGAAAGTCACATGAAGGCCTTTTCAGAATGAACACCTGAGATCATTTTGAAAGCAAAATACTGAACCTGAGGTGTCCTGCGAAAAGTATATGTACTGCTACTAAACCATGACCATGTTGATAAGCAAAGTATACAAAAGGACATTGGTTTTTTTTCCTGTTTTAGTGTTATCTGCTGCTTTTATTTCAAAATCTAGTCAAAGCAATGAAAACATGAAACAAAGTCTATCATGACCTGGCTTACAGTCAGACAGCCCATCTTTGTAATTTATGATAACCTAGCATAAGAGTTTAGAAGTTTCCTCCAGACCACATAGCCAAAGTCACTTCCATACACTGAATACAGAATGTAGGGACCAGAGGCATTACAAATACACTATAATGGGTTTATTATTTATATGAAGTCCATTTGTTGTGAATGCTTTGATTGTGAGTTCCTGCATGGCAGGGGATTAGACTAGATGGCTCTTGGGGTCTCTTCCAACTCTATGATTCTATGAATATATACTCATCCATCTACATTTGCAGCTTTGACTTTTGCACATTTGATTATTCATGGGTTTCATTAATATGTTCTTTCTAGGAATATCTAGGTCCTCCAGTGCAACTTTAACTAAAAATCACACTGAAGGACCTAGAGTTTCCTAGAGAGAACACATTTGTAGCTCCTCCAGCACAATTCTATGGTTAATGTCTGGCAGATGTTGACTAAAGAGTTGCACTGGAAGACAACGAGATTCCTAGAGAGGTGTTCTCTCAGGTAATAATGTAGTGTTTTTGTTATTTGCATTTTTTTCCACATTCAAACTAGGGGTCCTGTGTCCCTAACCTCAGGAAATGTGGGGGATGAATGTAGTACTTATTATCTGTGCAGTGTTAGTAAAAGAGAATATAATGTTGGTTGGTGAAATTTGGGTGTTGTGGAATGATGATTGAGGGATTCTGGGCACTCTTGTTTTGCAAATTACTTTTCTACCTAAAAACATCTTGGTAATGAAATGACAGCCTCTCTCTCTCTCTCTCTGTATTTGAGAATACACACAAACATAACATACACAAGTCATTGTCAGACCACTGCTCTAATAGTTTCTTTTCTGATTACTGCTACTGGCAGTTTTAGGAAAATAATGTGTAACTGATTTTTACTTCTCTATTTATAGGTTGACTTTCAATATGGATATGACTGGTCATCACTTTACTCGGATAATAAACCAGGTTGCAAAGTAATTTACCGTTATTATGGAAGCTGGATAACTTTCCTATGTGAAACTTTGCGAAAATGGATTTGCCAAATAAAAAGAGGTAGGATGACTGTCCAGTTTTTATTAAACAAAAACATCATTTGCTAGAATCTTAACATTTCCACAGTCTTTGAGTCTTTTCAGAGAAAGGAGATGAAAAAATTGTAAAACTTTAAGAGTTCTGTTGACTCTCACCATACCATTTCTATGTACAAAATGTTAAAATGTGGTAATTGTAGCAATATAAAATGTTATAAACTTTTCTTTTTATGAATTACTGTTTGTAAAATGAAATAGATTGAACTTGGTGATTTTATAACTAATAAATCTCTTTCATCAGTTAAAATCTCCCCATGGTACAACTTGCTTAAAGACCTTCCAGGCCCAGAAGACATGTTTAAAATTGAAAAGTTTTGTCTAAGAAGGGAGATAATACTAACAAGGTTTCAGCTAATGCCTTCCACAGTCCAAGACAGCCAATTAGTGAATCTCCCTTATGACCTACACTACTGCTGCTACAGTTTGGATGAAAATGAGGACCTCCCTCACTGTTTGCTTATGTGTCCATTGTCAAAGGGAATTAGAGCAAATACCTTGTAGGGTTGCGATCTAATAAAAATAATTGGTCTGTCCACCAAAAAATAAAATTGTTGCTTTTTAATAAAGATTCTAGCATTGCTAGAAGAGCTGCAACTTTCTTAATGGCATTAGCTAAAGCCTGTGCAAGTTACTATGAGGCATCCCCCAAGTCTGAGGTTTTATTGCTTTATGCCCTTATTTTGTATGTCCTGTACATTTAATTCTTACTAACAAGTTTAGTCAAATTAGAAATGGCATTTGAAATTTTATATTATACATTATATATTTTTATATTTTAATTGTTTGATATTTTTACAATCCCTTTGTTTTATATTTTGATAACTAATAATTATTAGCAATTAAAATTGAACTGAACTATAAATAATATTTATTTGATTTTTCAGGTACAACCTTGAAAAAAGAACCAAGAGATACTTTTGGTATGTTGGATGATTTCATATAAAATATTATAATGTATGTAGTGTGTACTGAAACTTATAATAGCAATCTATACATGTTATTTCTTTTTCATTTGCAGAATATTCTTTCAAAAAGATTGAAGATGGCTGGATTTCATATGGAAGCAATGAATATTATTTGAGTAATATCACTTTGCCTGCAGAAAAAGCCCAAGAATTTTGCAGGAAACATGGTGGTGGTCTCACAATAATTGAGACTGAAACTGAAAGAAAGTTTTTGTGGAAATATGTAAGAAATACACACAGCATTCAATCAAATATACCTTGGTTTCAGAAAAGAGACAAATTGTTTGAGGATGGTAATTTCTGTTGCAGATAGTGACAAAAGACATGAGGCAGTTAGAAACTTGCAAGAATTAAGCTCTGGCTAGAAGCGGGTCAGAACCCTGCTGTCCACATGGCCTGCTCCCAAGGCAGGCTGTGGAGGCAGGAACTAACCAGTGCCACTAGGAGTTGGATTATCCTGGCTCCTTTTTTGCTGCGGCCCTAAGGACCAGAACATAGCTTCCAGCTGCTTTGGAAGTGTGCGTCATGTAATTGGCACACCTTCAATGCGGCCATAAACTGCTTTATTTGGCCCATCTGCTTCACCCCATATTACTGTAGCATTAAATAGTTATTAGGATGTGTAAGGATTGCCAAAGGGGGAAAATATATACTACACCTTATCAACCAGCATCATGGATTTGGGTTGGTTATCCACTGTCATACAAGGTGTCGTAATGTTTGAACCTGATCCTGAATAGACGCACTAGATTGTGTGATATCTCAGCTTCTACAATACAACTGTACATGTTGTGCTGATGTTACAACATATGAATATTATATGATGTTACAAATATATGAACAGAGTTGCAATACCATATTACATTATTTCCCAATTATGGAAATCATGGGGTAGGTTGGGAAAGATCTGACCTTTATCCAGGAAGGGGAGGGATAGCCGGACCCCTGGTGCCCCAACCTGAGGATGTAATCGGAGCATCCACCATTGCACATGGCGGACACTCCGATGATGTCTATCTGGCTAAGCGTCTAGACATGCTGAGCCAGAAGGAACGCAGAAGAGGCACCCGGTGTCTCTTCCGGTGCCCCTTTTGGATCCTCTGAAAGGAGCTCTATTTTAGCGCTCCTTTTCAGAGGTGCCATAATGGTGGATAGGGGCTGAGGCTTGGGGCAGCCTCAGTCCCAATCCACGGCTTCTAGGGGCAGCCCACGGCTACCTGTCTGTAGAGGCCCAGTTTGAGCAACCTAGGTATTAGGCCATCACTAAATCCCCCCCACAACATCTGTGGCAGCCTTCTTTTAAAGTGGGCATCTGTGCCAATTGTTTTCATTAACTGAATAGCAATCATTTCATAAAACTGTATTTTAAAACTACATTTGGATGTCATTTATTTAATCTCAGCATAGAGCTCCATATCACACAGTTTCATTAACTCATGCCCAACACTGTGGTCTCCGTTTCATGGTTTATGTATTTGGTTTATTTGCAACACTCTCACAATCCCCCCCCATAACACACACACACACACACACACACACACACAAACTGGATTAAGGGAGACAGAGATAAACACAGAGAGACTCCTAATTATGAAAAACAATATAATGTTTTGAACAAATTCAAATTACTTAGACTTAAATCATATACCCATCTCACCGGGAATGAACTCAGTGAAAACTATGGGACTTTTTTCTGCATAGGTATGCACAGAATTAAACTGTTACCATCCAACCTAAGTAGAGTAATGGGCTTTATACTCTGCTTTGCAACTCAGATTAATTATTAAACAAGAAAAATATTTGAGCTTCTAGAAAGTAAGAAATGCATTCTGTGGTCAGAATATGATTTTCACACCAGTGCATTCTATTCTATTCTATTTTGAGTTTTTTTTCTTTTTATTGTAAATGCAAACAAAACAAAAAAGGCTGGAATCCTGTTAGTTAGTCCCAACTAGAGTAGACCCATACAATCACCCCAATTTTATATTAATGTGTTTATATTGATGTGTTTTGTGCATTTTGGTTGTCCAATAAAGATATCACTCTTTTATGGATATTAAATTTTGGTTTACTTTGCTATATGGCCAACACTGACTATAGTGAGCCTAAATATGTTTTTAAAGATTTATATTCAGGATGCCATGTGTACCTTACCAAGTTTCATTGAATCCAAATTAGCTTAATTCTAAATAGACAAGCACAACAAGAAAAATATGGAAAATTCTTTCCAACATTACAGCCTCCTTCCTGCATTGGCTGGTTGATGAGTTCTGTAATTTTTCCATAATTACATTTACCTGGAGAAAAGCTGATTAATTTATATTAAAGTTATATGACACCTCATTTTATCCTTGTAAGCCACCCCAATTGCACTGCAGAGGGGCAGGATAGAAATAAACTTCTTTATTATTATTATTATTATTATTATTATTATTATTTACCTCAATGCATTTATTTTCCTCTCTTTCTCTCTCTCTCTTGGTATATTTTAGAATTACTTTTATGGATCTTTCCATAGCCCTTATATTGGTTTAATTTTGGGTCTGGATGGAAAGTTTAGGTAAGTGAACAATACATAGATTTATATCTATATTTCTTTGTAGCAGTATTTATTTTTTAAAATGAAAAGATTTTTACATAAAGAAATTGCAGTGTAAGGCTGACATAATATGAAAAAATCACTGACAACAATTCTATCCTCATTGAAAGCCTTGTGAATATGCTTCAAAGGGGCAGATGAGGAGGAAAAACCAGGCCAATCCTTTGTTTTCCCAAATCGGATGGGACCCCCACCTTCCACATGGCCCATTCCCAAAGTGGACTGAACACCCATCCGCAATCCACACCATGGGGCATCAAGCTGTGCTGCTCAGTTGTTGTTTTTTAACCTTCCCACTTTGCATGCATACCATTGCATGAACACATCCCCTGTGACTACCAATTACCTCCTTCCTCCTCCACAGCTGACATCCTGTTGGATGCCCCATATGACCACTCACACAGTGAGTGACATACCACCAATAGAGTGCATCAGTGCTCCCAGTGACACACTGGCAAAACACAATCATGGAGCCTCTCCATGCATAGAGTCATAGAATAGAATTATAGTATCTTAAGAGTTGGAAGAAACCACAAGGACCATCCAGTCCAACCCCTGCCATGCAGGAATCACAATCAAAGCACTCCCGACAGATGGCCATCCAGACTCTGTTTAAAAGCCTCCAAAGAAGGCGACTCCACCACACTCCAAAGGACTGTGTGCTACTGTCAAACAGCTCTTACTGTATATATATATTTACGTGGAATCTCTTTTCCTGTAGCTTACATTCATTGTTCCAGGTCCTATTCTCTGGAGCAACAGAAAACAAACTTGCTTCATCCTCAATATGAAATCCCTTCTTTTTTTTTAATTAATTAAAAAAAGTTTTTAACAATCATTCAAAATGTTACCATTCATTTACATTCATCATCATACACATTCATAACCACATAAACACATAAACAATCCAATTTGATATAGTTTTCCTACTATTACATTAACTTCCTTAGTATTTACCAATTTTTCCAGAATTAAATGAAACCTTATACTTACACCATACATTGCATTACAAATATAGTTCCTATTTTACCATTAATCCTCATATTTTCTTTGATTTATTCCATCTGTAATATCTATTTGACTCAATATAGCATATTAGTTATTAATCACGTTAATAAAAAAGTTTAAGAGACTTTCAATTAACATCAATTTTCCAATATTTCTTTCAAGGTAACCATTCTTCCTCCATCTCTTCCTTTATTTTATCCTTCATTAGTGTGGTTATTACAGCAAGTTCCATAGCTTCCCTCATCCTACTCTCCTACTACTTTATTGATGGTATTCTAGGTTGTTTCCAATATTTGGCGTAAACAATTCTTGCTGACGTAACCATATAATGAATCAATCGCCTATACTTCTTTCCAACTCTAGTTCTATCAAATTTGTCATATTTAATAGGAAGAACATTAGATCTAATGGAAATTTGTTTGTAATATCTCCAATATCATATTTTGAATCAATTTCCAATATCTTCGAGCTTCTTTACACTCCTACCATAAATGGTAAAAACATCCTGATGTCTTCTGGCACTTCTAACATTCCTCGGTACCTGATTTATAGATTTTATTAATTATCACTTGAGACAGATACTAACGGTATAACATCTTAATGCAATTTTCCTTATAATCCTGACATAAAGTGAAACCATTGGTATCACACCATGCTTTGTCCCATTTCTCCAACTCTATCCTTTCCCCAATGTCCTGTGCCCATTTAATCATTACATGTTTAACTCTTTCATTCTCTAAATCTCTTTCTTTCAAGATGTTATAATATTTAGAAATATATCCTTTCTCCTTATCTTTATCTTTATTTAACATAATCTTGTCTAACTCCGATCCTTCATCTGTAATTCCCCTATTTCTCTTGTCTGATTTATAACATTCTTTCAATTGTCTATATAGGAACCAATTTTTCTTTACTGCCTTATCTAATTGTTCTTCTGATTTCATCTCACCCTCATTTTTTCCTTTCCACTCTAACAAATCTTTATATGTCAGCCATTAATGTCAAACTAACTGGATGATAATTGTTGGGATCCCACTTTCCCCCCTTTTTGAAGATGGGGGCAACATTTGCCCTCCTCCAGTCTGCTGGGACTTCTCCTGTTCTCCAGGAGTTTCCAAAGATTACTGCCAATGGTTCTGAGATTACATTTGCCAGTTCTTTTGATATCCTTGGATGTAGTTCTAGGATGGAGACTTAAATTCATTTAGGTTAACCAGGCATTTCTGTATTTCCTCTTTACTTATTCTACGCTGCATTTCCCCTATCGTGTCCTTTGCTCCATTTTCCTCAGGTTCAGCACCTTTTTCCTTTTGTGTGAAGACTGAGGCAAAGAAGGTGTTGAGTAGTTATGCCTTTTCTCTGTCCCCTGTTAGAATTTTTCCATCTTCTCTGCGCAGTGGCCCTACCATTTCCTTCTTCTTTCTTTTGCTACAGACACACCCCAAAAAGCCCTTTTTATTGTTTTTAACCTCTCTGAGCTCATTCTGTGCTTCAGCTTTAATGACTTTACCCCACATGTGCTAGCTATTTGTTTGAATTCCTCTTTTGTAATTTCCCCCTTTTCCCATTACATCTCCTATTTAAAACTTAGGGGCAGGGGTAGGCAACCTTTCCCCTTTAAGGGCTGAGGGACTTCAGATCCCAGAATCCCAGGAGCTATTGGCCAACATGGGACCATTGGCCAACATGGCTGAGGCTTCTGGGAGCTGAAGTCCCTAGGCCCTTAAAGGGGAAAGGTTGCCTACTCTGCTTAGGGGGGTTGCAGACTGCCAGAAATAGTGCAAATTGAGTCCACATTTAGGGTTAGGGTTACTGCTAGGGAATCATGGGATCTGTTTTTCCCCCCTGAGACACTGATCCTAGAGAGCTCTGGTTCCACAATAAAATACAGTTCCCATGATTTCCTAACCCTAACCCTAACCCTAACCCTAAAAGTGGACTCAATTTGCACTATTTCTAGCAGTCTGCAACCCCCCTTAGTTCAGTTGAAAAGTTCTTTAGTCATCCATCGCAGTTTCTTGAGACATCACCCATTTTTCCTCTTCACTGGAACAGTTTGAGATTGTGCCTTCAGTAGAGACCTGCCATGTTTGTCGTATTTTCGCATCATGGGGTGTTGATAGATTGATGGTTCAATGGATAGTGGTGCAGCTGGCCATTCGTGCACCTGTACACACATATGAAAAACCAATATGGCAACCAATGGCATTGACAGCTGCTTCTCACTGCTCCATACTGCTTCTGTATACTGCCTGGGCTTTCCCACATTCCTGCACTCATGTTCAAACAGCCGATGTTTGAAATGGGATGAAACTAGTTTATTCTGCCAGTGCAGACAATCCTTAAGAGAACCAAGAGCATTCACATTAAATCAATTATGCAATGGTGAGTCATAATGTAAATCTCATGCATTTGCTCTAGGTAGGACCAACACTTGAATTTAGGCCATAATGAGTTCCTTGCTAGTTCTTGAAATGGCACATTTTATCACTTCAGTCTTGGGATTATCACACTGGTCTTGCAATCTAGGGGCTATGCAGATGGGTGGCTCTGGGCTACCCCTGCTAGTGGCAGATCGGGGCCATGAAGAAGGAAGCTTTCTTCCAGTAGGCTTCCTAATGGACAAGTGAGGTGGATCACCACATCTAGTGGGAAGGAAATAATCTATCAATTTTCTTACATAGAATCATAGAACTGAAGAGACCACAAGGGCTATCCAGTCTAATCCACCAGGGCTCATACCAATTTTAACTCTGAAATGGGAAATAGGGAAATAACTAGCTGGGAAAATACCAAACAGTGGAATTTGTTATCTCAGGATGCTGGATACTATTTATTTCTCTTTTTTATATTTTGTATTATATTTTATATACATTTCAGGATCAATAGCCCTCATGTAATGTTGTACAACAACAACAACAACAGCAACAACAACAAACAGTAACAGAAATAAAAAATACCCATTCTCAGTCTGGCTGAAAGTGCAATCCACAACTAGTGGGTTATTCCCTCATACCAGCTGATTGAGGTAGAGTCCCCAAATTCTAAATCAGTTTCAACTATTGACTCCTCTTGATCTCACCTCAGTTATTATTTTCTTGACTTGCCAAACAGTTGATCCTTGCTAATTCTCTTCCTGATTCTTAAATTTCTTAGTAAAAAAAATACATATTAAATGGGCAATATAGATCTATAAATAGAATTTGAAATGGCTATTGCCCAAGAAAAAGAAAAGCCGCAAGACCAAAGTGGAAATGGAGAGGAACCCTGTTTGCCCTCTGGGAAAAATAAATGGCAAATGGAAGGCAAAACAGTGTTTAAAGTCTCCCCCAAGTTTGAAAGTACAGAGGTCCTAGTGCAGGGGTAGACAACCTTTTTGAGCCGGGGGCTGGGTTGCTGCCCCTCAGACAATTGGGGGGCCGAAGCACCAAAAATAAATAAATAAATAAATAAATAAATAAAATTTAATTTTAAAAAATATTAAAAAATATGCATGCACACTCTCTCAGCCCCAGAAAAGCCATAGCAAAACCCCTGTGGAGAATTTGCCAAGAAAACCCCAAGAACAAGTAATAACAGCAATAATCAATATCATCATGGCAGGTGGCAGCGGCGGCGGCGGTGGCAGGACCAGCCTGGGGCTGGTCCAAAGGCCTCGGCGGGCCGCATCCGGCCCCCGGGCCTTGGGTTGCCTACCCTTGTCCTAGTGGGTGAGAAAAATGATCAAGACAATTTAAAGGTTCATTTGGCTGCTAAGCAACATGCCTCTGAACCAGTAACAAAAGTAACATTATAGAATATATTTCAGCTAGTGAAAGTGAAACAGAGTGGCAGTCACCACAGCAGCAAGCCAATGTGGCCAGACCCAGGGAAAATAATTTAGAAAATGATAGGAAACCTAAAAGATAAAGTAAACGACAAAATAAACTTTAAAGTCTTACCAGAAAAATCTGTCCAACAAAGAAATGGATGTATAGAAATTGTTGGCAAGATTGCGGTCTCTGGGCACCATTTTGAATCTATGTATTTTGAGCAAATAGGCAGAGCAGAAACAGACTATTCTCCTGTTTCATTTATGAATTTTATGATTAATGATCACTCAAAATACATAGCTTCATTGTAATTTCCCACTCCCTCTTCTTCATTATTTCATTAGATCCCTTCTGCATAGATTTGATGACAGCATATTTCATTGTACATCATTCTATAGAATGGAAACAGAAAGCCATTCTTAATATAATGCTAACAAAATAAAAACTGTCTTTTAAAAGCCTTATAGATATATAGGAGAGAAAATAATCACTTGGTGGTAATAAATAGCAATAAACTAAATATTTTACAACTTGTTCTCCTTTAATAATACCTCATAATATTCTGATAGCTTTCTTTACCATCTTGTTTACATTATTTCAATTAATTCTGCCAGGGAATTCAAAGTTGTCAACTTTTTTTTTCCTGGGAGGGCCAGTGTGGCTTTAATCATGAATGGAAGGTATTAATTCAAGAGTTAAATCTTCTCCCAAACTAGACTTTCCTTGGATAAAAGAGAAAATATACAGAAACATCAAATGTAAATATAGTGGCCTTCCCATCAGTGTGAGAAAAAAAAAAATAAGCCCCATATTATTCAATGGGCAGTGATGTGTGTATGGCTGCATCAATGTAGCTATGTGCATGTGCTGCCATTGAATATTATGAGTTATGCCATGTCATGGACACTCCAGCTTGTGGATGGCTAGGCTGCTGATGTGGTGGGCTCACTGTATACTTATCGTAGATAAACTTTTAATAACATTGTTGTGTCCAATATTGTTGTGTAATTTTCTTTAGCTGGATAGATGGTTCTCCCGTGACATACGTATCCTGGTCCCCTAATCAACCCGACTTTGCAAATGAAGATGAAAATTGTGTGGTGATGTATTCTTACACAGGCAAGTAGAATAAATGTGGACCATGTTAACCTTTTCGGTATGTATATATGCGGAAGTGGAGCAAAGCATTAATAGATATATAGAAAATCTATTACACAATAGGTTGATTCCCTATTTGCTCATGCTTAGGGGAGAAATTAGTGGAACAAAAGCAGATGGGGCAAAAGGAGCAGCCAGAGGCCATTTCTGCCTTGATCATTTTGGGACCATGGCAACCACATGTCCTGAACTGGTTGCCAAAAAGGAGCAGTTTTTGTCCATTCCTTTTTGGCCTGGCTCTTCCACGTTGGGCTGGCTTCCAGCCATGTTTGGGGCATTCCTTCTGTAAACACCATGCCCCCAATGCAGCCCAGCAGCAGCCCTTTTTATAACCTAAGGCCCATCTGTTTTGGGCCTTAGGTTAAGTATAGTGGGCCCTTGGTATCCATTGGGGTTTGGTTCCAGGAACCCTTGGATACCAATATCCTTGGATGCTCAAGCCCCATTAAATACAATGGCATAGTAAAATGGTGTCTCTTATAGAAAATGGCAAAATCAAGGTTTGCTTTTGGAAATTTATATATATAATTTCAAGACACAGATGCCTCAATCTGTGGATAAGGAATACAAAGAGAAAACTGTATGACTGTTACGTAGATCCATTAAAATAAGTTAGGCTTTAATTTTAATTTAAACTGATTTTAATAAATCTGCTCTATATGTGATGAAATCTGGAACTGGATGCATATGTGTACATTGAAAGGATAGAAAATCTTTGCCTATCCTCAAAGAGTCTTGTGGCATCTTAAAGTCTTAAACCTCATATTTAGCATAAGCTTTCATAAACTGTAGTCCTATCCACCCTCCAATATGTCACATCATATTATGGCTGGAACCTTTTTGGCCACCTGTGTCAGATGAACTAAAGAGGATTTTTTCCCCAGGGTCACATAGTTATAATTATAATTATAGCTCACTTTTCCTCCAGCATGGATCTGATCACATCTGACTTATAGCCATGTTAATAGAAAGCTTTCATGGATAGTAGCCCACATTCCAATTGAACTGCTGCAATCCATATTGACATAATCAACTTTAGTGCTGACCAACATATGTCAACAGATATGGAAAACAAAGAGATGGCCAACAGATTGGAAGCACTCAATATACATCCCCATCCACAAAAAGGGAGACACAAGAGACTGCAGCAACAGTAGGATCATAGCACTGATCTCCCACACAAGCAAAATTCTGCTCAAAATTCTGCAACATAGACTCCAGCCATACATGGAGAGAGAAATCCCAGAGGACCAAGTAGGGTTCAGGAAAGGAAGAGGCACTAGGGATCACATTGCAAACATATGATGGCTAATGGAATGCACCAGGGAATTCCAAAATAAAATCAGCATGTGCTTTATAGACTATAGCAAAGCCTTTGACTGCATGATCATGAAAGGCTATGGAATGCCCTTAAAGACATGAGAGCGCCAACACATCTGATAGTCCTGATGAGGAATCTGTACTCAGGACATGAGGCTACTGTCAGAACAGAAAGCAGAGAAACAGAATGGTTCCCAATTAGCAAAGAAGTCAGACAAGGTTGCATACTTTTCTATTCAACTTGAATGCAGAACATATTATATGAAAAGCAGGCTTGGACACAGAAGAAGGAAGAATGAAAATAGGAGGAAGGCATATCAACAATCTAAGATATGCAGATGACACTATAATACTAGCAGAAAACCTCACAGACCTGGAACACTTGCTAAGAAAGATCAAAGGAGAAAGTACAAAGGCAGGCTTAATGTTGAACATAAAGAAAATAAAAACAATGATCACCGAAGACCTTCACAAGTTCAACCTAGACAATGAAGAAAT
>CM034710.1:103433724-103481006 GCA_020142125.1 Phrynosoma platyrhinos
CCATGGGTTGGATCAACTCGAGGGCAGTTAACAACAACAAAAGTGCACTTTATCCTCCGACATACCATATTCATATTATGGCCAGAACCTTGTGGCTGAATTAAGCCAATTGGGGTAGAAATCGAAGTTTTTTTCCAAATTCACATAGGACATAAGAGAACATAGGCAAAATCTGCCAACTCTAAACAGCCGAGCTTTCCAATGCCTCGTTTCATCTGCAGGAAGTGTGTATATTGTTTGCCTTTAAGTTGTTTCCAATTTATGGTAACTTTAAGACACACCCATCACAAGATTTTCTTGCATGTTTATTCAGAGGGGGTTTGCCATTGCCATCCTCTGAGGCTGAGTGTGATTTCCCCAAGGTCATCTAGTAAGTTTTCCTGCTCCCATCATTGTTGGTGCTAATGTAACTTTATTGGCATATTGCACTAACAAGGTTTCAGTCTATGTGTGCAAAAGATTACACAGTCTTACAGACTAAAGATAGTATAGATATATTTTAAAACCATTGAAATCCATGTGATTATAAAAAGTTTACACATATAAATCTGATCATTTATCATTTTTATATGCTCCTTTCCTTCTAGCATGGGTATTATGGCAGCACAGACAGTATCCATAAGGATTTTCCATTACAAACACTGACTAGACCTAGTTCTACTTCAGGCCACAACTTGCAATTATTAACATGTATATCATAGAAAGCAAGTGTGATGCTATACACATGATACCTGTATGGTTTTTGTTGTTGCTGCTCATGTTGCTATTATTATTGCATCAGTAATATATACTTGAAACACTATTGATCCTCTTTTGTGAGGAGGAGGAGGTGGAGGAAGAGGAATAATTTTAAACTTGCCAGTTGATTAAATATGTTTCTATTCAGGTTTATGGAATGATATAAATTGTGGTGCTGAGAATGGCTTTATTTGTGAAAGACACAATAGTTCTGTCCCTTCATCTGTTACTCCCACATCAGCTGAGCCTCTTGGAGGGTGCCCTGAAGGCTGGCATTTGTTTGATAACAAGGTAACTAACATAAGAAATAGCTTAATAAACCAACTCTTTTCAGATATTGTAGCATGTGGTGATACTTTTTTAAAAAATTAATAAATTGCTAATTATTTGTATCTGCTATGCTAGTACCATTTCATGATAGATTATATCAAGATTGATTTTGAATTCTGACATAATTGATAGGATTTTGAGGGGTTTTTTTCTTTCACCTACAGTGCTTCCGAATATACGGTTTTAATGAAGAAGAGAGGAAAAACTGGTCTGCTGCACGCGCTGATTGCAAAAATCTAGGAGGAAATCTGGCTTCCATACCAAGCAAACGTGTTCAAGGTATGCTTGTTTCATTAAAACAGATTGTTCATATAGGCTTAACTGTTTTTTAAAATGCAAGACTCCCTACTCAAGTTAATTTAGCACAGGATAGGCTACAATAGAGATTTTTCCTACCTTCCTTCCTGTGTGTTCTGCGGTGCAAACAGGGGGAGCTGGAAACTGGGGTAGTGTTGCAAAATTGTAAAATGTGAGCTCATACCATGTGGCTCAGGAGCTGTCATTACCTAAGCACCATAAGAAGAAACCACACTGCTAACACTTTTACAATACAAAAGCAAAGTATAATAATCCATAGTTGATCTTTGTGGTTTTGTGACTCACACATATGGGAATCTCTGTGCCTGCATAGACCATCTTCAGAAACTTCTAGAACTAAATCTCTTTGGCTGAACTCCCTCCCCTAACCTCCTCAGCTCCCCTTTGCCTACTATCATAACCAAATCATAAGGAACTTCATGTGTTAGCTTGTGTTTTTCTGACTCTTGTGTTTTTCTGACTCTTCTTCAATTTATGGCAGCTACAGCATACTTTAAGAGCTGTGTCTTCTGTGGAAAGAGATCCTCCTAGATGGATGGTCATTCTAAGTGCCTCCTTTGCTTGGGGGATGCTCAAGCACCCATAAGTGTTCCTGTTATAGAGTCTTTTCCCAACAGGCCTCTCAAAACAGGGTTTTATGTCTTAAAACCCTTCTCTGGGAGCCAGCTATTAATGTGGCTGATCTTACCACCCGAAACAAGCCTCTTTTCACACCCTCTACAAACATTGCTTCATGAGCTTTAGTACCACCAGCTTCACTATTTAATGTATCAATGGATTGTACTAGTACCAAGAACACTTGCCTTACTCACTAGGGAACCATCAACTGTAGATTCAGCCCAACCCTATTCAAAATCATCAGCACCATGAGAATTAAAACAGGCTCTATCCAAAGTTTCTGCTGCTACCAAGAAGCAAAGTAGCCTTCTGATGATTCTTGGTTTGTATGAAGAAATCCAAGTCTGCTTTCTCTCTCTCTCTCTCTCTCTCTCTCTCTCTCTCTGTGTGTGTGTGTGTGTGTGAAACAACCCATCATTTTGTCATAATAGATCCATGCCTACTCACATACCTTCAATTTGTCTGAAGGAGTTGGATGTGCTAATGGTGCCTAATACAATCAATTGGATGGTGCCATCTGTTCCAGTTCTACCAGTTGCTGTTAACCCTGAGAATGTGGGCTTGGCCTTGTCTGTGCCTGGTTCTCCCATTCCTATTCTAGAATACTTGAAATGATATCTTCTTCCAATGGATGTCCAATGTCTGGGGTTGCATTTGGAGGATGAAGTGCTTGATCAGTCTTCCATCTGCACCTCAATGAGAGGTTGATCTACCACTCCTAACCATCTCTCGATCACCTCACACAGGTCCAAGTAACCAATTACAGTGCTCTCCTTGCACACTGCAAGAACCATCTTATCTTCTCCCTCAGGAACCTCCTCATTGTCATTTTCCTGCCCACCTCCACCAGTGCGGTAATACTACAATGTTTATTGGAAGTATCCTCCATCATTTTGGGATACTTATCACTCATATGATTCTAGAGACTGGTACAGGACTTAGTTCTATCTATTATTATGGATCTGAATTCCAAGGTCCACTGGTCCTGAGTGTTCTACCATCAGCATTTTGGAGGCATTAGCTAGCCTTCCCTCTGGGTGTAGATAAACAACTGGGAACTCATATGGCTATAAGTAGAAGTGACATTCATGTGGACTGGCACCAAGCATCCATTAATCATATTCTTTGGTTCCTGTCTTCTTTGGCATCACAAGCCCTCTCCATCTCTTTGAAAAGAGTTTACCTGGCTACATGTTTGGGCTTCACTCAGTCTTGAGACTTTCCCTCTTGGTTTGTACACCCTTTGGTGAAGCTTTTCTTTAAAGGTTTAATTAACATCTTTCCTCCTAGAACTCCCATCTTTCCTGGCTGAGACTGAAAGCTGACTCTCTACCACCTAATGAGATATCTTTTTGAACCCCCTTTCAAACAAGTCATGTGGCTCCTCACATGAAAGACTTTATTCTTTATGGCGATCAACTCCACCAGGAGGGCAAGTGAACTGGCTGTTTTGAGGCTGGGGCAAGTGCAGATGTCACTTTCCTCCTCAAAGTGGCTTCCTCCTTTCATTTATCTCAGGAGCTCTCTCATCTGACCTTCTTCCTGAACCTATCCACAGATGATATATGCTAGTTTTTAGACATGCTCTTGATTAGACAAAACACTTCAGAAAGTCCTCTAGCCTTTTGTCTGTTATGGAACTCGTAGACAAGGTTGTCAAGCTCCTTTACAGCACATTTTCATCTTGTTAACCTACGAGATTCCCAGAAAGCCAGAGCCCTCCTCTATCCATTCTCATTCCATGAGGGCTGTCTCCACTTCATCTGTGTTCCTGACTGGTGTGCTCATACAGACTATCTGTCAGGCAGCTACTTGGGCTCAGCCACTTACTTTTGTAAAGCACTATAGAGTTAATATTCTGGTCAAAGATTCTATTTGCTTTGACTTGGTGTGTCTAGCTTGCTAATCTCCCATATGTGTGAGTCACAGAGACCACAAAGAAGAAAAGCACATTGCTGTAACTGTGGTTCTTTGGGTGGTCATCTGTGAACTCACACAAACTACCCACCTTCCCTCTATTACTATGTTTGACTTCCTGGCAGACATGGAACTGAGGAGGTTTGAGTGGGAACCATACTGAGCACATGTAGTATGGCCCTGCAGTGAAAGAGATCTAACTCTAGAAGTCTCTGAAGATGGCCTGTGAGGGCGCAGATATTCCCATATATGTGAGTTCACAAATGACTGTTCAAAGAACCACATTTACAGGTAAGTAGCCTGCTTTTCTTTTCAAAAAGTGTAGAATGCATGTGTTAGTTTAATAATTAGGAACAAACTAACAATTATGAATGCAACAGTACAAAGGCTTGAGTGGAAAGATAAAGAAAATTACTAGGGACCTTATCACATGGGGTCTAAAGCAGACCTAATCCAAAGGGTATCCGTAGCTAATACGTATTATTTCCCCGTGTTTACACACGACGTTGCACCGAAACTCTACAGAACCCGGAGCTAATCCATAACAAATTTAGATCTTTTGACATTCGGTTTTTCGGGGAAGTACAACTGAGCTTTCGGAATCATTGCGCAATAGCCGCGCAGGCGAAATACATATGATCACGCAATACGTATTGTGAAGCATTTCCCCGCCCTGACCCATGGTTCCCTGCGCTACTTCCCATGGATCTGTGAGGAAGCATCTTATGTCCTTCTTGTTTGGATTGGGCAACAAATGGGACGGGTAAACATGGACCTCTCTTTGTAATTTATGGGATTTTCTAACTTGTGTGTGCACGGAGAATACGTTTCCAGGATGCGTGTCCCAGGAAGCGCGATAAATGCGCTATGGAGGTAATTGTGTGTGGTAGGCATTTACATATTACGGGAGCTCTTTCAGTTCATTTCGGTATAGAACTGAATTTATTCTTATTTCGGTTACTTTTTGCTTCGTGGCCAGCGTGTGATAAGGTCCTATGATGACCAATGCAGAGAAATAGAAGACAACAACAAAAAGGGAAGAACAAGACATATATTTCACAAGATCCAGGAAATAAAAGGAAAATTCAAACCAAGGACTGGGAAGCTCTATGACTATAAAAATAATATAATTCAAGATCAGGAAGGAATAAAAAGACGTTGGATGCAATACATAGAAGAATTATACAAAAGAGATGACAAAATGAGAGATACATGGAATGAAGAGCCATATGAAGATGAACCCCAAATGCTAAAAAGTGAGGGTGAAACTGCAATAAGAGAAATAGCGAAAACAAATCAATTCTGGTTTCACTGCGATTGGTTTTGTGTTGGTAAACCCAAACTCCAACTTCTGTATGGGCTGAAACAAAGAGAGGATTATCTTAATCATTACATGCTTCATCTTTTTCTAAGACCAGAAAAAAATACACTCACATAGATGACTCTTTTGCCAGTTTGTTCAAGTGTATTTTTAAAAATATTGTTATTGTTACATTCTAGCAGAGACAAGGAACCTGTGTCCTTTCAGATGATCATGAACTACAGTCCCCATAATCACACACCTTTTGGCCATACTGACTGAGACTGATGGGAGCTGCAGTCATGGAGGATCTGGAGGGTTGTAGCTCCCTATCTCCACATAAGAAGAATTTTTGAAAAAAGCATGGACAAAATATGATCAGCCGAGTTGAAGATATTCTGTATTGCTCACTTGTGGATGAAAGACATGTGGTTGCCAAATACTTTATAATAAAATGTTTCTTTATTTTCACTCAGCTTTCCTCACAATGCACTTGAAAAGCTCTTCAGTTGGTCCTTGGATTGGACTGAATGATAGGAATTTGGAAAATCAGTTCTTATGGACAGATGGAAGTGGTGTCTACTATACAAACTGGTCCCCAGGTGCCCCAAGATATCACGTAAGTGATACTTGTAAAGTATTTTAATCTCTTTTTTTTTTTTTGCCTTGGGTGCATGATTTCTTTCTTTCTTTCTTTCTTTCTTTCTTTCTTTCTTTCTTTCTTTCTTTCTTTCATATCTGGCCCTTGTCCCAAATGGGACTCAAACACATGAATTATAACAATGTATATGGTTTTAAAATAGTAGATTAAAACACAGTTTAAATGATACCATGTTAAAACATGAATACTTTAAAACAGTATGAGAAAAGCCATGACAAAAACAATTAAAAAGCACAATCACCTCATTAACACTATTTTACCTGAGCAGTCCTATAGAACCAACAAGGATACACTCCCCCTGTCCAGTTCCCTGCGTAAGTCATCCACAAAAGCAACCAAAGCTTTCTCTGTTCCATAGCCAGGTCTGAATCTAGATTGAAATGGATTTAGATCAGGGGTAGGCAACCTGTCCCATTTAAGGGCCGAGGGACTTCAGCTCCCAGAATCCCAGGAACTATTGGCCAACATGGGACTATTGGCCAACATGGCTGAGGCTTCTGGGAGCTGAAGTCCCTCGGCCCTTAAAGGGGAAAGGTTGCCTACCCCTGATCTAGATAATCTGTTTCATCCAGAAATCCCTGGAGTTGGGAAGCCACCTCACATTCCAGTACCTTGTCCAAAAATGGTAGGTTGGATTTGTTAAGCAAAGGTCTCTTTTAGTCACATTGGGACTTTACCATGTTGTAGGGAGGAATTGTAAAATAAGCTAAAAAGAGCAAGCATCTCAATCCAATGAACTTGTGTGAAAAGGAGTTGAAAAATCAATAATTAGGCAGTGGCTGAGCAGTTCCATAGTTGTTCAGCTGTGTCACTACTTCGTGGAACATCAGCTGGGCCATATGTCACAGTATGATTCAGTTACTACTTCCTTCACCTGAATAGGCTAGAAGGCCTTGCCCTACCAACAGGGATGTAGGGAATATTCACAAATGTTACCATCCTTGAACAGAAAGTGTTTCTTGACTTACTAAAAAAAGTCAACTGCTGTGAGATTTTTTGAATTGTGCCTCAGACCAGTAAATTGCATCCATTTTAATGAGCTCTGTGAAAAAAATACAAAACCACTAATTTTGCACAGAAAAAATGTGCAAAAGGATTATATTTTTACACAAAGGTTCACAAACAAGCATTTCAGGAAAAAAGTTCCAAAATGGAGGTGTGTGTGCGCGCGAAGACTCACAGTAAGAAGAAATCATTAGACAATTAGGGTAGTTTTGAGACATGACTGATATTCATCTACAGATCATCTGACATGGTTCTAAAAACCACAGCATCAAAATGAAAGCTAGGGACATTTATTTATTTAACTTATCCCGCCTTTCTCCCAATACAGGATCAAAGGCAGTGTATCTTTCTTTAAAAAATGATATTTACCTGCTGGTGGAAAGATAGCAGGGAGGGAGCCCAAGCAGACTTCTTTGGGAAGGGAGAAGGCTGTCTCTCCTGTCCTCATCAGCTGGCATGGTGGTGAGACTGAGAAATAGCTTTCCCTTGAAGATCTTGGAAAACAGGCGGACTCATAGGGATATACAGTTAGTATGGGCCCAAGCTGTGTAGAACTTTAAAAGTCATAACCAGCACTTCAAATTATGTCCAGAAATAGATTGGTAACCAGTGGTGTTTCTTTAACAAGGGGGTTATATGGTCTCAATAACCTGTCCCAGTCAGAAACCTGACATTTTGTATGCGCTTGCAATTTCTGAACAGTTTCCAGAGCAGCTCAAATGGGATGTTATCAAGGAATAGGATGCTATCAAGGTACATCTCAACAAAGCCAGATCTGATTTCTCAAGGAAAGGACTTAACTGGCACCCCAGTTTTAGCTGTGCAAAACACACTCCTGGCTGCTGCTGAAAGTTGAACATACAGGCTCAGTTCTGAAACTAAAAGTGCAACCAAGCTGCAGATCTGAAATTTCAGGAAGAGTGTAATCCCGTCCAACACAGGCTAAATCCCCATTCCCCAATCTTCCTTTTAATTGGCCAGGATCATTTCTGTCTTGTCTGGATTAACTTTCAATTTGTTTTGCCTCATCCAGTGCATTACTGACACCATTGGTTTCTTTGGAACTGGATGGAAAGGAGAGATAGAGTTGGGTGTCATCAGCATGCTGGTGACATTCAACTCCGAACTCCAAATAACTTTTCCCAGCAATTTCATGTGGGGCAAAACTGAGCCCTGAGGGACCCAGTAGGTTAGTGTCAATGGGGTCAAATGGAAATCCCATCCCCAGCACCATTTTTTGCATTCTCCTTTCCAAGAAGGAGTGCTCCCAAGTGCCATCCCAGAGAGGTGGCTCAGAAAGATACCATAGTTGATGCTATTGAACGCTGCTTAAAGCTCCAGCAGAACCAACTGAGAGACTATCCTCCTGTCCAGTTCCCTTTATAGGTCATCCACCAATGCAACCAAAGCTGTCTGTGTCCAATAGCCAGGACTGGTGCCAGGTTCAAATAGATTTAGATAATCCATTTCAGCCCCTGGACCTGGGAGGCCACCATATGTTCCAGACCCTTGCTCCAAAAACTAATACTGGAGAGTGTCTGGTAGTTATTCAGTGTAGTCAGGGACATGTTTTTTTAAAGTAAGGGCTTCACCACAATATCTTTTAAGCAGGAACTCTGCCTCACTGTAGTGAGGTCTTTAATATTCCCATTACCCACTTGGCCATTCCCCCTTTGGCTGCTTTTATAAACCATGAAGGGCAAGGGTCCAGTGTGCATGTGGTGGCTCTCACCTCTCTAAGGATCATGTCCATATCCTCAGACTGCACAAAGTGAAATGTAACTATTAAACCTGGCAGGAGCCAAGATTACATCCACTGAACCTGTATTAACTACAGCATCCAGTTTGGAGCAGATCTGAGCAATTTTATCTGTAATGGGTTCAAATTCTTCACAGTGGGTTTCTGAATTGTCTACATGATGCTCCTTGTGGAGCAGAATATAAGGGCTCCCCTAACCCCTAGCTCCACTGGACAACACTGTGCAAATGCAATGGTAACAGAGAAGAATGAGTTCTTTGCTGCCATCATCATCACAGAATAGACTTTCTAATGGGCTCTAACCCATGTTAAATCAGACTTGTTCTGAGTTTTCTGTCATCAGTGTTCTCAGTCTCCATCCCACTTGTTTTATCACCACCTGTTCCATAGTGAATGTTGGCTCAATTCTGTCAGAGGGGACACTTAGGAATGATTATATCTACCATCCTGGCAATTTCCCTGTTCCAGAGACCAGCCAGCATTTTGACAAGATCACCTGTAAAGACAAAAGAGAACCACCACCACCACCACCACCCCAAAAAGTCACCAGGAACTCATCTGGATGCATGAGCTTCCTGGGGAAGCCCATCTTAATCCTTCCATCCATGCAGGGGCTATGAGTCCCAGTGAGTCTAAATTCCACTGGGTAGTGATCTGTCCATAACAATGGAACTATAAAAAGTTCCTCCTCACCCAAGATAACCATCCTAGCATAGAAAACCAGATCCAGAGTGTGATCTACATTGTGGGTGGCCCCAGCTATTATTTGAGACAGACCCATGGTCATTATAGAGGCTGCTTCCAAAAGGGTGGTCTCCTCAATACAATAAGCTGAGGGGATTTCAGCAATAGGACTGAGATCAACATAGCCAGCTCAGGAAGGAAGACTGTTGAGCAGTGGTGTGGGTGGCACACCAAAAAAAAAAAATCCTTATTCTGTCCCAACCACCCAATGCCAGATACAAACAATCAAACCCAGCAGACTGTGGGATGGGGCACCTGGTGAGGAAGAATCATGATAGATCACTGCAACTCTGCCTCCCTTGTCATGGTAAAGATGAATACAGTGAAACACATAGTAAAGATGGCTCTTGTTCATTCACCAGGGTGACTGTGTTTTTATGCTTTGGAAGCCCAAGAAACTAGCAGGATATTGGAGAGACGGAGAATGTGATATTAAGAGAAGCTATGTCTGTCAAAGGAAGACTGGTAAGAGTCTCTGAAGATGCCAGCCACAGCTGCTGGTGAAACGTCAGGAATAAACTCTTCTAGAACATGGCCTAATAGCTTGAAAAATCCACAAAAAAGCTAAGGAGCTTAGTAGAGTTTAGGAAGCCAATTGAGGAACAGTCCTTTGACTTCCCTTGAAAAAATGAAAATTTTCAAATAGACCCTGTTGACTTCTTGCTGGGCATTTCATTGATTTCTTTAGTTCTGTAAAATAAAATTGATTATGTGGCATGGTCCAAGTTGTATTTTACTCAGAACTTTATTACATTTTTTCTTTTGACAGAATGTTATATGTTCAGGCTCAAGACTTTCACTATTTTTATTTCAGACTTCTAGTAATTTGAGATGTTCAGTCTTACAGGACACAGTATTCAGAATTTCAATGTCAAGTGATATAAATTTATATTTCTAAAGATTGTACAGTTTAAACTGACCTCTGCTTTTTTTTTTTTTTCATTCCTTTGCTACAGATAGTATATTACCTGTAGCTGAGACAACTGTTCCAGCTTCTGGATATATCCTTTATGGAAATAGCAGTTATTCTCTAGTTAGTCCAAAAATGACATGGGAAGATGCAAGAAAAAGGTGTAAATCTGAAAACTCAGAGCTTGCCAGTATACTAAATCCCTACACCCAGTCATTCTTATGGCTACAGGTGTTAAAATACAAGGAGCCTGTGTGGATTGGTCTAAACAGCAATCTGGTAAGAATAAGATGTTCTTCATCCACACCAAGGGGTTGTATTCAGAAAGGTTAGTTAGAAATTGACAGAACAGGATATTTATTGCTTGACTATTTACAAAATAACAGCTTTGGACACAATCAGTGTGTAAAGTATGGTTATACTCATCTGTCTTTTGCTTTTTGATAGAAAATTGAAAGTTCATCTAAAGCTGGGTGGGCAACAATCTCAACCCACAGGGATGCATGTACTCATTTGAGTGATACCTAAGACATGCGTGTGTACAAATACGGATGGGCAGTCAGACACTTCTTCCAATTGCTTGAGAAGAGGCTTTGATCTGTTTCCTATCCCAATGATGTTGGGAGGGATTGTTGGTGTGGGAGAGAGGTAAATAATCCTAGTGATTCTTCTGAAGAGTGCTGGGGGAGTTTGGCTATACAAGATTTTAACATCAACCTATGCAGTGGCATTAGCATCTTGGAAATAGCAATGTAGACAGAGCATATGGAGATACATCTCTGTGTAACCCATTTCCTAGTAAGGTGGGCTGTAAGGTAGGCTTGGCAGAGAATAAATATTCCTGCATATGGACAGATGAAGTGAATCACCATCATGTGCCCTTTTTGCAAAGAGTGCCTCCCTACACTCAGTCCATCAAAACTGGTTGGGGAACTGGGGACAGTCCATTTCTGCTTGCCAGCAGGAATACAAGGATAAGTCTCCCTATTCAACATTAGTGTCAGGGATGGGAATACTGGAAAGGGGAGTCAGGACACATATGAACTTCAGATGTGGTTCCTTGGTTGCACATATGGTTAATCTGTTCTAACCTTGTTAGAAACCCTGTTCTAAAGCTGGTGTACACAAAAATGTCCACAATCCTTTTCAGAAATTATCTGCATGGAGAAAGTATATATGGAGAACACACATACAGATTATGCAGATTACACAGAAGAGCTTTTCACTTGCATTCCTGAACAATCAAGGTGCTACCTCACAAGTAGAAGCTCTTTGCACTTACAGCTATATACACAGAGAAAGATTTTCCACAAACATACTACCAATTTCCAATGGATTGTCATTGGAGGGTAGGGGACCTAATATTTTGCTATGGGATAGAATTTAATTTTCATTCATTTTTTATATGATTTTACCAAATTTTGCCATTTTCTTCACACTTGAGATGGAAAGAACATAATAGTTTAAACATCTGAACTGGGGAGAAATCAGGCTTTGAGTGCAACTGGTAAAAATCTAGGTTTGAAACCTTGCATATCTAACCATATTAATGTTAAATTAAGGTTGCTGCTTTCTCCCTCATGTTTAAAAACATGCCCTCCATACTGGGAATAACCTCATCTTTGGAATTAGTTACTGCAAATGGGGGTTGGATTTGATTTCAGTTAGTTTTTGAAGTATTTGCTGAAATGTATAATTTCATCATACTTGGAATGGGAAACATTGAAGTTTTAAAAAGAAGAATGTGATATAAATTCCCATACTCCCCACCCACCAACCACCGTACAACTCCTGTGATGGGCAATGCTAGCACCCACAACCCTTTCACACTTTCCTGGCATACGTGGAGGGTGCGATGAATATCTCTTCTTTTGTTTAACCTACCTTGGATCTTGACAATTGCTGTAAGAGACAAAAGAAGGAGGTTTAAGAATTAAATTAAAATAAAATATTGGTAGATTATAGCCATGGAAACCAGTACTGATGTTTTGTTTCTCCATTTTCTAAATCAACCAGAAAGTCGTTTCTAAGCCAAGCTGGGTTTCTTCTGTGTGCATTTTATTTGTAGACCAATAAGAAATATAAATGGATAAGTAACCAGAGACTGGTGTATACTAGCTGGGGTGACGAAGAGCCAAAAGAGAACATTGCCTGTGTCTACTTGGACATTGATGGTCACTGGAAAACAAGCACTTGCAATGAAACATATTTCACTATCTGTGAGAAGTATCATGGTAAGAAAAGCAATGCATTTTTTACATTCTTATTTAGAAGGAATAGACTGGATGTAGGATGTGTTAACTATATATGTGATCTGCAGAAGGACTTATGAAGTTATTTATTTTATTTTATTTTATTTTATTTTATTTGAGTATTTATACCCTGCTGTTTAGCCACAAAGACTCTACAGATTGTTAATTTGATAGTTTCCTGCCCTCAGGCTTACAATCTCAAAAGACATTACACAAAAGAAGAAGAGACTGGCAGTGGGCAAGGGGATTAAGTCCAGCAGATACTACCCATTCATCTCTCCATCGAAAGCCAGGGTCATGGTAGTTGGAATAGAGGGAGGGCATTTCATTTGCCTCTTGAGCCTAGGTCTGGTGGAACTGTGCCTGCCCCTTCTCACTCTGAGGCTAGGGTGGAAGCAATTAAGATGGAGGAAAGGCCTTTCATCTGCCTCTGGACCTGGCTTTATAGTCCAGTTTCCCACAAAGAGCATCTCAAAGCTGTAAGGAGGTTGCTGTTTTTGCTGCTGCCTTGGACCTCTGCTTCGCTAGTGAGACTCTGCTCTTTGTAGGACTGAGGCACTGACTTAGCAAGTACTGCTTACCATTCAGCAAACTGCTTTGCCTGCCTCTTCATGCTGAAGTCCAGTATCATCTTGTATATATATTTAAATCTTCAGGGGAAAAATTATTTAGAGAGCTTCATTCCCTAAATACTATCAAGTGTATGTGAGTTGGGGGGGGGGGGGGGGGAGATTACTTGAGAGCTTTCTTTCTGGGAGGGACTTTTGACTCTTCTTCCCAAGAGAGATACAATTGATACCGATATTGCTTTCTTTTTGGCATAATACCAACATGTTCCCTTTTTATCTGTCATTTTAAACTGTATTTGGGATGAAAACTATTATTTAAAAATATTTGTTTCATTATAGGTATAATTCCAACAGACCCTCCTGAGGTCCCAGGAAGATGCCCTGAATCAAAAGAATCCCACAGTCCCTGGATTCCTTTCCGGGCTCATTGCTATTCCTTCTACCCTTTCAGGCAATCCTGGCCTTCAGCATCAATGAGATGTGCTCATTTAGGTGGGTCATGTTTTGAATTAGGTCATAATAACAATACTGTTTCATACTATGTGATACTATGTGATACCAGTGTGATACTGTGTTTCAAATTATTAGAGAATGTAGAGTCCTTCCTTTCACTTTACCTTTCATCCTGCATCTTCTCCATTCTCAATACAGTTGGCCCTCCATATTTGCAGCTTTGATTTTTGTGGATTTCATTATTTGAGGATTTAATTAATATGTTCTCTCCAACATGACTCTGCCAAAAGCTGATTATACAGTCACACTGGAGGACCTAGAAATTGCTACAGAAAACATTTTCCTAGGAATTTATAAGTATAAGCTTATGCTGGATGTTGTCCATAGAGTTGCATTGGAGGACCTAAATATTCCTAGAGAGGTGTTTTCTCAGGTTAAAAAAGAGGTGTTTTTTTATTTGAGGCTTTTTTGCTTTCACATGGGTCCTGTGCCCCTAATCCCAGCTAATGTGGAGGACCTACTATATACCATTTTTCTTCCACCTTTTGTGCTCCCCAATGAAATTTGTATCCTTTATTTGAAATAGAGCAATCTTTCCACAACATATGGTATAAGAATAAGAATCTTTTAATTTTATTTTCTCCTAATGTAAAGAAGCTCAGTAAACAAGCATGGCACCAGAAACACATTGCTCCTTACCTTTTGAACTTTCTTACATTTTTTGCCCCTTCCTATATTATTATTATTATTATTATTATTATTATTATTATTTGTTTCTTATTTGTTTCTCTGTATACCAGGGATCCCTAAGTGATG
Source organism: Phrynosoma platyrhinos (assembly GCA_020142125.1). Lineage (NCBI taxonomy): Eukaryota > Metazoa > Chordata > Lepidosauria > Squamata > Phrynosomatidae > Phrynosoma > Phrynosoma platyrhinos. The sequence goes on from CM034710.1 coordinate 103,448,115, forward strand.
TGCAATAAAATGTTTTTAAGTTTTTAAAAAAGAGAAAACCCATATTAGAAACTGAAGGCCAGGTGGAGTAACACAGTTTTGGTCACTTCTTAGAATCACAATGTGAAGGAGCCAGCCTGACTTTATTTCATTTGGAAATCAAGCTCTGCTTCAGAGAATGCACTATCTTGTATGCCAACCAATCTAACCTCCCAGGGTGGCAGGGCATGCAGTAAATCTCAGCCTCTGCTGAAGATCTCAACCTCCAGGCAGGCTCACTTGAAAAGCAGAGTTTAGACTGGCTCCAAGATATTCATAAGTCAAGACAGCTTCCTTTAATTGATCTTGGAAATGACCTGTTAGTCAGTGCAGTTGATTCAAGATGAGTGGCATACAGTCTCTAAAATGCATAAGAACAGTCTGATCACTACTTTTTGCACTAGCACTAGCTTTCAAATATTTTAAGGTCAGCTTCCCATTGAGCATATTACAATATATTACAATATCCCCTTCCCCACCGCCATTCCTTTCTCCTTTTGTGTCTTGTCTTTTTAGATTGTAAGCCTGAGGGCAGGGAAATGTCCAATTAATCCATTTGTAAGCTGCTCTGATAGCCTTTTGGCTGAAGAGCAAGGTATAAAAAATACTTCATAATACTGTAACCATGGATCACTGTGACAAAATTAATTTTCCTTGGAAAGGAGTACAACCAATATACCAACTGAAGTTGGGCAAAGGCAACAGCAACCACATAGCCTTCTAGGAGCAACACTGGGTGCAAGAGTACCCCTAAACCATGATCCTTCAGAAGGACAGCAACCTCCCGAACAGATAGTAATCCCAGTCTCTTCTTGGCTTTTCTCTCTTGTGTGGACTGAACTCAGACTTGTTCAGCCACATCCATTCTCTCAGTCAATTTGGCTTTGGACAGTGATTCAATGTTTCCATCACCTCCTTGACTTGAGAGGAAATAGAACAACATAGCTGGGTCTCATCAGCATATTGATGAAATCCAGCACCAAAAGTTTGGGTAACATCTCCTGATAGCTTCATATAAATGTTGAAAAATATAGTGGACAGGACTGAGCCTTGAAAAACTCCATAAGCTAATGGCTACAAGGCTGAATAGCCCCCAACACCACTTTTTGAGAATGTTCAGCCAAAAAGGACCTGAACCACAACAAAACAAAGCATCTAAGGAGCAAAGCAGACCACCCCGAAGTAGCAGCTCTTTGTCACCCCTTTGAGTACCAGATCAGGGCTGTGGCAATTGCAGGCTGCAGCCCCGATCCGGCATTTTTTCAGCTCCCAAAGAAGCAGCAAAATGCCGCTCCCTTTTTGGACAGAAAAAAAACCACCCTTGCTGCTGCAGTGGTGGCTCTTCCGTGTTTCTTCAGTGTAGTGTGTGTAAACGCTGTGCCTCAGAAATGTTGTGTTGCCACCCGCATGATGCTGGCTTGCAGGTGGAATTATTATTATTATTATTATTATTATTATTATTATTATTATTATTACCCCGCCCCTCTGTTAAAAACAATCGGGGCAGCTTACAACAGATAAAATACAGACTACAGAATAAGACCCCCGAACCCCAGCAACCCCCACCCTCTCCCACCTCCCCTTAAAAAAGCATTAAACTAAGTACAGTTTAAAACCAACAATTAAAATAACGTCAATTCAAATCAAAATATTACAAAACAGCCACCTTAGGGCATGCACCATGCGTACGCCATGCCATGCCTCCATTTCACCCCAACACTGGCATTTCTTGCTGGTATGTACAGTCCCTAAGTCCCATTTCAGATAAATTGTCCAAGACAGGTGTATGGAAAACCATTGAGAATGTGAAATATTTTGGCAGAAATCACTGCTGAAATTGTTTTCTTCTCCCACCAGGTTCTTTATAGTATAGATGTACCTAGAGTGCTTTTTGTATGTTTGATGTGTATAATTTGTTGCTACTGTTCTTTATCTTTCCACACACCACATGAACAGAATAATACCTGCCATGTGGATTTAGGGATGGGATCATAAGGAGAGCATAACAACATTTGTGGAAATTTAACGACAATGCTAACATGTTAAGTATTATATGAATAACATTTATTTATGAATTTAACAAATATTACTGGTAAACATGTTCAAGAGTAGCCATTTTGAACAAAACATGGTAACATCCAAAATCCACAAAACAGCTAACCAATTGAGCCAACCAATAACTATTTTATCAAGATGTTGTTTTTGTTGTTGTCAGTTAAGATGGTCTGGAGGGATATCCAAATTGACAAAATGTAGGCCTGTAACTCTAACATTGTCGTTTTTCTTCTTTTCCTGTATGATTTTTAACATCTTTGTCTGATGATGAAGCCAGTGGAGCCTTGAGAGCTTGCATGATGTATTTTAGCCCTGGTGGTGCAGTGGTTAAATGCCTGTACTGCAGCCACTCACTCATAAACCACAAGGTTGCGAGTTCAATACTAGCCAGGGCTCTGGCTTGACTCAGGCCTGCATCCTTCTGAGGTTGCTAAAATGAGTACCCAGCTGTTGGGGGGCAATGAGCTCACAGTTGTAAACCGCTTAGACATCCCATAGCGTGATATGAAGCGGTATATAAATTAAGCTGCTTTGCTTTTGCTTTGCTTTTATGCATTTTTGGTTGGCCCAAAAAAGGTATAGGTGTTTTGTGGATTTTAAATATTACTGGGATTATTTTCGAAGGACTTTTGGATATTTTTCTTTTTTTTTTCTTAAAAATTTATAAGCATGAATAAGTAACACTTTTCTGATATTCCTCAGGTGGCACATTGACTTCCATAGAAGATTCAGCTGAAATGCAATTTTTGCTGGACTATACTCATAAATTAAATCAAAGGGACTTTTGGATAGGATTATTCAAAAATGTGGATGGTAATGGTTTAAACTTTCAATATTTATCTGTACTGCAGTATGTTAAAATATGTTGTATATCTTTTTGTAGTTGGCTTTTTTCAAAAAGCTTAACAAGTAACGCAGGAAGTGCAAACTGAACTATGCTGGCAAATTTGCTTCACTTTGATATTGTGAGCATTCCCACCAACTATTCAGATGAAAGCTTGTCCATTTTCCAGAAGTACTGTCTTGCCTCTTAGTATTGTCACATAGGTACTGGTGATGATGATACATGAACCAATCTTATTTCGCTACTTGCAGTTTGGTTTCACTTTCCATTTATCCATCTGCTAGCACCAGCCAGGACAGAGACCCATCTAGATATTTAAAGCTGGCCATTGCCTCCCATGTTCATCCATATCACTAGGAAGATAAGAATGGTTTAGATATGAAGAGAGTACAACTGCAATATAAAGTATTTTCAAGATGCTATTAAAACTATTAGTTGATTCAGGATGTATCCAAGCTACAGAAATAAAGCAATTTGACAGCCTCATGGCTTCACACACCCTATGTAATTTTGGGATTTATAGTTAGGTGAGGTATTCAGCCTGTTCTGTCAGAGAGCTCTGATGCCTCACCAAACTACAAATCCCAGGATTCTGTAGGATGGACACAATGGGAGTTAAAGTGGTGTCAAAAGTGGTGCTTTATTTCTGTAGTGTGGATAAACCCTCAGACAGTAAAGATGCTCCAAAAAAATCTGCTCAATCAATTTCTTTGAGCATGTTATGTTATAGTAACCAACATAAGTTTCATCATAAAGTATTCACACATCTGTGGAGCTGCTGAATACTGACCATGCATGCTTATTTAATACTGTGAGCTAGACTAAAATGTATTGGAAATAATAGCATTTAATGTGCAATATTCCTGAGTATGGATAGATTTAATAATGAATAAAATAATTATTTATTTCAGCAAAATATCTAGTCAGTACAGCTTTAAAATGCCTATCTGTTTGTTTTTTAAAAAGTTGGAATTAAAAATGTAAACCTCTAAATGTCCTTAACTATACAGACCCTCTACACTTGGTTGTGACCAGAAAATAGCTTTTCAGTGAAATATGGATAATTCTGTGCATGTTTATTTTGGAGTCCCATTAAATTTTATATGAATTAACTCTTAAGTGAGCATGAAACAAATTGATTGCTTAAAACTTCAAGTTTCTTAGATTTTTTAAAAAATAATAGTACAACCGTGAAGTCAAAGGCTTTCATGGCCAGCATCCATAGTTTTTTTGTGGGATTTTCAGGCTATGTGTCCATGTTCTGGAAAAGTTTATTCCTGATGTTCACCAGCATCTGTGGCTGGCACCTTTAGAGAATGCTGGCATGGCAGTGAGTGGGATAGATAGATAGATAGATAGATAGATAGATAGATAGATAGATAGATAGATAGATAGATAGATAGATAGTGTGTGTGAGACCCTAGGTAGGGAGGAGTGATTTGCATGTTAATGTGTGTATTGTTTTGTTGTTGAATGGCAAGGCCTCAGGGTTGGAAGATATGCAATGAAGATTTGTATCTATTTAATTAGTGATCCATTGTCTGCTGGGAAAACCCTGATCCTGGGTGGTTTTAATTTGAATTTTTCTGGGTCTTGATTTTGGTGTTTTCCAGGACTGGTAGTCAAATGTTGTTTACCTTAAGGGTTTCTTCTTTTCTATTGAAGTTGTCTAGGTGTTTGTGGATTTCAATGGCTTCCCTGTGCATTCTGACCTGATAGTTGTTGCCATGGTGCAGAATTTCAGTGTTTTCAAACAGTATTTTATGCCTAGGTTGGTTTATAAGGTGTTCAGATATTGCTAATTTTTCTGGCTGACCCAGGGGGAAGCAGACTGGCGGCACGGGGCCGCCCTGGGAAGGTGCACTGCGGGACCGAGGCATCCCCAAGCCTCAATCCAGCGGCGCACCTTCCCCGTCCCTGAAAGGAGCGCTAAAATAGCACTCCTTTCACAAGTCAGTGAAAGTGCGCTGCAAAAGCTTACGATGCACTTTCACTGACTTTTCCGCCGCAGCGTGTCCGGACGCTGCGGCAGGAGGTTGCCCTGGGAGTGCCGGCCGTGCGGAGGGCCAGCGGCTCCAAGGGCAACGTCGGGAGGAGGAAGGGGCACCGAGCGTGCAGCTGCCCCTCCTCTTCCCTGCCTCCAGGATGGCTTTTTAAGCCGTCTGCCGAGGCCCCACGTCTGCAGTGTATCTCATGTTCTTTGATTCGTATTTGAACACTGTGTTTTGTGGTCCCTATGTAGACTTGTCCACAGCTGCATGGTATGCAGTAAACTCTTGCAGCCATGACAGAGTCTCTCTTGTCCTTTGTTGAGTGACATAATAGTGCAACAGTTTACTGTTTCACTAGTTGAAAGATACAACATTTTCAGAAATTCTTTACAGCAAGTTAAAACCTTAATTATTGTGAGCTTCCCAAGGGAGGACACTTGGAAAGAAAAGGGGGATTCTCTAAATTGGAAAAAAAATCCCTAAATTGGGAAATTGCGGGCCTTTGCAGACTGCCAGAAATAGTGGAAATTGAGTCCACTTTAAGGGTTAGGGTTAGGATTAGGGAATCGTGGGAACTGTATTTTATTGTGGCACCAGAGCTCTCTGACAGAGAAGGCTCAATGTCTCAGAAAAAAAAACAATTCCCATGATTCCCTAGCACTAACCCTAACCCTTAAAGTGGGCTCAATTTGCACTATTTCTGGCAGTCTGCAAAGGCCTTGCATCTCTTTTTTACACAAAATATATTTCACTAAGAAAGTAGGACCATCCCTTTAAAAAAAAACAAAAAACAATTAGCTGTCTAGCAAAAGAGTTTTCAAATAAGAGAAGCATGGATTGTGTATGCTAGAGAAAGGAATAAATTTAAGAACACTACAAAGCAGTTTGCCTCTAAAGATTCCAATAGTTTCCCAGCAATTCCTTACCACTGCATCCTTGCTAGGGCTAATTTACACACAGGTGTATTATGTAAACTGCTGTGGATTTTCACACATTCACACCAACGGTCTTCATTTTCCTGTGCAAGTTTACATCAGTTCACCCCCCACCCCCCGCTGAAAATGCACAGGCATGCAAATCGATGCAAACAGATATATGGCCATGTTTGATAATGCAAATCCACATGGATACTCTCGTATAAAACATGATTCCTTTTTCTGCTGTGTGAGGAGTTTTTTGCTCTCAAACCCCAATTCCTCCTAATTATGTGGAGGGATCACTCTATTTGAATAGAATGAGGTGTATTTAAATCATGTGGACAAGCCCCTAGTCTACCCAAAACTTGATCATGACAGTTAGGGCTCAACCAGATTGCCACAAAGTTTTGTGAATTTCCTATTCTTTTTATTTTGATTAGCCACCCTGAGTCCCAGTTTTGGGGAAAGGGCAGGATAAAAATAAATATAATGATGTATACACATTTTTTTGCATATTTTCCTGCTACACCATCCATTCCCCCCCCCCAAAAAAAAATATCTCATAGGTCCTTCCTTTCCTTGTGTTCTTCACCTTCTCTTTCCCAATGACATTTATTTGTTTATTTCCAGGATTTCTATCCCACCTTTTCCCACAATAGGATTCAAGGTGGGTGACATGTCACATGCAGTTTCATGGAACGTCTGAGAAACTGATTTCCACCAATTTCCATTGAGCTTTTTAATTATTATTCAGGAGTTCCAGTCATCGTTCCCTCTCTCACATGCACACAGTGGGTATAAAAAGTCTTCAGTAGTACTGAGAGTTGTACTTGAAGTATTTCAGGACAAAAAAAATTATCTAGATATCAACAATAGGTTTGTACAGGAACAAATTCTGGCATTTATTGAGACTTTTGCTTTGCCTAAAAGAAGCTTCAGATGACTACCAAAGATAGTATCCACTATGTCCCAGGCAAAGGACTTCAAAGATATAGTCATGTTTAGTCTGTAGAATCACTATATAGAGAGATCTTGCAGCACCTTTGAGACTAAGGGGCTAAGCAGACGGGCGGCCGTGGGCTGCCCTGGGAAGCTGCGCCCCGGGACCGAGGCATCCCCATTAGCGCTCCTTTCACAAGTCAGTGAAAGTGCGCTGCAAAAGGCTGTGGCACACTTTCGGCGACTTTTCTCCAAGGACGACCTCGGGGAGGGGTTGGGGCGCTGAGCGTGTGACTGCCCCTTCCCTTCCCTGCCCCCAAGACGGCCTTTTAAGCCGTCTGCTTAGGCCCTAAGTCTGTGAGTGAGACACTTGCAAACCTCCTCTGTCCTCAACTGCTACACACATGATCACACATTTTTTTCCTGACAATGAGACCCTGTGCTGGAAAAACAAGCCAATGTATACTTCTAAAATATATTTCTGTATCCATTTATCACCAACATGCTATTTTTTCTGTTTCTGGTTTGTTTGTTTTTTTAATTTTATAATTAGGAGAATGGGAATGGGAAGATAAGACTGAGGTGGATTTTGTGAACTGGAAAGATGGACCACCTGAAGCTTATAACTACAGTTATTACCATGACAAAGGCTATATAGTTTTTCAAGAGCAATGCATTTTCATGGATGGCCATACTGGGGAATGGTTTGGTCAATGGTGCTATTCATATAAAGGATTTATTTGTAAAACATCCAAGAGTAAGTATTAATTTTTTACTGTTATATGCTGGATTTAGCAATGACTCTGCTGAAAAGCCTCGTCTTCCCTAGATTTACATAAGACATGTGCTTGTCTTTGGGGCTCTACAGATGGCCCCTAAGGTGTGGCTCCGTGCTGCCCCTGGGAGCACCGGGTCAGGGACATGGCAACTGCAAGCTGCAGCCCTGATCCGGCACTTTGCCACTCCTTTTTGAAGCAACAAAAAGATGGCTTTGCTGCTGCAGCAGTGACTTTTCTGCGCTCCTTTGGCACAGCATGTCTAAATGCTGGAAATAAGGGAGTGCTCTGACACCACACACCATCTGTTTGGGTGGACAGCATGAGGACGATGTGGGGGCAGAGTTGGGGTGGCCAGTGTGTGGTCGCCATGCCCTAATTCCACCCCCAGGCTGGCCCTTGTCACCGGTCTCTACAGGCTGTTTGGTTCCCTAAATTCTCGCATCTACATAGAAACAAGTGATCAGAATCTTGGGATTTTTTTTTTCTTTAGAAACATTCTTATATTCCTACTACTATGTTGAGAATATTTGTTGAAATTATACATGACTCGGCAATTTGCTGCAAAATAAATTTCATTATACTTTATAATTATCTTTTTATTTTGCAGTTATTGAAGAGCCAACTAAAAAACCAACAGATAGTAAAGGTAAGATTGTTTCCTACCAAGAATCCAGTTCAAATTATAAGCATTGGTTTGAGCCATACCACCAAGTCAAAAGTTCACAAAAGTGAATTGTTGAGTCAAAAATAAGGTAGATGTTTATGGGAGTAGATGCCAGCAATATTTCTTCAGGAGTTTTCTTATGGAGCAGTGTATTCTTTGGCAGGCAGCAATGGTGATGTGGGTTGCTTTTCAAACTTTTTTTTTTTACATTACTGAAGTGGTGGCAGTGGAAATCTTTATGTAAGTTATTATTTTCCCCATCATACGCAAAATGTAGAATTTTTCTGGGACACTATGGTTAATGTCAATTGCCAAATGCACAAATAAAGGTCATTGCAGCAATGGGTTGGGATGCTGGCAGCCACCATTTGCTTAGTATGACTAGGAATGACTTTGTATCTGAAGTGTTTCTGGCTGGTTGAGTGGAATGACAACTTCCAGAAGAGCTTTATGGAGCTGTGCTACTTTTGATATCTTAATGGGATCAAAAGGAGTAACTTTAAAAAACTTTTAATATAAGCCCTCTCCTACCCTGTTAAACAATATTACTACCCTCTACCCCCAAAAGGAAGCTCTGGTGTAATGAAATAAACCTCTCCTAAACAGGTTCTCAGACCAAGCCTCTACCTGCACCTTGCCACTTCCCCAATACCCTATTTGACAAAGTTGCAATTCTATACTTTCAAAACAACAATAAGAATAGCATTTTCATTTCTATACTGCTTTATAGTGCTAAGCGCTCTCTAAACCATTTACAATTGGTTATCCAATTGCCTCCAACAAGCTGGGTACTCATTTTACTGACCTACAAAAGGATGAAAGGCTGAGTCAACCTGGAAAATAGGCTTCCTAGCATTGTACATCTGGGAATTCTTGCCATTGTATTTTATTAATTCAGTGAAAGGAACTATGAGTTGCTTCATTAGATATCACTCCTTTTGCCAGATGCTCTTGCAGATGGGGAGTAGGGAAGAGATGCAAGAGATGTAGATCAACCCCCTTTGCAGATGGCACTTTGTGCCGTCTTGGAGGCAAGGAAGGGGAGGGACAGCCTCACACTGGGCACCCCAACTCCTTCCTGAGGATGTAATTACATCCTTCCGGCTCAGTGTCCGGACACGCTGAGCTGGAAGAGGCGCAGAAGAGCTGCATGGCGGCTCTTCAGGTGCCCCTTTCATGGCTTGGGGAAGGAGCGCTATTTTAGCACTCCTTTCCCAGGTGGCAAAAGGGTGGATCGGGGCCAAGGCATGGGGCAGCTTTGGCCCCGATCTGCCACTTCCCAGGACAGCCCATGGTCGCCCATCTGCATTCTCCCAAAGAAATGCTGTTAGAATGTGGGAGAACTAGGTCCAAACTGTCTAAAAGACCATATCTGGTGGTAAAGAAAGATATAGCCCTTCTTAGTATTTCTGGGGGAGGGGGTAAACAGCCCAGAGTATTTTATGTTTGGAGCTGCCCCACTCCTCCCCTGTTGCAAAGCCCTCCATTCTGACATGAGAAGACTGACCTACATCCTGCTGAGTCACCTGGTGCATCTGCCACCATGGCCACTTCACTCTGAGGTCAGAACAAGGTAACATGGCTGGGCGCTTCATTCTGACCTCATAACAAGCAACCGGTGGCAGCAATAGATGTGCTGGGTAGCTCAAAGGGCTGCATTTCAATAAGCCACCTGGCATCAGAATGGAGGGCTCTGGATCTTCCTGGAAGATCTGGAGAAATTGGTGTTTTTTAAAAAATCTGAGGTAAGAAGGGTAAAACTCAGTTGTGATGCTGAGTGGGCTGGCCGCCATCTGGTCTGCTCTCACCAGGACTGGTTTTGGTCCATGCATTGTGCAGTCTCTCCATTGAGAGAATGGGGTGGGGCATTGTATTTGACACTGGTACATATGTGTAGGGGTATTTGTTGCTCTGCACCCTCCACACTATTGTTGTATTTGGCCTTTCAGGTTGGAAAGGTTATTTACTTGTGATGCAAATGGAACTGAACATTTTTCTCCCGGTATCAGATATTTAAAAGTTTTGTATATATGTTTTTCCATCCATAGAGCACATGGAGGTTCTTCCATCAGTGCACGGCATAGCTGTGATAGCAGTTATCTTGGTTATGCTTATCCTCACTGGTGCAGGCATCACAGCCTATATTTTCTACAAAAGACGAAGTATACAACCACAGACCACTGGTGGGTTTGAGAACTCCATGTATAATGGTGATATGGTTACCCTTCAGAAAGACCCAGAATGTCAAATGGACAAAAAAGAGGGAGAGTAATAAGTTTCAGATGTAATATCATTGAATACAATAGGACTGAAATCTAAGTATGTGGTTCATCATGGAAGAAAACATATTGAATTTTTTTGGCTTAAGCACTAATACTCTTGGATGGACAATTCCTGGGACTGAGTGGAAGCTGTCTGAGATCTTGGAAAATCATCCCTTCATTTTTCCTCCCCAGCACCCCATTTGAGGGGGATGATTTTTTTTTTAATCTAAGGATGATGAATATCACCTTTCCCCAAAGCCACTGGGACTGCACTATTGGTGATTTTACTGCGTTTGCATGCCTTTTTGCATCTCCTCACCTATTCCAGGCCTGTATGGGACTTCTATCCAGGAAAGAATTTGGGGTTTATTTTCCCCTGAAGGAGGTACATTTGGGGGGGGGGCAGTGATTTGAAAAACATCCTTGGGGTTGCTCGTGGCTTCATCCCACACTCCCCTCACCCTGATCCACAACAAAGCTCACAGTGTGGAATCTTCTGGCTGTAGAATGGCTTTTCAGTGAAATCGTATGTTATAGAGAATATTTTCAAACTAAAAATCATATGTTTTGTAAAATTAAGGATCATCATTTTGTGATCCTCTAAAAAATAACTCCACAGGTACAGCTCACCAAGCCTTATTTTAGAAAGAGTTCTTGATGATGCGATGTGTGGAGAAGCTTGCTTCTGCCTGCATAGTAACTCTACTCTGCTTTTGGATACTGTTCTGCAAGATTTACAGCTACCTGTTTTTTGGTGTTTCCTTAAATGTTACAGGATGTTATTGTTATTCTCCTGGGGTATTGCTTTGTTCTATCTGACATATATTCCTCTGCTCTGTCCACATGGATAAATTTCACTCTGAAGGCTTTCAACCACATTGTCAACCATTTTGGGAAGGGTGAAACAGAAAGCACATTAATATTGGCTTCCAAGTTTCCTCACATTGCTTTTAGGAGGTTCATTTCTCCAGGGATGGTAGCATTAAAACAGCAAGTGCATGAATGATTGGGAAATGGTGTAATGAATTAGTACCTCAGGTTATGGTTCTTGTTCATTGCACCAACTGTTCACTATGTGGGCTTGGGCAAGTGGTGATATTTTCCCATAGGTTTGCTGAAAAACAAATGATATCAGCCCATGGAGAAAGCACTTAATATAAATCAACAATGAACCTCTCTTTTACTTGTAAAATATACTTTGTAAATGTTTCTGTTCTATACAGCTTTGTATGAATCAGTTTTTGTCCTCATGTTGATTTGGTTTTATGCTGTGATGTTTATTTCTACAAAAAAAATGGTATAATTAGTTCATTTGTGGTGAAATTGTTTTTAAAAGACTGTACAAAAATATTTAAATAAACACACACAATAAATTTCTGTATCCTATAGCATCAAGAAATGGATGATTTAGAAAATGTTGCACATATTTCAAAAACTGAGTCACAAATTCCCATGATAAAATAATTGGGCCTAAGTAAGAGCCATTTACTGAGTTGTCATTAGGGTTGCTATTTAAGTAAGGGTTGCCAAAGTGAAAACTGGAGACAGCTTCTCTGCTTTTAATGATTGCTTATCATACAGCCAGGTAACAAGCAACACATGCTGAAATTCCCTCTTACTAAAGCATTAAATGTACATGAACTTTCCAGTTTTCACTCTGGCAGCTCTACTTGAGACTCTAGTAACAAAGAGTACTCTATTATAATGATTATATTACAACACTCCAACTTCTTACTCCTCAGCAAATACACAATGACTCACCCAAACAGGCCAAAAAAAGGAAATGAAACTAGAAATTAACATGGCTTTTTACAAGTGTATGACTGATTTACTTGCTGCCCTTCTACATTTATTAGAATTCCCTTCTTTTCTCTTTCTCCATGCTTGAGATTGTTTCTTATTGCAGTAATGGTCTTGCCAATCCTTAAGAACCACCAAATCTCTGCACCTTTTCCAGAGCTTTTACTCACATGCTATGGATTGGAATTCTTAGTTTTTTGTGGGTTTTTCAGGATGTGAGACCATGTTCTAGAAGAATTTATTCCTGTCGTTTCATCTGCATCTGTGGCTAGCATCTTCAGAGAATTCTGTTGGTGTCATATGTATGTGTAAGTTTTCTTCTAAGGAAGCACTTGGACTTTTTTGTTCAATGAGCAATGTCTGTACATAATTCAAGATTGCAGCAGTGGATTTGTGTACATGGTGCCATAGTGCACAGAGATGTGCCTTCTTGTTCACTACATAGTGGTCTGCTTATGCTGTAATAGTTGGTATACTCTATCTGTTGTGTATCTGACTACATTTTTGGTTGCACAATCAGTTGTACTATTAAACCTAAAAGTTGTGTAGTACAATCAACACCTAACGCTGTATGCAGAGGTTTACCCTGTGCAGAATGGCAGTTGCTGTTTCCTTCCCTTTGAGGATTTTTAATCAGCTTTCTTCCTTTTTCTGACTTCAAGTCCTGCATGTTTGTTTTCTAGGCCACACATCAGCACCATACTTTCCAACCGTCCTAGTTTGGAAAATCCATACACCCCACTGCCTGTTTTAGGCCTAGAAGAAGCCTTTTTAAAAACAGCAAGACCCACAGGAGGACAAAAAACATGGTGGAAGGGCATTTGGGGACAAAAAAAAAGTAAACGTATTTGCAGGGGTATGACTTTCCAATGTCTTCTGGGAAGCCAATCAAGCCCTCTAATCCCCAACAATTGCCCACCCTTGGTTTATAGGAACAGCATGAGAACATTGTAATAATAATTTTAAAAACCTTGATGTCACAGTTATGAATTTCTAGTATTATACCAAGCAATTCTCACCTCCATTCCTAACTGCACCAAATGGTGAAGGGCTAGAGCTATAGTCTGGTACAACTTCTACAGTTTTTTTTAAAAACACAGGGATTGCTGTGTTGTTCATAAAATAAAATCCATATTGTTGTGTTACCTATGTCACCCATGCCTTTGCCTAAGGTACCAGGAAAACATAAACAATAAACTTAACATCCGATCTTGGGATCTGGGTTGAATACAGAGCCAACACAGGCATGCCAATTGGATATGCTTATTTGCAACATTTTTGGGATTCAAATATATATGTGTGTGTTAATTTGTTTCAGTTTTAAAATGAAAGTGTGGGGGAGGAAGGAATCTAACTGCACTTTTAGGAGTGGATTTTGCTTCATTTCTTCAGATGTACTGATAGAGTAAAACAACATAACCCACAAATCTTCAGTAAGTAACAGGAGAGAGAACACCAAGAAGGATGTGGACAAGCTGGACCTTGTCCAGAGGAAGGCAACCAAAATGGTGAAATGTCTGGAAACCATGCCCTATGAGAAGCAGTTTAGGGAGCTGGGTATATTTAGCCTGAAGAAGAGAAGGTTAAGGGGTAATATGATCACCATGTTTAAATATTTGAAGGGATATCACATTGAGGATGGAGCTAGTTTGTTTCCTGCTGCTCCAGAGAATAGGACACAGAGCAATGGATGCAAACTACAGGAAAAGAGATTCCACTTCAACATTAGAAACAATGTCCTGACCATAAGAACTGTTCAACAGTGGAATACGCTCCCTCGAAGACTGGTGGAGCCTCCTTCTTTGCAGGTTTTTAAACAGAGAATGGATGGCCAACTGTTGGGGGTGGTTTGATTGTATATTCCTTTATGGCAGTGGATTGGACTGGATGGCCCTTGTGGTCTTTTCTAACTCCATGATTCTATTATTATTATAGAAATTTTGCCTATACAGTAATAGATTGTTTTGCTTTGGCATATTTTGAATTGGTCTGTAGCTTAGGCATTTCACTTTGGGCCTTTGCAGACTGCTAGAAATAGTGCAAATTGAGTCCACTTTCAGGGTTAGGGTTAGGGTTAGGGAATCATGGGAACTGTATTTTATTGTGGCACCAGAGCTCTCTGACAGAGAAGGCTCAATGTCTCAGAGGGGGGGAAAAACAATTCCCATGATTCCCTAGCACTAACCCTAACCCTTAAAGTGGACTCAATTTGCACTATTTCTGGCAGTCTGCAAAGGCCCTTTGTCTTAGGAGTTTATCACATGTGGACCTATGTGCTTCCATCTCAAAAATGGTTAAAGCATTCACATCCCAGAAAACACACAAATGTGTAAACAATTTTCACATGCAGAGCACAACAATGCATTAAAAGCACATTACTAATGTGGGAACATGGGTAGAAGTGCATTTGGTTTTCACACAGATGTGGACAAATCCCATCGATGTGATTCCCAAGTTTGGATATAACTTTTTTTGCTCATGCACACAGAAGCAGTAATTGCATTACCAGAAATCGCCCAGAAAAATAAACAATTTTCTTTACACAATATTCTTTATAAAAATATAATGTACTGCCCTTACTGTCCAAGAAATGGTATACAACCTGAGCAAAAAGAACACAACATTACCCAAAAGAAGTAGGAAAGGAAAGACAAACTTCTCTCTCACTGTCGTTGTCTCCTTGCTTTCCTCATCAGCTGTTCCTGGAGGAGAAGAGAGAGCCACGCAAGGGAGAAAAGCAGGCTGTTTCTCTCTCTCTCTCTCTCTCTCTCTCTCTCTCTGTATATGTGTGTGCGCGCTAGCTGATCCTTTAAGAGCTCTGGCTGAAGCATAAAAGGCTGCGTCCCTCTCATCCCTCTCGGCACAACAAAGCAGCAAAGAACCATGCGAAATCTGGCAACAAGCACAAAAATATGGAGAATCCTGCAAATAGCTTTCACACTACAGCAATTGTGCAAAGAAAGTGAATGAATGAATGAAATGGAAATGAAAACACGGTATTTTCCCAAAAATGACTATTCCCTGATTCATGTCACTTTCTGTTTGGATTCTAAGCAGTTTGCACATGATGTCATGTGAAAATCATTCATGCAATTGTGCCTAATATGCTTGATAACTGTGGGTTCTGACCTATTTAAACTTCCAATTTCCCCCCATATGATAAACTCCTTACAGTTCTTGCCTGATCACTAACTTTAGCCTAAGGGCCTTTGCAGACTGCCAGAAATAGTGCACATTAAATTGAGGCACTGCCCCAGCTCAGTGCTAGGGAATCATGGGAATTGTATTTTTTTCTGAGACATTGAGCCTTCTCTGTCAGAGAGCTCTGGTGCCACAATAAATTACAGTTCCCATGATTCCCTAGCACTGAGCCAGGGCAGTGCCTCAATTTAATGTGCACTATTTCTGGCAGTCTGCAAAGGCCCTAATTCGTGTTATACTTTCACCTCTGCCTATGTTCTTCCTTTACACACACATACACCCACACAAGTTAATTTAATAGTGGCATTCTTTTTTACTATCCTCTGTCCTGTGATCACAATGTCCTGCCCAACTATGTCACCTTTTGCCAAGATAAGCAGCAAGTGTAATATTATTTTAATATACACCCCACTTGCCAACTTTGAACACACAGCTTCTAATTTGCCTGGTGACACTTCCTAGAAGAAATCACTGCATCAATTACTGCCCAGTGGTTTGCTTTCACTGCATCAATTACTGTCCAGTGGTTTGCTTTCTCCTTGAATACTAGAGACAAATCTTTCTGAGAGTAGCCATCTGCTATAGAATAACCTGAAGTACAAGGAAGAATTACAAGCAATACAAAAACATAGAAGCAAGCAAGCAAGCAAGGCCTGTAAATAATTTTAATAATCAGGGATTCTGATTTAAAAGCCTCACTTCTAGGAAACTCAATTTTTATCTCTGCTAAAAAACCTAATACTAAATTGAAGTTTTAACTTCCTCTTTCAATGGAAGATAATGAACTTTGGAGTAGACCACAGGAGATGGACATCTTGTTCATCATTTACAATGTACTCCACCCATACAGTTGAAAATAGCTTCATCCGGTTGCAAAATGCACTTCTTACAAATAGGGTCTCCTCTATTTTAAAGTAATTTTTAAAGCTTGGATGAACAAATGGACACATTTAAGGAGAACAGAAGAAGAGTTTATAAAATCCACACCACAAATATATCAAGAAAATAAAAGGGGAAAAACAATAAAATAAAAATAGAGAGAAAGACAAAGTTAACATGATGAACTATGAAATCAATGGAACATATTATAAGCACATTTGTGAACAAAACAAAGGGATAAAAGAATATGAAATGAATCCAGTATATTACTTTGTTATAAATTTTTAGAAGTAATGGTGGAAGGAGAACATATATTTAGAAATATCAAGAAGAAGTTTCAAAGGAGAAAAAAGTTCAACCAATTGGCATAGAAGTCAAGTCTTATAAAGAATAAGAGTATGAAAATTTCAAAAAGCAACACTTTAATAGAGTTTATAAAAGAAATATACAAACAAGTATATTTTATTTTCCTTTAATTTACACACACACACACACACACACACACACACACACACACAAATGGGCATAAACTTACAGCAAGATATACTTTTCTTTCTATGAAAAATGTTATACATACTGCAATATTTTTGTATATATGTGTGAAAGACTAATATGTACAATGTTTATTAAAAACAATTAATTTTTAAAAATAAACTAATTTTTAAACACTGAAGCTGTTGTCCTATGCATACTTCTTAAGAAATAAGGAGCTATTTGTTACACTCAAATGCACATAACAATATATACATAATTTAAAAGAAAACAAAGAAGATGCTACTCTGCCTGCAATAAGTCGCTTCCTCTTCCTTCACATAGTGTATCTTCAAATGGATGAATCCAATGTGTTTGGCTTTTCCTAGTGTAGAGCTGCCGAACCTACAGTATATCATTCCTGATGTTGTTGTACTCTAGGTCACATAACCCCTGATCATTACCCATACTGGATAGGACCAATGGAAGTTGGACTCCAGCTATGCCTGAAAGGCTATAGATCCTAATTTCAGTCTTGGAAGGAAAAGTCCTTGGGACAGTGAATCAGATAACTTTTGTATGCTTTCCCCCTGCCAATTCTTTGTTATAAATTTCATCCTTTCTTTAATGCACAAGAATACCCTCACATGAAATGGCACATAAGGTTGTATTGTTTGCTCTGATGCCACAAGCCAACCCTTTATGTGCTGCAAAGTTTCAGATCAATCCACTGAGCTATTTTGTGAGGATAAACCATAGAAACTACAACCCTTTCCATTTTTGCTTCATATAGCAGAATGAAGCATAAGGCCATGACTGTTGTTTTGCTACTATGTCCCAGCAATAAGAAATATTGAATTGATCAAAGACCCATCTAGAGCAAATTCTGTTTTCACAGAAGTTCACAAGCAGGACATGAGTGCAATAGCAAATGAAGTAGGATAGAGTACATGGATCAATGACCAGTCCCAGCATAACATAGTAAGCTTCTCCTCACCTCTAATAAATAGAATATATCAGAGTTCAGCTCTTCAGTGAGCACCTCAATGAATAGCCACACATTGTCTTTAACACCATTATTTCTCTCCGTACCTGAACCCAAACAACTATGGACTGCCTTGTTTGATCAAGGTTTGATACCCTTACTGGATAGGACCAATGGAAGTTGGACTCCAACTATGTCTGAAAGGCTATAGATCCATTCAGTAGTTATCACTAAGAAGGAGAGGTATGTCCTTTTTTACAGATCACTCTTTATTTAAGAGCATCTCCTATTTAAAATATTTTCCCATTGAAGTCTGCCTTACATAAATAAAGAAGAGAGAGTAGCAGGGACCCAAATTTGTCTTTTAATAATTTGTACATGAACAGAAGAATGATCAGGCAGGTAAACAAACTACTTGGTCAAAGCATGGTGAGGTGTAATATATTTCTTTTTAAACAATGGCAATTATTTCTAAATTTGTGTCTGAAGCCTACATCTAATTGTTACTCCCAACCAGAGTAAGCCCATTGAGTCGGAGGGAACTTGCTAAGTCAATATTTAGTTCCAGAGACCCAATCAGCCTATTCTTTTGCAGATTGTTTTAAGGAAACAGAGGTAATCCTCATGAACATTTGCGCATTCTATTGCCTAAGTGGCCACATAGTAAAGAAACACATCCATCTTAGTATTTAATACTGTTTTCTTCATTTTGAAATTGGTGAATTCTAGCAGGATAAGTTAATCAAACTGAGTGGTTCATCAATCTACATTGCTCAAGTATGTTCCAGAAAAAATGACTAAGCTTAGTAAAATGTTGCTCTGTGTGTGTGTACATGCATATTGTCATATATTTCCTAATGCTGAAGAGAGAAGTGAAAATATTCTCCTGCTTGACACATTTGTGAAAGAGTTCCTGAGAAGCAACTAACTCATCCATCATAGTTTCAAGGAGGCTTTGTGGAATGTTTAATTGTTTCCAATGTTTGCCTTTTTGCTCCTAAATTTCTTGTTCCTCATTCAACCAACTTTTCAGGTATCAGGTAAGTATTTTTTATTTTCATTGTTACTACATCTTCCATAGTTTGAACTGATAATCAAGTTGCCTTTTTGTGTCATTTTTGCAAAAAGAATACACTTATTCCTCCATAGAGATCAAACTTTTCTTTTTAGATAAATAATCAAATAAAAGAGAGCTTTTCTCAAATTATTTATTGGAGTATCTAGAGTGTTATAGACATCAGCTTGTTAGTTAAACTGCATGGGTGTGCTTTCTATGTTAAGACTATAAATCAGCTTGGAAGGGTACACTGAAAGACAAACTAAAAGCAGGTGGGTGGACATAGAATGCAGTTTGCAACATATGCAGAGTTGGCATAAACAGAAAGGGCTAGCCACCTTCTTTTATGCTTCTAATCCATACCAGCCTTTCCATGATGCTTTATAGAAAAATAAATAAAGAAGATCCAATGCTAGATCTCCCTCATGACTCCTGATTTGGGGGTTAGAGAAATTACAGGATAATACATAAAAATAATCTTCTGAGTAGACCTGGTGTTTTATTTTGTTTTTAATTATTTATTTAATACTCTTAAATTGACTCATCAGTTTTTAACAAAAATGCATAATGACTTATTGTTGCTTATTACTAAATTAATATTCCATTCATAAAATAAGTTGGAATCCAAATCTAATCCTGATTAGGACATCACAATTAGGGTCTTCATTGTGAATGAAGCATAAACCTGTGTTAAACAAGGCACAGCACAGTAAGCATTTGAGTCACTGAAAATAAGCTGTAGAATGAAATAAGAAGTTATTTCTCTATTCTATCTCATCAGTCTCATTGCCTCTTGTCCTTAGTATTAGGATCATCTTCCTGTGAGTGACTACACATTGAAAAATTATTCTGGAAACCTTTTGTGGTTATTGTGTGCCTTCAAGTTGTTTCTGACTTATAGTGACCCTTTTCTTGGCAAGATTTGTTCAGAAGCAATGTGCCAGTGCCTTTCTTTGAGAATGAAGGAGTGTGACTTGCCCGGTGGGTGTTTATGACCAAGCAAGGATTTTAAGCCCGGTCTCCCAGAATCCTAGTCCAACTCTCATAACACTACACCATGCTGACTTTCTTCTGGAAACTTTATATTGATATTATTATCCTCTTTCAATTTTACAGAGCCTGACACTTTCCTGATACATAATGAATACCTCAATCTCTGTATACAACCTCAACAATCTCGTTCCATCATTCTGGAGAGCTGCAATATGGAAAATGAGTGGCAAAATTTTAAGTGGGCTTCTGAAGACCAAATACTGAACATGGCAACAAAGCTGTGTCTAGCAGTGCCTTCAAACAC
Organism: Phrynosoma platyrhinos; assembly: GCA_020142125.1. Lineage (NCBI taxonomy): Eukaryota > Metazoa > Chordata > Lepidosauria > Squamata > Phrynosomatidae > Phrynosoma > Phrynosoma platyrhinos. The sequence goes on from CM034710.1 coordinate 103,468,276, forward strand.
CAGCCTGGTTCCGCTCAGTCTTTCTCCCTGTAACAAGACCAGTGAACTTCAGAAATGGGCCTGCAGAAATGAGACCCTACTGACACTTGGGGAGGAAGATCTGTTTTTACTACCAGCGAATGGACATAAGGACAAGGTTATACTATCTAAAACACCTTCCTCAAAGAGTACCTGGAAGATATATGGAACAAAAGACAGTTTGTGTTCCAAGGGATATGAAGGTAAATTTCAGAGATTAAATGTTATTTTCTGTTGAATCACCTGCATTTAAGATCTAAACTAAATAAGTTGCTTCTAATAATGCCAATAAAATTCCAAAGCTGAGAGATAGCATGCAATGCCTAATTTTTCTCAAGACCATGATGTATGGGAAGGCGATATTTATTGCTTAACAAAATTGTGTCTCTGTATTGGTTAAAATCAGTGGTGTGTAATGATATGCTGGTAGATTACAGTTTCCTATGATTATTGGGAATGCTGGCTGTGAAGCTGTGTTCCACCAACCTTGGGAAAACAAGAGATTTCCTACTGGGTTAAGAATAAATCCAATCTAATTGAAACATTTTGATAGGAAGCAGTTTGATTGGAACTCCACCATATATGTAACTGAATGGACTGATTTTTTTCTACTTTACAGTACAGAAATTCCAAACAAAATACTAGCCACCTTGGTGGATCATCAGAGGTATGGACAAGTAGAGTCAGTGAGCAGAGACTGGGAGCATATGCATGCCACATTTGCCTGCATGTGTGTACATGTATGAATATGTGTATGCACATGCATACACACTTCATATGTACATCTGACTACAGTAAATAGTTCTGCACAGAGGAATGTGTCTAACATCTTGTTAAATAAATACAGTTTATGTTTATTTAAAGCTTGTTCTTACCTTAATTATCTCTAAACATTTTCAAGACTAACATATAGTGTTTTGTTTTATATACCTTTTAGCTCTGTTTACCTTAGAAGGCAATTCCCTTGGAGCCCCGTGTGTATTCCCATTCAAGTATATGAACAAGTGGCATGCAAAGTGCATAACAGATGATGATGAAAATACACGACTCTGGTGTGGAACAACAGCAGATGTGAATAAAGACTCTCTAACAGGGTATTGTCCTGTGAAAGGTAAACTCTTTAGAAGGTGATGTTTAAGCCTGTGTTTGCTCCTTACAGATCTCTTTCACATGCAAACACACACAGAGTCAATCCTGTGCTGTTATAGTATGTAAAAACAGAGCATATGATGCTTAAAACATACCAAGACCAGTCATTAAGGCACTGTTACCAAACCTTCTGTTAAGTTAATTCATTGTAAACTACATTTGTACTTTGAACTCAGTTTGGGGGGGTGGGAGTTGGAGAGAGAAAATGGATGTTATAAAAGCAACTAAAGACAGAATATCAATCTGGGTATCTCTGCCAAACCTGAACAGTTGGATGGAACTTCAAGTTACAACTATTGTCTTCCACTGAATCGCTCTGTAAATAGCCACCTTTCTTCAAATAATGTTTTAACTTGCATATAATGCAAATTACTCATTTTAGGCTGAATATTTTGACAAACAATATTTTTGTGCACATTAATACTTGGACTCTGGCAATGTTCAGGAAGTTCCCTAGCACACAGCATTTCCTCTTTTGTGAGAATTAACCACATGCCTCTAAAAGCAAACTTGTAGCTAATGTCTAATATTTTGGAAACAAAAGAGGCAGTAGTTTTTATATATCCTATGGGTTGCAGAGTTTGTAGTTTTGTAGTTTGTAGTTTTTAAAAAAAATAGCAATAGACTGACAAAGATTTGTGAGTGTTGAGTACTTGTATAATGCTGAAAGTGCAGAAAAAGAAAATGTTCGTATTCTATACAAGAGAAGAATTCTGTATTCCAAAGATAGAAAATTCTAGGGGTGTTCATGTATTACATTCAACACAGATGCAAGTTCTGTTGAGGCATTTAATACCTTCCAATTGTCCCAGTTTTCCAGAGACAGTCCTGATTGATCATCTGTCATTTCACTTTTTAGCTGCTTTTAAAATGTTCTACTTTCTCTCTTGTTCTCACATTCTCCCCCTTTGCCCTTGATTCCTGCAAACTGAGTTCAAAATGCAAAATTAGTTTGCAATCACTTAATTCAGAAGAGAGGGGAGCTGAGGAGGAGACAGTTTTGCTCTTACTGCTAGGTTCTGGGAAAAACAAACCAGCCTCTCCAAACATGTGTGTTCTTCCTTATCAGTAGCATTTGCCATCTTCACCAAACTCTGATGTTGCTTGGCCATATCTGTCTCCATTTTCTTCTATGAAATGTTGGAAATGTTGAAGGTATGGCATTACTTACCCAGTTTAATCAACTGCCCACCTTTGTCCATTGCTGCATCAGGATCATAAAGGTGTAGCATGAGCAAATCCTTGACTAACCTAAATTTTTGTTGTTCTACGACTGATATTATTATTAAATTAACAGCTATATGACTATAAGTATTTAATCACAAGATAAAATGTTCAAGCACAAGATGGCAAAGTAGTTAGGTTTTTTGTTTTGTTTTGTTTTGTTTTTGGTGGAGTAGCCCTCTGTGAACCTGATTGTACTAAGGGATGTGGCTAAGAAGGTTTTTTTTGTTTTGTTTTTTTAGTTGTACAGGTTAGTCGAGGATTTGCCCATGTTTTTTTATTATTCTTGATGCAGCAATGGACAAAAATGGCTCCCAACATGAGATTTAGGAGTGTTTGTAGGAATCACTGTTGAATAGGAAGCTAGCTGACTGAGACAGGAGTGATATTAGTTAAGCTCCCACTTAGGGGTATGCAAGTCAGTCAGTGCTGAGAATCCCTGTTCTCATGATTCCTCACAACAGTGAGATTATTCTCCCATTTTAGCCTTATAGGGGTGCAATCTGCATTGAAGTGCCTATTGATCAGATGGAAGACCATAAATTTTCTTCCTTTGATATAAGCATTCTTTTCTTTGGTACTCTACCCCCTTCTCTTTGCATTATTTGCATAAAAGAATGCTCATGTGACCAAGGGGCACCTATTAGCTGTATGTATAGGCAGAAATCGTACAAGTATAGGTTTTCCTATACTTCCATCAGAACTCTGAATGTGAAGAGTCCAAGTCCTGGGGGAACATATATGTATCAAGAGCTATGTGTGCAGGCTTTTACTCTAAAGATGAATGCACTGATGTGGGGGGATTGAGAGCTGCTGTTCTGCCTCATTGATCTGTAGATGTGTCAGCATAGCCCATTCATGTGAATAAGGAACATATTTCCTGTGTTGAATTTCTTCAGAAAGTTGGTACTAAAATTACAATTAAGTTTTTTTTAAAGACTAACTTCTAGATTTAGCTTCACAGCAGGTGATTTCATTATTTAACTCCAGTGTGTGCAATGCTTGCAATGTCTACAGATGACCACGATGAATTCTTCTGGATCAGAAACCATTGGACAGGAGATCTGTACCAGGTCAACTCTCATTCCGCTCTCACATGGTTCCAAGCAAGACAAAGCTGTCAGCAACAGAATGCAGAATTACTGAACATAAAAGAGCTACATGAACAAACATACCTGACAGGTATAACATTATTAAGCATAACTTAAAACTTAGGAGCCCTGGTGGTGCAGTGATTAAATGGCTGTACTGCAGCCATTCATTCACAAACCACAAGGTTGTGAGTTCAATGCCAGCCAGAATTCAGGACTGACTCAGGCTTGCATCCTTCTGAGGTTGCTAAAATGAGTACCCAGCTTGTTGGGGGCAATTAGCTCCTTAAATTTCTACATTTTTGACAGATCTTCATATAGTTAGCAAATGTATGGTGAACTGAATGCATCTGTTGAATTATTTTGTTAACTGCCATCAAGCTGGCATTGATTTATGACAATCCTATGAATGAGAGTTCTCCAAGTCATCCTGGCATCAGCCACCCTGCTTAGGTCAGGCCCATGGCTTATTTGATTGAGTTTATCCATCTGGATTGCGATCTTCCTTTTTCCCCTACTGTTTTCTACTTTGCTAAGCATTATTATTCATTACAAAGTGAGTCATGTCTTCTCATAACATGGGCAAAATACAACACCCTCTGGCTTTTAGGGAGAGTTCAGGCTTACTTTAGGACTCATTTGTCTTTTTAGCATTCCATAGTACCCACAAAACTCTTCTCCAGCACCACATCTCAAAATCATTCAATTATTTTGTTTATACCCTGCCTTTCCCCCAGACTGGGATGTTATTAAAATATTTATATCCTGCCTTGTGGCATGGACTCTCAAGGTAGTCTACAAGTAAAACCAATATTAACAGATTAAATCCTACAAGTAGCCTACAAGTAAAACCAGTATTAACAGATTTAAAACAATAAAAATAATTTAAATAGACTAAAACATAATAAACTAGTTGACAAGTTAATAACAGGTAGATGATGAGCTTTTCCATGTTGGTGGGAAAGTTTTGCTGATAAATTTCTCCTTGACACAAAATACACACACATGTCCACACCCTGCAAAACTAGACTCTGGCAACCTTGATTACATCAGGCTGAGGTTTTTTTTTGCTTGATTTCCTTGATTTCCCTTGAAAATGTTAATCTAATGGTTTCATTGCTGCCAGACTGGCTTGTGACATGATACCTGTGAAGTAAATCCACTACAATTCTCACAAGTTCAAGAACTGTACCTATGTAAAATGCAAATAATTTTCTTTTCTTTTGATAGGATTAGCAAGTGGTACGGATGCTGACTATTGGATAGGCCTTAACAATTTGGATTTTGACAGTGGATGGAAATGGGCTGGCAACCATCCTTTTCCATATTTAAACTGGGCTCCAGGTAGGTGAGTTGCAGTAGTTTGGCACCAAAAACATCACTATTCAGTTAGAAACTGAAACTACTAGAGGGAATTGATTGGAAGTGAAAAGTATTTGCTAACTCCATTTTTGTTATCTAAAGATGTTCAATTTAAGAATAGAAAGAGGAGAAGGCATTCAAAAACAACTCTTTTTTAACTTTCTTGTAATTATTAAATGACATGTAATTTGTTAACAGTGAGTCAATGCTTCCCCCCCCTAGATGTGTGGTATATTTTCTTGTATCAGGCACAAAACAAAAGCCTTTTGATTATCAACATAAATATCTGCCATTTACTCTCTCTCTTTCTTTGGTTCCTTTTCTTTGTTTTGTCATTTGGATTGCCATGGAATCTAGAGATTCCATGATGCTTGTCCTCCAGTAAAAGTGATGGCCAGGCTGTATCAAAATTTTTGAAATAATATAAGTGCTTTACAGATAGAATATAACAGCTGTATAATATATAGTCATAAACTGCCTTCCCTCAGGAACCTAACAGGGAATTCCCAAATCTCATTTCCTCTTCCTAGATGATTTTGGAGTTTGGGGCATTAAGTATATAAAAATTAGTTAATGCTGACTACTGGTAATATGGAAATGCTTTTCTTGTTATTCAAGATAACAAGATAAATTATACACGAGATAACAAGATTTGATAAAAAGATAAATTTGCACAAGTGGGCACAATTTAATTTGTTACATTAATTGTTAATTGTTTTATTAATGAGATCCTTAGTTTTAAATAAACTCTGAGATTTACCTTTACCCTCGTGGCACATTTTGTTTAGGGCTCCTCTTAAATCTAAGATGTAAATCTTATCAATTTTTCTCCGTGCAAGAGTTTTCAGGCATGCAACACCATGCCAGCCTGTCAATTACATCTCTTGTGCCATGCAAAACTTTGCCAGTCTTCCCATCTGAGCCCCTGTGCTTTTCAAAAGCTTGCCTGTATGAAAATGTGTACTGCTATACCATGTAAGATACACACACATACACATACACTTGACCCTCCATATTTGCGGCTTTGACTTTTGCAGATTTGATTATTCACAGATTTTATTAATATGTTCTCTCTAGGAATATCTAGATTCTCCAGCGCAATTCTATAGTCAGTTTTAACCAAAAGTCTCACTGGAGGACCTAGAGATTCCTAAAGAGAACACTCTACTAGGCATTTGTAGCTCCTCCAGCACAATTCTACAGTCAATGTCTGCAGATGTTGAACACAGAGTTGCACTGGAGGAGCTAGAGATTCCTAGAGAGGTGTTATCTCAGATAAAAGCATAGTGTTTTTGTTATTTTCAGTTTTTCCACATTCATGGGGGTCCTGTGCTCTAACCCCAGTAAATGTGGAGGGACAAGTGTGTATATATCTCCAGGGCTATTATTTTTTGCAACTCCATACCAGCCATTAAATAGCTCATACCTGAAATCTCCAATCACAGATTGATGACAAAAATAGAAGAAACTCAGCCCAAAGTCTCATGTGCCCTAGAGAAAGGAAATTTTATGGCAAATTAGCAGGAAGGGATATCAAATGTTCCTACAAATATAATGAGGATTCTATATTAATTTCACACAAAAATTGTAAGTACTGTTATTAGGAAAAATAATGCCCACGATTTATGGTTTGGGAGAATGAATGAATGAATTAGAATTAACATCTTGAATTTAATATATTCAGTGATAGCCATGTTGGCCATGCAACAAAATACAACAAAATACACAAAACAAAAATACCTTTATCAGATCAGCTAAAATGCACAAAATATATTGTGCAAGCTTTCAAAGGGATGTGGTGGCTTAGTGGTTAAGACATCAATTCTGATTATTGGAAGATTTGCAGGTTGGCATTTCAAGGCCCGGATGCTGCATGATGGGGTGAGCTCCTGTCACTATTCTCAGCTTCTGCCAACTTGGCAGTTGGAAAGCATACAAATGCAAGTAGATAAATAGGTACCACTTCGGTGGGAAGGTAACAGTGTTCGTTGCAGTCATGCTGGTCACATGACCACCAGTGTAGTCCTTGGACATTGTTGGCTCTTCGGCTTAGTAACAGAGATGAGCACTGCTGTCTACATTTGGTTACGACTAGACATTCATGTCAAGGGACTACCTTTACCTTTACCTTTCAAAGCTTCACTGGCTTTTTCATTAGACAAAGATGTTAAAATCATACAAGAGAAGAAAGATGATTATATGTGAGCCACAGGGCTACATTTTATTTCAGATGTTACTTCTGTTGTCAGTTAATGTAGGCAGAGGCCAGCCCTCTTCTTGGCCATTTGGGGATTGTTGTGGACAAAGGGCAGTAAAACATAGGCAATAAAATTTCAGATGCAGCAAATAGAAGCAGTAAAGTAATATTCGTTGAAATCCAGGCAAACTCTGCCCTGTGCAAGGCTAACTACCCCATTCTTAGGTAGAGAATACTGAATTTCTCAGTGTAAAAACTTTTAGGTGCTATACAGGTAAAATGTGATGCTTGTAGTCCAGATGAAAGAGTTTTACCTTTGTTGGAGGTAGAAATCGCAAAGATTTAATTTAACATGTTTTCCCAAGCTGTGGTTGATCGAGTATGATCTTGAAATGCCACTGAACAATCAGAAATTAGAACCAGTTTGGGATTATTTGCATGTTTCAAGTGAAGGGATATTAACATAAGGTGTTTTGATTTGTCTTGTTCTTTTTTTAAAAAAAAAAGGTAGTCCATCTCCAGAATCAGAAAAAATCTGTGGCTCAATGCAATCTAAGAATGGTAACTGGGTAAATTATAAGTGTGATCAGAAACTTGGATACATTTGCAAAAAAGAAAACTCTTCACTTGATTCTTCAGTTATTCCTGCAGGTAGGAAGATAAATAGGAAATAGTGGTTGTTTGATATTATGGGAAATGTTGTTGGTTGTGTATTCAGTATATACAATACGTTATAAGATAAGGATTTATTGAGATGGGCTGAGAGACTGGAATGTTGAGACTGGTGATTAACTGAACATCTAAAAGGGTTTTAAACAAGGAGGTCAGAGAGGAAGTTTGGATATGAGAGAAATGAGTACTGGTGTTGGAGATATGAGAGAGATGTAAGTTAAGTTAGGATCAGAGAGTTGAATAGTTCCTTCTATTTCTACCTCATAGATTTTTAGGGTTGCTGCCAAAAATTTTTTTCAAGAAATAACCCACTGTGAATTTTCTGCAAAAATCAGAAGATAGTTTTAGAAGGAAGTGACAGTCAGATATTAAAGAGTCAAGAAATAATGTACTGTGAATTTTCTGAAAAAAAATCAGAGAGTATATTTAAAAGGAAGGAACAGTCAGATAGTAAAGAGTCATCATTCTAACAGTCCTGTATTCTATGGAAAGATTCATAATTTCAGAAGGTTATTATAGGATACAAAGTTGATGTATTACTGAAAACCTATTATGAAATAATATATTTGAGTCTTTTATGTTGTTGGCATCGGTAATGACAATCATCTTCTCATGCAATAGAACAAGTTATTATTTCTTCTTAAAACACCATGATACAAAATTCATTATCGTTCTTTTTTTAGTTGATTTAAAACCAATTAAATGTCAAGATTCCTGGGTTGCATATACAGGCTACTGTTACCGTCTTCATAGAGAACCTAAGACATGGAGTGATGCATTGTTGTCCTGCCGAAAGGCAGATGGAGATTTAATAAGTATACACAACATAGAAGAATACAGCTTTGTGATTTCTCAGCTTGGTTACAGTATGTATATCCAGAATGTTCTGGTCTCATTCATGTGTGTTTGTGTGTCCATGTGTGTGCATACATATCCAGTCAGTTTTAATATTGTGAAGTATCTTTTCAATCACATATTTGGGCTACCCTCTAGTCCTGAGAAAATGAAAATATTAATGTTCCTGATTGCTACAGTCACAGAAATTCTAGAACAGATTCTGCTAGAAACAGGAGAGGATTGGGGGGGACACGGGTCTCTGAAGGTTTGCTTTTCACTCCCCAATTGTAACTGACACATAGCCATGTTGGTTTTGGAAAATCAGTAGGCAAAGAGATCTTGTAGACCCTCAAAGGTGCTACAAGAGCCCTTTGCATACTGACACATTAAATGTTCCAGTGAATAATTTGACTTCCCTGATTGGCATGAAGTGTGTTGGAGGGTACATACTTTCTAACAGTGCCTATAAGGAATGAGCATTTACAATATTTAAAGATTAAACTGGCTATTAGGTGCTGCACAATTGTAGCAATTGTCATGAATCCAGCTCCAATGAAACCTTTTAGCTGTACACAAGCATACCAAATTGGATTGTTTTATGAATGCTCTCTTACCTCTGCAACTATACACCTGTACAGCTATGTACCAGACAATCCTGTTCAAAAGGTAGGGTCTTTCAGACTACGCAAGGAAGTAAATAAACATGATGCATTTATGTTATTAGAACCGACAGATGTTTTGTGGATAGGACTGAATGACCAGAAGACCCAAATGAATTTTGAATGGAGTGATGGTACTCCAGTAAGATTTACCAAGTGGCAGCAAGGAGAACCTACACACGTAAAAAATATACAAGAAGATTGTGTCATCATGAGTGGAGAGGTAAACAAAAAGCATGCCTATCTGCTGGGCAAAGATGTATTTCCCTTGTATTTTGTTTTATATGAAAGACTGTTGAGGAGTAAGTTTAGTTTCTAAATCTTTTTTGGTTATGGACTCCTTTGAGAATCTGATGAAAGCTATGGATCTCTTCCACAGAAAAAGGTGTATAAAGGTTGGGTATCCTTTATCCAAAATGCTTGGGGCCAGAAGTGTTTCAGATTTCAATATATTATTATTATTATTATTATTATTATTATTATTATTATTATTGGAATACCTGTATTTGCCTATACATATGTAATGAGATATTTTGGAAATAAGACCCAAGTCTAAACTCAAAATTAATTCTGTTTCATATACACTTTCCACATATAGCCTAAAGGTAGTTTTACACAATATTTTTAAATATTTTTGTACATGAAACAAAGTTTGTGTGCACTGGACGATCAGAAATCAAAGGTGTCACTATCTGAGCCACCATGAAAAAAGCTTTAATGTTCAGATTATTTCAGATTTCTGGACAAGGGAAACTCAACCTGTATAAATATAACATTTGAAATAATAGGAGATTTATTTATTTATTTTTGCATTTGGTTTGTATACTCATTAAAGGCCATCCAAGGACAGGGGGTCTGTAGGCAACAAGTTAAAAATCACGGGTTTATACATTTATTTAAAATTGGATTTGCCCAGGAAACAGTTGTCTTTGCTGGTTTGTTGTCTTCATTGCCTTTTTTGCTCAATCTGTGCAGAATATGCCTACAATTACAGGAATTAACAGACTTTGTTGTTGTTATTTGTCATTATGTTAATTTTGATCTATGGTGACCCTATGAACGAGAGACCTTCAAGTTCCCTCTTCATCACAGACTTCCATGGGCCTAACTCTGCATGGAACTGCAACCACAAAATAAGTGTTTTGGCCTATGAAAAAGAAATTTTGAATTTCAAATGTTTATCCAAGTCTTACTGAGATATACTTAGAAGTAAGCCTTACCATGTTCAGTGGGTGCTAATCATCAAGGAACTATGCATACAACTTCAACTTTTATTTACCAGTTGAGTTACAACAGTTGAGTTTTTGTAAAACCAAAAGCTGCAGAATACATTTTGCTAAAATTATCCCCCCAAAAAAAGTATCAAATATTCTATCTCACAATATTTTATGCTTCTTTACTTTTCCATGTCAAGAATGGGTCCTGGGGTGATTATTACTGTGAAGATGAATTTGGTTATATCTGTAAAAGAAAACCTTTGTCATCCGTTCCTGAAGAAGCCGAACCTGTTGATCCAAAATGCCAGAAAGTAGGTCTATAGCAGATAGATATTTAATAAAATTACCTCCCTTGCTTGGCTATCCCTTACTTTTGAAGAGTTTGTGAAGATATTGATTATCAATATTCTTGTAGTTTATCCCCCATAATTTCATAAATACCATACTATTGTGAGCTGTAAAAGTCCTCCCATTGCCATACTTCTCTTCCTGAGGACACTCAGGCTCTCCTTCTCAGTGACTTCACTGTTCTGCTTCCATCACATCCAGCTTCCTTCACAACTTCCTTACTTCTCTTGTATTTTTGCTGCTGGTCAGAGGAAATTATGATATTACTGTCAAAATTTCCTCTATTGTTAAATAGAGGATTGTATCCCCTCTGGAGATATGAGCCACAAATCTTGGATGATTTATTTTTTGCAAAGGTATGGGGCTCCAGGATTCCTACCTGGGCTGCTCCCAGACTACAGGCCACACAATTCTACTGATACCTCTAGGCTTTCCTATGCTCAGCTTATAAATTGCAAAGTTTCTCTGCTTATAAACAGTTTGCATGTTCTTCCTTATTAATGGCTTTTACTCGTTTGGATGCACTCTTTTGACCACACTCTGATGTTGCTCAGTCCCATGTGTTCCAGTTTTCATTGTAAGATGTTGGAGTGTATGTTACTATGAGCCATGGTGTAGTGGAGCCAGGCTTAGCAAGGTTGAAGTTGCAGAATTTTTTTTTAAATAGCATGGATGATGATAACATCTCCATTTGAGCAACTGCGAAGTAACCATGGTGGGAAGACAGTGGATTTTCCAAGCAACAATGTCTTGTTGTGATAATGCAAAAAATATACTAAGGTTGCTTGGTTTTGAATGATTAGATTTACCCACTAGATGTACAAAAACCTGTCCTAGTGGAGATATTAGCTTGCTGAAATTGAGTGAAAAAGCTGCTTGCATTGTTATTTTTTTTTTTTTATTTCTTTGAAGGTGTGACAATGGGATCTATCATGATTAACACTGGGACTTGAGAATTTGCTGCTGTATTACCAACACTGCATGTGCAAAGTCTCATTCTCTTGGATGGCATCTTTATTGATCCATGCAATGAGCAGAAGATCTTTGCAGTTCTGTGATGCCTAGTATAAGCTAGGGGTTCCTGTTTTAGAGCAATTTTAGCAACATCCCCCAAACAAACTCAGGGACCACAGTCATACATAATATATAAACCAGTGCTTACTCCACTCCTCAATTGTACCTGCTCAGCTCCATATGAACAAAACAAAGCCATGGCTTTCATCCAGAAATGTCTAGGATGTTGACATTGGAGGTAAAAACCATTCCCAAATTATCTTCGCCAAAAGAAATGATCTCACAAGTCATGGGAACAGAGAATTTTCCATCTCCCACTGCAGCTCAGCTGAGTAGTTGGGCTGTTTTGGGAAAGGGGAGTTGGAGGGGATTGCATTGATGGCAATGATTTAAATTTATAAATAGATGTAGATCTATCACTTTTTGTTTTCTCTTTTGTTCTAACCACAGAACATTTCAATGAAAAATAATAGGTGTATCCACAGAACTGAGGCAATGCCAAGTCATGCATCAAACTTTAGTATTGCTTTACATAATTTTTGGTTAATATTAATTTCTCTTCCATTCCTAGTTATGACTGTATCAGTGTGTCCACATTCTGAACCAATCTGTGTAAATCATAAAGAGAATTCCAGCCCAGGGTTTGTCTGACACAAATGTGCTTTGAAGAAAGAAAATGCTTTTAACATAGTCATCATGAAAATCTTTGTGGTTCATCATAAAGTCCATTTTATGCCAATTCCTTCATAAATGGGTGTGATTATGCAATATATGAAATGAAACTGATGCTATACTAATGTTTTAATAACCTGTGGCTGCTGGTTCTTTTCTATGGACAGGGCTGGAAAAGACATGGTTTATATTGTTACTTCATTGGACAGACAGTTGTAACATTTTCAGAAGCAAAGATGTTCTGTGAAGCAAACAAGGGATTTTTAACTAC
>CM034710.1:103487967-103536325 GCA_020142125.1 Phrynosoma platyrhinos
CTTAGGGACCGCCTCTCCCCGTATGATCCCCCCCGCACCCTACGGTCCAATAAGAACTAGGCTGTCCCAGACCTCCCAGAGGGCCTTATCCGCAACCGCCCCCAGACTCTGGAATGGTCTGCCGGATGAGATCCGTCTTATCACTACTCTTACTGCCTTCAAGAAAGCAGTAAAGACGGATCTCTTCCGGCAGGCCTTCCCGGAATAACTTTCAGCTGGGAGATGTGTTTTAATCTGTTGCCCTGATTTCATTCTATGTTCTTATCTGTTTTTAATTAATGTGGTTTTTTTTAATTTTGATTGTGTTTAATTCTTTTTTAAGGGGATGGGAGGGTGGGATTATGGGATGAGGGACTGATTTTTAACTTTGTTTTTAAACTTGTTGTTCCCCTCCCTGATTGCCACGCAGAGGGGCGGGTTATAAATAAAAATTATTATTATTATTATAGAAGGAAAGGAGAAAAAAAAGTTCTGTCTCATTTTCAAAAAAGAAAATAAGTTAGGAGATACTATAGAAGTGAAAACTATTGCTTTTGAGGAGGAAGAGGTTTGCAGAGGAAAAGGAGTTTAGAAATTTCAGACCACAGTGGAGTAAATCAAGATTCCAGTTAAAATAACAAGGTTCACAACAACAAGAAGACCCAGTCACTCCAGTAGGGATGGTAGTCTACAGTACTGATTTGAGGGCAATACCAATGGTAGAGATGGAAAGAATAATTGAAAATATTTGAAAAATGGTTGGAAAACATTATTTCAAGTGTTGAAAAACCCTGCTGAGAAGAATCCTGAATCTTTGCAATTTGGGACTTAATTTATACAAAATGTGCATGTGTTGCTTTGTGCAGAAAACAGCATTTTCTGTGCAGGAAATGGCATTTCCCATATAGAAATTATATTTCAATGTAGGCCTATTAAATCATGCACAGAAAAATACTGTAGAGTAATTGTTATGCATAAAATTCACACATCCTTGATTTATATAGAAAATAGTATATTCTGCACAGGAAACAGCATTTTCTGTATAGGAATTAATGTTTTTGTATTTGAGTTTGTCCTAATCTAGTATTTCCAAATTCACTAGAGAGATTAAGAAAAGGCATTCATTGAATGTGAGAAGAGCTTTCAGGTTTACATAGGAAGAACAAAAACTATTCATCACAGAGAGGTGTTGTCTTCTTCCATCCAAAAACACTGGTGTTCAAAACAGCAAAGTTAATTATTTCAAGATGGTTGAAGGGTTGTATTCATTTATGTTATGATTATTCCCACCCCTCTAGATCTCAACAGGTTTAGGCACCAGAGCTATGGCAACAACCACCGCATTTAGAATGTTGTCATTTGGAAAAAGTATGTGAGACTGCAAGTTGGCAGGAAGCATGATGTTTATCTGGAACTACAAAGTAGATCAATTTAAGTCAGGAGAGGCAACTTTTGGCTGCACTTTCCTACAAGCAGTGTTTCAGGATACCAGGATACTTCATCCTTAAGTTGAATGGCTTGGATATATCCCACTGGTTGAGTATTCACATTCTGAAAATGAGGTGTTGATACCTACCATGAATGGTGATTCTAGGAAGCTGAAGGAACAGTCTACCCATACCATGTGACTGTATGTTTTTAAAAAGGGAATTTTGTATTCTGTCACTGTTCTGTCCAACATATTTCTTTCATTATGATTATAATTGAATATTAGACTATTTAATGAAATTGATGAGGGAGAGACAGAAGTCACTGTATTAGAATTTTGAACTGCATGGATTAGCTGGTGTGAGGGAATATGCCACTTGCTCTTTTAGCCTTCCTAGAATGACCTTTCACAATAGCTGTTAATGTCTTAATCTCATACATATCATTTCAGAAGCAATTAACCCATTTTATTCCATCTGATTTTGGAAGCTCAGGTTCAGTCCTACTTAATATTTGGATGGGTCAACACCAATGAATACCAGGTGCTCTGGGTTATATTTCAGAGGAAGGAACAGGTAAAACCATCTCAAGTATTCCTTGCATAAGAAAACCCAGTGAGATCAATAAGGTTACTATATGTCAACAGGTGACTTGAAGGCACACACACACACACACACACACACACACTGACATAATAAATTTTACTTTTGTTTGCGAACAAATGGATGTCCAAAATTAACACAATTAAGGAATCCAGTGCAATTTTCCATTGTACAACTGGATGTGCAAGAGATAGCATATTTAAACCTATATACAGAGTGATTCAGAAAGAAAGGTGCAAAAATAAAATTTTGCTTAATCAGTTTTCCACCATTCTTTTTAAATTGTGTGTGTGTGCATGCACGTGCATGCGTGCATGTATAACAGTAATACACATACACATACGTATGAATTAATCTTGTCTATTTATATCTATATTTCAGCGTATTTCTAGATGAAGCCTGGATTGGTTTAAATAGATTAGAACCTGAGAAAGGATTGGCTTGGAGCGATGGATCTCCTGTAAGTAAACTAATACTGATGTATTGGTAACATAGTTATTATTAACCCAACGATGTAAATATTTGACTGGAAAGTGGGAGGGAGGGCACATAATTAATCACTAGCACCAGTCTGAAATCAGACAGTAATATTATTTGCAGAGTTTCATCTTTAATTAAATGGAAATGTAGATTTTAACCTGTATTGAACTTTTGCATCTGACATTAAAAAGGCCATTAACACTATCATTTTACAGTTTTTTGTGTTGTTCTTTACTGTTAACTTTTCTGCTGATGAATCTTTGTGTGTATGCCCTGGAATCCCTTTGTTTTACATAGGGTCTTGCATCACAGTGTACAGTATGCAGTTGTAAATACTTTGGGTTATCAACCTATTAGGTCTTGTTCATATGCACACAAACTCATCATGACCTAGAACACCCCCAAGATTCTCCTGTTGCTGCAAAATATAAAAGAAAATTCTTATCTGAAAAGTTTTTCAACCATTACACAGCATCTCAGAGTCCCCCAAAAGACCATTTAAAACCTTTCACATAGTGGTCTAGTGAAGTTAAGAAAACTCTATGGTTTAAGATAAAGATATGTGATAAAGCAGAGTGTCAACAAATGTGCACTGGAAAGGTCTAGTTTAAATTTCCCCTTACCAATGAACTTACAAGGGAACACAAAGGCAGATTCTTATGGGAAAGAGGGTAATATTAAAGAGCTAAGTGTTTCTACTGATTTTCCACACTTTATCACAGGGGTAGGCAACCTTTTTTAGCTTGGGGCCGGTTCAGCGAAGTCCCTCCCACCGCTGGGCCGAGGGGGGGGGTGGCCGTGCGTGCAAGCGCGCGTGCGCACTGCCCCCACGCGCTGCTGCTGCCACCACACAACCACCGCAGCGCGCCCCGCCACTGCCATTTTGGAAATCTCCTACGCATGTGCAAACGAGTCGCAGCCACCATTTTGATTTACAAAATGCGCAAATGCGTCGCAACCGCCATTTTGATTTCCAAAATGGCGGTTGCAGCGCACGCGGCCGCACGGTGGCAAAAATGTGCGGCGGCGGCAAACTTCCACCTGGGCCGGTAAGTCCAGGGACCTGGGCCTTAACTGGCCCCTGGGCCGTAGGTTGCCGATCCCTGCTTTACCACATTGGTGCCTGACTGAAAGCTGTCTAATGCAAAGAAAGGCCGATGTTTACTGTAGTACTATGTAGCTCATGTAGCTAAAAGAATATGATTGTTTAGTTAATTCCAAGCTTAAAAGATTTTAAACCCACATATGTCAAGGACAATTTAGAAGGGTGTGATCTTATTTGTGTCCAGATAATGCTCCTGTGTCTGCAGTGAATACCACATAGCAGCTCTTAACCAACTTAAAAAATTGAATTTGGATTCCCATAGATTTATCAGTAAGTCAAATAAGGATATGTTAGCATATGTGATCCATAAGGGAGAGAGAAAGGAAAAATGAGGGAAAGTTTGTGTGTGTGGAGTCAATGAGAAAATTGGCTTTCAATAATTACATATGTCCCCTCTCCAAAGCTCAAAATATGGACAAGGTGTGAATTGGAAGTAAAATCATTGATGGTATTTTTCATCTTCATTCTTGTAACACCTTTGATGAATGTATTTAACTTAAATTTAAATGACAATTTGAAGGAAACGCTAATAGTTATTTTTTTCACTAATATAATGATCAAATTCGGTTTTTTTTAAAGCTTATTAATAGTTAGCAAAACACATCCATCTTTTCTACCGAGTTCTAGATTGTAACTGTAGGCAATCAAGATACAATTTAAGTATCTATAATCAAGATACTCTTAATTATCTAGTAAATTTTCTGAAGGTGGCTCCAGAAGACTACTATATTTTTCACTTCATATCGAGCAAGATCAATACATCCTAAGAGGAAGGTGACAATAAAATATTATTGTAATATAAATTTTTGGTATGGTCAAGAGATTTATTTGATTGATAATAATGTAATAATGTAATACATCCCCACACAGCTATTATTATAGCTTCATCAATCAAACAAATCTCTTGACCATACCAAAAACTTATATTACAATTATATTTTATTGTCAACTTCCTCTTAGGATGTATTGATCTCACTTAATTTTTTTAAATTTCTCTTTCTTTACCTATAATTGCATAACTTTAGTTTTAACTTCCATTCTTACTGTAATTTTAATAGTCTTTAACCATATATATGTATGTGTGTGTGTGTTAGTGTGTGTGTGTGTGTGTGTGTGTGTATATATATATATATATATATATATTCCAATTGTAATCATTTTAATTAACTTATGTTAAAATACCAAAAGAGATAAATGGAGTGGATGTTTTAATTAATAAAAAACTTTTTTAAAAAAAAGAGTGTAGGAAATTGTTTGCTTCTATATAATAACTTGTCATCAGAACTTGGAAAAGTTGCCTTTTAAGAGTACAATTCCCCCAGCCCACATGGGCAAAATAACTTTTACAGACTTTGCATTTTAAGAGGAATAAATGAGATTAAGAATATATTCTACAGGTTTTTACTGTTTATATAGTACTTATCTGTGCAGTGTTAGTAAAATAGAACAATTATATTATGTTGGTTGGTTGTTCAAAGATGTTGATTCTATTATGTTAGTTGAGCAAATCTGAGTGCTCTAGTTAGGAAAATAAAACCTGCACAATTTTAATAAAGAAATGGCAGCCTACACAAACATAACATATATGAGTCATTTGAAGGCCACTATTGTAAGTCTATCTCTTTTCTGACATCATAACTGATAGTTTTATTAGGACAATGTGTAACAGAACTTTACTTCTTTATTTATAGGTAGACTTTGAAAATCGAGGCAGATGGCTATCCCATTACCAAAATAATAAACTACAGGTAGTTTGCAATATCATGTCTGGATATGGAGGAGTGTGGAGTCCTGAGTTATGTTACAAGTTGAATAACTGGATTTGCCAAATAACAAGAGGTAATATGAATGTTCAGTTACAATTTATTTATTAAACAAAATCATTAGGGGCTTCATTTACTAGATCTTTAAGATTCTGATACTAGCAGTCTTTTCAGTGAAGTAGATTAAAAAAAGTATTCAACTAAGTGTACATAACCTCCATTATAAAGATTCCAGAGTTAAAATGCTTGGATTTCAAATTACGTTGCATTCTGAAATTCCAATACATAGAATACATTTGTCAATACAGGCAGACACTTGTTCTTTCCTCTTCTTGTTGTTATTATCTCATTTCTCTCCCCAAAAATGGGACACAAAAGTGGCTTAAAAACAATACAATTAAAAAACGTACCTTATTATTAGTATGTACCTTATTATTTGTCTGTACAGAATGTTACAATGTGGATAGTTATAAATATAAAATGTGGTAAGCTTTATATATTTTTTGTATTAACTAATTGTTTGCACAATTACATAGATTACACTTAGTTATTTTATAGCTAATACTTATTTGATTTTTCAGGTATACCCTTAAAACCAGAACCAAGAGATACTTTCGGTATGTTGGATGATTTCATTTCAAAAAATATAATGTATGTAGTGTGTACTGACACTTGCAATGGCACTGTATACATATTTTTCCTTTTATTTTCTTTATTTTCTGTCTCTCGTCCCATCCCAGAATATTCTTTCAAAATCGTTGAAGATCATTGGGTTGCATTTGGAGGCAATGAGTATTATTTCAGTAATGTCACTTTGCCTGCAGAAAGGGCCCAAGCATTCTGCAAGAAGTATGGCAGTGGTCTCACAGTCATTGAGACTGAAAGCGAAAGGAAGTTTTTGTGGAAATATGTAAGAAATATATACAGCATACATTTCTCAAATCAAAATAGTTTAGTTCAAAACAAAGAAGAAGAGAGAAATTATTTAGGGATGCCCATTTATGTGCCTGTTCATTTTTTTTGTTCTGTAACAATAGATGAAAGGCATCCAGAAACTTGCGAGATTAAGCCTTGTGATATGAGCATTCATGTTCACCTACTGTAGTATGAAATACTTATAAGAAAGTGTAGGTTTCCAAAAGAAAACCATACACCATTCCCTTACCAAACAGCATCACTGATTTGGGTTGATTTAATGTAATCAAGGATCCAGCTAAACACAGTGCAGTGCAGATTAGACCTAAAACCACCAAATTATATGGTGGCTATCAATTCTACATAGCCCTGCATAAGAACTGAACATGCATGTAATATAGCCATACACATGAATAGAGTTGCCATATTTTAGTTTTCAAAATCCAACAGATTATATAGCATATACCAATCCTACATAATGATTGTACATGTTTTCCTGGGGCTGGTAGTCAGTATGTGATTAACAGAATTGCCATATTTTAGTTCTCTAAATTCAGACATACTGTGCTTATTATTTTCTCATTAGGTAAATCATAGGCCAGAATGGAAAAGGTTTCAGCTTAGTGGATCTGCACTGCAGAAATAATGCAGTTTGACATTTGTATTTTTGTGATTTCTGATTTGGGATTTGTAGTTTTGTGAGTTATTTAGTCTTCTGTCATTGAGTTCTGGTGCCACAACAAACTACAGATCCCAAGATTCCATAGCATTGAGTCATGGCAGTTAATGCGGTGTCAAGCTGCATTATTTCTGCAGTGCAGATTAATAATAATAATAATAATAATAATAATAATAATAATAATAATAATAATAAAATTTTATTTATAGCCCGCCCCCTGCATAGCAATCGAGGCGGGTTACAGCCTTTAAAACAAGTCAAATTAAGAACATTCCCTTCTCCCATAATTTACCCTCCCACCCCTTAAAACAAGATTAAACCAGAAAAAATTAAAACAAAGCAATACCTTAAAACAGTATACTAAAAGCAAGGGATCAGCTGTGCTGACCAAGCAAGATAAAAGCTCATCTCCTTACAACAGCTGTTATTCTGGAAAGGCCTGTCGGAAGAGATCTGTCTTTACTGCTTTTTTAAAAGCAGCAAGAGTAGTAATCAGACAGATCTCATCCGGCATCTCATCTCATCAGACGGATCTCATCCGGCAGGCCGTTCCATAGTCTGGGGGCAGTGGCGGAAAAGGCCCTCTGGGAGGTCTGAGACAGCCTGGTCTTCATTGACTGTAACAGATTCCTCCCAGAGGACCGCAGGGCGTGGGGGGGATCATATGGGGAGAGGCGGTCCCTAAGATAAGATGGACCCAAGCCATGTAGGGCTTTAAAGGTCAAAACCAACACCTTATACTGCGCCCGGAAACTAATCGGCAGCCAGTGGAGGGATTTGAGCACAGGTGTTATGTGCTCCCTTCTTGATGTTCTGGTGATTAGCCTGGCTGCCATATTTTGTACCAGTTGTAGTTTCCAGGTTAGGCACAGGGGTAGCCCCATGTAGAGCGCATTACAGTAGTCCAGACATGAGGTTACCAGGGCATGTACCACCGCTTCCAAATCCCTCGTATCCAGATAAGGGCGCAGTTGGCGTATCAGCCGAAGCTGATAACAGGTACTCCTGACCGCCGCATTCACCTGACTAGTCATGTGAAACGACGAATCTAGGAGAACCCCCAGACTGCGAACACAGTCCTTAGAGGAGAGTGTGACTCCATCCAGGACTGGAGACTGTATTCCCAAATCTGGTTTCCAATGAGTCATGCACAGATTAGACCTTAGAGAACTAAATTATGGCACCTCTTCCACATACAGAATACCAGCACCAGCACCACATGTACAGTTATTACATAGGTTTAGTAAATTCCACACTCAGGAAACAGAATAAGAAATTACCACAACTGTGTGTAACTGGATCCTTGATGACCTATCTGATGATATTTTGCTCTATTTTATTTTTAGTTTCTTCTTTTCATCATAATTACAAACAATGATTTTAAAGAGTTATATATTATATTTATTATTAAAGATTTATATTTGGGATATCACACATATACCCATATCCAGTCCTTTTGAGGTCATTTTGGCTTACTTCTAAATAGCACAACAAGCACAGTATGCAATCGCATCACTAGGTTTGGTGTTGTCCAGTATGGTAACTCATAGTGTCACACACCCCATCAACCTCCTCCCATATGACACCATACAGAATACTAAGGATTCTGTATAGTGTGATATGGGAGGAGGTCAATGTGGGTGGGTAGTTGCATATCTTTGCATAGCCGTGTTGAGCATATAGCAAAGTACAGCATTATCCAAATCCACAAAACAGGGATACCTTTATAAGGCCAACCAAAATCCTTAGTATTATGTATTTTTAGCAGGGTTTTTTTTTCCATTAATGTTAAATCGTTGTTCCTCTATACCACTGAATGTCATGGCAATAGTTGTGACAGAAATGACATCAAGATTAAAATTAAACCTTTAAATTACAATATCAAATTCACAGACTAAATGTAATAGTTTCATATGGTTAAAGTTAAAATTTGGTAAGATGTGATGGTTTTAAAGAAAATTTTAAAAGAATATTTTTTTTAAAAAAAATGAAATTTGAAATTTAATTTTTTAAATAAAAAAACAACAACTCTGGGGCCTCTCCTTTTTCCTCCCACTGAGCCTTCCACAACTCACACAATCTCTTCAGTATTTTAAAGAGACACAGGTAAATCCCATAGCCCAAAGGCAGATGTTTGGGGAGCAGTGGTGTCACCCCCCCTTAGGGTGTCATCTGGTGCAGTCTGCACCCCCTGCAGTATATAATGTACAGTATGCATTCATCTACTATTCCTCTTTTCCATATTTTAGAATTACTTTTATGGATCTCGATATAACTCTTACATTGGCTTAATTCTGAGTCTGGATCGAAAGTTTGGGTAAGTAAGCAATACATCCATTTATATCTATATCTTTATAGCTGTCTGTGTATATTTCAAAAAAATTGAAAAGATCTTTACGTAAAGAAATTGGAATGTAAAGCTGATAGAAAATGAAACAAAATTGTCTAATAACAATTCTATCCCCATTAAAAGTGAAAATACAAGAGTACACATCAATCAATTATAGAATGGTAATTATATCAATCAATTATAGAATGTAAATCCCACTGATTTACCATACCAAGTGGGATAAGCACTTGCATTTAGGCCATAACTGTTTTCTTTGCTAGCTTGTGAAATGGTGCCTTTCATCAGTCTTGGTATTATACTGATCTGAATGGGTATTGGTTTGGGATAGCCATGCCCAGAATACTGTATGTTCAACAAGCCAAAAGGCACTTCTGATGTTATTTCTAGGAAAATGCAGCTAGAAATAATTAATAATAATAATAATAATAATAATAATAATAATAATAATAATAATAATAATACATTTTATTTTTAACCCACCCCTCTGCAAAACTATCAAGGTGGCGTACAAGTTAAAACAAGACAACAGTTAAAACAATTCCATTCCCCCCAATCCCTAACCCACCCACCCCATAAAAATCAAATTAAACTATTAAAATAAAGTGGAGGGCCAGTCCAGCTGGAATAGAAACATGGTCTTATGCTTAGCTGTTTTCCTTGCTATTTGAGGTTTCCTCCAGTAGTTGGCTGCATTATCTTAGAATGCTGGATATTATTTATTCTTATTTGTTAATAATATTTTTATGAAGAAAACATTTTGGTGTGTAGGAGGGAAAATCATCACATTTTGCTAATAAAATAATGCTAAACTAAATATCTTGTTTTTCCTTAATAATGCCTTGTGATACTCTGATAGTATCCTTTACTTCTTTAACTTATTTCAGTTAATTTTTCTAATGATTTCAATGTTAATGTCCTTTTTCTGGAGGGCCAGTTTGCCTTTAACAGCGAGTGGCAGGTGGTAATTCAAGAGTTAAATCTTCTCCCAGGCTAGACTTTTCTAGGATAAAAGCAACTATACAGACACAAAATGTATGCATATGTTGTAGATAAACTGCTAATAATATTTTCGTCTACAATATTGTGTGATTTTCTTCAGCTGGATGGATGGTTCTCCAGTGACATATGTAGCATGGGCCCCTGATGAACCCAACTTTGCAAATGATGATGAAAATTGTGTGATTATGTATTATAACACAGGCAAGTAGAATAACCGTGGACCATTTTAAGTTATTTGTTATGTATATCTGGGGAAGTGGGGCAAGAGATTAATAAATATATAGAAAATCTATCACACAGTAGGGTGGTTTCCTATGTAGCAATGCTTAGAAGAGACCCACTGAAATCAGTGGGACTTAGAATCATAGAGTTGGAAGAGACCACAAGGGTCATTCAGTCCAACCCCCTGCAATGCAAGAAATCACAATCAAAGCATTCCCGACAGATGGCCATCCAGCCTCTGTTTAAAGACCTCCAAGGAAGGAGACTCCACCACACTCCGAGGAAGTGTTTGTTGATCAAGTCTTACTGTCAGGAAGTTCCTCCTAATGTTGAGGTGGAATATTTTTTCTACACTTGCATCCATTGTTCTGTGTTCTAGTCTCTGGAGCAGCAGAAAACAAGCTTGCTCCATTCTCAATGTGACACCCCTTCAAATATTTAAGCAGGGCTATCATTTCACCCCTTAACCATCTCTTCTCCAAGCTAAACATACCCAACTCCCTCATAAGGCATGGTTTCCAGACCCTTCACCATTTTGGTCACCCTCCTTTGGACACGCTCCAATTTTTCTTGAACTGTGGTGCCCAGAACTGTGGTGGACACAGAATTCCAGGTGAAGCCTGACCAAAGCAGAATAGAGTGGCACTATTACTTCCCTTGATCTAGACACTATACTTCTATTGATGCAGCCTTGGTTTAACTTGGGTTAAGCATGACTGTAAGCGACATGAAAGTAGGTTGGCCATAATTTTGATAGATCTGCTCTGGAACCTAATTGGATTTATAGTTAAAATCATTATGTCATCCGTATGTATAAACTGCTTATTTTATTTATTTATTTATTCATTTATTCATTTAGCAAAGCAAAGCAGAGCAGCTTCATGTATATACCACTTCATACCGTGCTATGGGGTGTCTAACTGGTTTCCAACTGTAAGCTCATTGCCCCCCAACAGTTGGGTACTCATTTTAGCGACCTTGGAAGGATGCAGGCCTGAGTCTAACCTGAGCCCTGGCTAGTATTGAACTTGCAACTGTGGTTTATGAGTGAGTGGCTGCAGTACAGGCATTTAACCACTATATAATTTATTTATTAACATAAATAATAAGGCAGCTTATGTTGTTTGTTATTTTTGTGTTATGTTGCTTGTTGTTAGTTTTCTTCAAGTCAACTTCAACTCATGGTAACCCTGTGAATGAGACATCCTATTCTCAACCTTTCACTCAGGTCCTGTGACCTCCATGACTGAGTTTGTCCATCTAGTGTGTGGTTTTCCTCTCTTTCTACTTCCCTCTACCTTACCCAGCATTATTGTCTTTTCCAATGAGTCATGCTTTCTCATGATGTGCCTCAATTTATATATCACACATTAAAGCAATAGAGCTAAATCAGTCCTGAAATACCAAAATTAAATTAAAATTCATGTGATTATGAGCAGTTTTACACCATATAGATCTGAACATTTATTATTTTATAGGCTGCTTTTCTTCTAGCATGGATCTTATGAGAACATAAACAGTATCCATAGGTATTTTCTCTTATAAGCACTGACTAGACTTTGTTGTACTTGATTTTAACATGAGTTGATAAAATATGTCTCTGTGCAGGCTTATGGAATGATATAAATTGTGGTGCTAAGAATGGCTTCATTTGTGAGAGACACAATAGTTCTGTCCCCTCACCTATCGCTCCCACATCACCTGAGCCTCTTGGAGGATGTGCTGAAGGCTGGCTTTTGTTTGATAACAAGGTAACTAAGGGGGGATGCAGATGGGGAGCCCTGGGCCGCCCCGGGAAGCGGAGGATCAGGGTTGAGGCTGCCAGATGCCTTGGCCTCGATCCTCCCTTTTGCTGACCTGGAAAAGAGCGGCAAAATGCCACTCCTTTCGGAGTCGGCAAAAGGGTGCCCTAAGAGGTGGTGCATGGCTCTTTAGTGCCCCTTCTGGCACAGCACATCAAAACGCTGCACCGGAAGAACATCCTGATGCTGCGTACCATGCATAATGCCGTGCGGCATCAGGACACCGCCAGCATAGGGTTGGGGCATCTGGCATGCGGCTGCCTCTCCCTATCCCTGCCTCCAAGTTGGCCCTTTGGGCCGGTCTGTAGAGACCCTAAGTCAGAGGCCCTAAGGGCTGAGCGACTTCAGCTCCCAGAATCCCAGGAGCTATTGGCCAAGATGGGACTATTGGCCAACATGGCTGAGGCTTCTGGGAGCTGAAGTCCCTCAGCCCTTAAAGGGGAAAGGTTGCCTACTCCTGCCCTAAGTCATAAGAAATAGCTCAATAAACCATTTTTCCCAGCTATTGTAGCATGTGTGGTTAATTTCTTAAATAAATTAATAAACATTTATCTGTGTCAGTTAAGCTAGTACCATTACATGATAGATGATGTCAAGACTGATACTGAATGTTGAGATAATTGACAGAATTTTGAAAAATGTTTTTCTTTCACCTACAGTGCTTCCGGATATTTGGTTTTAATGAAGAAGAGAGAAGAAACTGGTCTGCTGCTCGCACTGAATGCAAAAACCTAGGAGGAAACCTGGCTTCCATACCAAGTAAAGCTGTTCAAGGTGTGCTTGGTTATTGTCCATATAGGCCAGGGGTAGGCAACCTTTCCTCTTTAAGGGCCAAGGGACTTCAGCTCCCAGAATCCCGGGGAGCTATTGGCCAACATGGGATTATTGGCCAACATGGCTGAGGCTTCCGTGAGCTGAAGTCCCTCGGCCCTTAAAGGGGAAAGGTTGCTTACCCCTGATATAGGTTTAACCATTTTAAAAATCAAACCCCCTAAGCAGACGGGTGGCCATGGGCCACCCTGGGAAGGTGCGCCGCAGGACCGAGGCATCCCCATGCCTCGATCCAGCGGCGCACCGTCGGCGCCCCTGGAAAGCGCTCCTTTCATATGTCACCGAAAGTGTGCCGCAAAAGGTTGCGGCGCACTTTCGGTGATTTTTCAGACGCTGCGGCGGGAGGTCCTCCTCGGAGCGCCGGTCATGCGGAGGGCCGGCAGCTCCGAGGACTACCTCGGGAGGGGGAGGGGGCGCCAAGCATGTGGCTGCCCCTCCCCTTCCTTGAGCTGAAGACGGCTCTATTAGCCATCTGCCGAGGCCCAAAGACTCCCTACTCAAGTTAACTTTGCAGCACAGTGTGGCTTTTCCCTTCACTGCTCAGGTTCTCTGAGAAGCCACAGAGCAAACAGAAGGAGCAGAAAATGGTGTAGTGTTCCAGCAACATAAAACATGAGCTCCTTCCATGTGTCTGTAGGTACCCAAGCAGTATGAGAAGGATCCACTGCTGAAGCTTTTATATCACAGAAGATATAATGACTCATTTCTTCTCAACTAGTATAAAATGTAGGCATTAGTTTAACAATTAGATGAACCATTAATAGTATCTTGCCAGCCTACAAGTGTCTCAGTGACCTGATTAAAGTGTCCCAGACAAGACTTATATACTTAAAACTGCTTGATTCATCAAATTTTAGCAAAATGTCATTCATTAGTAGTCCGCCCATATTTTCCTTTCTGTCTTTTTCCCCCACCAAATATTTTGTTAAGAAGGAAGAGGTGGAATGTTGTAATAAGGACTTTATCACATGCAGCTGTTAAACCAGAATTAAATCAGGAAAATAGCACCTTTGGCATTACCTATCACATGACATCTCCTCTGTCCAGTTGCTACTGTTTCTCTCAAGCAAGTTTAGGGTATCTCTAGCCTTTAATGGGGAACTCCCGTACATGGCCCCCATCATACTTGCATTCTAAGAAAAGAAAAGTGTGAGAATGTCTGTGGCTGCAATGCCAGGATTGGACAGTCATGTAGTGCCAGTTCCCTCCTCAATCCCTCTTCTATTCTCTCCCCGCTCTTCCCAAGCAGCCTTTATGCATGGCGCACGGCATCAGGACGCCCTCCCAGCACAGCAATTGGACGTCCTGTGCCAGAAAAGGCAAGGAAGAGCTGCTCTCCAGATCTTAGGGTGGCCTTTTGCCACCCTAGAATGGAGTGGCATTTTGCTGCTCTTTTCGGGGCGGCAAAAGGGAGGATTGGGGGCGTGGTGTGGGGTAGCTGTAGCCCCAATCTGCTGCTTCCTCGGGTGGCCCAGAGCTGCCTGTCTGCACACCCCCTGAGTGGAAGAGTGGAGGAGGAAGGGAAGTCAATCTGAAGGTAAGGAAATTACAGAACAAACACAAACAAAAAGAGGTAACACAATAGGGAATCCTAACTGCATACCTTCATCCATAATTACTTTTTACTATCTAATGGCACTTAACTATTTGTGTAAATGTGGTTACATATTTGTCTATTTCAAATACGTTGTTCCCAGCTTAGTGCTAATTTGGATATACCTCAGAAAAAGGAGTAAAAATGTAATCTTGTCTTTTCTGAGGCTTGAAACAATTACCACCTTTCTTTCAAAATTACACACAAAAGTCTCTTTCTTTCTAATGAATGAGCAAAATTTCATCTATAGCTTGGTAATGTAACCTTTATTCATATAACTTCTGGTTTAACAAACTTCATTTTGGTAGACAATAAAGCTTCACTAGGTTAATGCAAGTAAACTCCTGTGAATATTAATAAAAAGCACTAGACTTTATCAAACAAGCCCCAAGCTCACTGCAATTGTATTAGAGAGAGAAACCAGGTACATATTTGTTCCTTGGATGAAGTAATAGAGGGCATGCTTATGAAATTTGCAGATTACACCAAATTAGGTAATACCTAATTAATACTTTAATTAGGTAATAACCTAGAGGAGAAGTTCAAAATTCAAAATGACCTTAATAGATTAGAAAGCTGGACCAAAACTATCAAAATGAATTTCAACAAAGACATGGCCATGTTAGTGTGGAAATTCAGTATCAACCCTCTTTGCAGACGGCACTTTGCGCCCTCTTGGAGGCAAGGAAGGGGAGGGGCAGCCTCACGCTGGGCGCCCCAACCCTTTCCCAAGGACGTCATCAGAGCGCCCACTGTTGCACATGGTGGGTGCTCCAATTACATCCTTCCGGCTCAGCATCTGGACACACTGAGTTGGAAGAGGCGCAAAAGAGCCACATGGCAGCTCTTCGGGCACACTTTTGTGGCTTATAGAAGGAGCGCTATTTTAGCGCTCCTTTCCCAAGGTGGCAAAAGGGAGGATCAGGGCCAAGGCATGAGGCAGCCTCGGCCCCAATCCGCCACTTCCCGGAGTGGCCCATGGCCACCCGTCTGCATCCCCCCCAACTGAAAGAAATGTTGGTAGCATGAGCATTCATAGACCTGAGCCTACTTCCTCACATGCATGTTAAAGTAGGCTCAAGTCAATTAAGGGGCTATACAGACTGGCAAAAAAGGGGTGCTTTGAGGGTGACTTATAGGCATGGCCTTTAGATGACGCATGCCTAAAAGTCTCCAGGAAAGCACCCTCTAGCTGTCGTATGCCAAGAAAAGCTACTCCAAAAAGAAGCCGCTTTTTTCTGCTCCTTTGGTGAAGATGTGCACCTTCGCATATGTGTATGTATGCAATGACACTGATGCACCAGAAAACAGCTGTAATAAATGCACTGTCACATGTGTGGTGGAAATTGACTCAGCGATCCAGAGCATGGGCCCTACAATGCAAGCTTTATTTTGCCCTATGCTTCCAGGTGTGGGTGCACTGGTGCAAGTGCGCTTGAATATTAGAACCTTAACCCTAACCCTAACCCTAATTGTAATCCTATGCATGTGCCCTAGCAACTGTCCTCTGTTATGGGGAGGAGTATATTGTTTCTTGTATTATTTTAATGTTGTTAACCATCCCTGATTGGATTACCAAAGGGCGGTATATAAATAAATTTTATGATGATGATGATGATGATAATAATAAATGCATTCTGTTGGATGTATGCTTGCTGTCAGCATGCATAGCAGTTTGCATGAAAGAGGCTTTTGTGACCACCACTTCCTGGCATGATGGGGGGGGGGATCTTGGAGTAACTTTTTTCTGTATGTCCTGTTGACCATGTCCCTTGCATGAGCACCAACTGCATGTATCCAGTCTGTTCACACAAACCTCCCTTGCATATACCTCTCCCCTCCCCCCTGATCTGTGTGGAACTTGTTTTGTGGAGGACAATGGAGTATCTTTTCAGTTGACAAACCCATTCCTTCACCCCAAGGGTGGCACAATCAGACACTGGCATCTGTCCACTGTACCCTCTCCTTGGGGGGAAGCAGAGGTCAGTGAATCCTTGCATGATATGTGGGTGTATGACAGATCCTGTGCAGGTGCACAGGGATGCCAAACTTCAATCACCTTTGTACACAGAGTGACAGATTGTATACTAGCCTATGACAGGTCCTATGCAGGTGTGCAGGGATGTTTTCCTGTGCACCTGTGCATGCGTTTGAAAACAAAAAACAAATAAATAAAGCAGCTGCTGCCGGCCCACGTGGTTGCTCCGTCTCCCTTTGCAGTGTCCCTGGGGCTGGTGGTGCAGTTGCTGGAGTTTCAATACAGCATCAGAAAAGCTGCCTTGACTCCCCCCAGTGCAGTTGCTCCGTCCCCATTTAGGGCAACCTCGGAGCAGGCAGTATGGTTGCTGCAGCTTAGGGAAAAGGCAACTTCAGGTCACCTTTTGCTGCCCATCTGCATAGCCCCTTAGGCTCATGCTACCACTCTCTTTTTTCAGGTAGGGGCTAAGCAGATGGTGCAAAGTGCCGTCTTCAGAGAAAGGAAGGGGAGGGGCAGCCACATGCTGGGTGCCCCAACTCCACCCCCAAATTGTCCTTGGAGTAGCCAGCCCTCCACACAGCCGGCGCTCCGAGGATGACCTCCCGCTGCAGTGTCCATACACGCTGCAGAGAAGAGTCACCGAAGGTGTGCCGGCAGCCTTTTGCGGCGCACCTGCGGTGATTTGCGGAAGGAGCGCTATTTTAGCGCTCCTTCTAGGGGCGGCGAAGCTGCACCGCGGGGCGAGGTGTGCAGATACCTCGGCCCCACAGCACAGCTTTCTGGGGCGGCCCCGTGCCGCCTGTCTGCTTCCCCCTGTAATCTCAAAGGTGCTACAAGATCCCTTTGCATTCAATATTGTTCACTTGTAAATGAAAGACTTGTGGTTGCCAAATACTTTACGATAAAAAGTTTCTTTACTTTCATTCAGCTTTTCTTATAGTACACATAAAAAGCACTTCAACTGACCCCTGGATTGGACTGAATGATATAAACCAGGAACAACATTTTTTATGGACAGATGGAAGTGGAGTCTACTATACAAACTGGGCCAGAGGTTTTCCCAGACATAATGTAAGTTGTACCTAGTCTTCTCATCATTTGTTGGATGTTGCATATTTTCTTGATGTTGTGTTCCTCTGGCAAAACTGCATATAAAGTTGGTCCTCCTCATCCACAGATTTTTTTATCTATAGATTCAAGTATCCACAGCTTGAAAATATTTTTAAAAAGGTATAAATTCCAAATAGCAAACCTTAATTTTCCATTTTTTATAAAAGACACCATTTGCTATGCCATTGTATTTAATGGGACTTGAATATCCACAGATTTTGTTCTCCATGGGGGGGGGGGTTTCCTGGAACCAACCCCAGTGGATAACAAAGACCCACTGTATGATGAAAAAATTTCCAATGATCCCACATCTTAGACTATTTTTAAAAAAACTTTACATGTTTACTGTGGCACAAGCTTTCATGGACACATAGAATACAGAACAGGAAATAAGGTTAAAATCACATTGTAAAAAATGTCCTGGGGGGGGGGGAATTGTCCTGTAGCTAACTTTGGTCAAAGTTAGACCTATGCATTAAATGCACAAAAGTAGTTCTTTAATGCTGTAAAGTCACTGTCAGCTTTCTTTAGGACAATTTGTCCTTTTCACTTTTGCTTCGGGATAGGAACTAGATCAGGAATAGTAAAAATGTGCCCTCCATATGCCACTGTACTGCGACCTTAGTTACATCCTGCTTGGACTACTGTAACACGCTCTACTTGGGGCTATCTTTGAAGTGTGTTTGGAAACTTCAGCTAGTACAAAGAGCTGCAGCCAGGCTGTTACTGGGGCAGGTTACAGAGACCACACAATGCCTCCATTGAAGCAGCTCCACTGTTTGCCAGCTTGTTTCTGGGCATAATTCAAAGTGTTGGTTATGACCTATAAAGCCCTGTGTGGCTTAGGTCGAGGCTATTTGGCAGATGGTATCTCCCTGTATGAGCCAGCTCAGGCTCTGAGATCCTCAGGAGATACCCTTCTTTCTGTCTCTGTTAACGCATTGGGAAAATTGAGTCCATATGCTGAAGGCTGCCTGATAGAAACAGACACCACTGCCAGGTCACTCATAACTGCTGGGTTCTTCTGAAGAGGCTTTTTAATATTAGTTGCAGCAAAAGATTTACAAGCACAATACAGCAATATTTACACAAACCAACATAATGTTCTGCCGATATCCACACCACCCTGGAGCATTTCTCCTTATATACACAAACCCTAGTTAGGATTCTGATCCAACCCCCTGCTAGTGTTTCATCAGCTTCCTGTCACGTGTCCACAGTGACAGTGCAGTTTCGACCTGCTATGACTCATCTCAATGCTCAAGTTGTATCAGCTTCCTCTGAGTCAGCATTTCCTCTTTAACCCATTGCATGCATTTTACACAACCTGGGGCAAAAATATACTGACACCATCACCATCACAAGCATGGTTGGTGGGGACACAAGAGAGGGCCTTTTCTGTGGCTGCCCCCAAACTCTGGAACTCCCTTCCCAGGGAAGACAGAATGGCCCCTTCCTTTTTGTCCTTTCGCCAGCAGGCTATGATTTTCCAGTTCAGACAGACACTTAAAACAAAAAAAAGTATAGAATGGGATGGGATGTTGTATTGTTTTAAAGTGTTTTAAACATTTTTATCCTTTAAACTATATATTATTGTTTTAATATGCAATTTGTTTTAATATTGTAATAATTAATTCTATTAATTCTAGAGAGTCCCTGAATGATAGTACTTTTCAGGTATTTGTCAAAGCCCACTGCTTTCCTTTGTTCCGACTATGTCCTCTAGTCAGTGTCAGTGCCCCCCATCCCAAGAAGATTTCATAAAATGATGGAGACTGATTTTGAGCTGGGCCCAACAGAACAGTGATGAGATGACATTTATATATAGATCATCTGACATCTCTAAAAAAGCACAGCATCAAACCAGAAGCGGGAAGATTAGCTTGGATAGACAATGAAATACATGACAGAAGTGATTCTTTTTCATTCCCCAGGGTGATTGTGTTTTTATAATGAAAAAACCTGAGATACTGGTAGGAAACTGGAGAGATGGAAAATGTACAACTGAGAAAAGCTACATTTGTCAAAGGAAGACTGGTAAGTTTTAGAAGAGATCTGCTGGTAGCAGGCTTCCCTCCTCCCTATGATCTTTCATTTGAAAGCAAGAACAAAACTCCTATGTGTTGGTACCACTGCTGCTATGTACAGACATGCACGCTGAAGCTATTATGAATGAAAAATAGGACTTCTGCTAGAACTTTAGTTCAATGGTTCCCAAACTTTGGTCCTCTTTTGTCCAAGCTGGCTAGGGTACATGGGAGTGGGTGTCCAAAACATCTGGAAAACCAAAGTTTGTGAATCACTGCTCTAGTTGTTAGGAAGGCAATTGAGGAACAGGGACTTGACCTCTCTTGAAAAAAAGTGAGAAGAATTTCAAACAGGCCTGTAGACTCTGATAGACACTGAATTGACCTTTTTTTAGGACTATAAATTAAATCCATTTTGTGGCTTGGACCAGATCCTATTTTTATTTAGAACCTGACTAAATTTATATCTTTTGATGAAATCTTTTATTTCAAATTTTTAAAAGGAATTTGAGGTGTTGAATCTTATGAGACAGTAGGATTAAAAAATTTCAACCTGAAGTGATGTCAGTTAATATTTTAAAAAACTGCATGCAGTTTAAACTACCTCTGCCTTTCCCCTTTATTCTTTTTGCTGTAGATGCTATATTATCTCACCATGAAACAGCACTTCCAGGCTCCGGATATACCCATTATGGAAACAGCAGCTATTCTCTTGTTAGCCCCAAAATGACATGGGAAGATGCAAGAAAAAAGTGTAAATCTGAAAACTCAGAACTTGCCAGCATTTTAAATCCTTACACTCAGTCATTTTTATGGCTACTGGTGTTAAAATACAAGGAGCCTGTGTGGATTGGCCTGAACAGCAATCTGGTAAGAACAAAATGTTTTTCATCCACATGAAGGGGTTGTATTCAGAAAGGTTAGTAAAAAAATTACCAGAACATGAAGTTCATAAGTGACTTTATTTACAGTAACTTATTAGCATATCTTGTAAAACCAGCTTTGGACAAAATCTGCAGGTAATGTATGGTAATACAGTCGTACCTCTACTTACGAATGCTTCTACTTACGAATTTTTCGACTTACGAAAGGCACCTGGGGGAAAAATTTGCTTCGACTTACGAAGCATTTCAACTTACGAAAGGCTGCGGCTGGAAGGAGGCCTCCTTCCTCCGCTTCCAGGGCCAGCCAAAGGAACAACCGGCAGCCTCGGGCTTTCCTTGGGCCGATCCTCGAAACGGAGGACGCCTCCTTTTTCAGGATCGGCCCAAGGAAAGTGTCCTGGAAAGCTTTCCTTGGGCCAACCCTGGAGAGGGAGGCGTCCTCCGACCCCAGCATCGGCCCAAGGAAAGCCGTGTTGCTTTCCCTGGGCCGATGCTGGGGTCGGAGGCATCCTCCGGGGGTCGGAGGACACCTCCGACCCCAACATCAGCCCAAGGAAAGCAACGCTGCTTTCCTTGGGCTGATGCTGGGGTCAGAGGTATCCTCCGACCCCCGGAGGATGCCTCCGACCCCAGCATCAGCCCAAGGAAAGCCAGCAGCCTTGGCCTTTCCTTCAGCCAATCTTGGAAGCGGAGCCATCCCCCGCTTCCAGGGTTGGACCAAGGAATGGCCGAAGCTGCGGAACGGATTAGGGCATTTCAATGTTAAATTTCTTTCTACTTATGAAATTTTCTACATAAGAAATGGGCTGTGGAACGGATTAATTTCGTAAGTAGAGGTACCATTGTACTTGTCTATCTTTTTGAAAGCTAAACTCAATGTATTAATAACTTTGAAATAAATTTAGCAGTGATTCTAAAACAGGTTTGGCAACATTTTCAGCCCCCAGGGCTTCATTTGCCCTTTTGGATGATATGTTGGGGCTGTCCATGTATGCACTGATACACATGGACATACAGACATTTTCCCAGATTCATCAAAAAGATACTCTGAGCTCTTTCCTTATTGTTAGCTGCCATCAAGTTGATTACCCCAGTGATTTTGAGTGGTGTCACTGTCATGGGACAGAGTTAGAATATTCTAGTGATACCTCTCAAGATTGCTAAGGGTGTTTAGCTTGAGATAGGTTTAATATTAACTCATATAATGGCATCAGAATCTTGGAAATAGCAATCATGTTGCAAGGTGTCTCTGTACTGAATCAATGTCTGCTGTCAGTAATGGACTGGATGAAGGCAAACAAACTGAAACTTAACCCAGACTAGACAGAGGTGCTCCTGGTTAGTCGTAAGGCAGATCAGGGAATAGGGACTCTTGCCTGTACCAAACAGGATTACACTCACCCTGAAATTTCAGGCTTGCAGTTTTGGTGTTCTCCCGGACTCTACTCCAAGCCTGGATGCCCAGGTTTCAGCAGTGGCCAGGAGTACATTCGAGCAGCTAAAACTAGTGCACCAGCTATACTTGTTTCTTGATATATCAGATCTGGCTATGGTGACATATGCCTTGATTACATCCTGTTTGGACTACTGTAATGCACTCTATATGGGGCTGCCTTTGGAAACTTGAATGGGTTCAAAGCACTGCAGCTAGAATTCTGACCAGGGCCAGTTATATGGAGAATATAACTCCTTTGTTCAAACAGCTTCACTGGCTACTGGTTCATATCCGGGCACAATTCAGTGTGGGTCATGACCTATAAAGCCCTACATGGTTTAGGTCCAGACTACTTGAGAGACTGTGGGACTCTACAGATGGTCCATTTCAGGCAGC
Source organism: Phrynosoma platyrhinos (assembly GCA_020142125.1). Classification (NCBI taxonomy): domain Eukaryota; kingdom Metazoa; phylum Chordata; class Lepidosauria; order Squamata; family Phrynosomatidae; genus Phrynosoma; species Phrynosoma platyrhinos. The sequence goes on from CM034710.1 coordinate 103,510,547, forward strand.
TGTGGGCCACCCCTCTAGTGGTGGATTGGGGCCGCGGTAACCCCATGCCACAGCCCCAAACCTCCCTTTTGCCACCTCCAAAAGAGTGGCAAAATGCTACTTTTTTTAGGGGTGGCAAAAGACCACCCTAAGAGCCAATGCCATGGCTTTTCTGTGCCCTTTGGGCACAGCATGTCTACATGCTGCACCAGGAGGTCATCCTGATGCCATGCGCCATGCGTACAGGTGCGCAGCATCAGGACAGTGTCAGGATAGATTTGGGGTTGGGGTGGCTGGTGTGTGGCTGCCCTGCCCCAACTCCACCCCCAGTCTGGCCCTTTAGGCCAGTCTGCAACACTCCTGTATCTCCGTGTACAAACCTGCTAGATCCCTAAGATCTTCAGGAGAAGACTTTCTTTTGATCCTGCCAAGATCACAGGTTCCCTTGGTGACAACACAAGAGAGGGCCTTCTCGGTGGCTACTCCCACCCTGTGGAAAGCCTTTCCATGGGAGGCTAGGCTGGCCCCCTTCCTGCTCACCTTTCGTTGACAAGTAAAAACATTTTTATTCAGGCAGGCTTTTTAATATCATAACAGGATGGCTTTTATATGGGGTAGCTGTTTTAAATTATGTGTTTTAACTTTTGTATTTTTTTAATACTGTAGATTATTTTAACTGGGTTTTTAAAATTGTTTTTAAAGTGTTTTTATCTTGTGAGCCACCTTGGATCTCTTTTGGGTAGAGAGGCAGCATAAAATGAAATAAATAAATAAATAAACTGAACACACGAAGATAAATCTCTCCATGTAACTCATTTCCCAGTAAAATTGGCCTCCTGCTAGCCTTCCAAAGGTGGGCTTGTTGGAGCATAAATGTTCCTTCAAATGAAATGCTGAGATGGGACAGATGAAGGGAACAGTCCTCCAAACCCATTTGCAAACAGTCCTCCAAACCCATCAAAGCCATTTTGGGAACTGATGGGAGCATAATTCTGTTTGTGAACAGGACAATAGATGAGTCTCCCCACTCAAGATAAAAGGGATGGCTATATTGGAAAAGGAAGTCAGAGCACACATATTGGGAACATGGGGCAGTTCTGGGGCAAAAATACTCCAGGAGCAGCCTGTCTAGTGAAGAACAGGTCAAAGATTTAAAAAACACAGTGTGATATATTTCCATCCACTTATGCACTTCGCGCAATGGATAGTGCTAGCCTACACAACCCTTTCACACCTTCCTGACATATATAGAGCAGGCATGTGTAGTTTGCTTCAAGTAACTTACCTCAGATCTTTAAGAGATAAAACAAAGGGGCAGAAGAATTAAAAGGAAATATTGCTAGATCCTACTGATGAGAACCAGTACAATGTTTTGTTTCCCCATTTTCTAAATCAACCAAAAAACCATTTCTAAACCAAAATGAACTAGTATGTGCATTATACTTGTAGATCAATGAGAAATACAAATGGATAAGTACCTGGAAACTGATATATACCAACTGGGCTGCTGGAGAGCCGAAAAAGAAAACTGCCTGTGTCTACGTAGACCTTGATGGTCACTGGAAAACAGGCGCTTGCAATGAAACATATTTCTATATCTGTGAGAAGTATCATGGTAAGAAAAGCAATGTTGTTGTTTTTTACATATTCATTTGGGAGGAAGAGAGAGGATACAGGAGTAGGGCAAATAGCACACTACACTAATTACTGTATGTACTTGTGTATGAGTCTCATGTACGAGTTGAGGATAGGTTTGGGGGGCAAAATTATGAATAGCAATAGCAATAGCAGCTTCATTTATATACCACTTCATACCGTGCAATGCAGTCTCTAAGTGGTTTACAACTGTAAGCTAATTGCCCCCAACAAGCTGGATACTCATTTTAGTGACCCTGGAAGGATGCAAGCCTGAGTTGAGTCTGAGCCCTGGCTGGTATTGAACTCACAACCTTGTGGTTTGTGAATGAGTGGCTGCAGTACAGGCATTTGACAATTGCACCACCAGTAAAGATGGATAAGTTGAGGTTAAAATTTAGGAGCATGTAACAAAGAGTGTGAAACAAAGCGAAGGAAACAATGCTGCCTAAGAATTTACAAAATTCCAGCAGCATAATCCTAGCATTGGTGTCACTGGGTGTGGGTGCCTTGAAGGGGATTGCAAGGACAGGGCAGCAACAGCCTGCCCTGCCCTGCCCTGCCCTGCCCTGCCCACTTTCCCTTTCTCTCACCCTCCCTTGTTGGCTTCTATCAGCAAGCTAAAACCTTCTTATTTGGACAGGCTTTTAGCAGTTACGGTACAAATTCTGTACACATGTAATAGGATGTAAACCTCACAGACCTGAATGAGACTGATAGTCGAGCACAGTATCTAGCCAGATGATTATCAATAGGGACTCAATTCAAGCAAAAAAAATACATATTTATGCCACTAAAAAATAATCAGAGAGTGAATTGAGCTAGTTAAGAGTACTCTACTACTTTTGAATGATAGATGTGCTGCTCTGAGCAGATAAACCGCTCTCATCACCAAATTGTTATGGGATCTATAGGAATTTGGGATGAAAACTATCATTAAAACATATGTATTCCATTTTAGGAATAATCCCAACAGACCCTCCTGAAGTCCCAGGAAGATGCCCAGAATCAAAAGAATCTCACAGATCTTGGATTCCTTTTCGGGGTCATTGCTATGCCATCTACCCTATCATGGTAACCTGGCCTATAGCATCCATGAGATGTGCTCATCTAGGTGGGTCATATTTTAAATTAGAGTATAATACTGTTTCATGCAAGGGAATTCTTTATTAATTTGTAAACCTATGCGATACGGTGTTTCACTTTATTATAGTTCTCCTGTCACTTTCCTTTTCATCTTGCATTTTCTCCATTTTCATCCCACCATTTCTTCTTCCACTTTTACTGCTTCACAATGAATTTTGTATCCTCCATTGCAAATTGAACAATGTCATCATGTATCTGATATATGAATTACTTAATACTAATTCCTGCTACTTTAAAAAGGGCACAGTGTGGTGTAGTGATTTGAGTTTTGGACTAGGACTCTACGGGCCTTGGCAGACGGCTAATTGAGCCGTCTTCCGGGCCCAGAAGAGGAGGGGCAGCCGCACGAGCAGCGCCCCTTCCTCTTCTCGAGGTCGCCCTCGGAGTCGCCGGCCCTTCGCACGGCCAGCGCTCCGGGGATGACCTCACGCCGTGGCGACCGGACGTGCCACGGCGTTTGAGTCAGGGAAAGTGCGCCCGCCGCTTTTAGGGCGCACTTTCCCTGAAATCTAAAAGGAGCGCCAATTTGGAGCTCCTTTTAGATTCGCCGCAGGAGCGCCGCGGTGCGGAGGCTGAGCTCCGCCGGCGCTCCGACCCGCGGCGACTGGGAAGCAGTCGTCTGCTTCCCTCCTACGAGACTATGGTTTGAATGTTTGCTCAACCATGCAAATTCATTGGATGGCCTTGGGCAAGTCACACTATCTAAGCCTAAAAGAAAGGCAATGGCAAACCCCCTCTGAACAATTCTTGCCAAGAAAACACCACATTTTGCACTAGCACTAACTTCCAAACTATTTTCAAAGTCAGCCCCATTTAGAGCACATTGTGCTTTGTTGTTGTATGCCTTAAAGGCATTACTGGCTTATGGTGACCCTAAAGTGAACCTATCATTGGATTTTCTGGGGCTGAGAGGGTGTGACTTGCTCAAGGTCACCCAGTGGGTTTCCATGGTCAAGCAGGTAATTGAACCCAAATCTCCAGAGCCTAATCCTGTGCTCAAACCACTATGCCGTACTGCCTTTCATAGAGCACATTATAGTATTTTAATAATGTAGGCATGGCTCACTGTTATCATGCTCCCCTCTGGTATAGCAGAAGTATAGGATTGTTTGGGAAGAAGTTCAGCACACCTACAGCGTACGTGGTATTGCATCAACCATTCTTTGTGGACCCTCAGCCTGCTTATATAAAGCAGGTAGAAAACACTGGTGACCAACTGGAACTATGTATCTATCTCCCACTCAGTGGAAAAGACATCCAAATCAGCTCAGAGTCTCTGGACCTTTGCAGACTGCCAGAAATAGTGCAAATTGAGTCCACTTTAACTGCCCTGACTCAGTGCTAGGGAATCATGGGAACTGTAGTTTATTGTGGCACCAGAGCTCTCTGACAGAGATGATTCAATGGGGGGTTGCAGACTGCCAGAAAAAGTGCAAATTCAGTCCACTTTTAGGGTTAGGGTTAGGGTTAGGGAATCATGGGAACTGTATTTTATTGTGGCACTAGAGCTCTCTGACTGAGAAGGCTCAATGTCACAGAAAAAAACCAATTCCCATGATTCCCTAGCTCTAACCCTAACCCTAAAAGTGGACTGAATTTGCACTATTTCTGACAGTCTGCAACCCCCCAATGTCTCAGAAAAAAAATACAATTCCCATGATTCCCTAGCATTGAACCAGGGCAGATAAAGCGGACTCAATTTGCACTATTTCTAGCAGTCTGCAAAGGCCTTCTGCCTTGCTTTCTGGACCCTTGGAACTGAATCCTAACTATTCTTACAGCATATCTCCTCTCCCAGTGCATTATGACAACTATGGCCAAATCTGCCTTCCTTGAGAAGGGATACAGCTGATATACCAGCTGTAGTTAGCCAACGGTAACAGCAACCACAGGGCCTGCTGGGTACAAAAGTATTCCTAAACTTCCTTCAGAAGGAGAGCAACCCCACACAGCAAACCTCCAGAAGAGGTTGCAATCCCAGACCCACCTTGGCATTTCCAATAACCAGCAAAATTTCTATTTTGTCTGATCTGAACTTTGAATCATAGAGTTGGAAGAGAGCACAAGGGCCATCTAATCCAACCCTTAAACTTGTTTAGATCACAACTTCAACTTGTTCACCCACATCCATCCCCCATTACATTTGCATCTGGGGAGTGATTCAATACTTCTACCATCTCCATGGCTTGAGATGAAATAGACTGATATGGCTGGGTATTATCAGTTTATTGATGAACCCTAACATCAAAATTCTGGACAACTTCTCCAAGTGGTTTCACATAAATATTGAGAAGCATTGTGGACAGTATTAAAGAGCTTTATAAGCTAATGGTATAACACTGAATAACAGTAGCCAGATGTTTATTGGGAGCATTCAGCTGAAAATGACCTGAACCACAACAAAACAATTCCTCCAAGTCCCATCTCGGTTAAAATGTCCATTATAGGTGGTATGTGAATTATTTTGGAAGAGTTGATTACTGGACAGTATTTTAAACATATTTGCCCTGTATAATTTGTCATTGTTGTTTAATGTTTTTTCAAGCATCATGTGAACAGAATGTTATCTATCATGTGGATTTTTTGGGGAAGGTGATAATGCTAAGCTTTTAAAAATAAGGTTAATAGCATGGGTAATGCATTAACTATGATATGAGTAATATTTACTTGTTATGTTTAAAATATTACTAGGATCATTTTAGAGGGATTTTTGGACATTTTTCTATTTTGAAAGATGATTTCTTTATTCTAATAAATATGAAACAATAACACATTTCTGATATTTCTCAGGTGGCACTTTGACTTCCATAGAAGATTTAGCTGAAGTGAATTTTTTGCTGGAACACACTCGACAATTCAGTTTAATGGACTTTTGGATAGGATTATTTAAAAATGTGGAAGGTAATTGTTTAATTTTCAATATTTATCTATACTGTAACATCTTAAAATATGAAGCTCATTTTGTTGCTGGAATTGTGTTAGCAAATTTGCTTCAGCTTGGTTTTGGCTTCTCACCAAGTATTCAGAAGAAAGCTCATCCATTTCCCAAAAGTTTTGTCTTGTCTAGGTGCTGGCAAACTAATCTTATCATGCAGCCACTTGCAGTTTTGGTCACTTCTCCACTTCTCTATTTCCTAGCACAAGCCATGGCACAAAGACCTGGCTGGATATTTAAAGCTACATCCTAACCCATCCAGTCATCAGGAGTGTAAGGTGATTTTAGATCTGAATGGAGAACAGCTTCTATGTAAGATGTTTGGTACTAACTACTAACATAATTAATTAATTAATTTAAAAAAAAGATGCCCCAAACAAATCAGCTCAGTTTCTCTGAGCATATACTCCATAGAAGTCAACATGAGTTTCATTGCAAAGTATATACACAGTTTCATTTTTGCGTTTGATCTGCTGAATACTGACCATGCATGCTCATTTAACATTGTGAACTGTAGAAAAACATACAGTGAGACCTTGGTATGCAAGGGGGTTCCATTCCAGACCTTCCCCCATGCAGATACCAAAACCCACAGAGGCCCTGCTGGGGAGACAGAAATGGGGAAGGAGGATGCTGGGGCCAGGCCAAGCCTACCAAGGAGCATGCAAGGAGTCTGGTGAAGAGGCGAGACCTGGCTGGGGAGCTTTGGGCTCCATTCAGAGCTGCTCTGGGCCACCTGAGGAGGAACAGCACTTCTGCCACCACCATTGCCACCACATTCCTGGGGCAGCTGAGCCATGGTGGAAAAGGGGCCAGATGGCCAGGCCATGCTGCCCCTATCCTGACCCCACTCAGCCAGAGGAGGAGGGTGGGCCGGTCCTGGCAGGGACCAACCTACCCGGCTCCTCCCACCCCAAGTGGGTGGGCAAGAGAAGAAAAGCTGGCCAAGGTAGCCCAGAGAGAAAGAGAGAAAAATGGAGCAGTGGAAGGCAGTGGGAGGGTCTTTCTGAGGCGCCATCCTCCCACCTTTTTTATTCTCCCCTCGCTGCTGAGGGGCTCTTTGGGGGTTCCCAATAGCAGTGTGGCTGCATGCACATGCTACCATTGGGGACAATTGGGGTCTTGCCATCCACAGATGCTGAAATCTGTGGATGGCAAGTCCATGGATAAAGAGGCCCTGCTGTATTGGAAATATAGCATTCAACTTGCAATACTTCTGAGCGTTACAATATGGACCCATTTAATACTGAATCAGTTTATTGCCTATTTAAGCAAAATATTTATGGGTAGTTAGTGCTAGTTTTAAGCAAAATATCTATTGGTAATTACCTATTTAAGCAAAAATATCTATCAGTAGTCAGTACTACTTTAAAATGCTTATCTGTTTTCAAAATCGGTTGTACTTAGAAGTGTAACATTTTACAGCATCCATCATTTGGTCATTTGTTTTTATAATTAGGAGAATGGATTTGGCAAGATAACACTGAATTGGATTTTATGAACTGGAAAGATGCACCACCTGGGACACATTCTCGATCATATTACCATGATGCCTATAAATTTACTTTTCGAGACCAATGCATTTCTATGAATGGTCAAAATGGGGAGTGGTTTGGTGAAGGCTGCGATTATCCACAGAAAGGATTTATTTGTAAAACATCCAAGAGTAAGTCTTATTATTACTGTTATATATTGAATTTACCAATGACTCTGGTACAAAACAGTATTCAACTAGAGCAGAAGTAGGCAACCTTTCCTCTTTAAGGGCCGAGGGACTTCAGCTCCCAGAAGCCTCAGCCATGTTGGCCAATAGTCCCATGTTGGCCAATAGCTCCTGGGATTCTGGGAGCTGAAGTCCCTCAACCCTTAAAGGGGAAAGGTTGCCTACCCCTGAACTAGAGAGTAGATTTGAGTTGATTTATACAATTATGGCATAGCTCTAATGAAGGTTCTTTAAGCTGGCAGTTAGAAGTTATTGCATGGCTTTTTCCACTCTTCTCCTTTATTGATTTTCCATAGTAAAAAAGAAAAGCAGTGGAAGAAGCAGTATATTAATAATCAAGAATGTCATCAATTAAGACCTGTAAAACGGGGTGACCAACAGGCAATGGGCAGGGCAATGGGGTTGTCCCACCAAAGGGAAGGGCAGAACCCAGGACAATGAGATTGGTGATGTGTAGATGAAACCTGACATGGAACCATTCTTAGCGAACAGTCCTAAGTGGTGATGATGGCTAAGGGCCAATTGAGCCAGTGCAAGGCTAGCAAAAGCCCTGCTAACCTAGGGATGTTAGGAATTGCCCCTGCCTTGGTCAGACCTGGTTATAGCACTGTAGCTGTTCTTTGAGCTCAAGAAGCTCTGGATCTGATGTAAATCACCACTGTCCTGTCCCTTTTCAATTCTTCTACCAGTGGAGCTCAGGGAGCAGAGAAATTCTCTGACACCAGCCAGAAGAGCATTCTGGTAGCAGAAGTAACTTGTGCCTAATCCTAACCCCTTACATTTGGCACAGCTTTGAGCTATGATTATGTCCTAACTCAAAGCTATTACTTTAACATCAAGACTCTCTTGTCTAATGGTGATGAAATGCATGCTATTTCAGCACCATATCTTTGCTATATCTATTTGCTGTATCTATGGTCTTCTTAAAGCTTTTGAGCACGGTGTTTCTATGCTTCTACTGCATGGATAGGGAAATTTTCCTATCTAGGCATTTTATTTATTTTATGGTACAATGGACTCTTGTATCCACTGGGATTTTGTTCCATGACTCCCCTAATACTAAAATCCATACATGTTCAAGTCAAATTATATAAAATGTCATAGTGAAATGGTGTCCCATATATAAAATGATGAACAGCAAAGTGTGCTTTTGAAAAAAATTTGGGGGGGGGCATACAATCAGCCTTCCATATCCATGGATCCTTTATCCATGGATTCAAGCATCAATGGCTTGAAAATATTTTTTAAAAAATATATAAATTCCAAAAAGCAAACCTTGATTTTCCCATTTTATATAAGGGATATCATTGTAATATGCTAATGGAACTTATGTATCCATGGATTTAGGTATTCATGGGGGGGGGGTGTCCTGGAACCAAACCACAGTGGATACTAAGGGCCCACTGTATTTTCAAGTTATAGATGGTTGCATCTGTGAACGCAGAAACTGCATAGTGGCTTGGCCCAGACAGATCCCAGGTCAAATCTTTGTTCAGCCATTAAGCTGGCTGAATGACTCCAAATTCCCATGTCTTAAACATTTTGGGAAGATGATAAAATGCTGGAGAGATTATTAGCTTGTTATACAAATGTAATACTCAAATAATTATTTGATCTTTTATCTTTCAGAGATCACTTGCAGGTAGCAGCAATTTATGCAGGGTGGAGCCAGATCTAAGCATCTTGATGTGGAGGTGTTCCTCCATACTTACAGTTTCTGTGTCACATTACGAGTGAGGACAACTGCAGTAGGCCCAGCAGACATTATTTTGCTCTCTGGGGGCTGCAGAAACTTTCAATAGTACAGCCCCCCCCCCCAAAAAAAAAACCTATATAGCCATAGCAAGTACATTTCTATACTGTTTATCAGTGAATTAGCACTCCCTAAGTGGTTTACAATGTGTAAGCCAATTGTACCCAACAAGCTGGGTACTTATTTTACCAACCTACGAAAAGATGGAAGGCTGAGTGGACCTATGAGTGGCTGGAAGTTGACTTCTGGCTTTGAGGAATTAGTATTTTTATATTAAATAGTACACTCCTGGGGGAGGGGTTCCAGAAAATTCACCTTGTCTTTCTGGAAAAAGGCAGCCTGGTATATGGTATTGAGGGATGCAAAACAGCTTTGGAGAACATAAACTCTAGGATGAGCTCCATCCTCCAAAATCAAGCAAAAGGTCTGTTCAGTGAAACCTTAGTTTTCATTTTTACAAATATAATAATTCATACAGGGACAGGGACTTCAGCCATCATTACAACTGATAACAGTTTTCCATATTATTTTCCCTCTAGGAGATAATGGTGGGTTGTTGTTGTTTTCTTTTTGATTACCCTTTAATTTACTTTTGTTATTCACTGATATTTGTAGTTTCACATCTCATTCCTACCACCTTCTAAAAGCTTGAATTCTAATTCTGCCTTTGACATAAATGGACAATGTAGAATAGCAAATATGAAGTGATAACTGTAGTTTTCTAAGCCTCACTCTCCTTTTAGGCTTTGATGGAATCTTGGAATGTATTTACTTCTAGAAAACTTTGAATAGCATATCAGAACACTGTGTGAGGATAAATACTCAGTAACATTTTGTAATTTGCAGGATCTCTCTCTTTAAGAGACAGACTGACATGGCAATTGCAGCTTAGACCCAAAACACACAGGCAAAAACACCAGCTTTGGGCAGCATTGGGTGCATGGCATCTCGATGATGCATGCCCTGAACACAGCCAAGAAGAAATAGGCCAAAAAGGAGCAAGTACAATCTGTGCCTGTTGGCTGCCCAGTTCAGCACCACAGCAGTGGCCCAGATCGGGACCAGGTCTATGCAATCACTGTGGTCCTGGCATGATTGGGGCCAGTGCAGTCCTGGCATGGTCCTTTTGGCCTGTCTGCTTCAGGTCTTACTCACAATTTCAAATGGGCATAATTTCCTTTGTACAGTGAGTCTAACCTACTATAATCCTGTTGTCAGTTTGCTTTGATATTGTTATAGTTTTGGACACTGTATAGTTGTGCTTTTTCTCATGCTTTCCAGAATTCCAAAAAGGAGAGATATTCCTCAAAGGGGGAAAAATGTAGTTTAAAGGAAAATGTTATGGTTAGAGCTACCCCACCTGCTAATATGGACCATAATTAACTTCCTCATCTGCTAATTCAAAACCTGGGATCATTAATGGACCTTTGCTGTACCTTAAATTGCCCAAGTTAACAGAAAAGATGTGTTTCAGTCTTTGATTCCTAAACTTTTGCATCTACATGGGAACAAGGAATCAGAAACTTGGGTTTAAAACAACAAAAGCACATGCATCTTTATCTTCCTAATTCTGTGCTGAGAACATTTGTTTTAGGAATTGTTCATGACTGTGTAGTTTGCTGCTAGATAGATTAATTACGCATACATATATTTTTATTTTACAGTTCCTGAAGAGCCGACTAAAAAACCTACAGAAGAGAAACGTAAGGCTGTTTCTTCAAAACAATCCAATTCAAATGATAAACATTTGTATGTTCCATGCAACTCAATAGAAGGAAGGAGGTTTATGGGAGTAGATGGCAGCAAACTTTCTTAGGAAAGATAATTAGGAAAGACACGTGGACAATTGGAAGTATAAACAGGAATTGTCCCATGAAAATCACGCCTTCATGATTAAGATTTTCACACAACATTGCATTTAAACTGCCATTATCCTGGGAATATCCCATGAAAATCGTGTAAATGCAGCAAAGGTATTCACACAATGTCACATTTAAAGGTAAGTAAGTGCTATTAACCCATGAATAACCAGGCAATGAACAGCAACAAATCATTCACGGGATTTTCCCATGAATGATTTATTGCTGTTTATTGCTTGGTTATTGCCTGGTTATTCCCAGTATAATGACTCATGTATGAAAATGTTAATTATGTTTTAATTGCAATTGCGTGATTTTCACGGGATAATCCGTGTTTAAACTACCAATTTTCCCACATGTGATAAACTGCTTAAGGAGCTTGGGGTATGTAATAATTCAAATAATGTTTTTTTTGGGGGGGGGTTGGGCTGTTTGACATTTGTTTGGCATAATTCATTTGGCAGGCAGATGATGGAGACTGCTTTAAAAAAAATATTTTACACAGGTGAAGTACTGGCAGTGGGAATCATTATGGTGGCTATGATCTATCATTTCCTCTTTTCTGACATTGCCAGATGTAAAATTTCTCCTGGAAAAAGGAGCTGCAAGTCATGACTGCACTGGGGTAGTGGGTGGAGCTCTGGTAGCCACTGGTTTTTTAAAATGTGCTCCGAGAAGACATTTGAGGCATTTATGCGGGGGGGGGCATTTATGCGGGGGGGGGCGGGAATTCTGCTGCAACCTCTAATGAGCAGCAGAATTAAGGAGCTCCATCACTTTTGATAATTTAATGGGATTAAAACAACACTTTAAAAAAAAGGTGGATAGATTCAATTAGAGAGGTCATGGGCATGAATTTACAGAAAATAATAATAATAATAATAATAATAATAATAATAATAATAATAATAATAATAATAAATTTTATTTTTACCCCGCCTTTCCATGGATATGATCATGGAAAGCAAAAGCAGAACAGTAGAAGACAAGGGGTCTTGGAGATATCTTTATTCATAAGATCCACTTGAGTCAGAATCAACCAGGGCAGTTAATAACAACAACGACAATTATACGCATAAGGCATCCTTGCAGTTTGGGATACATCCTTACACTGCTTGAAAACTGATGCTGCTGGGGGCGGGGGGGGAGTCAGGAGGAGCATAGATAAAGAAATGTTACAGTTTGGGAGATGTGAGTGTTCAGTTTAAGTAAAAGAAATCTATAGAGTTTATAAGAAAAGCTGAAAAGACAAATAAACGGGGAAGACTTGCCTTCAAATTCACATTAGCATACTGTGTTCTAGTCCATGAAGAAGCAGCAGCTAGGGATCAAGTGAGAGATACTTTTGCCTTCGGGGACATTTGGGGTTTATCCACCTGCACTGCAAGGGATGCAGTGGCTATGTGGTTAAGACTCTGGTTCTGAAGATTAGAAAGTCAGCAGTTTGAGGCTGAGTGCTGCATGATGGGGTGAGCTCCTGTCACTAGTCTGTCACCCAGCTTTTACCAACCTAGCAGTTTGAAAGCATGCAAATGCAAGAAGATAAATACCACTTCGATGGGAAGGTAACAGCATTCGAGACAGTCATGCTGGCCACATGACCACCAGAACAGTCCTTGGACAATGCTGGCTCTTTGGCTTAGTAACAGAGATGAGCACCACCCCCTACAGTCAGTTACGACTAGACATTCATGTCAAGAGACTACCTTTACCTTTACTGTTCACTTGCACTACACAAGCCAAAATCTTTATGGCTGGATTCCTTCACAACTTGCCATACCATGAGGGCAATCTGTGTATATTTCAAGAAGTACTAAAGCTTCTCCTATACATGATCAGGTTCTGATCTCCTTTCTTCCCCCAAACATATTGCCATGTAACAGTGGTGTCCCTAGGGTTGGTGTCACCTGGTGCAGTAATTCATGGTGTCACCCGTCCCATTGACTTCCTCCCATTTCACACCCTACAGAATCCTTAGTAGTGCATTTTTGTACTAATGTTCCTCATCAATTGTAATTCCCATCAACCATTGAATGTAATGCTAATATTTGTGACATGAACAAGTAACAAAATTAAAATTATACCTCCAAATTACAAAATCATATTCACAACCTAAATGTATTTACATATACATAGTAAAGATTTGGTTGAAATGTGATGTTTTTTAAAGAAAATGTTAAAATCATTTTTTAAAAAAAATGTGAAATTTGAAATTTTAATTTTAAAAAACTCTGGGGCCTCTCCTTTCTCCTCCCACTGAAATTCACCCCATCCTCACCATCTCTTAAAGTGTTTTAAAGGGAAGCAGGTGAATGCCACAGCCTATTTCTGCCAAAAGGTGGGTGTTTGAGGATCAATTGTGTCACCCCCACCCTGACAGTGTCACCTGGTGCAGTCCACACACCCCGCACCCCCCTAGTGACACCACTGCCATTTAAGAAGTTTTAGGTGAACGCATTCAGCTAATCCATCTAGGAAAAAATTTGGCCCATGACATAAAGGGAACTCAGCATTTTACCATAGTATAAGATATTTAATGGTTCAAATGTCCTTTTTTTAATCCACAGAACAAGCAAAGGCTCCTCCATCAGCACATGGCACAATTGTGATTGTTGTTCTCCTGGTTATGCTTATCCTCATCAGTGCAGGCATTGCAGTCTATATTTTCTACAAAAGACGAAGGAGACAACTACAAACCACTGCTGGGTTTGGCAACTCCTTGTATCAGGACAACATTGTTATCCTCAGGAATGACTCAGACTCTCTTGTGGACAACAAAACAGGAGATTAACAAGTTTTCCCTTTAATCCCATTGGACACAACAGAAATGATATTTAAATAGAAGGATATACCATTCCACTGTTTATAAATTCATAACAGTAACCATTTGAAAAATACTCAGTCTAAGCAGTAACTCTGCAAGAGGAGGGGCAATTACTGGGACTTAGGAAAGTTGCATTGGTTTTCTGAGGCCTAGAAAGCCAAACCCCAAATGTAAAAAAAAAATATCTAAAATTATCTGTATCATGCCTCTTCCAAGTCTGTGGGGCTGCATTTGTTGATTTTTCTGCATTTGGGTACTTTATTGCATCCCCTGACCCTGACCAGGAAGACCCTGGTTCCCACTTCAAATCTTGAATAACTTGAAGACCCTGGGAGGGTTGAAAAGCAACCTTGGGTTGCATGTGGTTTGCAGCCCAAATTTCCCCAAACTACAATAAAAACTACAATGTGCAGTGTTCTGATTGTAGAAGGGCTATTAAGTGAAAGCATATGTCATACAGAATATTTTCAAATTAAAGATCACTTGATTTATAAAATTAAGAACCCTCTTTAAAATGATCTTCTTTAAAAAGAACTCTACATACAAAGTTCTTGATGATGTGATGTATGCTTCTGCTTGCACAGTGCCTCTATTCCATTTTCGGGTACTGCTGTGTAAAATTTACAGTTATGTGCGATTTTTTTCCTGTGTTTCCTTAAATGTTACAATGGAATATTTAGTCTCCTGCATCTTTCCATTTCCCCTGCCATATATTTCTCCACCCTCTTTACATGTGTGCATTTCACTCTGAAGCTTCTCAAAGAAAACCACAATGTCAAGGGTGAAACAGAAAGCACATTAATATTGGTTCCCAAGATCTCTTACATTGCCTTTAAGTGGTTCCCTTCCCCAGGGATGACAGCACTAAAAGAGCAAGTGTGTGAATAAATAATGGGAAGTGGAATCATGAATTAGTAAGAAGAAAAACCCAAAAGAAATAAGGATAATTAAAATCCTGTTCAGCACAACTGCTTGTGTTTGCTTGATGAGATCAATATTGTAACTTTCCTTGTCATCAAAAATAAAAGTCTACAAGCACTCACTGCCCCTCTACCCTACTTTTCTAAGAGCAATGTCTTTGAAGCATTGAAGTGGAATTTCAGGAACACATCTTTGAGCATTTTACCTAATTGGAAAAATGCTGTTCTTATTTATGCCACAAAAATGAATCATGCATTAAAGCCATCAGAGAAGTACATGCATAAATGGGTACCTGTGGTATACAGGCTACAGTTTGTCAGTGGATAAGAGAAGCTCAGGTTATATTTTTTGTTCATCTCACCAGTTGTTTACTAGGTGGGCTTGGGCAACTGGTGATGTTTCTACTTAGCTATTTTATGGGTTTGCTGATGGACAAATGATATCAACTCATATTGGAGGAGCTTAATAGAAATCAGCTATGCACTCACTCTTTCAACTTTTAAACATACTTTTAAAATATTTTTGTTTTGTGAAGCTTTTTATGATAAATTGTTATACTCATAATGATTTGTCTAGTTTAGTTTTATGCTCATGTTTACCGGGGTTTTTTATTATTATTATTAGCTCATTTGTGATGTATATATTTTAGAAGACATTACAGAAATATCGAAATAAAAACATGCAACAAATGTCTATACCTTACAGCTTTGTGATGTAGAAAATGGTGGACACGTCTCAAAATCTGAGCCCCAACTTGCCATGATACAATAACTAAGCCTGAGTAAGAACCACTCAGCTGAGTGGTCAGTCAGCTTTATTGCCCATGTCCTTGAATCAAGGAAAAATTGAGACTCATCAGTTAGCATGATGCTGTCTTGCTTCCCTTCAGTAGACTTTAAGGTACCAAACCATTTCCTCTTCCCTTATCACAGAAAGTCTCACTCAGAAGCAAGATTAGCAAGTTGATGCATTTGTTACACATTACAAACTTTTTCAGCTCATTCTATCACAAGTCATCACTTACACTAGCCTTCAGCTTTAAGAAATCACTTTGACCATTCCAACAACTCTTCCAAAAAAATTCAGGAAACTCCTTTTGATTACTCTTATGTTCTCATTTTGTTGTTTTGTTGATTCAGATTTTATTTTCCAGATGTTACCATAAGAAGAACTAGGCATTACTTTAGAAGCACAAGACACCTGTTCTCAAAAGAAATGTTATACCACTCTTTGTTGTTCTTTATATCTTATACCATGACATAGTTTTCCTGTCCATGTAATACAGTGCATTAGTTGTTGCTGGTGCGGACAAGATGAGACACTCGGCCAAGATAAAATATTATAATTAGATGCTACAGAGCAGGAAGAAGGAGTTGGCACAGATTTGCTGTTGGCTGCTTCCACCCCTACACCCCATGTTTTGTTGTTTTGTGTTTTGTTTTTTATGGTGAAGGGTACAGAGATACATAATAAAGACATCATGTACCTATTCCTGTTGGACTGCATGTGCGTTGTGAGCTGCTTTGGGAATGCTGGTCAAAAAGTATGATACTAATCTGATTAATGAAAACATTATGAAAACAAAACCAAGTGTCTTCTTTACCAGAAGAACTACATCTATCCAGAGTGACTGTTTTAAATGCTGTCTTATAAATATGAGATTCATTTCATGACATTATTATTATTATTATTATTATTATTATTATTATTATTATTATTATCCCGCTTAATTGACAACAATCTTTTGTTGACTTGCTTACATTTGTTGACTTGCTTCTGCTTATTCTCAGAATCATAGAATTTACAGAGCTGGAGGTTATCTAGTTCAATAGTCTGTTCCATAAAGAATCTACAAGGCAGGATGCAAGTACCACAACCTTGACAGATGACACTTTAACCACTGTTGAAACATCTCCCATGAAAAAGAGCAAACAACTATATACCTTAGTACAAGTGTGGTGATAAAAAAGAAATTAGTCAGATACCTTCCTATTTCCCTTGCTCAGTTACAACACAGTTTGCCATGCACGATTTGCAGGAAGAACATGAACAATAATCATGGGAAAGAAGCATCACCTCACTCTCACTTTTTGGATCTACTTTTTTTATAGTTGGCAACTCCATCGATACATGTTTTCTGTGCAAAACAAAAAAGTGGTTTGTGCACACAAAAACCCAAGTTTTTTTGCTTACAAAAAGTATTTTTAAGCAAAAAAAGTTTTTACAAAGCAGTCCTGGAGTGTGAAAAATAATTTTAAAATGCACAAAACTCATAACAGTAAGAAAGCTTTTGAATTTTTTTCTTCTTGCATACAAGAACAAAATAAGCAAAGATTTGCATTCAGGTTGCCAGGACAAGTCCTGTGAGCCTTTTGATCTATAAACTATTCTATGTACTGTAATCTTTGTATCTACTCTTATGAAAGGTGCATGGATTCCAGCCTGTGTCTTATAAAACTAGACGTGAAATGAAAGTTTAATGTTAAATTTATATCAAAATAATTGTCATCATGCAACACCACTTATAGCATTGGGCCATATAAACATTAGCTGTAATATCAACTGATATGACCCATACCTCAGATTACAGCAAAATAAAATTAGAAATTTATATTGACAGTATACATAAGTACTTCTGATCTTAGCATGAAAAACTAAACACAATTTCCAATTCCTGCCTTCTTTATCTGAGCTACAAAATCCTTAGCACAGATACTAATTAATATTTAATTTAATGTAATCATTCTGTAGAAAGGTGAGGCATTCACTCGCTTGGGATAAGAGCCACTTAAAAAAATTGGATTATTTGTTCTTCCTATCCTATTCCTATCCCCAGCACAGATACAACACTTCATGTACAATAGTTCAAATTGATGGGTGAATATGTGTAGGCAGTGTCCTGCCATACAATATTAACTTGCTGAATGAACGATGTTTAGTTTTCACATATATCCATTAGGTTGGCTGTATATATGATTTTTATGACTGAGGTGAAGCTATCGCATTTTACAACTATATGTGTTTGTAATTGGGGAAATGAAACTCAGCTCTCTGCTTGCATTGGTAAGCAATGGTCAAATGCATTGTACATGATAATCTCTTTAAAATGTAGAATTAGGTGAGGTATTCACATCATCATTGCCCCAGTTTGTATAAATGTAATGCTTCTAATTAACTCTGTAGAAAAAAAGGTTCTTCAGAGTTCAGGATACTGTTGTGAGAAAAACAGAGTAGCAGCAAGGTTATTCATATTTTGATTGTCTGCCAGGACATATTTTGTGTAGAAACACATCTTTTCTGTGCAGAAAGCCCTTTGTTTTCATTGAGATAAGTTTTGTTTTCTGTGCAGGAAACCACATTCCTGTGCAGGAAACATTTTTTCACAGAAAATCTAGGCATAATTTTAATTACTCAGACCAGCCCTCTATCACCCCTAGTTGACTTTTGATATCAACTCAATATTAATTACCAAAATAATTATGAGAGCCAGTGTGGCATAGTGGTTTGAGCACTGGAATACAATACAATCAAAATTTTGATTTCAGATGCTAGTTCAGCCACGTAAAACTAGTGAATGACCTTGTGTAAGTCACACTCTCTCAGCATCAGAGGATGGCAATGGCAAAGCCCTCTGAAGAAACTTGTCAAGAAAACCTCACAAGCAAGGACCTCATGTAGGCACCTGAAAGGCCACATCTACACCTACAACTGTTTGCAAATCCAAAGGGCCAGGCTTAGGAGCTGCAAAACAGGACATTCACACCTGAGAGATTTATGAGTACCAGCCAGGAAATGTCTGGCTGAACATGAGATAACATTAACATCCCATCTCCTCTCCTCTCCTTGGAAACTGTCTACTTCAAAGAGTAGTAATCTGGAATTCTTTGATATACAATAGCAACTCTTTGCCTCAGGCTAGGTTTAAGGGTATAAAACAGGGGTAGGCAACCTTTCCCCTTTAAGGGCCGAGGGACTTCAGCTCCCAGAATCCTAGGACCTATTGGCCAACATGGGACTATTGGCCAACATGGCTGAAGCTTCTGGGAGCTGAAGTCCCTCGGCCCTTAAAGGGGAAAGGTTGCCTACCCCTGGTATAAAAGATCCCCAAAATCTCAGGCACATTGGGTCTAATTAGATTTCATGGTGACACTGTGCCACTGTGAACTCTGACTTGGGTCCTGGCTCTTCCCATTGTCCTTTCCCTTCCATAACAGTTGAATTTATCCATCTTCATTCATCATTGGAGCACCCTCCATCAGGTAATTATCACAATTAGAAAGCCTTCTGCCTCTTGTGGCACCCTTTCGCGGCTTGTGGAAGGAACGCTATTTTAGCACTCTTTTCGCAGGCAGCGAAAGGGAGGATTGGGGCCGAGGTGTCCAGCAGCCTCAGACTCGATCCTCCACTTCCGGGGGCGGCCCAGGGCTGCCTGTCTGCATTCCCTCATAGTTGAAAACACCCAAAAGTTGATGTTAAATTGTACTAGACAACATTAAACAACAGAATTAAACCCAAGTAAGTACTACTTTAAAACAGAGATTGAAAGTAGTATAGCACAATAAAAAGCTCTTCTTTTTTTTTTAAAAAAAAAAATCCATTTCCAAAGCATGCTGGCATAGAAAAGTGTTTGCTTGCTTCTGAAAAGACAGCAAAGGAGAACCCATCCTAACCTCCATGGAGAGGGAGTTTCAGCTTTGAGGAGAGAGCCATAGGGAAGGCCTTCTCCTGTGTTTCTAGCAAATGTGCCTGGGAAGATGGTAGGATCGAGAGACGGTCCTCCTCTTAAGATCTTAGAGGTCAGACAGGCTCACAGAGGAATATTTCAAAGTGTACCAGAGAACAGATTTTCTTTACATGGAAAGTCTTGATACTTTCAAAGGTTTTTCTTTCTCCATCCTGCATAAAGGCTTACAAAAATCAAGCTATTTTAAGAGGTGCAGTTAATGCTTTAATCTAATTCTAACCAAAACTGGCTATGCACCATTCCTCCTCACTGCTTTGGAATATGGTCATAACCTCATTGCCTGTTCTGTACAATATGTGCTGCTTGAAACTTGTGCCACATAAATGTCTTTTATGTTTTTCAAACCTAGCCTTAAAGATGCTCTAGAAGCCTGTGCAACAACACCAATATTATGTACAATGATGAGAATTTTGCACAATTTTCACACAGTATTCACACATCCCATAATGTTTCAGGTCTGCAGAAATACATGTGGGTTTTTTTTTGGTGTGTGTGTGTGTGTGTGTGTGTAAGAGAGAGAGAGGGTGGGGATGATAACTGTGGGGATTTAAAAAAAAATAGTTTCAGAACAGCCACAAGTGTTTTTTGTACTGTATTTTCAATGCAAAATGCAGCAATCTTACGATTTTTTAAAAAACATTCTTGCACACACATACACACATAATCTTGCAAAAAAAAAAAAAACCCTAACAATCTTGTACAAGTGATATTTGTATAAGTGTAAATACAAGTTATATTTAATATCCTTAGAGGGGATTTGTTAATAATGGGCAATGTGATATTGAAGAAGCTTGAAAAATAATTCTGAGAATTAATCACCTTTTCGTGTACTCCTAGTTGGTGGGAAGGGCATCAAACCCACCTTATAATTTAAAATCAATTTCCCAAAAATTCTACTTTCAGTACTTTACTTTTTAAACAGCAATGTATTTTACAAGCTCAGTAGTGACACCCTGTGGAAAATTACTTGCCTCTGGGTTTCATAAAAACTATCATCAAAGGTGAAGAACATCCAAAGTGTGTGATATCTTTAATTTGTTTTAGCTTCAGATGATATGAAGCCTAAAAATATTTAAAAGGCATCTTGAAACAAAGCATCTCGAGTCTGCCAACAAACCAAAAGATTTTTATATTTTGATTTTTATGTTTATTCCTATACAATGTCGAGCTGGGGAGGAGGAGTAAATTCCTCATGTATGTAAAGGGGATCATGGGGTAAAACCATGGTCATAGATTGAAGCACCAGAAGCAAAAGAGCAGAAAAGGCCTTGACCTTTCCTAACAGAAAAACACAGAGATAATTAGGCCACTCAGTGCCGTTAGTGGGAAATAGTGGTGCATGATTTCTTGTATACATAGGTGTGCTTTTTAAAACAAATTGTGTCAAACATTGGCGACACATCAGGCATGGATTTGGATGAGGCAGAGTATTTGGAGGACCACACATCCCAGTTGTTCTGCCCCCAAATCCCTCCCCAACACCCTTTTAAGCACAATGAGCAATTTTAGTATATTTTTGGCCTCACCAGGCCATTTTAGGCCCAGGGGAGGCCTTTTTTCAAACAGGAAATGACCTAGAAGTCAACTTTTGGACTATGTCCTGTTAGAAAAAACAGAGAAAAAAAATAGCCTAAAATACTCAAGAGTTGTTGTTGTTTTGATTTTTAAAAAGATGGTAAAATTGTCTCCATATCTCCTAGGGTCATTTGGAGTCATTTAAGGAAGGAAAAAATAAATTGGTGCATTTCAGACCACAAAATGGCCCTGAGAAGTTCATGCAATCCATCTGCTGTATTTTCCCAATCCTGGAACTAGAGATTAACAATCAGCATAGGACTAGTTATTGCTAAGCACGCACCAGATTTTTTATTACTGTTAATACTTCATCATTGCCTAAGTAGTTTCTTCAACTAGATGTGCGTTCTGCCTATTATATCTTAAAATATTTAATAATAATAATAATAATAATAATAATAATAATAATTCATACCCTGCCTTTTGCCATAGCAATCAAGGCGGCTTACATCTAAAACAATGCAAAAACTACCCCCATAATAAACAACAAATCCTATAAATAAACACACTACCCCCCTTAAAAATACATTAAATTCAAATGTCAGTTAAAACCAAAGATTAAAACCATAAACAAAGTTAAAAACAATTGGGACTCTGGGGATATGGGGGGAAATATGGTTGGGGGGGAGATTGAGCTAATTGGGTAGTTTATTCCGGGTAGGCCTGCTGGAAGAGATCTGTCTTAATGGCTTTTTTAAAGCCTTCTAAGCTGGTTATCTGAAGGATCTCTTCCGGCAAGGTGTTCCACAATCTGGGAGCAATACCAGAGAATGTTCTCTGGGAGGTAGCCGTCAACCTAGTTTTAATACTGATAACATTATCACACAATGGGCTTTAAGAGGTCTTTTATCAACATATTCATTTGCATGTGTCCATTTCACTGATAGGGTTGTTTCCAAACATGAAATGACATGACATATGCCACTGGGAGAACTAAGGCCACAGCAGCATTTATGTTTGTTAACTGTAAAATGTTCTGCAAACAGAAATCTGTCTGGATGGTAACTGAAATGCAAGAACCCCCCGGTAACTATCTCCATGCAGAGTTAAGGCAAGTCTGGTTCAGCCCACAGTGTGGGTCATATCTGCCTCCCTGGTAGAGGATAGGGGGCAAGAAGCAACAACTATGTTTAGGGTGGAACAGCTGAGGGTGAAAGTTTGAGGATAAAAGGTAAGGGAAGATAGGTACCTTCATCTGGCTTCATGGAGTCGTAGAATCATAGAGTTGGAAGAGATCTCAAGGACTGCCAAGTCCAACCCCTCTGCCATGCAGGAATACACAATCAAAGCAGACCCGACAAATGGCTGTCCAGTCTCTGTTTAAAAAATGGCAAAGATGAAAACTCCATCACTCTCTGAGATATCATGTTCCACTGTTGAATAGCTTTTACTGTCAGGAAGTTCTTCCTAATGTTATGTGGAATCTCTTTTCCTTTATGGTACCTTATCCTGCTTCTCAGTCAGTTTGGATTTAAAATTAAAAGCTTCCCATCCCACATCTAACCTGGCAACCCTGCTAAGAATGTTCAATGCTATATTGGCCAAAATGTTACCCACTGAGGAAGTATCCTTCTGGAAAATGCATGGACAGATGTAGGAACAGGAACTACAATTCCCCTGTTTCCCAATCCAGTGGATTCTGAATGAGATCCATTAAGCCCACTGGAAGAGTACCAGTCTCCAACAGCATACTGACATTCTTTTCAGGGGGAGCAAAATCTGCTCCATCATTCCCACTCCTCTCCAGATGCACAAGGCAGCCAGGTAGTTTATATATGCAGATCCTGTCCCTTTGGCTACCCTAAGACTGCTACTTCTACCTTGAGTAAGGGCCTTTGCAGACTGCCAGAAATAGTGCAAACTGAGTCCACTGTAAGGGTTAGGGTTAGTGCTTAGGGAATCATGGGAATTGTTTTTGTTTTTTTCTGAGACATTGAGCCTTCTCTGTCAGAGAGCTCTGGTGCCACAATAAAATGCAGTTCCCATGATTCCCTAACTCTAACCCTTAAAGTGGACTCAATTTGCACTATTTCTAGCAGTCTGCAAAGGCCCTAAGTGAGGACACCTGGAACATGTTCAGGTGCACCTCTGCTGTTGATGAGAGGCTGAAAGGACAGAGATGAACTCATGAACTCCTCAGTTGCTCTTGCATACCTGGGATAAGAAACATTGTGTAACAGGGTACAAGACACCTCCTTTCACAGTGTCCCTAATGTGTGTGAGAGAGAGAGGTTACATAACTGGGAGGTTACATCTTCATATATCACTAACAGGATGCTAGCCTCAGAGCTGTACTCCACTCCCCCAACATGGAGGGGAGAAGGAAGAAAGAAAAAGGATGTGTTGATATTAATATAGATAATAATCAGTCCCTTCCCCCTCCCCCTTCATTCTTCCTCCCTTCTTTCTCTTATTGTTATTTATGGCATCATTTTTAAAAAAGCTTATTTCTGTTTTCATATTGAGGAAATCACAAAACAGATCCAGACACTGCCCAGCAGAGGGCGGTCATATGACATGGACAAAAATAATTAATTTTCTTTTCCATGGTTCAGAAATACAGTACAACACCTAAATGGAAATATCTTATAAAAGAATCACTGCTAGTTATCACAGCTAGCAATCATCTTGTAAACTCCAAAGTACATGATGCTCTCCTTTTGTGGGACTGCGGGTGAAGATAAATGGGCTGATTCACCCATGCTTTATGTGCTGATGAGCACAACACCAAATGATGACCTACTTATTTGCTTTGTTATTTCTTTTATTGCTGCCCATAATAAAAAGTAAGGTGGGAAACTTTTTGTTACTTAGTTATTACATTGGCCAATATCCTGCATTGGGAGACATATTATAAAATTGAAGCACGGCAGATTTCCATAGCTCTCCTTTCTCCCCTTCTGCAGGACTCATCTTCTCCTACACAAACTACTGAAAGCCATGTACTGGTTGGTGGAGCACAGAAGATGGCTTAGAAGTGTCTAGCTATGTGATTATAGCTAAATGCACAACAATAATGTCATCTTCCATGACCTCCAATGGACCTTTGACAGATCCCAGAGGATGCTTTCATCATTATGCTTCTGGCAATAGTCACATTACCAGAACTTCTCAGCCATCCCCCTATGTCCACTGACCACTTCCTGGGTGGGACAGATGGAAGGAAGCATGAAGAGTACAAGTTTTCCAAGTGAGTGGGTTATTGCACTATGGAGGTAGATAATCTCTGCAACATCCAAATGAAAGCATACAGAGGCATAAACTAGACCTATGCCTGCATATGCCACTAGCAGGATGCATACCCTGCAGCTTGTCAGGAACAGTCCCAAGTAATCCTTTGTCATGCGCTCCCCCTTTTTTTTAGCTGCTGCTTTTGAAATGTCGGAGTTTTTCTTTCCTCTCCCCACTTTCATTTCAGTTTACTTCAACTGCTGCAACTGCTGCACTCAGTTAACTCAGCTGGGAGGGGTGAAAATTTTGCCCTTCCCAAAGGACTCAAGTAAAAACAAACTGCTAAAGCCTCCTCTAGTTTGAGTGTTCTTCCTCATTAATACGTTTACCATCTTGACCACATTGTGATGTAGGTTTGCCTGGTTTTCATTGGTGAAATGTTGTAGGGTATGAAGATGCCAACCATTAATATTCTGCCTTTCCTCCATGGAGCTCAAGGGGGAGACATTGCTGTCTTTCCCCATTTTTATCTTCACAACAACCCTCCGTAGATTATAGACTGAAAGATAGTCACTGCCCCCTAGCCATACAATGAGCTTCAAGACAATAGGATCTGAATCAGGGTCTTCTTAATTCCTCTCTGACTGTGGAGATTATCACACCGCAAAAAAAAAAAAAAAAAAAAAAAAAAAAAAAGCAATTTATCCCTGACAGGATAGAGTCACTTTTTGGATTAATCGCTGGTGTTATCACATGTAAATCACCGCCACTGCCGCACTTAGCCATCCAGTTTTCCAAAATGGCAGCAGCGGAGATTTATGTGTGATAACATCACTGATTAATTTGAAAAGGAACTATATCCCATCGGGAATAAGTCACTTTTTTGTAATGCAATAATCTACTACTACACTACAGTGGCTTAAAGCATATTTGAGAATTGAACTTTGATACTGCCCTTATGTGCAGCAAACTCTTATTCCATAACTAGACAAAAATGCAAGTAAAGTATATG
Source organism: Phrynosoma platyrhinos (assembly GCA_020142125.1). NCBI lineage: Eukaryota > Metazoa > Chordata > Lepidosauria > Squamata > Phrynosomatidae > Phrynosoma > Phrynosoma platyrhinos. The sequence goes on from CM034710.1 coordinate 103,535,824, forward strand.
TCTTTGCAGACTGCCAGAAATAGTGCAAATTGAGTCCACTTTAAGGGTTAGAGTTAGGGAATCATGGGAACTGCAGTTTATTGTGGCGCCAGAGCTCTCTGACAGAGAAGGCTCAACATCTCAGAAAAAAACAAAAACAATTCCCATGATTCCCTAGCACTAACCCTAACCCTTAAAGTGGAGTCAATTTGCACTATTTCTGGCAGTCTGCAAGGGTATGTTCTCATTTCTGATGAGAACATCTTCAATTTAAATCTAGTTTTGAATCCAACCACTAATATAGTCTAGTGTTTCACCTGAGTTGTTTTTTCTTAATATATAATATTTTCCCCTTCTCATAATGAGGTTAAGGACTTGCATTTATTATGTTCTTCTTCCTGGTTGCTGTAGCCAGGCGACACTCATCACTCTAATCTTTTTCACTGGACTCTGACTATGCATATGCTCTGATGGATTAAACCAGGGGTAGGCAACCTAAGGCCCGGGGGCCAGATGCGCCCCC
>CM034710.1:103536425-103560664 GCA_020142125.1 Phrynosoma platyrhinos
CAGGACCGGCCTGGGGCATCCGGCCCCCGAGCCTTAGGTTGCCTACCCCGTTATACACCCTGAAGCAGTCTAAATATGGCCTCAGTGTCCTCTGACAACTAACATTTTAAGATATTTTGCTGTACCATTCACATACCAATTCATCTAACCCTATTCTAGTGTTTTCTGAAGCAAGTTGACTCACCCTCCTCATGCCAGGCTCAGTGCAGGACAAGCATGTCAATTTGAAATGTACTTAAATGTTACAATTTTAAATTACTGTTTTCTTTGGGGTTTAAAATAGGAATTGTTCCACCTGAATACATTGGGAGTGGGCAAAGTGTAATCTTCAAGAAGTTGTTGTACTGCAACTCACATCAGACCTAGCTAGAACAGCCAGTGTTGAGGAACGGTGTAAGTTGCAGTCCAATAACATCTGAAGGGCCACACAATTGCAACTTGTGAAGTAGCCCAACTACTCAAGTAAGGAAGGTGTTTTTCTCTGCATGAACCTATTTATTTTGTATGAGGCTATTTTCCCAAGTTGTTAGCCTGCTACAATAACCTCTGAACTTACTTCAGATTTTGTTTACATGTTCAAGATGTTAAGTCAGAGATTAAAATGAGTTGAAAGAGGTTCAACAGTCTCTGGCAAGAACAGGGGTTCTTCTTTAGCCTTCCTTTCATCCCACAATGAATGACCTTGTAAACAATAGCAGGGCTGTAATTTATGATGGTGCATGTTAGTAGTTCCAAAGAGAACTGTGCTCCAAATGACGCATGATCTGCACTCAGTGGCTTGAAGAGCTAGAAGTTATCTCAGGATAACAAACCTTAAATGATAACCCCTGCATCTTGCTTGTTGTTTGAGCCCCATGTGTACATTTCTGTTACACACTAGATACTCAATCTTCATTTATGACGAAAGGCTACACCCATGATCAGAATATACAATTACATTTGTTTTCCTGTTTCTTATAGGGAGATTTTCTTTCAGCTGGTTACTTGTGGAACAGGAAAATTTAAAATGTGAAAATAAAGTGGTATGCTTTCAACATTCATAATTTTTGTGCTTTGGACAATAAGTCTAAAACACATTTTCACACAAACACACATACATCTCTGGATTGATTTTGCTTTAATTCCAAAAAAAGCAAACTTTGATTTTGCCATTTTATATAAGGGACATCATCTTAAGATAAAGGTAAAGGTATTCCCTGTTGACAAGGTTGTCAAGCCATGTGCAATCATAGGGGGCGGTGCTCACCTCCATTACTATGCCAAAGAGCCAGCCAGCATTGTCAGAGACTACTCTGTGATCATGTGGCCAGCATGACTACACAGAATGCTGTTTACCTTCCCACCGAAGTGGTACCTATTTATCTACTTGCATTTGCATGCTTTTGAACTGCTAGGTTGGCAAAAGCTAGGACTAGTGATGGGAGGTCACCACACCATGCAGCACCTGGGCCTTGAACTGCCAACCTGCCAATCTTGCAATCAACAGAGTCAGTGTCTTAACCACTTGAGCCACTGCATCCCTTTACACATCATCTTACTATGCCATTATATGTAATGGGAATTGAGCAACCACAGATGTTGGTCTCCATGGGCAGGGGTCCTGAAACCAAACCCCAATGGATACCAAGGGTCCACTGTATCCCATTCTTACATATCAAGGGGGGGGGGGTTTAAAAGTTTTTACTGGCTGAGACAGCAGGCATTTTTGTGCTCTTTTCAAAAATTAGCATTTCAGGAAATTTTGGGTGTCAAAATTGTGTAGGTTTCTTATGTTTTTGTGCAAAGTCCATTGGATAAGATCCCTTGTTATACCTTTACAGCCTAGCAGTGCCCCAGTTGGAGCATTTTCAAGGCACTGAAGATCAATGCACTGGGAAATGACATCCACAGTGCTCTCCTGACCACAGGATGGCTTAAGAACAGGAAGCTGAAGGGACTTCTTGTGGTAATGCCAGAACTGTTTGTTCCTGTGGCCAAGAGCATGGCTCCTGGTCCTCTCCCCACAACCAGACACTCCATGACTAGGAGCTCACTGTGAATGCCATTTTCCATCACCCTGATCTCCAGATCTTTCAAATGCTTTGGTTAGGGTGTTGCCAGGCTGCAAAAATGAGTTTGGGAAAGGGGTCACATTTGGTTGTTCATGACTAAATGTTCCCCAGCATTTATGACATCATGAATCCAGCTTATGATATCATAAGTGCTGAACAGGATGCCAGCCAACATTATTACATGGAGCAATGGATGCAGACTATAGGAAAAGAGATTCCACCTTAACATTAGGAACAACTTCCTGACAGTGGAGCTGTTCAACAGTGGAATACTCCCCCTCAAAGAGTGGTGGAGTCTTCTTTGGATGTTTTTAAACATAGGCTGGATAGCCATCTGTTGGGGATGCTTTGTTTTTGTGTTCCTTCATGTCAGGGCATTGGACTTAATGGCCCTTGAACTTTCTTCCAACTCTATGATTCTATGACCCTACCAATTTTTGCTATTCGACTTGCTGATAAAGAAAGTGCTGGTCTTTTCACTCTCATGCAGGGACAAAAAATAAATAAATAAAACCTCACACTAGTAAACAATTTTTTCTTCATCCTTTCCTCTTCCTCTTCTCCCATTTATTTGTGTCCCGCTCTTTTCCCAGAACTAGGGCCCAGAGCAGGTCACATTTCTTGACAAGAATGAAAAAATGTGCAAATGTTCTTCACATCCTTCACACCCATACTCAGAATCACAACTTCCTTAGTCTTATTTTTTGTAAGCTTTGTCCTACTCTAGAGAAATATAGGCTGTACATGATCATACGCATTTAGAATTTTGAAGAGATAAAACCGTGAGACAGAGTTTCAGACTAAAGATGTGAGAATTCAAAGCACACAGTATACATGCAATTGATGAGCTAGTTAGCACTTGCAACCAGATTTCCAAGAGCTTCTTGGAAGTATTCCATTGCCTCTTAAATGCCTTCCTTAATTATTTGCCTGTGCCTAAGTGGAATTCAAATTCCTACTTCATTTTTAAATCCATGCATCCTTTGGGACTCAGATAACAAAATGAGTACCTACTGTAGCATTGCCCTGTTCATGTGCTGAGATCATGGCCAAAGGTGGTAACTGGGAACAAAATCTTCTTCTGGTGGCATCCATTTACAGAATTATTTTTCTGGAAATCATGACTGACAGCAAAAATTTAGCTAATTTTTATTGTACCAGGCAAATACTTTTTAAGAAATTATTTTTCTAGACTTTTAAATGCCTAAATGGTGTTGATTTTATTGAATTATGATTTGTTTTTGATTCGCTATTTTATGCTACTAGTGAGCACAAAAGAACACATCAAATTCAAAATATAATCCATGAGGCAGGGTAAAGAAACAAGGAGGATGAAGAAGCTCAACCGAAAGGACAAGCCAGTAAGCAAGACCAGAAACAAGCACCAGCAGAACTCAAGAAGAGGCAGTTATTTTTGCAAGACCCAACTGGGACAGGAAGTGATCTCATACTACTTCTCATCTACGAGGATCTAAGTCTGAAGGTACTTCACTGAAACACTGCCCCTGCAGTTCTATCCTTCACCACACAGGGGAGCTACACATAGATCCTGTGGCCCCTGCCACTAACCTATCTGCTTCCCCTCCTGAATTCCCATGTCCATAGAGAGATGTCACTTTTGAATCAATTCATGTATGTGAAAGCCATGGCATGTGTAAGCTAGGATTATGTTACCAAATTATGTCAGTTTGCTTATCCTCTAACACTCTTACCCTGAGCAATCCATTATATTACTATGCCTGGCGTATGCCAGATTTTGCAAAGATGACTTCTATGTCTTCACTCACCCCACTGATGTGCAGGGACACTGGAAGGAGAGCAGATGCACCGTATGGGCAAGGATGAGAAGTATGGAAATGTAGCTATCCATGTCCTGGTTTGGAAAGGAAGATTTAATCCTATATGCTTTGCACTGATGCATGAGGCTTCAAAATGTGATATTATTTATGGCATCATTTCTGAGCTGGCAGACTTTCCACATGCACCCCACCACCACTTTGCTTTGTGCAGTGAATAAGATCATTCCATAAAGAATGTGCCCCCATGGATCTAATTACAGAAGATGTGCACACAGCACACTGATAGCATAGGGGATAACTGAAATGTGCAGGTTCCTTCTTTTATTCTTCATAATTGCTATGTTTAGCAAGAAGGCACAAAGCTTATTTACTAAGTTCATCCAAATAAGTTCTTCACCAGACCAACAACACAGCAGTTGCACAGCAATTGTGGGTCTCTGTCGGAAAGCTGCACTTTACCTGGGGGGCATCATTAAAATATCATCTCCCACGGCGCTGTGTAAATAAAACTAAGCTCTTTTGCTGAGCTGGCAGCACACAGAGAAAGCTTTCTGCTGTTAAATAAGGACAGAGTTTGATCAATCTTGTTAATATTCCCATATTGAACAGTTAGTGCAAGTTTCAGAAATGAAACAATTACATAATAAAGAAATTCAAGGCCCTTATAACAGCTATCCAGCATACTTCAACCAACAGATCTGTGGGATTGTGGAAAGAATTAATATGTTCTGGAATCATTCTTTGATTATGCTTTGCCTATGAGTCACTTATTTTATTTATATATCATTATATAGCATGGACTTCTGGATGTGGGTGTGGACAGGTACCAGGGATTAGGAGAACTAGGATCATAGAATCATAGAGCTGGAAGAGATCTCAAGGGCCATCAAATCCCTGCCATGCAAGAAGATACAATGAAAGGCCCCCGACAGATGGCTACCCATCCCCTTTTTAAAAACCTCCAAAAGAGACTCTACCACAGGACACCAACAGGACTAAAGGGGAATACAGACTGGCCAAAATGGCCAGCCAAAGGGTGGAGTTGGGGCATGGCAATCGTATGCCAGCCACCCAAACTCCACCCCGATGCCGCCATCATGGCACCCATGCAAACAGACAGCAGGAGGCATCAGGGCGCTCCCTTGGCTCAGAGTTCATGCATGCTATTTGCTGCTGCTGCAAGGGTGGCTTTTTGCTGCTCTAAAAAGGACTGGCATTTGCCAGCTCTTTTTAGAGTCGTAGAGTGCTAGATTGGGGCCGCAGCATGCCACAGCTCCGATCCAGCACTCCCAGAGGCTGTGTGTACAGCCCCTTTGACTCCTGTTCAGTTGAACTCCCTGACGAACTATCTACTGAAGAGTTACTTACAGTTGCAAGTCCAACCCTCTGCCATCCAGGAATACAAAATTGAAGCACTCCTGAAAAATGCCCATTCAGCTTCTGCTTAGAAACTTTCAAAGATGGAGAGTCTACCACCCACTGAGGCAGTCCATTCCACTGCTAAACAGCTCATACAGTAAATGAGGTCTTCATAATATTAGGCAGAATCCCTTTTTTCGTAATTTGAATTCTGTGGTTCATGTTCTAATCTATGGAGCAGCAGAGGATAAGCTTGCTCCACCTTGTACACAACATTGCATCAGATATTTAAAGATAGCTAAATATCTGAAGGGATATCATCCAGATGTTGTTGCGATGTGCCTTCAAGTCATTTCCAGTTCACAGCAACCCTAAAGACCTTTGGTTTTCTTGGCAAGTTTCTTCAAAAGGGGTTTGCCATTGCCGTCTTCTCATGTAGATATACAAATCAGAAATGTCTAGTTTTATAGCCATTGCCTCCATTTAATAGCAAAATTACCCATGACCCTAGCAGGTATTTGAGGGCAAACAAATATAATTTTGGGGTGTGGGGTAGCCTCCCTAGTTCCCGAGTGGCAAAGGGATCCTTTAACTTACTTACTTATGTAAGTATATCTATATTTACAGAAAACCTTGTGTGAAACAACATCCTCCACTGCAAACCTACAAACATCATACAGTTTTGCATTTGGTCTACTGGAAACCAAACAACTCCAAAGCCATAGTTTATTATTTTTTAATTTATTTACCTTTCTCTTTATTTATTGCCAAACTGGACAAAGATACCAGAGGCAAAGAACAAGATGGCATCCCCTGCCCCAAACCATTATATTACAATATAAGGCCCCCTTATTTTGACAAAGCTGATGGTTAGTTTTAGGTGGTGCACTAGTCAATGGAAACCAAAATAGGTAGTATGATCTAGTGGTTACACGGCATATAACACACACATACACAAATCCCCAACCTCTGCAATCAAGTCCAAAACAGAGGTTTCTCCTCCCCTCCTAAGCTTTTCTTCCTTAAAATGAGGGAGGGGAATCTAGATCTTCTGCAAAATAATAGAATGTGATTTCAAAGTTTTCTTTTCCTTTTCCCATTTTTAAAATGAGAAAATCCTCCACAACAGAGTGGAGACATCGTAGCTCCAAATGAGTTGATTTTACCAACTGCTTTTGATCAATTCTGCATCAGAAGCATCTCCTGAATGGCTTTCTGGTGTTGTTAACCAAGAGATATTATCAACATTAGGAGGAACTTCCTGACAGTAAGGGCTGTTCGACAGTGGAACACGCTCCCTCGGAGAGTAGTGGAGTCTTCTTCCTTGGAGGTCTTTAAGCAGCGGCTGGATGGCCATCTGTCGGGGATGCTTTGATTGGGAGTTCCTGCATGGCAGGGGGTTGGACTGGATGGCCCTTGTGGTCTTTTCCAACTCTATGATTCTATGATTCTATGATTCTACATATACACTTAAAATAGTTGGTTGCACTTGTCTTGTAACATGATTTCTAAAACTTGCCAAGGAGGACTTGGTACAAATGTCAATCCACCTCCATTGTTACCTTAAAGTGCAGCTCTCTCCATAGCAACGAGAAACTTTTCAAGGCAGAAATAAACTAATCTTCTCCGGCTTGCAGAGCACCATCAAGGAATTTTAAAAACATTGGACTTCCTGGCAGCTAAATACTCTGTGGGATTCAAAGGGCCAGAGAGCCAAAGATACACAATCCTCCCTCTTTTCCCCCTTGACAGAAGGTAAGAGGAAAAGATTCAAAAGTGGGGCTTCCTTCTAATGCTTTCCCTCTCCCCCCATTGCTAACCTCTTCTGTAACATTGTGCTAAAGCTCAAAAGTATTTTTTTAAACTATGACAAGCTCCACATAGTGTTAACATTTCATCTGATTGCAGGCCAGGCACAGCTTTGGCAGGATCTTATTAGCTTGTTCTGTTTTGCAGCCTCTTAGCACAGCTTTATTAAGCAAGAAAGCCTACAATTGTTTATAGTAAACCAGGTCTGATGTGTGGATATCAAACATGGATGCTACTCATTTTTAATAAAAGGGATGCAAACACATATATCCATGTTTGTTGGGTAAATTAGGCCATGCTTCTTAACCAAAAGGATTTTTTTTTTCTTTTCATATGGCAGGGTTTTCTAATGGGATGGAGGACTTGTTAGGAAAAAAATGTCTTCTGTAGTATCCAGAAATAAATTCAGTGTGTGTGTGGGGAGGGTTATATTTGCATTGGCATGAGGTAACTTTGGCATTAAATTTCTAATAGCATTTTGCAAAAATGTTATCTTTGCAAGATGTTCCTTTCAGCAAGTCAAGAAAAATGATAACATTTAGCCCCCAAAAAATGATGTTATGGTTATATTTTACTAATGTGTAGTCTTATTGTGATTTGAACTTGAGGCATCAGGGAAAAATTTTAATATAAATTAACAAACCAAGTAAAGACAGACGAATCAGAGGAGTGGTCTTTGAGCTATACGTATAGTCAGTGTCGATACTGGTATTAATAGCTTGGGTTGCAAGTTAGGTTTAGGAGGAATCTTCCATTTTCCCTAGATATCCTCCTCTCACATATCATCTCATATTGCTGAAACATGTTCCACCCCCCATTCACTCCCCAAAATCATTTTTGGAGGCCAGGATGAAGAATGGGATGGAAAACTGTTCATTCTAGTAATTTCCTTGATTTTCTTCACTTATGTGGAAAAGCCCTGACTGACAACCGGGTGCAGATTTGTCCTGGCTTTTAACACAAACCAATGTGGAGACCAATGTGTTGCAGTCAATTTTATGTTGTATTAGAACAAAGGCAGTCCAGGTTCAGATTGCTATTCAGCCATAAAACTCAATGGATGACCTTGGGCCAGTCATTTTGCAAATTTGGAAGAGGGGCAGGAGATTGGAACTACAGTCAGCCCTCCACATTTGCAGTTTTCACTTTTGGGACTTTGATTATTTACAGATTTGAATAATATGTTCTCTTTAGGAATCTCTAGGTCCTCCAGCATGACTTGTCCAGAGGTTGGCCATAGAGTCACAATGTTTTACCTGGAGATTTCTAGCAAAAATATTTCTCTAGGCATTTTTAGGTCCTTCAGTGCAATTCTCTGGTCAACTTCTGCCAGATGTTGGCCATAAAGTTGCAACGGAGGACCTAGAGAGTCACAAGTAAAAAAAGTATATTTTGATTTGTATTTTTTTCACTTTCACTGAGGTCCTGTGCCCCTAACCCCAATGAATGTGGAGGGCCCACTGTATAGCTATAGCAGTAGTCCTTTTCTACACAAGCAGCAGAATGATATGGTACTGTAGACTGTACAATTCAGAGACATAGCCACAGAAAATTGTAGCATTACTGACTAAGAAAGCTAATGCTACAACTTATTTCGCTTAGTCTCAAAGGTGCTACAAGACACTGGAGACTTTACACTGTTTGATCACATTTTAAATGCTCCCTGTGCCATTCCAAATACAAAAAAATAGCAAAGCACAAAAAAGCAGGGATAGAACCTATTCCCTCAATTTTTTTTTATTTCTCCTCCTCCCCACAGTGGAGCATTCTGAAGTAGAAAACCTACTAGTAATTTGAAATGGTTCACATCTCAGCATTGTACAATGTCATCCTGCATCGTACAATGTCAGACTACACTTTAGATCAAGATCAGGGAACCTGTGGCTCTTCAAATCTTGTTAAATTGCAGCTCCCATCAGGCCTAGAAAGCCTGGCTGAGGAAAGGTATGATAGAAGTAGCAGTTCATTAACAACTAGAGGGATGAAGGTTGGCAACCCTGCCTTAGATGTTTCAACACTAGAGTAGAACCTGTGTATGCCTTCATCAATGAATGGTTCATAAATTCAACCTATTGAGTGGTGGAAACTGGTTTGTAAGCATGCTGAGTCCTACTGCTAATAAGCTGTTGTCATTGAATTTTTGTAGTCTTCACAGTGTGCAGGGAAAGAGAAACCTATAACCTTCTCCTAAACATATTACAGAAACCTATCATTATCAAATGTGTTCATAAGAAAGAAGCAATTTACTGGAAAGATTATGATGATGACAATGATGATGATCATCATCATCATATCATTCCTTATTCTGTTAGGAATGATCTGACTCTGAGTCAACCTTTTCTTGCTGGTTTCCTGCTGTAAACTCCCTACAGATACCCCATTGTTCAGAAATAGCTTGTCACTGCAAATCAGCTTAGCCAACCAATTAACAAATCCTTCCAAACATATTGCAGTTGCTCTAATTAAGGGGTCCCCCCCATACCCTTTATTATATAAATTCTTCAGGTTTCAAGATTAAGCTGCAAACTGCAAACCACAACTCAACAGGAATCAACTCCCAAAGCCGCCACAGGGTACAAGAAGAAGAGGAAATGTATTTTCTGACTACACATCAAGTTCTTTTGATCACCTCTTTGATTTTTATACTTGGCCTGCATCCTGCAAGAACACAGCAGAGAATTGGCAGAGAACTGAAGGCGGAATATAGCTATGCCTCCCACCAAAGCTATCTGAAGGATGTTTTACGTATTATTTCAGCTAACAACTATTCTGAACACCGCCAGAACCAGTCAAGAGAAATGATCAGGAGACTGTTGGAGAAAACTGTTTGTCCACAAAGGATTTATAAGAAGCAAGAGGACTGTAATCTGGTTAGTGAGTCAAGTGGTGAACAGAAAATTGTACAGATAATTTAGTAGAAGTGAAACCTTCCTCTCTGTGCATTTGGTCTCCCAGCCAAACACTAGCAGCAACAACAATGTGTTTATTATTTGTTCATTTATTCAAATAGTATATTCATTGTTTCATGAGATGCACAATGCCTTTCAAACATTTGTATACATTTTGTTACCCTTTGACCTTTTCCAACTTCATGAGTTTTTAATTTAAAAGAAAATACAATGAAACTTCTAAACCATGGGTTCTCTTTCAGCTACAGCATTTACAAAGACTGTGAGTGAAGCCAAAAATGATTTAGCTAGTTTCATTTTGCAGTGCCCTAATTGCAACCAATATTATTTCAGACCCATTTGTCATTTCCTGCCAGCTTCAAACTGCTGGTAATGGGCAAATCCAAGACCCTGGTAATGGGGAAATGATTTTCATTAAAGGAATCATGTATTCATATATTCCTGTCTCATAACAGCATAAGGCTGGCCCATCCCTGCTAATAGACACAGTGAGCTTAACATTGCTACTAGTAATGTACATTTTTAAAGCTAATATATTATGGGGGTCACTCAATTTTTTTTAATGCTGTGAGAGCCAATGTGATGTGGTTTGAATTCCCACTTAGCCATGGAAACCAACTGGCTGACTTTAGGCAAGTCAAATTTCCTCAGCCTCAGAAGAAGGCAAAAGCCCTTTCCGAATAAATCTTGCCAAGAAAGCCCAATGATGCAACCCCTTAGGATTGTTATAAGTTGGAAACAACTTGAAGGCACACAACAGCAATAACCAAAGAGCCAGTGTGGTATGGGTCTCTGCTTAGCCATCAACATCAGTTGGGTGACATTGGACAAGACATACTGTCTCAGCCTTAGACAACAACCCTTCTCCAATAATAAATTTTGCCAAGAAAACCAAATAATAGGGTTGCTCTAAGTCAGAGTCAACTTGATAACAACAGCAAAATCTATAACCAAAAGAATAAACACTCCTTACTTTTAAATAAGTGGAATACATGCTGTAACAGGGTAATAACAGACACACCAAGTGGATCCAAACTTTTAAAAAATTAGTAATACTTTGCAGACTTGGGAAGTGGCCCTTGATATAAAACTTATAGAGCAATTGCAGCCTGATCTGATGTGGAGATCCACCATGGAGTGACTGCTGCATCCATAGCCTTGGTGGAACATAGGCGCAGAGCAGAAAAAAACTTTTTGCCAGTGTTGTTCTGTGGCACATCTGGTTACTCACTTTCTTAGACTAACTATCTAGCTAATTTATATCTTGTCTTTCTCTCAACATGGGGCCCAGATGCAGTTCTTGGATATCACAAGGGGGCTTTGGATTCAGTAAACCCAAAGCCAACCCTCTATTCTGCACACAGCTCTCCATTTCCCTCCTTTCTTTTCAGTACAGCTGGCCATAGACGTATGTCCCACAGAGCTTCCCATAAACATAACTGTGCCCTTGGGGAAGATGACACCTACCCTGCTGGCAAAGAGGAACCTAGTTGGCATCCAAATCCCCATGAACCAGTGAGCCTATGGATTAGGATTTCACTGTTTGTCTCCTATGAGATTTAGATCTAGCGTGGCAGAGTGGTTCAGCTATGACTCTGGAGACCAGAGTTGGATTCTCTGCCTGTCCATGAATCCCACTGGGTGGGTGACCTTGTGCAAGTCACATTCTCTCTGCCTCAGAGGAAGGCAATGCCAAACCTCCTCTGAATAAATCTTGCCAAGAAAACCCCATGCTAGGCTCACCTTAGGGTCTCCATAAGTCAGAAATGACTTGAAAGCACAGAACAGCTACACAGAAGGCAAAGTATTATGGTCTTGCCATGCACCCATGATGGCTAATTTGTACCTGTTTTGATAGTCATCACAGCTTTGTGCTAAGTGCTGTTTCAATTTATGTTTGTTTGTTTTATTTACAGTGCCTTGAATCAGATGCCTTGATATTAATTGCTGGAGGTGATTTAGGAGGCAATATTACTGAAGAAGAATTCCAGAAAATTTCCCTTATTCTTCTGTATTACATCATTCACCAAAGCGATGTCTGTCCATCAATACACAGTCTGAGGGAGAGAGATTACAATTTTTTCCTAAATAGCATGCTCAGTCTAAGGAGCAATGAAGACTCATATGATTTCTCCTGGAATGAAACCGAAGATGCTCTGGAGGCAATAAGGAAACATTTTAAAATACCTGAAAAACAGGTAAAAAAAAAGGGAATAAAGCAGTGTACAAATAAAATTTGAGCCAGTGTGCACTGTTGCTCAAACCAGAGTTATCTTTCAATAGGCCAACAGTTCTCATTAATATTTTTCTATCAAAAAATTTAAATGCCATTTAAATAACTTAAAGAGTTTGGGTGGATGTGCGGGTTTTGTTATAATCATTGCCTTTATGAATATTTTGACATATGTCAGGATCATGATTCATCAATCCTGATCCAACCCAAACCTGAAGGATTTGGTGGAGGTGATGAGCCACTAATTCAATATGCAGCATGGAATTTCTTAGGAAATTCAACCGGCACCCAATCAACATCTATCTGTGGAATGTAGGCAAGGGCTATCTTGTCTTTTGCCTCAGACAGAAAGATGCCTCAGACCAACCTTATTTCAGATCCTGTAACATTAGTTGAAATTAAGTGCATTCTCTGTTACTGCATAGTTGTTGTAACATAAAAATAAATGATGGTAGCAGTGGGTAGAGGGAGAGTTGCACAGCAAACTAGTGCCTCTGCCATTCAATTCTGTCATGTTTCATCAGCCACATGAAAATGTGAAAGGTAACACTCCACTTGCTGTTCCTGTTTCACTAGGAAACTATTACAAACTCAGTGGCATTCAAAAGATCCCCAGCAAGCAAGTCATCATCCTGTTTCCTTGGAAGCATGAGCCATTGTCCGCTATCATGGTTATATTGCTAAATCTGATGCTATTTCTTTTTTGGAAGAATTAGCCTTAGTCAAGGAGCATGAATAAGGGGAGTAATAAGTAGTGCACAGATATAAGGCAAATAATAGATTGCATCTTATATAAGATATTGTAAATTCTTTTTAACAACTAGGAAAGGGGTAATGTCCAGGAAACCTATCCTGCTTTTTGTTTTGCTGCTTGATATGGAAAGATAAGTTTTCAGAACCCTTCCTTGCACTCTTAGGTTGATGCTACAGTTCCTGAAAAATGAACCATTTGTATGAGCATGGGTGTGGAAACAAAGACACACTTTGTATTTAAATGTAAACATCTTTTTTTTAAAATTGGAAATATATAGTGGCTATTGTCCAGCTTTTTGATAACATTTTTTTAGGAAATTGTCACATTCAAAGGGATATGCTTGAAAACTATAATTAGATCACTAATCACAAGAACGTCTTGACATTAAGAGCTGTTTTTGACATTGGAACAGGCTACCTCGGAAGATGGTGGACTCTCCTTCATTGGAGATTTTTAAACAGAGGCTGGACGGCCATTTGTCAGGAATGACTAGTTCTGAATTCCTCCATTAGTTGGGGGTTGGGCTAGATTATTCTTGGGTTCCTTTCCACTTTTATCCTATGTGAGGACCAATAGTTATGAGGGGGCTTTTTTTTCCCCCCTCACAGCAGGAGAAAATTCATATTCTTCCACAGCAGTCTTTCCATAAATGAAATAGTGTTTCTGTGCAGAAGATATGTTTCCTGTGGAGGAACTGGTGTATTCTGTGTAGAAAAGAGTTTCTTGTGTAGGAAACTTGTTTTCTGAGTAGAAAACAGATTTTGTGTAAAAACTTACATGTTTTTCTGCACAGAATAATTCCTCTGCAACACTTGAAGACTTCAATTGGATACCAGGAGAAAATGGCACAGGATTTTTTTGTTTTGTTTTGTTGATCTGTTATTCTTACAATGGGATTTTCCAACTGCTGAGAATGCCTTTTTTAAACCTAGGAGTGAACAGTAATAAATATTTACATCTGTAATTATTCAAAACATGTACTGCAGGGCAATTCAAGTTTCCTAAGGCTTAAGCCTTTGTTAAGGAAACAAAAATATTTAAATATTAAAAATATTAATGCCAAGCCTGTTAGGGTCTAGGTTTAAATCAGCAGAGTAGCAGAAATGTGTCCTTGTCTAACTATGCTTCTCTAAGAACTGAGACTGACTCAAAAAGAACAAACACAAGTAGCTTGTGGTTTAAACAAAAGTTTACTAATGGCTTTAATCTACATATACATAGTGGCTATATCCTGATCTATCTAATAAATAGTTCAGGTAAAAAAGAACTCTTTATCTCACCATCTCTCCAAAGAAAGTTGAGAGAAGAGGAAGATGGAGTATCCAACAGAGCAGGAGACAAAAATCAAGATGTATTAACTAAAACTGGTCAAGCTATTTTGACACAAGGCAAAAATCTTCCAAGCACGTTCCTTCTTTCTCAGAAATACCATATACAGTAATAATAATTTTAGAACCACTATTTGCTACATTTACATGATTTTTTGAAATTGCTGCATGAGATGGTTGCTTCCTATGGCAGTAATTTTATACAATATTTTTAATATTTATGTACATGAAACAATGTTTGCTTACCTTGAACCCTCAGAAAGCAAGATGTCACTATCTCAGCCACACATGAAAAAAGCTTTGCTTTTTGAAATATTTTGTATTTTGGAATTCCAGATGAGAGAAACTCTACTTGTATTATGATCCTTTTTGAGCTAATTGAGTGAAAGCATGTGGGAGAGCTAGGAATAAAACCTAGTTTCCCATAAAGACTAATTTGGTGCTTTGTCACATTTCCTTCATCTTCTGTAGGTAGATGTAGCAGTGGAAGAGAGAGAAATACTAGAAAAAATATATAATCTGGGGCACCCACAATGTTAGTTGATAGAGTGTCATCATCCAAAAATAAGTATTCCAGGCTATGTTTGTAATTAGGTTGGGCCTCTGAGATGGAGCTACAAATTATGTGTTCAAGACTAATTTGAATCAATTTTTTTACAACATTGTTTGTATTGTTGACAGACTTAAGCCTTACTTTTGAAAAATGTTCCTATTCATCCTTTCAGTCTCATCACTTGTACTACTAACATGATTATCTCTTAATCCAATTTTCTTCTGTTTTCAGTGTGTTCATGTAAGCGTTCTGGAGAAAGAAGTTGGAATACTGCACAGAAATGTTATTGATAAAAAGACAGTTCCTCGGCTAACTGCTGCCATTCTTACATTTGCACTGAGAGGAATCTGCCTGGGTAGAGGATATTTACCTCCACCAGAATTCTTTATGGAATATATTTTCAGTTCTCTGAACAGCACCATTGAACTCCATGTAACAGGTAGATTTTCAAATGTTATCTCAAAATCTGTCCCCATTGCTAGTGCGTTTTGATTTAAAAAAGCCATCATGACAATAAATAACTCTGGGAATGAGATAGGACTTTTGGCTAATGGCGCACTTGACCAGCAAAGGAAGCTCTATCTTCTAGAAGAAGCAGGAGAGAGTAGAGATGTAAATCTTTCCTTATTTTGATCTCAGATACAAAATTGAATAATTTCAGCAATTTTCTCCCCATTCTGTAAGGATGCAAGGGTTTTCATATAATTTCTGAGTGCTATTCATACTTTGTGACTTCATTTGGACGAATTTGCTTGAACAAAAATATGTGAAAACCTTCATACTTTCCTCTGCAGAATGCATTTTTCTTGTCAGAAAATATGTTTCTAGGCAATATCTATGGTTTTGTGCAAAATATGTTTTTTGCACAAAATACACTGAATGGTCAGAAAAACTACCCATGGCTTCTCCAAGCAGGAATCCCTCCATTTATGTTATTTATGTAAATGATATGGAATTTATGTGACTTTATATGAATCACACTGGTATATGAATTAATGTGTGGAAAAAACACATGCAGTTTTCCTGGATGTGTGATCTGCCCCCCCCCCAAGAAAACTCCACAATTTTGACACAGGAGGCAGTGTATGTTGTGTAAAATGCAGTTTTTTGGTGCACAAACATGTTGTCTATTCAGGACCCCCCCCTCGGAAGCCATCAAAGTGAGAAGAAGGTCCCTTTCTCAGAGGGGTGTCTTGAGTATCGAGACAGACTGTGATCTTTTTTTAAAAAAAAGTTTTAAAATGTTAAAATTAATAAGGATGCTTCACATACTTAAGAGAAAGCTAATCCCCCTCCTATAGTCCCCACTTTAGATACCCTCCTTTAGACCCTATGTACAAACCTGGTCCAGCAGGTTGAGTACGGGGGGTTGCAGACTGCCAGAAATAGTGCAAATTGAGTCCACTTTTAGGGTTAGGGTTAGTGCTAGGAATCATGGGATTTTTTTTTCTGAGACATTGAGCCAGGGGTAGGCAACCTTTCCCCTTTAAGGGCCGAGGGACTTCAGCTCCCAGAATCCCAGGAGCTATTGGCCAACATGGGACTATTGGCCAACATGGCTGAGGCTTCTGGGAGCTGAAGTCCCTCGGCCCTTAAAGGGGAAAGATTGCCTACCCCTGCATTGAGCCTTCTCTGTCAGAGAGCTCTGGTGCCACAATAAACTACAGTTCCCATGATTCCCTAACCCAAACCCAAACCCTAAAAGTGGGCTCAATTTGCACTATTTCTGGCAGTCTGCAACCCCCCTACCTCTCCAGAGGAATCTTTGGAATCCCAGAAGGCTACAGAGCAGAAGGACCAAAAATCCCAGTCTTCTTGTAAGTGTTTTATTGGGATTAGTCCATTGTATTTTAAAGTGCAACATTCTCCTTAGGAAGATATAAGTCAGAGCATCTGACTTTTGGCCCTCCAAGAGTTTTGGACTTCAAGTCTCAGAAAGTCCCCATGCCAACCATCAAATCTTCATAGTATCTATAGAACTCAGGAACCAATACCATGGATCTTCTCTCACTAGTTTCTATGCTAGATAAAGCCTCCCACTTATCCTTTTTATTATAAAATATATAAAAATCTAGACTTGCTTTTTCCCTTATTTATTCATTTTAATACAGGAAGTCCTTGGGTTTTGCACCATGTACACTCATTATAAAACCAAGAAGAGTTAAATACCATTAAATTCTCACTAAATTATGACAATTTCACAACAAATCATTTCACCTCCTCTGAAGAAACCAGGAAGAAAACTCCATAACAGGATCGTCTTAAGGTTGCCATAACTCGAAATGACTTGAAGGCACACAGCAATAACAGCAACATTTCATAAACGGATCATAGTTTGTTCATTTTTAAGTGTTATTTTTTCATCTTAGGCCTGCATCAAATGAACCCCAAACTGTAGAGACATCATTCAAACTGTGCATGTACATCTCACCACACAAATAATCTCAACAACACTTTTTTCTGTAGTAGCAGAGAAGAAAATAAGATGGGCAGCAGGGGTGGAAGGTAGTTGGATAGTGAGTCACTGACTGAGCAAATATGAGTAATCCATGTACCATAGACATCACTTCAAGTATACTTCCCAATTTTTGTAAGAAATGGCTCACAAATATACCCGGGGAAGCGTACTAAGTCCTTGATGTAG
The DNA here is from genome assembly GCA_020142125.1 of Phrynosoma platyrhinos. NCBI lineage: Eukaryota > Metazoa > Chordata > Lepidosauria > Squamata > Phrynosomatidae > Phrynosoma > Phrynosoma platyrhinos. The sequence continues at coordinate 103,553,865 of CM034710.1, forward strand.
AGAAGCTTACCCTTAAGATCCATTATGTTATTTCACCAAACTTTTAAATCATGTTCCCAGATCAATGATCTGTCTCAACTGGTGTTGTATTAAGCTAGAGTATTATTTACTGGGTTGGTCTCTCAAAGCAAGAGTGGAACTGGAGGATGAATTTTCTCTTTCCTATTTCAGGGCCATTGTGGTGAATCATGATACATATGGGTTGTAGGTGGCTCCATTTGCCAGTGGCAATCTCATTTGATTTTAATTATTAAAGTATATTTAATACATATATTCTACTTAGTAGAATATTAAATGACTAACTACACTTTGGATAAATATATACATATAAGAAAATATATGAGATAGGTCAGCAGCTTTCCTAGAAGAGTAGAGCATCCCTGCTAAATTTTCCCTTTTGGATCTTTTAGTACAAAACTTACTAGCCCAAAACCTTGTGAAAAGAACTTGCAATTCAATTTTGCCTTGCCCTACCATTATGTTATTTCACCAAACTTTTAAATCATATGGGAGGGAAGTAAGCAGGTGAACATGCCTTGGTTTTCTTTTCTACTCTGGCATCATCCTCTACTCCAAGAGCCTATAAGAACCATGAAATCTGAAAATAAGGGAATAATGATATTCTTCCATCCTTTCTAAAACTACTGAGAAATCTCTGTTCTTCCTTCCTTTGTACTTTTACTTTATGACTTTTATATACTTGCCTCTCAAAAGGCTGGCTAACTGCACTTTGGATAAGTATAAACTGGAGGAACATGCAACAGCTAATGTCACAGCAAGCCTTTCCATGGCAATTGCAGTATTTGTATGTTCTTCCAGTTCATGTGACACTTTCAACATCCAGTGTTAAATGTTCACAGCTTTGCCCAATACATCTGAGCTCAAAGGAAGAGGGCAAGTGCCTTGCCTTTCTTCATCTAGCAAGATAGACTGAGCAGGCCATGATGATATCTACAGCGGTGACAGGTGACCCACCAAGTTAATAAAGAGTCACCATGTTTGGAACATTATTGAAATAACAGAAGAAACAAGTTCTAGCATTCTGTTTTGGTTTAGCATATAATGCCATGTTTTCTAACAAATTCTTAGCAATAGACCATCTGCTGAGCATGCTATGGGCTGGGAAGAATTGCTGCATAAATAATCAAGCTCACCTTAATATGACAACGAGAAATGCTGGATATCTAAACATTTCAGTTACAACAAATCAAAACAATGAGAGTACCTTGCACAGTTTTCAGGCAGAAAATGAAGAAATTGTTGAATGGGACAAGGTAAGCAAGCACTTGTCTCAAATGATTTGCTTCTGAGTATTTTATAAATCACAAAGCTGGTCATGGGAATGGAAATTTTCTGTAAGAGGACTAAGGCTCCAAAATTGTAATCCAGTTGTAGATTTAGATTTATTCTTGTACTACTGGAACAATAGGAGTGTCAAACTTTGTCAAGGATTTATCCTATGCTGTTTTGTGGACATCTGTATGTCAAAATTGACATGGGAAGGACTTTAAAAGACATGATTATTCTCTTCAGTACTATAACTCCATTGAACAGCATAAGTGAATCTTGCAAACTTATCTATTTTTATTCCAAAGATCTTGAGGTGGCTTAAATGACCCCCCATTACTTTACAATGGATAACTTTATGACAACTCTGTGGTGTGATCTGGACTAAAAGAAAATTACTGTTCCAGTTCACCCAGTGAAGTTCAAGAGTGTGTCAAGGTTTGAACCAAGATCCCACAGCTAAACCTACACTGTAATATAAAGAGTCAGATGAAAATTAATTTGGTCAGTTGACTCATCTATGGAATGAAATTGGCTTGATTTTTTTTGGTAGTTGTTAGCATTACCATGTTGTCATGAGCTTTGCAATCTATGTATTTTATATTGTAGCTAAACTTTATCTTCTGTTTTTCACACATAAGGAAGCCATTATTTTTTATTGGTAACAGATGGTGCTAGTTTTTGCTACTTGTAATTTAATTAAAATAGAAAATTTCATTCCCTCTCATGGAATGACACAATGACACAAGTAGATCATTGATCTTTTCAGTAAATATAGTTGATACAAGCAAAATCATTACAACATCCATGGAAAAAGTTGTTGTTGTTATTGTTTCTAGATAGGAAAAACCTGTGTGATTTCAAAAGACAAATACAGTTGTCCCTCTTGATTCATGGGGGATCCATTCTGGACCACCACTCCACAAATTGGGAAAAATGCAAATATTCAAGTCCCATTGAATAAAATGGTGGGGCTTGGGCACATGTGCCATTTTGTCCCTCCTGGCTTCCTGTCCGCAGAAACCCAAGAACACAAATGGGAAGTCAGTGAATCTGGAGGGGTGACTGTAGCACCAACCACAACATCATCAACATCACAGAATTAGATGTTTCAGAAAAGTAAGCATCTTTGAACACTTTCATAGAATTATCCTCTCATATAATACATGATCTGTTTTCCATCTGATCAGTAAACAAATTCAAACACAAACTAATAGTTTGTCGAAAAATAAGCACATGTTTGGGCCTCCCATTTGCATTTACAATGGCTCTGAATCATGATCTTTGTATGGTACAACTCTCCTACTGGCTACAAAAGTAATTAGAGGGTGAGGTTTTTCTTTATCCATCCTGAAGCATCTCAAAATTACCCAAGTCTGTGCTACTGCTTCATCCAATATACTGAGTCCACTTCTATTGCAGAGGATAAAATCTTTTACATTTAAATGATCCTATTAGATGTCTGCATAAGTGGATGCCTGCCTTTCCTTAAAAGCCTCTGCAGGCAGGCATTTTCGCAAAACCATTAAGTAAAAGGAGGCAGCCACTTGGCTATCTGACTGTCACTCCCTAAGCTAGTCTGCTGACTTCAGGTGAGGTGGAGAATATTGTTCCATCACTATCCTGGTCAACTATCATTCTGGCCAGCTTCCAAATGTGAAATGCAGAGAAGGGAGGAATCTTGTCCTTCACTTCAGGCAGCAAAATGCCTTGGGTTAACTCTTGTGATTCTAACAACTAAATGTCCATATATTAAAGATAGTTTGACCAGTTCAGAATTGTATCTTTCATAATTTATAAAAGTAAATGGAGTAGCTTTAAAGTTGTGGATTTTGGTGGGGGGGAGAATAGTTTTCATAGTTTTCAAACCATGCCCTTATTTCCCCCCCCCCCCCCCCGCGTGATGATTTATATCCAGTATAGCTGTCTTCTAGATCTTTACATTCTTGAATTTAGTTAACACTCTGTCTTCTCCCACACAGGCATGCTTCTCTGCAAGTGAGCTTGTGGAGATATTTTTACATGACAGTAATCTATCAGTTTCTAAGGAACACTTCAGACAGATGAGCCCAGCAATCATTCAGCAGTTACTAAGCTGTTCATGCAAGCTTGTGGAGTCCAAACAAACAAAATCTCGCCCGAAAACTCTGGAAAGTAAGTTGTGTTTTCATAATATCTTAAAGCAAGAGGTCATAATGTTAAGGCAAAAGAAATCATAAAGTTCAGTTTGTAATTAACGTATAGCACACTGTCCAAACAACCCTATGGTAATTTGGCAGAGACAGTTCAAGTTAATACTCTGCTGTCCTACTATTTTGGTTACTTTTAAAATGCCCCAGTTTCTCTCTGCTTCTCCCACTTTTCCGCTTTGTCATCAACCTACTTCCATTGCCAGACTGGGATAGGTGCAGGGAGGAACATTATTGATTCTAACAGTAGGCTACAACATATCTGAAAGAGATTCAATATTTAGCTCATACCTTGGGAAAGTTACTTTTTTGGAATACAGATCCCATTAGCTATGCTGTCTGGGAATTCTGGGGATCATACTACAAAAAAAGTAAATTTTCCAAATTTTGATTTTGACACCACCCCCGTTTTTCTTTTTTTAAGGAATATTGCCTGCCTTCTATCATTTCTTGGTGTCTTTTAAAGTGCAATGGGATTTGTGCGTACTATTTTCAGTGTTTTTCATAGACATCAGTATAAGATAAGAACTCAATCTGTCTTTCTCTGTCTGCTAGTATGCCCTTGATCAGTAATCAAGCATCACATTTACCTCCAACTGTGCTCTGCATTATCTGGCACCAAGCATAGCTAGCTCCTGTCTTTCTGATTCACTGAATCCTCACTTGTCAACTCTGCTTTGATTGTACCTTCCTGACTGTCAGATCACCTGCCTCTTTCAACAGGCTTCACTTGTCATTTCCTTTCTTTGCTTCGCCTTTCCTATACCACAGCCTTGCCTCGTGTTGCTCAAATATATTATTTCTGTGTAAGGGTGGATGAATCTGTCTGGGTGCATCTGCACTGCAGAAATAATTTAGTTTGGTGCCAATTTAACTGTTATGTTTCAATGCTATGGATTTCTGGGAACTGTAGTTTGTTGGGACACCTGAGCTGTCCGACGGGGGAAACTTAAGGAGATTATCACACTACACTCTTAAAGCATTGCTATTCCACTTTCACTGCTATGGCTGCCTCCTATAGCATTCTGGGATTTGCAGTTTAAGGAGGGGCATTTAGACTATTCAGCCAGAGAGATTTTAGGCCTCACTGAACTACAAACTCCAGAATGAAACAGGAGACAAGCAGAGCAATTAAAGTGAATAGCAATGCTTTAAGACAGGGGTAGGCAACCTTTTTCAGCTCTGGGCCGGTCCCCCAAAGTCCTCCTCTCTGCTGGGCCATACTGCGCATGAGCAAACAAGTCATGGCTGCCATTTTGGAAATCAAAATGGCGGCCGCGACACGTGCAGCCGCACAGAGGCGAAAACGCGTGGCCACGGCAGCCACAGCGGTGGCAGGGGTCCACCTGGACCGGTAAGTCTGGCGACCTGGGCCGGAACCGGCCCGGGGGCCATAGGTTGCCAGCCCCTGCTTTAAGAGTATAGTGCGATAATTTCCTTAATGTCCCACAAAACTACAGTTCCCAGAATTCCATAGCATTGAGCCATGGCAGTGAAAGAGTTGTCAAACTGGATTATTTCTGCAGTGCAGATGCAGCCTCAGTTTCACCATCACTACCTCACATTCCCACAAACAATAATTTCAGATTCTTTTCATCATAGCTAGAATTTTGCATCTAACTAGTGTTTCCTTGCTTGACTCTTCAAACTGCTTTAGAAGGAGGTCTGTTCTGCTGGTAACCAGGGCATAGGTGGGTGATGTTTCCAAACACCCCTTCTGCCAGTGAACAAAGCAGCAACAACCAGATGCTGGGCCTCAAACACAAGTCCTTGTTGTAGCCTCCATCTCTGGCAAGAGGAGAGATGGAAATATTATTCACCCACAGCCCAATTGCCAACAGAATGAACCTCCTTTTCTTGGAATAACTACTGCCTAGTAAAGTTGGTTGTAGGGGCAGTTATGATTATTGCCACAATCAGGACTACATATGGATCATGAATACAAAACAATTTCAGATCTTATAAAAATACCTATATTAAATACTAAAATATCTTATAAAAATATAATCACCAAGCAAATGACTCATCCAGTTGCACTGGTCAAATTCAGTAAGAAATGTCCATGTTATAAATGCTTATTGCATATATATTCAAGATAAAGAGGTTTCCAGGATAAAAACAAACTAATCAAGTTGTGACTGTAGTTCAGTGCTGTGAATATGGTTTGAATACACAGAGATTCAAAATGTGACTTCTAACGATTTAACACCGAAAGTCTTCTTTCTGTGTGGACAAATTTGTCCATTTAGCTTTCTCACATGATAAGATTTTAAAGATTTTAAAATCATAAATTGTCTCCATCATGTTTCTAAAGAAAATTATGTTACGTTCTTATACAAAAAATGAATTGAACAGAATTCTAACCAGTAAGTAAAAATCAGTCAAGTAAAAATCCTGAACATCTATAGGACAGAGCAGAAATGATAGAATATCTAAATTCAAATGGGGGGGCACATAGTAATGCAAAGCAATAGAATAAGATTACAGAGATAGGAACACTGAGAGGAAAGAGGGTTCTTGATAAGGAACAGTTATCAAGACCCTGCATAGTATAATCTAAAGCTAAACAAGTAATAGTAGAAAGTGGCTAGAACAGAGGAATAAAAATTTAACTTTTTTCTTTTAGTAAGAGTGATGATATATAAAAGTATCAGCAGATATATATCCAAAGAGTAGAGGTTAGGAAATAATTTTATTGTCATTGTTATTACTGTTATTGTAATTGTCTTTGTTAGCATTGTTGATGTCTGGTTGTTGTAATAGTTTATGTATACTTTTTTAACATTTGTAAATGTGTGATAAATCGATGAGGGCTAGCTTTCACTGAAGTAAAGTTTTTTTCCAAGTTACCTTATTTTGGAAATATAATTTGAAACCTGTGCTTCTAAATTCAGAAATGAATGAAAGAATGAAACTTGACATAACTGTATCTCCGTTGCTTGTTTGTTTTTTCTCCCACAGAATATGGCTACAGTACTCTTGCAGTTTTACTTATTACGGTTGGATCTATGTTTGGCACAACTCTCATACTATTTAATTCATGTCAAGAATGCTATACCCTCATTTTACAACTATTTGTGGGATTAGCTGTAGGAACCCTCTCTGGGGATGCCCTTCTGCATCTTATTCCACAGGTAATGTTTGTGTTTGCAAAATCATTTTCCTGTACCACTAGCAATTCTTCCACATTTAGGAGTGTATCACACAGGGGAAATCCCATGCAGAAACAGGGTTTTAAATTGAAAAAACCTACAAAAGCAGGCAGATTTTCAGATAACGTCCCTGTTAAAATGGGGTTAACCCAAACGGAAAGTAGTCAGAAAC
>CM034710.1:103618491-103631169 GCA_020142125.1 Phrynosoma platyrhinos
TTTGGGATTTGTGTGGATTAACCAGCAGATTTGCACCCGTGTGATAACATCCAAAGTGTGGTTGTTTACTCAGGAGCAAGCTTCCCTGGGGTTTGTGAGGTTTACACTGGAATATGCTTATTTAGAAGAATAGCCCAATCCTAGTCCGTGAGTAGTGAGTTTAGTGTCATACCTTTAATTGATTACTCATTCATTTGTCCTAACTCTACACTGTTAGTAAATAACCAAACACCTCTACTCCACTCTATCTAAAATTAAAGTATACCCTCAGACAGGGGAAGTAAAGGAATATCTCTTTTTTGAGAGTCTGAGTGCAACAGGGTGTTTTCTGTTTCAGACACAACCTCTTCATTATTTGAATACCAACTTCTTCACTATGAGTTTGGTCTGCATGTGTGGATGGGGCATCACAGGTGCTACACCATACAGAGTCATTCCTGTGATACTCTAGGACAGAGGTAGGCAACCTTTTTGAGCCGGGGGCTGGGTTGCTGGCCCTCAGACAATTGGGGGTCCGACCCACCAAAAATAAATAAATAAATAAATAAATAAATAAATATAATTTTTTTTAAAAATTAAAAAATTAAAGAAATATCCATGCACACTTTCGCAGCCCCAGAAAAGCCATGGCAAAACCCTTGTGGAGATTTTGCCAAGAAAACCCCAAGAACAAGTAATAACAATAATCAATATCATCATGGGGAGGGGGGCGGCGGCGGCAGCAGGTCCGGCCTGGGGCCGGTCCAAAGGCCTCGGGTGGGCCACATCTGGCCCCCGGGCCTTAGGTTGCCTACCCCTGCTCTAGGACTAGGTAATAATAATAATAATAATTTTTATTTAATACCCCGCCCCTCTGAGCACAATCGGGGCGGCTTACAACATAAAATCAAAACCAGAATTAAGAACAATATTCCACCCACTCCCCCCCTTAAAAGATTATTAAACCAATTACAATTTAAAAGAAGGATATAAAGAGGTAATACCCTCCATAGAATATCAAACCGCTTAAAGATAAAGTGCAAGCGGATATATAAATGCTGGTTCAACAAACGGATATATAAATGCTGGTTCAACTAGGTAGACCTAGTTCACCAGACCTGGGTTCAAACTTGCACTCAAGCGTGGAGCTTAATGCACGATTTTAAGCTAGTCCTTAGTCAGAACTTTTATTGTCCACCACTTTGTTTGTTCAAACATTTTCTTGTGAATCGTTTATGAAGTAGCCATAAATGCGAAGAAATCAAGTGCTGTACAACCATTTGTGAACCTGACCTGGGTGGTTATGATTATCTTACGTAGTCTTGAATGTGTGCCTGTAGTTCCACCAGAGAACTTTGTTTTTGTTCATATCTACTTAAAAGGAAGTCTTCACGGCAAGGAAATGTCAGCAGTCCAAAAGACTGTTAAAAGCCGATAGAAAAGAGACAACTGCCGAATTCATTATAGCAGGAAAATGCATTTGTCTTTATGGATACATGTTGTAGAGAGCTGTGGCATATGAGGAGTTCCAGATCAGAGGCACATACATCATATACGTTTAATAAAACGTGTTTTAAACACCAGTTGTGATTTATCTAAGTTAATACTAAAATAGAATGTATAAAATGTTAGTTTTTCTTTGGAGCATCCTAACACGTTCATAGCTAAAGTAATAGAAAATTAGAGTGGACCAAAATGGGTAGATTTTTCTTCATTTTTAGGGCATACTTGTGGGTGTGGTATAAACCATGGACAGTATTGAACCAGTATTTCTATAGCTTTTTTTTAAAATCACATATAATGGGACTTTAAATGGATTAGATTAAGATGTTTGTTCTGTAACTTCTCAAAGCCAGAGAAACACTTTTCACCATCTGAAAAGTACATGTGTAGGAGTGGGTTACTATGAATGTTTTCTTAGGATCTTAGCCGTTTCTCATGTTTCAGCAGTTTTTTACATGTAGATTTCAGTATAGTGACATTCTTCTCTTTAGTCATTGTTACTTCAGAGATTGAAAGAGCCCTGCATTTTAAAGAAAGCCATGAGGGTATTTTAAGGGTTATTTTAAAGAAAGAAATTTATGTAGGTGAAGTACCAGCATATGCATCTCTTTGAGCTGTTTGCTGTTCCCTAAATTTCTTTGTATAATTTTAGTCTACAGTGTTAGTGAAAGTGGACCTGCAACCCGTGTCATTCATGTACATATGTGAATAGGATGTTTCCTTATCACCTGTTTGGTATGTTTTGAAGACTTGCAGGTTTTTGCTAGTTAGCAGCATAGATTGTTCAATTGAATATTTTAAACAATTAAGAATGTAGTCTTGCTGTGCATCAGTACTTTCAATCTTTTTTTTCTAATTCATTAGATTGTAACACCCTTTACATATTTTTCCTTTTTTTTGGTTATAAATATGATGATAAATATTTTCCATTTTAACTTTTTCTTCATGCTCATGTCAATATGACAAGTTCCTCCATAGTTGACCTTTTCCTGGGGAAAATTCAGCCTGAATAAATAAAACTTGAATACTTAACAAATAAATTTGCTTTTCACTTATTTCCCCCTTTTGGTCCTTTTTATTATTAAATTAGAACCAGACTACAGTATGGGCAAGAACATGTTTTGTAAACAGACTGCCACAGTATTGGTTATCTTTGATACACAAAGATTTTCTGAAAATGTGAAAGAGGTACCACATCTGTGGTGATGGTATAAAGTGAATTGAATGAATGTCCAGCATTGGCTATTAGTATGCTACTCTCTTTGTTTAATTTGTCTTACATTCTTTTTGGAGAACATGGTGTTGTGACTGGCTAAATCATGGTATCAATCATCATACCATGGCTCCAGAGTTATTCCTTTGGAGTTATGTCCAAAGATGTAATAATAATAATAATAATAATAATAATAATAATAATAATAATAATAACAACAACAACAACAACAACAACAACAACAACAACAACAACAACAACTTTATTTTTATCCTGCCCTTCTGCGATGCAATCGGAAATAGCTAACAATATTAAAATATGAGGCTTGCAATGAAGTTGTTGCTTTTCAAAGGAAATGGAAATGATTTTTTTCAATGAAGAAAGAGAATTGGGAATTGATTTTTCATCAGATCATATAATGTTCTGCTCTTTAAATGAAGATGAATCACAGTAATGATTTATTTGAAAACCAACATGATTTCAGTATAGATCTTTTTCACTGAACATTAATGTCAGACTTTTAAAAAAACAACCAAAAGTACAACTGTGTATTGGTACTTTTACTGAAACAGTGTATTCCCTATGGTTTTTATGGTTATCCACACATCCATTCATAAACTTTTTTCTTAAAGTCTTTTCTGCAATCGTACTAAATTGGCTCCTAAATAAACTACATTAAAAGTGGTACAAAATAAAGTAAAAGCAAAGAACCATCCAAATTTAGACTGTTACAGTAAACACATAAATGGATGTGTTAGAGCACAAAAATGTTACTGTGTCTGAAAAAATGATTTTATTATTTGTTTAAAACTATATTGTCAGGCCTCGCTAAGATGCGAACACAAACTGGAGTAACCAGAGGAAAAAAAGCAGCATTATAGACACAGAGACTGTCATCATCTGCAGGTCATTATTATTTTAAATAATATCTGAGGCTATTTAGAGGCCCAAACGCATCAACAGTGTAAATTCTTCCTGTCTACCTATTGATCACTAACCAGATCCACTAGAACAGGTTCCATTAACTTGAGAACTGTCCAAAAAGTGCATTTGGCTCAAAATATGGAGGCTAGCATGTTGACTGGAGTTGGGTATTAGGGCTGCAGCTTCACTGCAGAAATACGGTAATCCAATTCGACACCACTTTAACTGCCATGGCTCAATGCCATGGAGTACTGGGATTTGTAAATTTGTGAGCTATTTGGCCTTCTCTGTTAAATTACTGTGGTAACAACAAACTACAATTCCCAGGACTCCATAGCACTGAGCCATGGCAGTTAAAGTGGTGTCAGTGCGGATGCAGCCTAGGCTGGGTATTGTTGGCTTCTGATTTCTTTCTGGCCCTGATTCAACAGCCTGTTTACAACCTTTGGAGCTTTTTATGGCTCGGGACTGTGAAACTAGGTCTGTGCTATCCCACAGGTAATTGCATGTTTATTACTATTGTTGGTAGAAGACTTTGACAACATCAAATTATTTCATCGGGACTAAGGAGAGGGCTTTCCCTTCAGGTGCATGTGGCTTTGGCCTACTTCAGGTCACTTTTGAAGGCCATTCTGCCACCAGGTTTACTTTTGAAAAGGCCTTCAGTGGATATGAGTTGTTTTAATTATGTTTCTGTCCCCGCTACACCTATTTGGTTTTAGTGCAAACCTCTGTTTAAAATTTGATTGCACCATGCCCATTTTTAAAACTTGGGGTTAAAAATATAAACAGGAAGAAATCCAAGAGTCTAAAAATTCTGCTAAGTATTTTTATCAATATACATTTGCCTTTCCTAGTCTAATACACGACCACAAGGAAATAAAAAAAGATGGAATCAATACACAGAAGAACTATATAAAAATGTGAAATGATGAATGGGAAGAACAAACTTATGAAGATGAATCTCAAATTTTGGAAAGTGAAGTGAAAGCAGCTCTCAAAGTAATTGGGAAGAATAAATCACCAGGAACTGATGACATACCAATAGAACTGCTACAATCCACAGTGACAGAATCAAGTTCAGTTCCAACTAAAAGCTGCCAACAAATATGGAAAATCAGACAGTGGCCCACCAATTGGAAATGATCAATATACATTCCCATTTACAAAAAGGATGCACAAAGGGTTGTAGTAATTATTGGACCATCACATTAATTTCCCATGCAAGCAAAGTTATGCTCAAAAGTCTACAGCAAAGACTCCTTCCATATATGGAGTGAGAAATCCCAGAGGCGCAAGCAGGATTCAGGAAAGGGAGGTGGTGGTGGTGGTGGTGGTGGCAGCAAGGAGGAGGGAGGAGGAGGAGGTGGGAGAGGAGAAGGAGGGTGCCGGAAGGAAACTGGGTTTTGCATGATCTGGATCGATCTGGTAGTGTGTTCTCACTACTGAAGATCTGGATCGTTACAGGACCCACAAAAAGGCATAGTAAGGGACCCAGTGCTAAATGTACTGGGTTAAGTGGGTGTTTTCACCCCCTCCCTTCGCAAACTGCACTGAGCAGTCAGGACCAATTTGAACACCACTGAAATAACCCGGGTTCCACACCAGGTTATTTTGTAGTGTGAATGGCCCTACAGCAGGGGTAGGCAACCTTTTTGAGCTAGGGGCCGGGTTGCTGTCCCTTAGACAATTGGGGGGCTTAAGCACCAAAAATAAAATAAAAAAAATTAAAATTAAAATTAAAAATTAAAACAAAATTAAAAATTAAAAAAATATGCATGCACACTCTCTCAGCCCCAGAAAAGCCATGGCAAAACCCCTGTGGAGATTTTGCCAAGAAAACCCCAAGAACAAGTAATAACAACAATAATATCATCATGGCGGGGGGCGGTGGGGGTGGCAGCGGGGCAGGACCGGCCTAGGGCCGGTCCAAAGGCCTCGGGGGGCCGCATCCGGGCCTTAAGGTTGCCTACCCCTGCCCTACAGACTGCAGCCAAGAAATCAGAAGACTAGGATTGGGAAGAGCAGCAATGAAAGAACTAGAGAAGATCCTAAAGTGTAAAGACATAACACTGAAGACTATAGTTAGGATCATCCAAACCATTGTATTCCCATTACCACATATAGATGTGAGAGCATGACAGTGAAGAAAGCTGATAAAAAGAAAATCAACTCATTTGAGATGTGGTGCTGGAGAAGAATGTTGAGGATACTGTGGACAGCCAAAAACAAAACAATACGTCCTAGAACAGATCAAGCCTGAGCTCTCCCTGTAAGCCAGGATGAATGAACTGAGGCTGTCCTACTTTGGCCACATCGTGAATCATTAGAAAAGGCAGTGGTGATAGGAAAAGCGGAAGGCAGTAGAAAGAGAGGAAGACTGCATGCTAGATGGCTAGACTCAATCAGGGAGGCTGTGGGCCTGAGCCTGCAAGACCTGAGCAGAGCAGTAAAGGTGGGGGTTCTTGAAGGTGTCTCATTCACAGGGTTGCTGTGGGTCGAGGTCAACTTGAGCAATAGCAATAACAGCTTGAGGCTTGAGGGCAGTTAACAACAACAAGTCTTGGGCAGCTTCGGGTGAATAGCTGCATACTTACGTAAATATCCTCTCTTTAGATAAAAAAACAAACTCTCAAAATAGCAGGATAGGGAGAAAAAGAAAGTGTTCCTTTGTCAGCACTGCGTCTTGATGGATCAGAATGTAAGGAAAGCTTTATAATTTAATACTGTCTGTTTAGTACATTGAATCTGGATTTTATTTGACCATTTTACTTGGTTGAAATTCATTTTCTCATTGGTTCTAATATAGTTATTTATAGATATTAAGGATGATGTTCTGCTGTTGCAGCCACCTTCTTATTCTTAAACTTGTCTTGGTTGTATACAATGGTATCTGCAGGGATTAGTTCCAGCACCACCCCATTGATATCAAAATCCATGAATGTTCAAGTCCCATTATATACAATGGTACAGTAAAATAGTATCCTTTATATAAAATGGCAAAATCAGGGGTTGCTTTTTGAATTTTTTTTTTTGATGAAATATTTTCAAGCTGCGGATGGTTGAATCCGTGGATGCAGAATCTGTAGATACAGAGGGCTGCCTGTCCCTTCTTTGGCAGAAAACAAGTTTGTTCTCTGTTTCTTACTACCTCTTAATTTATAATCCCTGATAATCACATTGACAACACTGAAGTATTTTTATTCATTTATTTTTTTGTGGAGAGGTGAATTCATTCATTCTTTGTGGTATATATAAATGCCAAGAAATTGTCAGTGTCTACTTAGTTTTCTTAATTTTTCTATTCATATACATGCTAATGTTCAGTGGTTGTTCTACATTTTTCTATAATCTTCCTATTTGTGACAGCTCTATATGTTTCTACTTCTTTTCTTAAATAACCTTAGTCTTCCAATTTCCCCCTTATATGTACATCTTGGAGTTGCTAAGATTAGACTTCTAAATATGACGGTCTCTGGTTTGAATAACCTCTTGAACGTTTACATTTTGTCATGGCTTTTTAATTCCTACTTGTTGAGAAATATGCATACCTCCTAAGCTCTGTTTTCCCCCTGAAGTCTTGTCAGTACTGTTACTTGGGAGCTAAATTCCTTATGCCCTTTTAAATTTCCAGTCACTTTTGTGTGTTTTTCACTTTTTATATGACATAATTTTTAAAAATGGTATGTATACCACTCATAGACCACTAGACACTGCGAATTACACATTAAATCAAAGGATGTCTTTTAGTCCCTTAAGTACCACCTGTACAAAGTTACATTTGAATATTAATTATCAGTTTTTAGTACCAGGGCTGATCCAGAATTAAAGAAGAATTTTTCTATTGGCACTTCCTTTTTTCACTAGATTGCTTTTGAAGAAAGGCAGTACTTTTCTTCTATTCACTAGATTTGGTCAGACAATCACAATGATGTCCTTGGGCTGAAAGGTTCTAGAATCATTGGGTTGAAGGGAGTAAAGAGATTTCCTCTAACCAAAATTCTGTTTTAAGTTTATACTTTCAGTGAGGGTTATCTGTTAGTTTCTTATATGTTTAGATTTTTTTTTGTCACTTCAATATTATATGCTGATTTTATATACTATATTATAGTACAACCACCCTCTTAAATTCTGCTCTCTGTTCTAATGTCAACAGCAGATATCTATTACAGTGGTATAAGTTTAGTAATAAAATAATAACTATCCTAACATGTTCTTCCTAGTAAGTATTTACTTCCATTTCTAATGCTCTTTAAAATATTGGTCTCAATTTAAATAACTGAGCAGAAGAGTTCTGCAGATAGGCTTAGTTCTACAGAGGTTCACATAGTATTATATGTCTCTTCTATATAAACCTCTGTTCTTCAACTTGTGTAAGAGGTTCTTCAAGCTCTTATACAATTGGAACATCTTTGGATTTAGTTTTAGATTTTTTTTGGTACAAATCTCCAGCACCGTACAAAAGTAAAAAGTACTGTACCTTCTGTGAGCAGAAAACATCTATAATTTCAAGGGTGCTTCTGGGTGCATTTCTTGAAAAGGGAGTTGGGAGGAAATGATATGCTGTCTCATTGTAATGCTCAGAAAAACCCTGTCATCCCAGATACTTCCTATCATTTTGCAAAGCAAGGCGGATGCCTAAAGCAGCAGGTTTTGGATGTCATGAAAAAGCAGATGCATCCTATCATTAAGCAAAACAAGGCGGATGCCTTAGGCAGCAGGTTTTGGATGTCATGAAAAAATTATTAATTTATTGTGATAGAGAGCTAGCATGGTGTTTCAGTGTTGGACAGCAACTCTGTAGACCAGAGTTGATTTCTGCTTAGCCATGAAACCCACTGGGTGACCTTGGACAAGTCACATGCTCTCAGCCACAAGTGAGGGCAATGGCAAACCTCTGAACAAATCTTGCCAAGAAAACCCCATGATAGGTTCCTCTTAGGGTCACCATAAGTCAAAAACGACTCTAAGAGGTACACAACAACAACAAAGTATTTGCAATGCAAGGAAATTGCTGGTTTGAGATTTTCTACCTCAGTTGCCAAAATGACAGGATCAATGTATGATACTATGCATTCTGATTTTGTGATTCTGTGTGGTTTGTGTGTGTGTAGTTACTGCTATGCTTCAGGCAGCAAAACACTTTGGAACATCTGCTTCACTCCTCTTTTATTGAGATGTGGATTAGGCACACTCCCAAAATTTGAATATATAAAAGTGAAAAGCAGTCTTTTTATACAAGCACATTTCTACACAAAGAAGACACCCAGCAGGGTTTACAACATAATACAGTTATGAAATGTCAATGCAGAACTTTAAAAAAAAACCTACATAAAAGTAATAACAGCACACAAAAAGAAATCAAAGCTCCCAACAACCTTAAAAGCCTTTATGTAAAAATTAAGGGTCAGACAACATTTTACTTTAAGTGTTTTTAAACAGTATGCTTGAAACTGGCCATGCTTTTTGCTTTACAAAAAGCAGATGCAGTGGTCTGGATTAGGATGGACTAGGCCCCCTCCCCCAGCTTTCTTTTCTAAAGAAAAAGATGTGATCATTAGTTAAAATACTTTTAAGATAGCACAGTTTTCATACTCTAAATGTTTAAACAACATTTTTAAAATAGTGCAGGCCTAAAAGATCTTACCTGCAGGTAGATAGGTACCTTCAAAGAAAAAAAATGAATTAAAAGAAAAGCAAAACAAATAAGCAAACCTGCTGACCTCGAAACTTCCCACTGTAGTGATGGGACCTGATGTATCATGTCTCCAAATGCAACATGCCCCCAGTTCATAGGTTGATATGGGCTTTATACAGTGGGAAAAGGTGCACACTAAAGTGCTAAAGAAACATATGGAATATGTCTATATTAACAGCTATTATTGAAATTCAACAGAGTAATTATACATATATGTTTACCTACTAATGGTTGGAGATTTTTATCTTTTAATGGAAAAATCCTTATGAATCTAAATATTCTAGATTACTAGGCACATGGGAAGTTGTCTCATACCAGGGGCCTTTGCAGACTGCCAGAAATAGTGCAAATTGAGTCCACTTTAAGAGTTAGGGTTAGTGCTAGGGAATCGTGGGAATTGTTTTTTTTCTGAGACATTGAGCCTTCTCTGTCAAAGAGCTCTGGTGCCACAATAAAATACAGTTCCCATGATTCCCTAACCCTAACCCTTAACGTGGATTCAATTTGCACTATTTCTAGCAATCTGCAAAGGGCCTGGGTCATATTATATAGCTCAGTGTTGTTTACAGAGGGATGGGGATCCTCCAGTGGACTGAAATTGCTTGCAAAACTTTGTATTCATGGCATGCATCTTTTTTGACACCATACTTTTATGTCTTTTCATCCTGACTTTGATCTTTCCTTTGATTCCTGATAGGAATGAAGTTTATTGCTTTCGCCTACATTCTAGTCCATCCAGAACTTGTGTGACTTTCTTATATATTCTCCAGCTTTCTGGACTACTGTGGTATCTTCCAGAGCTCTTTTAGGGCTCTTGGGTAGCTGTTGCATCCCATGTGCAGCTTCAGTGTCCTGCTTGGTCATGGTTAATATCTCTTTAGTTGGTGTTTCCACTTGGTCATGATTGAATCTTGGTCAATGTCTAATGAAACAGTGAAATATTTATTAAGGGTGGGAGTGGTACATACTTTGTTACTTCTGAAAAGTGAGTTTCATATTTTATTTTTAATTTTGGAAATTGCAAAATTGGAGGGAAGAGTTGTCTGGAAAGGGGAGTAGTGGCCACATCCAGCAGACACTACTAGGTACAAAGATATTAAAAAGTTATAGCCAAAATTCACTATAAGGCAGTTATGATTGTGTAACCTAGAGTTATACATTTGTGACTGGTTCATATTCACATTCCCTAAATTCAGGGAATTAGTTCAGGATATACGTTAAATCATGTAAGTCCCCCGTTCTCATCTAACAGACAGCAGCTGTGATGAATGTCAGGGTCCTGTTCCTCTGTCAGTCAGGAAGCAGCTGAGTGACATTCCTTCTCTGTATATGAATGATCTCTGGTGTGATGCACAATTGTGATATGGACTCTGTTTCTGGGTGTTGCACTAGAGATCTCTCACAAGAGGGGGTGGAAATGTCAGCTGCTTCGATTTGTGTTGCCTGCAGTGCCTGCTGCCTGGTAAGTAGGGATGGATGTGGAATGGGGTAGGAGATGGTATTTAGCTACATAACTAAGGGGTTATGTAACTAATTAGGTGATACAGAATTCCAGCCTACATTTTTGGCCAATCCACTTTTCATTTAATTCTGTTGGAACATACTGCCTAAGACTCTTCTCAAGTCAAAATTCATCCTTGGTTTGAAAATGGTTCCTCACCTGTGTTTTACACTGACTGACAGTGGCTCTTTGGCATTTCCGGCAGAGGTCTTTGTCAAATGTTGTAGTTTGACCTTTCAAACATACTTGCAGTGACCTATAGACCTTCACCAGGTATATGATACCACTTTTTTGTTTTAATCTGCAACTATATTTTAATACTGGCTTCATTTTGCAGTTGTGTATTTCTTTTGATTTTTTTAAAAAAGTTTTTCCAAATTACCTGCAATACAGTTTCTGGAAAACTTCATATGGATGGAATTATATTTATTCCAAAGATAGATTGTTTGAATCTCACAAGTTTGTTAAGTGCTAAAGGAAATGGCACAATGCACCTAGGTGGCAGTAAAGATTAAAAAACACAGAGACTCATCTGTTGCTGAATAAGGATCAGATATGACAGTTGTAGCAGGCTACAGCTGTTCTTACTGTTTACTTAGAAAGCCTGAGGCATGATTGGAAGAGTAATACAGCTGAGATCTGAACCTTTTCTCAGTACTTGAATTAATTCACGTAGGGGACTATTAATAAAGTTAATAAGCCCCAGGCTGCCCTGATTTAAGCTCATTCATATATCTCCTGAAACTTTTGGAAAATAAACATTTAGAAGAGTGTAAATGGAGGTAGAGGACCATGGCTTCTAGCACTGTCCTTAGTCCACCCTTGCATTTTTATCAGAAAGTATCCCCTTCACTTTTCCTCATGATGGAGTTCTGGGGCACCCTGTCAAAGGAAAATTTTGGGGTGCAGTGCCACCAATATGTTGATGATACTCAGATATATTTTTCCTTGTCATCAAAGACAGCTGAAGCTTGAAGGTCCTTTTTGCTGTGAGAAATTTCTCACAGCTGAGGCTGTTCACGTGCTTGACTAGTGCCTGGATGCTGTAATGGGCTAGATGGAGGCTGGTAAAATGAAGATGAATCTCAGTAAGGATGCTCTGTGTTTTTGTGGTTTTCAGGTCTGGGAATTGGACAAACAGCCTGCCCTGGATGGGATTGCTCCTCCCCCGAAGAAGCAGGTGCATAGCTTTGGAGTACTCCCAGTCACTGGAGTCCCAAGTGGACTCTGAAATGCTTGCCATCACCTTTGACTGGTGTGTCAGCTACAGCCTTTCCTGAACAGAGATAACAACAACAACAACAACTTTATTCTTATATTCCACCTTCTGCCAAGGCAATCAAGGGGGTTCACATAAATTAAAATAGGCTTTAAATAAAACATACCCTACATTAAACAATAAAAACAATACCCCCCCTTTAAAAGAGTTAAATACAATGCTAAAATGAACGTAAGGTTAAAAATGGCTGGTGTTCTGAGACACCGGTCGATAATATAAAAGAGGGAAGGAAAAGCGCACATTGAAATGGGATAGTCTATTCAGGGAAGGCCTGCTGGAAGAGATCTGTCTTGATGGCTTTTTAAAAGCTGTCCAAGCTGGTTATTTGACAGATCTCCTCCAGTAAGGCATTCCATAATCTGGCAGCAGTGGCAGAGGAAGTCATCTGGGAGTTTACCGCTAATCTGGTTTTTCTCGGTTGCAGTAGTTTCCTCCCAGAGGAACTGAGGGTGTGGGGTAGATTGTATGGAAGGAGGCAGTCCCTTAGATAGGTTGGGCCCAGGCCACGTAGGGCTTTAAGGGTAATCACCAACACCTTAATAATAATAATAATAATAATAAGTTTTATTTTTAACCCGCCC
>CM034710.1:103632528-103649402 GCA_020142125.1 Phrynosoma platyrhinos
TCTTCTGATTTCCTGACTGCAGCCCCCATTCTGATCAATGTTTGATCCCAGGTATGGGAATTGTTTTACTATTTCTGTTTCTTCATTGTCTAGGTTGAACTTGTGCAAGTTCTCTGTGGTCATTATTTTTGTTTTCTTTATGTTCAACAGTAAGCCTGCCTTTGCATTTTTTTCTTTGATCTTCCTTAGTAGTTGTTCTAGGTCTGTGAGGTTCTCTGCTAGTATTATGGTGTCGTCAGCATATCTCAGATTGTTGATATTTCTTCTTCCTATTTTCACTCCTCCTTCTTCCATGTCCAAGCCTGCGTTCCTTACAATATGTTCTGCATATAAGTTGAATAGGTAGGTGATAGGATGGAGCCTTAGAATTCCAGAAGAAAATCAGCATGTGCTTTATAAACTATAAAAAAGCTTTTGATCACGAAAAGCCATGGAATGTTCTCAAAGAATGGGAGTGCGACAGCATTTAATAGTCCTGATGAGGAATCTGTATTTAGGACAGGAGGCTAGTGTTAGAACAGAATATAGTGAAACAGAATGTTTTCCAGTTGGCAAAGGCATAAGACAAGGCTGTCTTCTATTTATCAAATTGTATGCATAAAATATCATATGAAGAGGAGGTTTAGACTTGGAATAAGGATGTGTGAAGACAGGAGGAAGAAACATCAACAATCTAAGATATGCAGATAACACCATAATACTAGGACCATATATCAGAAGTTGGAACAGTGACTATTGAAAGTGAAAGAAGAAAGTGGAATGGTAGGCTTACAGCTGAACATAAAGAAAACAAAAATAATGACCATGAAGAAATGCATAAATTCAATCTAGACAATGAAGATAATGAATTAGATAAAGATTTCTTGTACCTTGGAACAAACATTGATCAGAAAAGAGACTGCAGACAAGAAATCAGAAGATTAGGAATGGGAAGGGCAGCCATGAAAGAACTAGAAAGGATCCTAAAGAGCAGGGGTTGGCAACTTTTGTTGCCGGGGGGCCGAGAGGGGGGAGGAATGGTGCTGGGGCCGAGCTGGACAGTTAAGAAAGATAATAGAAAGAAAATCAATTCATTTGAGATGTGCTGGGGAAGAGCGCTGATGATACTGTAACGGCCAACAAAGACAAACAAATGAGTCCTAGAACAGATCAAGACAGAACTATTCCTGGAAGCCAAGATGACGAAACTGAGGCTGTTGTACTTTGGCCATATCATGAGAAGACATGACTCATTAGAAAAGACAATAATACTAGGAAAAGTAGAACGTAAAAGAGGCAAATTGCGTGCCAGATGGATCGACTCAATCAAGAAGGTCGCGGGCCTGAATCTGCAGGACCTAAGTAGTGCAGTGGAGAACAGAGGATCTTGGAGATGTCTCATCCATGGGGTTGCCATGAGTTGGCGATAACTCAAGGGCAGTTAACAACAACAACTTTCAGTAGACTTCGGGCCTTTACAGATTGCCAGAAATAGTGCAAATTGAGGCTGCTTTAACTGTCCTGGCTCAGTGCTAGGGAATCATGGGAAGTGTATTTTTTTCTGGGACATTGAGCCTTCTTTGCCAGAGAGTTCTGGTGCCACAATAAACTACAGTTCCCATGATTCCTTAGCACTGAGCCAGGACAGTTAAAGTGGCCTCAATTTGCACTAATTCTGGCAGTCTGTAAAGGCCCTTCATTGGACTGGTCAGTTCATGCTACTGTGTACATATGAGACACTGCTGTGCATTTAATTTCTTTTAGTCTTGCTACATTTTGTAGAAAAGCATGATGTAATGGTTTGAGTGTTGGACTAGGACTCCGGAGACCAGGGTTCAAATCCTGGCTTGGCCATTTATATCCACTGGGTGACCTTGGGCAAGTCACACTCACTCAACCTCAGACAGTGGCCATGGCGAACTTCCCCTGAGTGAACTTGCAAAAAACAACAACAACAACAAAACCCCCAAACCCATCAACTCCTTAGGGTTGCCGTAAGTTGGAAATGACTTGAAGGCACACAACAACAAACTTTTTGTAAAACATGTGTTTCTTCAGATTTGTAGGTCTATAGCATAGGTGGGCAACTATAGAAAACTTGGAGGGCCATATACCCCACTGCACCCCTCACAAAAACATTTGCCCCCAAATTCTCTCTTGACACGTGGGAGACATTTTCACCATATTTTTAGGAGGACATTTCAGGCCTCAAAGAGGTTGTCCAGTCACTTTTTGTTTTAAAAAAGACCACACCTCTTTTAAAAAATGCCACCTAAAATCCACGTGGCAAAGATGTCCCTAGAGGGCACTTGAGGGCCAAAAAAAATTCAAGGGGAAAAGTTTGCACAAAATTGTCCCCTGGGGTCCATGGGGCCACAAAAATGTCTCTGGGAGCCACATGTAATTGCTGGTCCTAACCAAAATGAGCCAGTAGAGATAATTGGCAAATGGTAAATAAACATTTATGTAAATTCCTTTAATTTAATTTAGTCTGTTTTAGTTGGATTAGCAATTGGATTTAGACTACTGTCGTATATTGAAGTAGGTGGGAGTTCACTAATAAGCTCATATTTACTTAGGGGCAAAGAAGGGCTCTTCAGATGTTCTATTTCTACATGTAAAGTATTTGTAGAAAAAATATGAAATTGCTCTGTAGCTTTTTGTGCAAATGTGTTGCTTTTTCTACATGGATGAGCTTTTGGTATTGTTCAACATATAAAACCATAATGTATGAAATATCCTTATATAATGCAGATTTTTTATTTAAAAAATCACCTCCCTTTAAAACATTGTTTATACAAATGTCAAGCATTTTGTTCAGTCTTGTGTGGATATATAAATGAACACAAACATAACCGTGTGTGCATCTGTTTACCAATATAGTAATATTAATATTTTCAATATTATAACATATTTGTACCAAGTTATGTGCTGAATAAAGTGATATTATTTTGAATTTTGTTTTAACAGTCTTACGGCAAGGGTGCAAGAAGAAAAAACAGATTTAAAGGCTCAGATGGGAGTACATCTTCTGACACTACCTCTAATAGTTTTGTTCGACAGGTATGTTACCTTGTTTTTGGTTTCCATTGAGCTTTTATTGTTCTGTGTTGATTCTGACGTGAGACGAGAAGTATGTGTATGTGCGTTTACACACACTCATCCAGAGTTTTTGATACTAAGTCCTAACATGAATGTTTAGTGATGCACCGTTTGAGAACTGCTATATCATCTTTCAGTAGATCTTATTACAACTTCTGGTTTTCTATCTCTCTCTCTGTATTTCTGAAGAATGCTGGAAGCTTGTTTCTGCAATTATCTGGTGTTGATCAGAAAGATATTTCTAGTTCTAGTGGCATGTGGATTAACAGTGACAATTGTTTTCCTTGGGAATGGTAAAGACTAAAACAAAGTGTGTAACTAGATGCAAAATTTATAGAACATAGCATTTAGAACAGGGGTAGGCAACCTTTTTGAGCTCGGGGCTGGATTGCTGTCCCTCGGAAAATTGGGGGGCCGAAGCACCAAAAATAAATAAATAAATAAATAAATAAATAATTTTTTTAAAAATAAAAAAATGCATGCACACTCTCTCAGCTCCAGAAAAGCCATGGCAAAACCCCTGTGGAGATTTTGCCAAGAAAAACCCAAGAACAAGTAATAACAACAATAATCAATATCATCATGGCGGGCGGTGGCGGTAGACAGGCATCCGGCCCCCGGGCCTTAGGTTGCCTACCCCTGATTTAGAAGGTGTTTAGACATTTGTGATATACTGCTGTTCTTGAAACCAGTATTCACTAAGATGAATATTTAAAACAATATTTATTTTCATCTGCAAGGCCACTGAAGAGGACTGTTGTTGTGGGAGACTATACTGAAGTTATATCATAGAGTTTCTTTGCTTAAAGATGATCAAAGTAGTGCTGTAGTGGTAGCAGTGATGAATAAGTTAGCAAGATCTGGATTCAGTGCCATTCTCTAGTGCTTTTGTTTGGTGGTATTGGCAAGTCCCCATGCTACCTAAAAGGATTATTGTGAGATTAAATGGAAATATTGTATATCCTCATGTATAAGTCTAGAAATTTTAGTCAAAAAATCAACCCGAAAAACCTGGGTTGTCTTATCCAAGGCTCAATTAAGTACTGTAACTTAACTCTTATAAAAGCAGGAACCATCTCCTCTGAGTAGAGTGGTGAAAGCTCATTCGATCCCAGGAGAACCAAGAAAAAGTACCGTCCCCAGATGCTTTTGGATTCTCCTGGGATAGAATGAGCATTTACCACTGCAGCACCACTTCTGCCCTTTTTGAATGGCTAGGTGGGAAAATGGCAGTGGTGGTGTCTCTAGTACCTATCCTCAAAGGAGCACCAAGAGGGTAGACATGTACGTTTTCTTAGTTCCAGTCACATCTTGTTGCCGCCCCCATATATCGCATAACCACTATTTTTCATAGTTTGCCTGATTTCCCCCATGTGATAAAGTCTTAATTAGTGATAGTCTCAAGTCGACCATGATGCATGGTGCCCCTATCGATCAAATTCATGCCTGTGACCTCTGTGATTATCCGTCTGGCATGTAGTCAACCTAATTTCTGCTGCCCTCTATCTTTCCTTGCATTTTCTAGCGAATCATGCCTTCTCATGATGTGCCCAGAGTATGACAGCATTAATTTGATCATTTTGGCTTCCAAGACCCATTCTAGGACCCATTTGTTTGTCTTTTTGGCTGTCCATAGTATTCTCAACTTTCTTCTTCAGCACCACATTTCAAATGCATTGATTTTCCTCTTATCACATCCATACATAGTGATGGAGAATAAAATTATTTGGATGATTCTAACTTTAGTGCTCATTTGTATATCTTTGCTCTTTAGGATGGGTCTAGTTCTTTCATATCTGCCCTTCCCATTCCAAGGGCCTCTGCAGTGGGCCGTGGGTCACCCTGAGAAGCTGCAGATTGGGACCGAGGCTGCTCCACACCTCGGCCCCAATCCACTCCTTTTCCAGCCCTGGAAGGAGCGCTAAAATAGCGCTCCTTCCGCAAGGTGCGGAAGGGGTGCCAGAAGAGGCAGTGTGCACCTCTTCAGCGTCTCTTCCGGCTCAGCGTGTCTGGACATTGAGCCAGAAGGACGTCATTGGAGCACCCGCCGTGTGGAATGGCGGGCGCTCCAATGACATCCTTGGGAAGGGTTTGGGGTGCCCGGCATGAGGCTGCCCCTCCCCTTCCTTGCCTCCAAGATGGCACTTTTTGCCATCTGCAAAGGCCCCTAGTCTCCTTCCCACTTCTTGATTGCAGTCCCCATTCTGATCAATGTTTGATTGTAGGTACGGGAACTCTTTAACTATTTTGATTCCCTCATTGTCTAGGTTGAATTTATGTAGATTAGAGTTTGGAGATCTTCTTTGTACAGTTCATCGCTATATGTGTCATTCATTTTCTCATCTCTTTTATATAACTGCTCTGTATGTTGCACCCAACATCTTTTTATTTCTTCTTGATCTTATTGTATGTTGTTTTTCTTGTCATAAAGTATTCTGGCCCTTGGTTTGAACTTCCCTTTAAGTTCCTGGAGTTTGTAAAAGAAGTTTTTTATTTATTGTTGTTGTCTTCTATTTTTCTTCATTGTTCATTCTAATAGTTCTCTTTGTCCTTGCACACTAGTTGTTGTACAGTTGCATTCATGGTTCTGGTTTTGTTCCCATCTCCCTAACTTTTGCCTCTTTTCTTCCATATACTGCCTGGAGTGTTTTATCTGTTATCCACTGTTTCTTCTCTTTCTTTTTGGCCACTGTTAGTGTTTTCCTGCATTCAACCTCAATTATGTTTTTGGTTTCTTCCCACAGTTCTTCAGGTTCTCAATCAATCATACTTAGTAGGGCAAATCTGTTTCTTACATTGTCAGTAAATTCTCCTGGGATTTCAAGTCATATTTTGGTATAATGACTATTTTTGCCTTTTTCATCTTTACTCTAATTTTATATATAAGTAGAATTCAAAGATATAGCTGTGTTAGTCTGTAGAATCAGTATGTAGAGACATCTTGTAGCACCTTTCAGACTAACCAAAAGAAAGAAATTGTTAGCATGAGCTTTTGTAGACTTCAGTCTACTTCCTCAGATGCATTTATATAAGTAGTTCATGATTTGTGTCACAGTCAGTGCCTGGTCTAATTTTGGCTGCAAGAAAGCTTTGCCGTCTTCTGCTTCCAATTATGTAGTCTATCTGATTTTTGTGTCCGCAGTTTTGTGATGTCCATGTGTATAGTATTCTCTCTTGTTGTGTGAAGCAGGTGTTTGCAGATTATTGGTCTCACAAAATTCTATCAGACACTGTCCTGCTTTGTTTCTTATATCTTGTCCGAATCTTCCTACTGCCTTTGAGTCTTCTTTGCTGCTGATTTTAGCATTTCAGATGCCAGTGATTAGCTTGAAATCCTGTGTTGGATTAAAGATCCTGTGACAGATCTTTGTTGAATTACTAATAAAGTAATTTGGCAGGGTTCTTTTTTTCCAAGCACTTATTTATTGATAATGCCCCTTTTATTAGAATGATCTATTCATGATAACAATTCCCAAAGCAAATTTGCATATGTGTTCTAATGAAGGATTGGTGTTTATTGGCTTTGGTGTTAGGTCACTATCAGTTTATTCCAGCTCTTCCACTCAGCATTATGAATGTACAGTTAGTTGTAATCTTAATATTTTTAAATGTGACAGTTTGAAAAAGTAACAACAAGTTACTATCTACTGAATAAACCACAATTGCAATTTAAACCAGATTTCAAGGGGGAAAATGTGTGTGCTCAGGTGTTTTGACTTTGATAGAGGAACATTTGATTTCAGAGACACATGATTTCAAAGATGTCTTTGAACCACCTCCCTCCCTCCCTCTCCCTCTCTCTCTCTCTTTGTGTGTTACAAGATAGTATAGATTGGAATCCTTATGTGAGCTCCGGTCAGGAAAATCATTTGTAGTGAGCCAAATGGTGGTATTGGATTTCTTCCAAGGCATACAGGCAAGCAGATTTCATCTGAAATGCAGGAAGGCTGTTCTTAAGTGAAAACACAATGGGAATATTACAGAGTGTGCAAACATAGTAGATATTGATGTGCTAGCATTGCATTTGCAGCAAATGGTATCTTTTGAAAATATTTTTAATTCATCATCAAAATTAAATGATGATGAATTAAAATATTTTTAATTCATCATCATTTAATTCATATATTAGCAATGGTCTAAGTAAGCACTTCTTTCCCCCTCTATTCATAAATCAAATTTGCAGAATATAATTGGATTTAAGCTCATTTTATATGAAAGATCAATTGCAAGTCATATGATAAGCAGTTTAAATTATTTACAAAGTTTTCTTCAAGAAATAAACAGTAATATGATATAAGATATATAAATGTATTACATTTTCTCTATCCATCTCTATTCCATAATTGTCTTCAGGTTTGTCTAGCTATCAGTGCTATGAATTATATAATATTGAGGTTGAGGACTTTTGTTTGTACTATACCCTGGTCCCAACAAACCAGAGATACCAACAAACTGTGAATCTTGTGTCTGGTTTGCTGGGAGAGAGACAGAACACAGTAGCAGTTGTATCTTGGCCTCTATGATGAGATAAACAAACAATGCAACAAAGTTGCTGTACGAGGGGATATCGTAAGATAATTATTATTGCTAGGATGTTGTTATAGTATATTGATGAAAATTTGTCATTGCCATCATTGGTCCATAAGTGCATGATGTTGAGAAAATCAGCTCTTTGTGCCCTTTATTTTTGTTACAGGTTGTGCCAGAAATGACTAAAATGTAAGAGAGAGAAGATTGAGGCTTGCAGCGTGATAAAATTCCTACATTTGAAGGGTAATAGTGCCCAGAAAATTCATGATGAGACGATGGTAGTTTATGGAAATGATTGCCCATCTTATGACACTATTGTGAGGTGGAAAAGAAATTTCCAAACTGGTCACATGTCCCTCACAGACGAGCCAAGTCCTGGAAGACCATCATTGATGGACAATGCGGCCACAGTGAAGAACATGGAGTGTTTAATCCTGGAAGACAGATGAGCAGCATCCAAATGTTCATGAATGAAACTAGTCTCAGTTATGGAAGTGTGTAGAAAATATCTAAATGTCTGTACACTAGATTCCATGTTTGCTAACCCCTTTACAGAAACTAACACGGTGTGACCTTTCAAGACAGATAGATGTTGGAACAGGATGAAGAAGATTTTTTTGGTCATCTGGTAGCCATGGATGAATCTTGGATTTATCAGTATGATGGAGAGACTAAAACTATGAGCATGGAGTGGAAGCATGCTGATTCCCCTCCCCCAAAAAGGCAAAAGTTCTAATGTCAGGAGGGAAGGTCATGCTCTCAGTTTTTTGGGACTCTCGTGGAGTTATTCTCACAGATTACCTTGTGGACAAACCATCACTGGCAGATACTACAGCAACCTTCTAGATAAGTTACGAGATGCTCTGAAAAAGAAATGCTATGGTATGCTCTCCAGAGGCATTTGTATCCTACCTGACAATGCACCAGCTCACTCATCTCAAGTTTCAGTTAACAAAGCAAGGGCATATGGCTTTGAGATCTTGTAGCATCTGCCTTATTCTCCTGACCTCGCACCAAGTGACTTTTTCTTTTTCCCAGAAGTGAAAAATCTGTTGTGGGGTCACCGATTTGACAACACAAATGACGTCATTAATGAAGTGGAAGAGTGGTTTAAGGTACAATCTGCAAACTTCTACAATAATGGTATTCGGAGGGTCAGTAAATGCTAGGAAAATGTGTAAATCTGGATAGTGACTACGTAAAGAAAACTTAACAACTACAAATCAAAACAATTCTTCTGTCAATTTTTTTAACTGTGATAACTAAAACTTTATGATACCCCCTCATAAACAGAAGAGACTGAACAGCATGCACCAGCATAGTGCTCATCCACAGTAATCCAGAGTTATCTGGATTACCATTTTCTTCAGCTATTTTCATAGTGTGCTGCTAGCATGTAATTCTGGTTTGAAAAGCACAGTATAGAAAAGATCTCATTAAAATGGTCCTGGATATGTGCCTTTTGTCAGGTATCTTAGGTTGGTGATGCAAGAGATAGGCGTTTTCTATGAAGGTACCATCTTTATGGACTATCATTGGGAATGTGCATAAGTATTTACAAGTTGGTCTTAAAAGACTTGGATAGTCTACTCTGCTTTTAAATGAACGGATTCCATCATTATTTTATAATTATGAAGTTAAATGGTTTTAATCTGATCTTTTGTAATTGTGTTGTAAAGTGAAGTTGATAATTGTGCTGATTATTTTTACTTGTGTTTCAGGGCAAAGCCTTTAAAGGCAGAATGAAAACATTTTAAGAAAATTAATGTCATACTAGTTAACATCCTCCTTTTTTTCCCAAAACAAAAATTACAGGTTATTCACTGCCAACATATTTTCAGTTTGTTATATGAAGCAGTTGTTAAATTGACCACATTTTAAAAACATTAACTAATAAAATCTGCTACCTTTGAAAGTTCCTCTTTCCACCAATTCTCCTACAGTTCATTAATCCACATTAATAAAAGTCCTGATTTCCCTACTTGATTTCAGATATTTTAGAATAAATAACTTCTTGTAAGCCCCACCCTAACTTTTCCTAGAGTAACTTGTTCCACACCAGTAACTCTAACCAACTGTCATGAAAGGTATATCCTCTGGTGTTACTGTCAAATTAGTTAGACACCATTTTTTTTTACATCAGATTTCCATTCCTCATTTCTTGGCTTTTCTCTCTCTCTTCATGATTTATTGCACCACAATGTGTACTTCTAAAAAATGCACAGAAAGGAAAATTTCACTGTGTGATTACTTCTCACCCTTCAAGGAGGTAACTGTGTAAGGCTGCACTAACTTCCACCAGAACTCTTTGGAGGGATGCACCCCCCTTCCTATGTACCCCAAATCCATTATGATTATGATTATGATGTATTTATACCCTGCTCTTCAGACAAAAGGCTATCAGAGCGTCTTACAAATTGATTAATTAAACAGTTCCCTGCCCTCAGACTTACAATCTAAAAACACAAAACACAAAAGGAGAGGGGAATGTTGGTGGGGAAGGAGACTATGCAGACTGCCAGAAATAGTGCAAATTGAGGCCACTTTAACTGCCCTGACCCAGTGCCAGGGAACCATGGGAACTGTAGTTTATTGTTGCACCAGAGCTCTCTGACAGAGAAGGCTCAATGTCTCTGAAAAAAATACAATTCCCATGATTCCCTAGCACTGAGCCAGGCCAGTTAAAGTGGACTCAATTTGCACTATTTCTAGCAGTCTGCAAAGGCCCTAAGTCCAGCAGATCTGTCAGTGTGTGGATGCTGGGTGTCAAAGAGCATCACAGAAGACAGGATCCTGAAGAAGAGAAGCTGAGCTAGTTGATGGTAAGAGATACAAAGTGGCTGTGGATCACAGCAGCCAGCTTGTCCTGCAGATTCTGCTGGGTGTCAAAGAGCATCACTGCAACACCCATCATCCACACACTGACAAGATCTTCTGTATCTCTAAAGCCTGGACCAAAGCAGATGGACTGGAGGGAGGGCCCTTCTTCTTGCTCAGACTAGGCCCAATGGAGATGGCCTGCCTTATCTCCCTCGATGATGGTGGATGGAGGGAGGGCCCTTCATCTTGTTCAGGCTAAGCGGGATGGAGATGGCCTTCCTTCTCTTCCCCCAGATGATGGTGGATGTCCCTTTAAGGAACATCAACATTTCCATTTTTTTAGTCCTTTGTGGCCCTGGTGGGCATTTTGATGCAGCTTTTTTGGGGGAAATTTTGTTTTGACCTCTTGGAATGTCCAAATATAGTGGAAATGCTCTCCACACACCCTAGACACCATTTTTGGGACATTTGGAGTATTGGGGGGGGGGGAAGGCTGCATGTGGTCTGCAGATTGCAATTTGCCCACCCCTGATGTAGATCTTCCAGACTGCCACATTCTATTAATTCCTACTTTCTTCTCAAAGCCCATTTTGTCCCCCAACACAACGTGTTACTTTGTCCAATGACTAGTCTGTCATTAGTTCCACTGTCATTAGTTCTACTTCAGAAATTTTTTACTCACTGTTTTCCTTTGAGAATTTGCTTTTTTAACTGTTTCCTGTGCCTTCTGTCTCCCACATCACCACGAATATAATTCTCTGCTATTCAGATCCTGTTAGGTTTTTTCCTCTGCATCCTTTTTTCATTCAACCTCTTTTTTTAAAAGTTTTTTTTAAAGTTCATTTTCTTCTCAATTCTTGTATTATCTTCTACCACGAGAAGATTCACTTCATCAAAAGGTTAATATCTCCTATATATTCAACAGGGATGTGTGTGTGCATGCATTTGTTTGTTTTTTAAAATCACAATCCATGTGTTAATCAGTTCACTAATCTAAGGATGAACCAATATTTTTTTTTTTTAAATGCCTGCTGTTAAGATAATTCTCAGTGTCAGGACTTTCGGTGTTTCATTTTCATCTGACATCACTGTTTACAATTCTCTGTTTAAACATAGTGTGTAACATAGGTAACACTTTAATCAGAAAGCTTCTGATGAAACAGTCTGTAGCTCACAAATAGATTTGTTAATTTTTAAGATGGAACACAATATCTTTATGAAAATTGATTGTTAAAAAGCAGTTGGCTTAACTCCTCTATGTTTTTCTGTGTCCCTAATTTGAGATTTCAATTTCTCTACCTCCTTCCTGGAGGTATTTTAATACTTTCACAGTGGAATTTTAGAACTGAATATTAAAAGAGAAGTACAAGACACACACACCCAACACACACGTTGGTTTCAGTGTTCAATTTGAATATCTGTTTTCCATTTGGCTTTGATCCTGTCACTTGACACAAACTTAAGACGTGGACACACTTGCACCTAATTTTTTTTTTTAAAGACAGGTTGTTTGGTACTAATTTATGTATGAAGAATGGCAGAATTTTTTGTAGAAGAAACACCAACTGTTGATGAAACACAGCATGGAGATGAAGCAGAAAATAAAGATATAGAAATTTCTACAGATAAACAGAATACAGATGAAACACAAAATCCAGACCTAGTGCAAAATATAGAGGAATCCCAAAATAGAGAAGAACAAGGAAATGAGAAGGAGCTAGCCAACGCAAATGAAAGTCAGGATGCAAAGAAAACTAAAACTGAAACTGATCAGGTAAAAGAAATGTAATGACATCTAAAAAGCTCTTAGCTTTTTAAATGCCTAGTATCTAATATTTAGACCTTATGTTCAAAAATATTTTGGGTAATCACACTTGAATTTTGGGGAATACGTAATATTTGGGGAAAACATTAAAAGAAATGAAGATCCTTTTGTCTAACTGAGCAGAATCAGTTATTACACTGTTTTAAAACTAGAGAGCGGTCAGTCATTTAATAATGCAGAGAGTGTACTGTGGCAGGGGGTTGGCTGCTCATATATGAAGTAGAGTGTTTTAAGTTAGAATAACTTAAAATTGTAAGTTTAAGTGTTAAGTTAGAATACCAAAGTGTTAGGTATGGTGCCCATCAAGTTTTGAAAAATACATCAGGTTTAGATTCAATTGTTATATGAGCTGGATAACATTTCCTCTTCCATCATTTTGTATGTTTCTGTTGTTTTTTCTTATCTCATTTTTATGTTCTTGTTCACATTAATGCAATGTAGTATTTCCAGAGGGTGAAATGTGATAATGTAGTACCAGACTGACTGATTTAGGAATATTTTCTAGTGCAAGATTAGCTCAGACTCAGGGGCAAAACAGAGGGCAAAATAAACAGGTTTCAGGCCGGCTTCAAGGTGGAGTGTTTAGATAATGCACACTTTAAACCGGCCGGAAAGCACCCTCTAGCCATCTTATCGGGAGAAAAGCCGCTTCAAAATGAAGTTGCTTTTTTCCACTTCTTCCCAGAAAGTGCTTACCTTCACATGTGCGTATGCTCTTTCCAAACCCTAACCCTAATTGTGCATGTAAATGCCCCGTAGCAGGAGCACATTAAAAGGAATAGAGCTGCCATACACAAGTGGTGGGGATGGTAATCCTGGTGAAGCTGCACATGCAAATGTGTGCAGGTTTACAGGGATGGCCATGCAATGGGATGGCAGTTGCCTCAAGGGCGAAACAGATGGCAGGAAAAAGTGGCTTGAAGCTGCCTTTTCCGAAGCCATATTGAAACACCACCAACCGCACCGCTGGCTCCCAAGGCAGTTGGAGTGTGCATGTCATGACCACACAGCACAGCTTCAAGCTGCACTGCTGGGTACTTTTTTTTAACTGTCCCGACCACCATCCCTGTACATCTTTGCAGGAGTGAACTGCCGGCGACTGCCATCCCATTGCATGACCATCCCTGTGAACCTGCACACATTCACATTTGTAGTGCTTCATCAGGACAGGGCATCAGAGCAGAGGTGTGCCCATGCAGATGCCAGCAATGTACAGTCATGCCTCCCTTCACCCCCGCTTCACCCTATGCCCTCCTTTGGCTGTCTTTTTTATACGTTGTACTCATCTCCATGAGAGGTTCCATGGTTTCTCTTTTGGGTGTTGCCAACCCCCACCACTTGTGTACGGCAGTTCTGTTCCTTTTAAATGCACTCCTGCAATGGGGCATTTCATGCACGATTAGGGTTAGGGTTTGGAAAAAGCGCCCCTTTAGAGCCACTCTGGTGTTGGTGCATTTATACGTACATGTGAAGGTGCATACTTTCCGGGAAGAAGCAGAAAAAAGCAGCTTCATTATGAATCGGCTTTTCTCCCCATAAGACGCCTAAAGGGTGTGTTCTGGCTGGCTTCAAAGCGTGCATCATCTAAACACCCCACCTTGAGGCTGGCCTGAAACCTGCTTATTGCCAGTCTGTTTTGCCCCCTAGTGACTTCATCACTAAGCTGGTGGGAAGGAAACCAGAAATGCATGTTGGGGTGAAATGCGGTGTAATGGCTATGAACTCAGTTCTAGTATTAACAAGGAATACCTGGACTAAGTAGGTACTGATATACCATATTCCTGAAACATAAGTGTATGACTCTTTTTGCATTTAGTGCTGGCTAATGGACATCAGGGTTTTAGTTGAAAAAAGAGCAAAGTGAATCCTACAAGCCTGAAATCTGCCAACTCTTGATTTAGCCCTAAATCCAAATGCTGGTCTTAGGGGAGAAACAGACTGCCCCAAAGGGGTGGTGTCAAACTGCCCCTGCTGAAGATGGATCGGGGCTGTGGCAACTTCACGCTGTGACCCCAATCCACCTTTTTATTGGCGCAAAAAGCTGGCTTTTCCCACCCTGCTGTGGGCGGAAGCTGGCTTTATGGCATTCCAGCAGTTTGCAGCATGTAAACGCTGCATTGCAGGAGTGCCCAGAAACCAGTCCACATCTGGGCAGCCAGGCAGCTTCCAGGCTTTTGGGGGCATGTGGTATCTAAACACTATGCTCCCAAGCTGTCGGGAAGCTGGTGTTTCATGATGGTCTGTTCCAGCTCTTAGGGGGAATTGCAGACTGCCAGAAATAGTGCAAATTGAGTCCACTTTTAGGGTTAGGGTTAGGGTTAGGTAATCATGGGAACTGTATTTTATTGTGGCACCAGAGCTCTGACAGAGAAGGCTCAGTGTCTCAGAAAAAAAACAATTCCCATGATTCCTTAGCACTAACCCTAACCCTAAAAGTGGACTCAATTTGCACTATTTCTGGCAGTCTGCAACCCCCCTAAATTAGAAAAGAAACTTTCAGCCAGTTAATTCAGCATGTTCTGTGGATTCAGTGGATGTACTCTAGTAGTGGTGCTAGCAACTAGATAGGCCTTGAAGTCAACATAATGGTAGCATCATTATAAATTAACATTACTCTTGCCCTTTAAGAGGCATTATATAGTTTCTAACACAGTATCTGCATTTTGGCAAAAGCTACTATAACAGCTTTAAAATTTTTGAAGCAGAGGTACATGTTTTTGATACGCATGCAGGTAACAATACTTTGTGGTTTCTTGGGATTATGCAAAGAGAGGACAATCTGTTTCTATGGGGAACCATACCAAAAGTGCACAGATACAATCTATGGAAAATTAATAATAATGTATAAAATATAGCAAAAGCTACAAGTTTCTCTAAAAGGCCCTAATCTAAATTTTGTTCAGAAGAAAATATGTTTTAGCAGCATGACAATAATAATGACATGGATACTTTTAAAGCTTTTTTCTTTCATTGTGCATGAGAACAAATGACATAGTAATAACTCTAAACAAAAGAAAATTTCCATCTACTTCAGCCTACATTTTATAAACAGTGAAGAAACATTTGGGTATTGACCTGGTGGGAGTGGGGAGGGATGTGCTCATATTATAGATTAGATGGCTTCTTTCAAAAAGCATGACTTGGTGGGATAATGAAATATATAATCTGATTATTAGCTCTTGTATGTTTTTATTGGTTCATTGATAAATTCTTTATAATTTAATGAAAGGTGTGAGTGGCAGTGCCTGTATTGAAATGTGCATGAATACAATGAATAATATGAGTTTCAAAAATATAAATGAATTTCAAAAATATCTTTCATGATTTCTCCATTTTAAAACATGATCTAACAGTTTATAATAAAAGATTGCAGTTTTAAGTAATAAAGAAAATACCTTTGGTTTTTAAAGAACCAAAACCCCATGTATTATTATTATTCTGGATATATTACTAGTTATTACCCAGATTCACATTAGTCTCCTGGTTCTCTTCCCCTTCCATCCCACTCTCCTTAAGTACTCTGTTTCTTTTCAACCCATCCAGGTAACGGTTCTCTTTCCCCACCTTGATGTATTTTTAGCTTCCTCTGTTGTTACTCATCTCTTTTCCATGCTCCTTTTTCTTTCTCCATTGTTTTTCTTTTCCACTAATTCAGAACTCTTTTAGCCTGCATCTCTGATCACTCCTCCCACCCCAGCCCCAGGATGATTATAGATTTGAAGCAGTTGAATCTTGCCACAATTGCAA
Organism: Phrynosoma platyrhinos; assembly: GCA_020142125.1. Lineage (NCBI taxonomy): Eukaryota > Metazoa > Chordata > Lepidosauria > Squamata > Phrynosomatidae > Phrynosoma > Phrynosoma platyrhinos. Next base: position 103,648,532 of record CM034710.1, read on the forward strand.
CACAGCCTTGGATATTTCCTCTCCCCCCCCCCCCCTTTAGCTGCCTGGTGTCACAATTGAAGGCCCCAGGTAATGGTGGGAGGTCAGGGCAACTTCAGGGCCAAGATATTCCAGACTGCTGTTTGCTTATTCTGTGCAGACAGGGCTTAAGACACCAGGACATTAAGGAAGGGAAAGATCTGACAATATTCTCTGTCCAACCTCCTGGATTCTAGGGATTTTGAAAGAGAGTGATTTCAGCTGACTTGGTCAAAATTGGATGCTGACCCTTCCCCCAGACCAAACTACCTTTGGCATATTCGATCTTTTTAAGGAATTTGAGATAGCGAAAGATCCCAATACTGAGGAAGTTGCTCTAGATTAGAACAAAGGAACCTCTAAAACAAAGGTTGTGCAACTGGACTTCCTAAGTGATGTTGATACTTTCCTTCAGAAAAGGAAGTAATATTTTAGAAAGACAAGTACTTGCTTAGGACAAACATTACAGAAATGTTGAGCTGATCACTTCTGACCCAAAGGAGACATTCCCTATCAGTGTCATTTCCTGTCCATAATGCATTGTTTTGCCAGCTGCACAATGTAATACAGGGAGAAACAGAACTTTGCCCAGAATATTCAATTGTGTCCAATAATTTAATCAGTACCCTTAACATGCCTAGTGGTGGGAGATAGTGGTGCTACATTTTTCAGATACAGTGGTGCTGGCTGCAGGATTTGATTCAGAGAGACCTTTCCTTCTCTGTCTGAAGCAAGATGCCAAATCTATGACACCCAGTTGTAGTTGTGGTTGTTTTGGCAAGATTTATTCAGAGAAGGTTTGTCATTAGTGTCAGGGATGATGGGAGTTGTAGCTCTTCACCTCTGGCTCTAA
>CM034710.1:103649502-103660096 GCA_020142125.1 Phrynosoma platyrhinos
TTTATTTCTATCACTGTATGTCCCATGTTGCATTTTCCTTAACAATTAGTACATACCACTAACATACCCACACATACATCTTTGTTTGTATAGTCTTCAGCAAGGAAGAATGGTGGTATTCTGTTTAGAGAGTCATCAAAATCTTTAAGACCCATTCAAATACACACATGCACGCATTTTAAATCCTCTTTTCCTACTGTATGACTCATCCACATTCACACAACTTTTTCCTGCCAAATTGGCACATGCATATTTTAACATGCTACATTTGGGTTCTTAATATCTTGGAAAGAAAGCAACAATTTATTACTAGTTGAATTAAATATTTTTATCTTGTGTTTCAGTTTTAATAACTTCTGATTTGTTAAAATAGGTACTTCTGTGCATTTTACATGGTTGAAGTGTTTTTGGAAAGTATAGCCCCAAAGTGTGCATCTCCAAACTCTACATCATGATAAATATATCAAACACATTTTTACATTCTTTTAACATGTGTTGTCAACAGAAGTATTAATTTTCAGCACTGAAAAGTAAATGCTTTATTAGCTTCTCTTGGGAAAGTCATATAGTATACTCCTTTCTTAGCATTTTTATTATTTTTAAATATGGCAGTAGCTACACAAGCCTTGAAATACATTTGTATTATGCAATTGTCAGGATTAATGGTGTTCCTGCATTTGTAAAAAGACATTAAAGGACTGTCTATAAATTCTAAAGAATTCTATCAACAGGGCAAAAAGTTCAGCTTCTCCTTTTAAAAAATGTTTCTTCCTTTTTAGGAATATCAAGACACAAACATACAGGGTAGTGTGGACTCTAAGCAGTTTCATGATAGGATATTGCATTTGTATGGCAGTTACTGAACTGTTAAGTTAATTTCATTTGATACAGAACAGATATACTTGATGGCACAAACCTGACAAATATTCTGACTTACAGCTTTTTGAATTGTGTGTTTTAAATTCTATTAAGATTCTGTCAAAATGTTTTATTTTCTTGCTTCCATGTTCAGATTAGTAGGTTTGGATGGCAGTATTTTTTATAGCTGAAAGACTCTGTTCTCTTTTGTATGTTTTTTCATGCAGAATATCACTTTATTAAAATGTTAGTTTAATGCCTAATAGGACAAAACTGTATATACAGACTACATGTTACTCCATGATTAGGACCCTGTCTTCTCTGGGCAAGATACTCCAGAGGCGGCCCAGAACATCATGGTCCCACATTGCACCTTAAGGAATTTGAGGTGGGTATTATGCTAGGCACATTCCCAGCCTGATAAAGGCTGCATCCACACTGCAGAAATAATCTAGTTTGACACCACTTTAACTGCCATGTCTCAGTGCAGTGGAATTCCGGGAACAGTTGTTGGTTGTGATACCAGACTAAATGTCTCACAAAACTACAAATCCCAGAATTTGATAGCATTGAGCTATGGCAGTTAAAGAGGTGTTAAACTGGATTATTTCTGCAATGTGGATGCAGCCCAAGCAAGGCAAAAACATAGTGATAATATTTATGGTTTATATTTGTAATTATTTTTCCCAACACCCAAATACAGTAACTTTCTTTCTGGGTGGTTTAAAAGTACAGACAGTAGTGTGTGGACTTCAGTGTTTTTGGCCTCTTATCAACATATGCCATACAGTACTGATGCTGTTGTGAGAGCAATGGATTGTTGGAGTAATGTAGGCGTTTCCCAGTATTGTCTTAAATCAGCAAGGTTCAGTGTCATAGTAATCAGTATATAGCAGCACTAATTTCAGGGATCATTAGGAATCGTTCACTTGGTCATCTCTCAATGTAGCAATTCTCTCTCTCTCTCTCCCCCCCCCCGTCAGATGTGTATGAAGAACTGTAACTTCAGTCTTGTTAAACAGTTTTTATTTTTATGTTTTTGTATCAGATGATGAGCAAAACGTTTTGTGTATTATGTTGGTGATGGCTAGAAGCTGGACCTCATGAAGTGTGAGTCAGCTAACATGAACAGAGCTGAAAATAGTAAATTTGTGAGAAAGATTTCAGAATATTTTTCTGTAGGATACCAATCTCAAGAATGTAAAATTTGGAGATTTGTACCTGTGCTTGACATCAAAAGGATTATATTTAGATCATTTTTGTAATCTTTATGTGAAAGACATGGGGATGAAAAGGTAACATATTACATGATAGAATGGCTTTGTGAGGCAACAGTTGCCAAGTACATTACCAAATATATACTGTTTGCACCAAGTGCTGAAATATTTATATTATTCCACAGAGTGGTGTAGATTTCTATCTTCAACTGGTTTCCTAGAACCAGTTGCTTACAGTTCTCAGTTATACCATTACAAAATTGCCCTTGGGAAAGAAAAAGGCAAAAAGGCACTGAAGATCAGAATACTGGAGTCTCTGTGCTGTTCTGTTTACAAATTGTAAATTACATTTGTATCCTAGACCACCATAGCAAAACAAGAGATAAACCTCTCTTTTTGTCCCTTGAGATTAAGAACCAGTGTCCTTAAGTGTCAGAATTAAAATAACACAACAAATCAAAAACTCATCAACAAAGAAAATACGGGGGGATCCTCCACTAGTGGTGGGTAACAGTACCCATTTCAATTATTATGATGAATTATTACAAGTTAAGGTCCATTAGGAATCACAGCATGTGAATTTAAAAAATTTGCTATCCTTTGCCTTCCTGTAATGTAAAAATAAGGGGAAAATATGTTTAGCTTTGAAGACAGATGAGTAAGTGTTGAATTCCAGCAGCCTAATATTAAGCTATTTATACCTGATGTTTTTCCAGCAGTGGTGGAAGGCATACTAGTGTCGTTTAACTCCTCCGACTTTTCAGGAGGCAGGGATCTAACTGTACATATTAGGTAGATCCTCAGTTGGTACAAAGAGCTGTAGCCAAACTGGTTGGTCCAAAGAGCTGGTTACAGGGAGTATACTACCCAGTTGTAGCAAAAGCTGTACTGGCTGCTGGTCATCCACATAAAATTTAAAGTGCTGGCCATGACTTATAAAAGTTCTATATGGCTCAGTTATTCTTCTACAGCAGGTGAAAACTTTAGTATGATGTAGATTTTCAGCTGTATCTGTTTTAATTTGACAAGCCACCTTGAGTACAAGGGCTGGGAAAAAGCTGGGATATAATTTTTTAAAAAATAATAGTAATAATTATTTATGTAGTATATAAGGAAGACTCTAGGCCTAAGCAGATGGTGCTAAAGGAGCTCCCAGACCCACTCCCGCCCCAGTCACCCTGGGACTGCCACGGAACTGTGGCAACCAGATGCTGTGGTCCTGAGGGTGCCTCCTGCCACAGTCCCAAAAGGGCTGCAAAAAGGAGCGGTAAGAAACTGCTCCTTTCCTGGCCAGTTTTGAGCCTCATTTGGCAGCCCCGGTGCAGCCTTGGCGTGGCCTCTGCGCGATCTGGGGGCGTGCGTCATGTGCACATCCCCCTCTGAATTGGCCTGACAGCAGCCCTTTTGGGCCATCTGTGTGAGACCTCTGTCTAATTTTATAGAATCATAGGGTTTGGAAGAGACCACAGAGGTCATCCAGTCCAACCCCCTGCCTTGAAGAAACTCACAGATCTTGCCTTAACCAAGAATGCAGAAATGAATGAACTCAAATCTGATTAATCATATTTAAAAACCAATATAAGAATATTTCAGTAGACCACTAGTATGATCTACTGGTGACTTGAAAGTCAGTATTTTCCAATAAAAGCATTTTAAAGGGAATTAGAAATTGTCAAGAATGTATATTCTACTTATATAGCTATGGGTCATGAAAATGCTTTCTTTTCAGTTCTGCTACAGGTATTAGTTAACTTAGGGCCTCTGCAGACTGGCCCAAAGGGCCGGCCTGGAGGCACAGTTGGGATGGGGCAGCCACACGCTGGCCACCCCAACCCCATGCCGACGTTATCCTGACGCCGCATGCGGTTACTCATGGTGCACAGCATCAGGATGCCCTCACGGTGCAGAGTTCTGACGTGCTTCGCTGGAAGGGGCAAGGAAGAGCCACTTGTGGGCTCTTAGGGCGGCCTTTTGCCACCCCTAAAAGGAGTGGCATTTTGCTGCTTTTTTGACTTCTATGGTAAATCACACAATTTTTTCATACACTGTATTTTTGTACATTCATTTACATTTTTCCTCTGTTTATGCATGTGCTATCTCTTCTCTCTAATATACTGTACATACAGCTGTAGAAAACAAAGTAAAAGAAGATGGTTTTTCACGCATCAGATGAATCTATTATCAATTGAAACTTAAAAACAGGTGCCACAGTCATTTTATTTTTACAGATTACCATGGTTATAGAAGACCACCCGCACCAACATTTTATTACAGAATGTTATTAAAGAAACTATTAGCTAGCACTGTCTATTTTGGAGTGGCAAAAAACAATATCTTATGATTTATATTCAGATCAATAAAGGTAAAGGTTTTCTCTTGACAAGATTGTCTAATCATGATCAACTGGAGGGGGCGGTGCTCGTCTCCGTTAGCTGAAGAGCCAGCATTGTAAAAGACGATACTGTGATCATGTGACCAGCATAATTGCACAGAACGCTGTTCAGATCATTGCTCTTCATCATTACCCAGTGAACAGACCATTTTCACATGATACATTGAATTATATTCCAGTACCCTATCTGTAATAGGGAGATATGTATTCAAGATGTCTTCCTAGTTTTTGCTCACTTTGCCACTTTCTCAGCTCTTCATGTCATTGATCACTCAGCTCAACAGGGTCCTTCCAAGCAAAACATTTTAGAGTGAGATAGGGAGATGCAGGAGGAAAGCAAAGCCATTGCTTCTTCTGGTTTTCCTCTGGATCCACAGAAATGTCTCCTTTGTAGATGGTGATATTGGAATGAAAGTTTGGTGTTCATGTTCAAAGAAAATTTTGCATTTCAAGACAAAGGTCAGTGCCACTTCCATACCAACTCTTAAGGAAGGCAGCAAATAACATAAACAACAACCCACAATCTTTTTTACTAGAAGATACTGGAATTAAACATGATATACTGCATGTTTAGGACTCATTTCATAGTTTATGTCCACACAAGAAATCACTTCTGGTGTGCTGGGATATAGTACTGAGATCTGTGAGAAGTTTGGAGGCTAAATTGGCCCCTGCTCCCATGCGGCTGCATCCCTGGAGTAATGAAAGAAAAAGAAAACATCAGTTTGTGGACTTTACACTCTGCATTGGAATTTGGGCAGGGTCAGAATTATGAGAAATACAGTTCTGCTGGCATAATGTATACATTTTCTCTTTGATCAAGCATATTTCGTGCTGCTGAGTGGAGAGTGCCTTGTCCAGTCGGTCCTCACTTTTGTTTTCCTTTGTTCCCACTGGTAACTTCACCTCAACCGCTCTTTTTAATAATATTCTTATATTGCTTTATTGCCAAGAATGTCCCGTGATAGGTTTGCCTTAGGGTCACTTGTATATCAGAAATGACTTGAAGACACAACAGCAACAACAATTGCATTTATTGATTTGTACAGTTTTGTTTGTTTTATTTATTATTATTTTTTAAGATATAGAAATGTTTTTCATTGTTTAAAGAAGCATCTAGTTATACTGGATAATCTTAAATTCTTGCAAGTTTTTGTTTACAAATACTTTACTAGTTTATAGAATTACTCGTTTTAGTTTTCCTGACTGATCCCATTTGATCACAGATGGCCAGTCTGATAGTTGCTATAGAAACCAGTGCATTTTACTTCAGTCTTCCTTGTTGCTATGGTGTGTTGACGAACTACTGTGTGTAAACTGCCACTGAATATGTTTTTTCATGACAAGGTAATGGAGAATATTGATTTTAATATAACTAACAACAGTATGGTATAAAACATCACTCTAATAATCAGCGAAGTAAGAATCATGGTCCAGTGAAATGGGGGGTTGGTGGGTTAGATAGTTCCATGTGAAATTCTGTTTTGGATTTAGTGATCATCATTTTCTTTTTTAAAGATCAAAACATGTAAATGGTCTGTTCTGCCACCATAGTCTTTACATATCTTAAAGAACCAGGCAGTTTGTGTATGGGATGCTACTGACCTAAAAAGGAAGTTTTCCCAGCCCTCAAATGACTCATAAAACAGTAGAGCTGTAAAAACCAAACAAAAAGCCCCACTAACCCCCCTCTATAGGTTCATTTCAAGCCTACAGCTTATAACAACAATTGTTAACATTTGCTGCCATCTGATGGAAAGATATAATTAACTAAACATTCTTTTAATCACTTTACAGTTCGAGTTACATAAAGGATAACATAGAAACATATATGGAATCTTTGTGTCTATTATATAGCAGATTGGATATGATTGCAAGTTAGAAACTACAGTAGTTTCACTTGTACAAATGGTGTCAAATTGTTCTCTTCAAGAAAAACTCAAATTGCTAGAATTTTTGTAAATCAGGCATGTCAGGTTCTATTGCCTGGCTTAATGACAACCTTCCTGATGTCCCAAATATTGGTTGAACTACAGGTCCAATTATCACAGCCAATATCATGCTGAAATGCTGGGATCTGTATTTCAACACATCTGTAGGAAGCCAGGTTGTAGGAGACTGGATTAAGGTCATCAGGTTTGGGAGAACAGAAATCATACAGGAGAATTTATTTCGTGTTCAAGTAAAAAACTAGGTTTTTTTGTGGCTTTTTCAGGCTGTGTGGCCTTGTTCTGGAAGAATTTATCCCTGACATTTCATCTCCATCTCCAGAGGTTGATGCCAGCCACAGATGCAGGTGAAACCTCAGGGATAAATTCTTCCAGAATATGGCCACATAACCCAAAAAACCCCACAAAAATCTGGATGCCAGCCGTGAAAGCCTTCGACTTCACATTAAACAGCTAGTCTTATGCAATCCAAAGTAAACATATATGGCAAAGTATGCAACTTGTGATCCTCCAGATATTGTTGGGTCTGAATGGTCAATGGTGATGTGTGATGAGAATCATAACCCAGTACCATCTAGATTCATTAACCCGTCAGCCCCTATGTATGTGGTATTTTTGAAAACGGAAATCCCTGAAATTGGTGTTGGAAGCTAAAGTACAGCCAAGGCCCGCAATGATAACTGCATTGTGAGTTCAGTTAAATAACTGGATGCCAGTATTAGTGAGTCAAGGTTAACTCTGCTTTCTGAAATTTTTCATTTAATCAGGCTGTATAATCAGGACAGGGGTGTGTGTTTTGGTTGTTTTTAACTTTTGTATGTTTTTGTATTAATTTTATACTATTTTAACTAGATGATTTTAATTGTTGTAAACATTGTATTGTATTGTGACCTTTTAATATTTTTTTTAAGTTGTGAGCTGCCTTGGGTCCCCTTTTGGGAGAAAGGTGGCATAGAAGTGAAATAAATAAAGATGTGTTTCAAAGTAAGCTTTTAAATAAATTAACATATATGGTCCCCTCCCCCCAGTTTTACTGAGTGTTTTAATTGCTCACGAGAATTTCAGTCAGTGAAAAAGCTTGGAAGTTGTGTGTGTATATGTGTGTATTAAAACTTTTCAGTAGGAATACTAAGCATTTACAGACACATCAGTTGTTCTGTGGTCAGCTGTGCCATCTGGTGGTTAAAATAAAATGGAGAATCTGTTATCCGTCCAGCATCAACTCTGTGAGTGCTACTCTATGCTTTCTTCTATTTTGTTTATTTATTTTAATAACTTATATTTCATAGGTTTACAATTGACCAGTAAGAAAGCAAAAATAATTGCTACAGATAATTTACATACTGTTAAAGCCGATAATGAAGACATTGAAATAGTTCCAGATTTTCCATATCTTGGCTCAATCATTAATCAGAGTGGATACTGCAGCCAAGAAATCAGAAGATGACTAGAGCTGTATCTGCACTGCAGAAATAATGTAGTATGACACTCCTTTAACTGCCATGGTGCAGTTCTATGGAATTCTGGGATTTGTAGTTTTGTGTAATATTTAGTCTTTCCTGTCAGAGCTCTGGTACTACAACAAACTACAAGTCCCAGGATTCCATGGCACTGAGACATGGTAGTTAAAACATGGTTGTGAAAGTTGGACAGTGAAGAAAGCTGATAGTAATAAAATCAACTAATTTGGGTTGTGGTGCTGGAAAAGAGTTCTGTGAATACCATGGACTGTTAAAAAGAGAAATAAATGGATTTCAAAGCAAACAGGCTTGAACTTTCCTAGACACCAAGATGATTAAACTGAGGCTGTTGTACTTTGGCCATATCATGAGAACACGTGACTCCCTAGAAAGGATAATAATGCTTGGTAAAATGGAGGGCAGTAGAAAAAGAGGAAGACTGCATTCCAGATGGATAGAATCAATCAGGGTAGCCACGACTCCAAGTCTGCAAGACCTGAGCAGGGTATACAGGACAGTTTGACTTGGAGGGCTCTCATTCAAAGGGTTGCCTTAAGATGAAGTCGACTTGAAGGCAGTTAACAACAACAACAACCAGGACTATATTTATGTACTGTATTTGTATACTTTCTCAGTGACAGGATTTATATAAAGTAGAATATGTTTACTTAACATATAAGAATGATAAGACCTTGTTTACAGCTTAGATTAACATGGTCCCTCTTACAGTTTGACTGGGAAGCTCTTGCTTCATGCTGTATGATTGTGTGATATTTTTCTCTAGCTAGGTAATTTTATTTGTCAGCACTGTATTTTGCATTCCTCTTCCTTTCAGACATAGGATATCAGAAGACATTGGCTCCCTCATTATATATATAATTGGAATATCTCATGGGATTATTGGAATTTAGTATTGATTTTAATCATGCAGATTTTTAAATTAATAATGGTTTAATACTGTTTTAAGGGGAAGGGGGAATATTTTGTATTTTATATTTTGTATTGTATTTTATGTTGTGAACCGCCCGGATTGGGAAACCAGAGGGCGGTATATAAATAAATTTTATTATTATTATTATAACAATGGGTGAGTAAAATTCCAGTATTAAAGTCATATTGTACACAAGGAGTAATACAAACATGGGGCACATCTGCACAGAGGAAGAAACCCGTACTCACCTTGAACCTGGTCCAATCAGTTCAAATGGTGTATTGCTAGTTGACCAGCAAAACTGCTTCTTTTAGCCTTTAATTTGATTTAAGAAAATTTGCAGGTTACTCTTGAGCATCCAAGTTATGCCAATGTGACTTTGGCGTTTTTGGAATGTGGACAGCTGGATCCAGTTGGATTTGGGGCAATCCAGTTGTCCACTTGTCTCAAACACATCTCAAACTCCCAGTGGGACAGATTGGTGGTGCAAAAAACATGTAAAGAGAACAACTTTAAAAAAAATATTTTTATTAAGTTTCTAAGTATAGCAAAAAGTACATATAGGTAAAATAGCAGACACTTGTACGAGTGTAAACATACGGACATACCAAGATAAAACATATACAACAAAATTCTGTCATGCTACATTCCTTCCTGTTCCTTCATGCTCCTTATGTGTATTCTTCAATAATTTATATTTCCAAAATTATAAACTTATCAGAGTAGTCAGATTATGTGGCAATCATATTGTTATTTCTTATCAAGAATTCCACAGTTTTTCCACTATAAAGAGAACAACTTTATATTAAAATGATTATGCAGACACAAAGGCTGGACTAAGTAAATTTTTTTTAGTTTTTAGTTGTATGCCTACAAGTCATTCCTGACTTATGGTGACCGTATCACTAAGTTTTCTAGGCAGAATTTGTTCAAAGAGAAAGGTAGTGCCTTTGCCTTCCTCAGAGGCTGAGAGTGTGTGACGGCCAACATTACCCAGTTAGTTTTCATAGCTGAATGACGAACTGAGTCCTGGTCTCTCATTGTCCTATGCCAATGCTCAAACCACTAAACCACCCTGGCTTCCTAGGCTCTTCTGGTACAAGAATAGGTTTTACTTATAGCCAGGATGTTGAAAAACTGGAGATTGTCCAGAGGAGGTCGACTAAAATGGTGAAGGGTCTGGAAACCATGCCCTATGAGGAACGACTTAGGTAACTGGGTATGTTAAGCCTGGAGAAGAGATGATTAAGAGGGGATATGATAGCCCTTTTAAAATATTTGAAGGGATGTCATATTGAGGATGGAGCAAGCTTGTTTTCTGCTGCTCCAGATATAAGACCTGAAGCAATGGATGCAAGCTACAGGAAAAGAGATTCCACCTCAACAACAGGAAGAACTTCCTGACAGTAAGAGCTGTTCAACCGTGGAACACATTCCCTTGGAGACTGGTGGAGTCTCCTTCTTTGGAGGTCTTTAAGCAGAGGCTGGATGGCCATCTGTCGGGGATGCTTTGATTGGGAGTTCCTGCATGGCAGGGCGGTTGGTCTGGATGACCCTTGTGATCTCCTCCAACTCTATGATTCTATGGTTCTATGATTGTATTCCCTATTACCATATGTGGATGTGAGAGCTGGACAGTCAAGAAAGAAGATAGGAGGAAAATCAACTCCTTTGAGATGTGGTGCTGGAAAAGAGTGCTGAGGATTCCCTGGACAGCTAAAAGGACAAACAAATGGGTTCAAGAACAGATCAAGCCAGAGATATCTCTAGAAGCCAAGATGACAAGA
>CM034710.1:103673741-103690428 GCA_020142125.1 Phrynosoma platyrhinos
CGCTCCCAGACTATGGAATGGCCTGCCGGACGAGATCCGTCTGATAACTATTCTTGCTGCCTTTAAGAAGGCAGTAAAGATGGATCTCTTCCGGCAGTCCTTCCCAGAATAATATTGTCAGCTGGGAGGGACAACTTGCTCATTGGCCTACTGAGTCCGTAGTGTGTTTTTAATTCAATTTTGTGCTATTTTAATATTCTCTGGTTTAATCTTGTTTTAAGGGGTGGGTGGAGGGATCATGTTTGGAGGGAATGCTTTTAATTGTGCTGTTTTAATATGCTGTAACCCGCCCTGATTGCCTAGCAGAGGGGCGGGCTATAAATAAAACTTATTATTATTATTATTATTATTATTATTATTATTATTATTATTTTGATTTTGATTTTGATATGATCCGTTGATAAGTTGAGGGTGCAACGTACAGACATGTAACAAAGGATGTAAATGATGGCACAAAGGAAAACAGTGCCAAAGAATGTATGAAATTCTGGCTGACATAATTGTTTCTGCTAAGCCTAAAGGCTGGATAGATTAGAACTATAGTTGGGGAACTATGATGTGCGATGTGTGGGGGAGATAACCAAGCACAGGCAGAGCCAAGAAAACACACACATGTCAAAAAAGATGAAAAGGCAAAGCAAAGAAAATGCCAACATTAGCAGTGATTACAGCCTTTAATTTAAATGTGATAACTTTGCCTAATTTTAACCCATACGTGTCTTATTCAGATCTTTCAACACCCAATTACTCCTGGTGCTCCTTTGAGGGGAAGCACCTAAGGGCCACTGCTACTGCTATTTTCACACCCAGGTATTCAAAAAGGTCAGAAACTATGGTGGAGAGAGTTTCAGGGGTCGGTGCTTCTTTTAGGTGCTTCTAGCATGGCCTTTTGCCACTCTACTCAGAAAAGAGAATGGTTCTTTTTTGCTTGGTGTGGTACATAGAAGAGTTATATAAAAGATGACTAAATGAAGGACTCATGGAAAGAAAAGCCATATGAAGATGAATCCCAAATTCTAAAATGTAAGGTAGAAGCTGCAATAAGAGAAATGGGAAAATACAGACTCCCCCAGGAACAGACTATATTCCAGTCTAACTGCTTCAGTTCACACTGACAGAATCAAGTCTAGTGCTAACCAACATATGTCAACAGATATGGAAAAGAAAACAATGGCCAACAGATTGGAAATGATTGATATATATCCCCATGCACAAAAAGGAGGCACAAAAGACTGCAGCAACTCATAGGACTGAAGCGCTAATCTCCCAGACAAGCAAAATTATACTCAAAATTCTGTAACACAGGTCCAAAAGGCTCAGTGCTAGGGAATCCTGGGAATTGTAATTTATTGTAGCACCAGAGCTGTCTGACAGAGAAGGCTAAATGTCTCACAAAACAACAGTTCCCAGAATTGCCTAGCATTGAGCCGGGACAGTTAAAATGGTCTCAAGCTGGATTATTTCTGCAGTGTGTTTTCATCCATAGATTCCAACCATATATGAAGAGAGAAATCTCAGAGATCCAAGCAGGGTTCAGGAAAGAAATTGGCAATAGGGACCACATTGCAAACATACAATGGCTAATGGACTGCACCAATGCATTCCAAAAGAAAATCAGCATGTGTCTTATAGACTACAGCAAATATGTTGACTGCATCTATCATGAAAAACTATGGAATGCCCTTAAAGAAATGGGAGTGCCACTTCATTTGATATTTCTCTTGAGGAATCTGTACTTAGGACAAGAGGCTACTGTAGAACAGAATACAGAGAAACAGAATAGTTCCCACTTGGCAAAAAGGGTCAGACAAGGCTGCACCCTTTCAACCTACCTGTTCCAACATATATGCAGAACATATACAGAAAGCAGGCTTGGACAAGAGGAATGAGGAGTGAAAATAGAAAGAAGGAATATCAACAATCTAAGATATGCAGACATCACCATATTACTAGCAGAAAACTTCACACACCTAGAACAACTTACTAAGGAGGAACAAAGAAGAAAGTGCAAAGGCAGACTTACTGTTGAACATAAAGAAAACAAAAATAATGACCAGAATCTACACAAATTGAACTTAGACAATAAGGAAATAGAAATAGTAAAAGAGTTCCCATACCTGGGATCAAACATTGATCACAATGTGGGACTGCAGTCAAGAAATCAGAAGAAACCTAAGAATGGGGTGGGCATCTATGAAAAAGATAAAGATTCTAAAGAGCAAAGACATACAACTGAACATGAAAGAATTGTACAAGCTCTATTACCATGTGTGGATACAAGAGCTGGACAATTAAAAAAGAAGATAGGAAGAAAATAAATTCTTTTGAGATGTGTTGCTGGAGAAGAGTGCTGAGGAATCCATGGAGAGCCAAAAAGACAAACAATTGTGTCCTGGAACAGATCAATCCAGAAATCTTACTGGAAGCCAAGATGGCAAAACAGGCTGTGGTATTTTGGTCACAGCATGAGAAGGCATGACTAGTTGAAAAAAAAAGAATGCTAGGAAAGGTGGAGGGAAGTAGAAAGAAAAGAAGGCCCCATGCTAGATGGATGCAATCTATTTAGCAGATCATGGGTATGAATTTGTAGGACCTAAGCAGAGCAGTGGAGGATAGGGAGTCTTGGAGATGTCTCATTCACAGTGTCGCCATAAATTAAGATAAACTTGAGGGCGGTTAACAACAACAAATACGAGTTATAATGCAGTACTTACATTGACCTATGAATAAGTAGACTCAAGGTTTTTTTGGTCGATTTTTGACTAAAATTTTTAGACTTATACATGAGTATGTACAGTAGTTCCATAGAGGACAAAAACATAATTATAGTTAGCCTATGATAAAGGTGAAAATCTTGTTTGGCATCAAGTGATAACATCTTTGCTGTCACAACTGTTTGGGAAACACAGGGAGGGCTTCATTTGCATTAGGAAAGCCATGCTCATGTCTGAGAGAACTATACCTTATGTCAACTTTCTGACACAGGAAATGCCAAAACAGAGATCCAGCTGGTAGAAATTGATGAGTGGAACAACACTGAAGTAAAAGGCTGTCCCATTTGAATTTGTGTGTCTTCATTTTTGGTGTTCCCCTTTTTCTCATACACAATGCACCTAAGACTATTAGCTAGGCATCTTGTACCACAGTGTCCTTTGTGTTCTGGCATCAAGCTTAGTAAATCCATTTCATTAGCTTCAGACAGCCATTGCATCAGCTGATACAGTTTCTGGCCAGCACTGGTCTTAGGATAAGAATGTGTCTCCCATAAGTGTGCCTAGGTAATGCTGCTTGGCTGAAGGAACAATCACAAACAAAGCAGACTATGTTGGTCTCTTGTTTTAGTTGACATTTCAAATAAGTAAATTAAATTAGGGAAATGTATAAGAATAATACAGTCCCCCCTCTGTTTTCATGGGGGATCTGTTCTGGACCACCACCCCCACGAAAACAAAATATTGTTCAAGCCCCATAGGCTTGAATGGGTACGTCCGCCTTTTTAAGTCTCTCTTACTGGTGAGCATAAAGTGCAGACCGCAGACTTCAGGTCTGCGAAAAAAGAGGGGCAACTGTAGAGCACTTTAGAGGCCTCTGCACACTGCTAGAAATAATGCAAATTGAGTCCACTTTAAGGGTTAGGGTTAGGGAATCAAGGAAACTGTATTTTATTGTGGCACCAGAGCTCTCTGACAGAGAAGGCTCAATGTCTCAGGGGAAAAAAAACAATTCCCATGATTCCCTAGCACTAAGTGGACTCAATTTGCACTATTTTTGGCAATCTGCAAAGGCCCATTGTGAAGGTAAGGACTGTTCATTTGCATTTTGTGTCAAGTCCATGTTTACTTTTTGTCTTGTCTGTGTTCTTGCTTACTGTCAGAATGTA
This sequence comes from Phrynosoma platyrhinos, assembly GCA_020142125.1. NCBI lineage: Eukaryota > Metazoa > Chordata > Lepidosauria > Squamata > Phrynosomatidae > Phrynosoma > Phrynosoma platyrhinos. Next base: position 103,677,622 of record CM034710.1, read on the forward strand.
AAATGCTAGCTGCCTAAAGGATGACAAAACCATCTTCTTCTCTTTCTCACAGAAATGGGGAGAAGTGTGTTACATGTCAGACATAAATAGCAACAGATGGATCAAACATAAGGTTTGCTGAATTTCAGATATCGGATAATTCAAGAAAGGCCAAAGTAGATTTGCTTTTCTACTTAATTTGCCCTACCAGTCATATTATCACAACAAAAACCTTGCTTGGATTTTTTTTTCTTTACATAAAGTAGGGCTTCCATTGAATTTTGTTTTTTAGGGAAAAAAGAACCCTTCAGCCATGCAGTTTTGTTAAGGTGAAATAATGCTATAACCTCATTTATGGAAATGTGAACATTTCCAAGAAATCCAGCCCATAAGCATGTATCTAAGATGGATAAGTGCAAAATATAAGTGAAATATTTTCACTCTTTCACAGAATCACAGAATTGGAAGGGCCCCCAAGGAAGTCATCTTCATTCACATGTTCTCTATTCTATCATCCAAGTCATTATAATGATAGTGAACCAAACTGGGCCTACTGCATCATTCTATTTTCAGCAGTTGAGTATTGTTGTCATTACTTCTATTTACATTAATAGCTGCTAGGTGTTTTGTTGTTTTTTTTAATGATAAGGGTTTGCCTATATCATCATACAGAGGTAAAGAAGACATTGAGAACATATGCTTTCTCTGACACTCAACAGCAATTTTCCATCTCCTCCACATAGTGGACTTACTGCTTTCTTGTTCTTCCCCCTGCTTTGAATGTAGCCATAAAAACACTCTTTTAATTTAAAAAATAGCTTGTCTTGTGAGCTTGAGCTCATTGTGAGCTTCCGCTTTCTCGGCCCTCTCTCTACAAATATACTGATTTGTGCTCTTTATTGGTAATTTACCTTCTTCCTCTTCAATCTCAGCTCATCAAAAACTACTTATGCATCCATCATGAATTATTTAGGTGCCTTACACTTGTGTTTTCATTGAAATTGTTGGAATTGTTCTCTCAATATCTGACTGGTCAGTGGGGTAGTGGGTGGGAATGACTACTTTCTTCTGGAATTTGGTATACAGAGGAAAGGGGAAGCCAAATGGAGTAAAACATGCACTTTATGCTTTAAAAACTCCCATCCATTCTGAATTTCCTTCTTATTTTGAATTTGTGTTCATGGGAGTTACCATGTATTTTTTAAATTATATTGAAATTTGCCTTCTTTATGTTCAGAGTGCATAGACAATGTTGTCATGCTTGCACAACTGAGCTTTAAGATTGGAAAACCCATAGTGTTGTGTAAAATATATTCATATAAATACAGATTTTTTTCTTGCAGCAAAATTGGATTATGTTAATGAAGTACAGGCACACTGGGGAAAATTCCAATGATGATGATTTCTTCTCATCTTGATACGTGTGCCTAGTACAGCACATGCATTTCCAAATTTGAAGCATTTAACCAGAATATATGATATAGGCAAATTCTTCTCATTTACCCAACTAGCAGCTTTTAGGGCAAAACAACAGCAACTGGGAATAGGGGTTTTTATATTGGGAACTTCAAACATTCAGTTTTGAGTATACATTTTATGTTTTTACAGGCAGGGAGCAATTTCCTTTTATCATTTTACACCACCTATGTACTTTTGTAAATGATGAATTCTGAATTGGTACAATAAAGCAATTGGTAATATCAGCCTGAACATATCTGGTCTCATCTGATTTCAGAAACTACAAGAGCAGACTTGGTTAGTAGTTAGAATAATGACAGGCATGTATGATTAGGCAGGGTACTCTAGGGTTAAATCTTATATTTATTTTAAGTAAGACTGCCAGCAAATTCCTCACTTGCCTTATACAGTCATCCCTCCATATTTGTGGACTTGTCATTTGCGGTTTCGTTTACTCGCGAAGCCCACAACTCCCTTCCTCTCTTACCTCCTTTTCTGCACTGGCCTTTCCTTGGCTGCACAGCTTTGCAGCATCTGGCACAGATTTGCCTATGCCCCGGAGGTCTGGAGGTGGTAGCACTGGCCATGCCTCGGGCCTGGAGGCAGCTGTGCTGGCGTTGTCTTGTCCAAGAGGCCTCTGCCCCAAAGGCCTGGAGGCGGCAGCGCCGGCCATGCCTTGCCCTTGGAGGCCTGAAAATGGCAGTGCCGGCCTTGCCTCGGCCCTGGAGACCTGGAGGTGGCCGCTGTGGTCATTCCTCTGCTGCACTGGCCTTCCGGGGGGAGGGGGAGGTAGGTAGCTGCCATTGGGGACAATGGGTCTTAAATATTCATTAAATTTTGAATTCGTGAGGGGACACGGTCCAGAACGGATCTCCCGCAAATTCGGAAGGATGGTTGTAGACAATTTCATTGTGTAGAAGCCAAAGGATGCAACAAGGGGAAACAACTATTTTGGATTTGATCTTAATTAACAGGGATGAACTGGTCAGTGGGGTAGTGGGTGGGAATGACTACTTTCTTCTGGAATTTGTTATACAGAGGAAAGGGGAAGCCAAATGGAGTAAAACATGCACTTTATGCTTTAAAAACGCTGAGTGAGGGTCTACTACAGACCTCCAACCAAAACTGAAGACCTGGATGATCCCTTCCAGGAACAAATAAACACACATTCAGAAAGGAGACAGTGGAGGATTTCAACTATCCTGATATTTGTTGGAAGCCAAACTCTGCCAGAAATAAATGGTCCAACAGATTTCTCACTTGCTTGCAGACAATTTCATTGTCCAGAAAGTGAAAGAGGCAATTAGGGGATCAGCTATTTTAGATCTGATCCTAACCAACAGTGATGATCTGATTAATGGAGTGGAAGTGGCAGGATCCTTGAGTGAGAGTGACCATGTTCTCCTGGAGTTTGTTATACAGCAGAAAGGGGAGCTAAACATAGTCAGACATGCATTCTAGACTTTAAGAAAGCTGATTTCAGTAAACTTTGGCTGCATCCACAATGCATAAATTAACTAGTTTGACCCCAGTTTAACTGCCATGGTTCAGTGCTATGAAATTCTAGGAACTATGGGCCTCTGCAGACCAGCCCAAAGGGCCCGCCTGGAGGTAGAGTTGGGGTAGGGCAGCAACACGCTGGCAGCCCCAACCCCACGCTGACACTGTCCCGACACTGCGTGCCATTACACACGGTGTGCAGCATCAGGAAAAGGGTGAGGAAGAGCCGCACGCCAGCTCTTCAGGTGGCCTTTTGGTGCCCCTAAAAGGAGCAGCATTTTGCCACTCTCTTCAGGGTGGCAAAAGGGAGGATCAGAGCTGCAGCGTGGGGTTGCTGCGGCCCCGATCCACTGTTTCCCAGGGCAGCCCAGAGCCACCCATCTGCAGAGGCCCTATAGCTTGTTGTGACAACAGAGCTTTCTGATGGAGAAGGCTAAATATCTCACAAAACTACAATTCCCAGAATTTCATAGCATTGATCTATGGCAGTTAAAGTGTCAAACTGCATTATTTCTGTAGTGAGGATGCAGCCTTAGGGAAATACTGGCAGCAATTCATTGGTCACGAATGCTAATAAGGAAAGGGGTTCATGAGGCATGGGAGTTTCTTAACAGTGAATTTAAGAAACTTCCATGAGGGATGGAAGTAAGGGATCTCAAAACTGTGGTACATGCCCTGGTAACCTCCCATCTTGATTTCTGTAATGCGCTCTACATGGGGCTTCCCTCGTGCTTGGTTCGGAAACTTCAATTAATTCAGAATATGGCAGCCAGGTTGGTCTCTGGTACATCTAAAAAGAGACCATATAACACCTGTATTGAGGTCTCTTCACTGGCTGCCTATTAGTTTCCAAGCCCCATACAAGGTGTTGGTTATCACCTATAAAGCCCTAAATGGCTTTGGTCCAACATATCTTCGACACCGCCTTGTCACGTACAATCCACCCCGAGCACTTAGGTCCTCTGGATGAATTTACTGCAGGTGAAAAAAATCTAGACTATCAGCAACGTCCCAGAGGGCCTTTTCGATGACTGTTCCCAGATTATGGAACGGCCTGCCGGACAAGATCTGTCATATGACGACCTTAGCTTTAAAAGGGCTGTCAAGATGGATCTCTTCTGGCACGCCTTTCCAGATTAGTCTTCCTGGCCATAAGAAGCCTGTCCAACTGCATCTCCTGTCTCCCTTCTCATTTAGCTGCCATAAACAACCGTCCCTTTTGTTTGTCATTGTAAACTGTTGGCATCTTCCCAATTTTTAAATGTTGTATTAAATTTGATGATTGTTTAATTATTTTTTAAGGGGCGGGAGGGTTGGGTTTGGATTTGATTTTTGCTGTATTGTATTTTATGCTGGAAGCCGCCCCGATTGCTATGTAGAGGGGCGGGGTACAAATAAATTTTATTATTATTATTATTATTATTATTATTCTATTGACAGCATAATTTCAGACAATTCCAATGAAGAGGGGGGAAATGGGAGATGTCTAAAGAAATCAGGATAAATATCTAAAGAACTTTAAACTGAACTAAGGGGGGAAGCAGACGGGAGCTTCCCATGCGCCGCGGGACGGAGCGCCGCTGGACCGCGGCAGCCGCACCGCGGCGCACCATCGGCGACCCTGGAAGGAGCGCTAAATCAGCGCTCCTTCCTCAAGACAGCGAAAGTGCGCACTAAAAGCGGCAGGCGCACTTTCGCTGTCTTTTCCGCCGCGGCGTGTTCGGCTGCCGCGGCGTGAGGTCTTCCCCGGAGCGCCGGCCGTGCGGAGGGCCGGCGACTCCGAGGGCGACCTCAGGGAGAGGAAGGGGCGCCGAACGTGCGGCTGCCCCTCCTCTTCTGGGCCCGGAAGACGACTCAATTAGTCGTCTGCCGAGGCCCTAAGAGTCAAAAAGAACAAGTACAAGAATTACATACAAGGGTATTAAAAGAACAGCCAGAAATAATCTCAGACCCACTATCTATAATCTTTGGGAATTCCTGGAGAACAGGAGAAGTCTGGCAGATTGGAGGAGGGCAAATGTTTTCAAAAAAAGGGAAAAAAGAGGACCCAAATAATTCCCACCCAGTCAGCCTGACATCAATAACAGAAAAGAATCTAGAGCAGATCATTACACAGACAGTCTCTAAGCACTTAGAAAGGTATGCTGTGATTATTAAAAGTCAGCATGGGTTTCTCAAAAACAAGTCATGCCAGACTAATCTTATCTTTTTTATATAGTCACAAGCTTGATAGATGAAGACAGTGCTGTGGATGTAGTGTATCTTGATTTCAGTAAGGCCTTTGAAAAAGTTCCCTATGATATCCTATAGATGTCATATTGAGTATAGAGCAAGCTTGTTTTCTTACTGCTCCAGAAACGATTCCACTTTTACTGCTCTGTCTGCCTCCTGTTGCGTTCTGAGGTCTGTAGTTCAGTGAGGCCTAAGAGCAATCTGGCTGAGAATTCTAAATGCCCCTCCTTAAACTGCAAATCCCAGAACGCAACAGGAGGCAGCCAGAGCAATAAAAGTGGAATAGCAGCATTATAAGAGTGTAGTGCAGTAATCTAGTTAGACACAGAGTAGCGGATTCAAAGTACAGGAAAAGAAGTTCCACCTCGACATAAGGAAGAACTTCCTGATTCAACAGTCGAACACGCTGCCTTGGAGAGTGGTAAAATCTCCTTCTTTGGAGATTTTTAAACAAGAGGATGGATGGCCATCTGTTGGAAGTGCTTTGATTCTGGGCACCACAATTCAGAAACAGTGTTGACAAGTTGGAGTGTGTCCAGAGGAGTGAAAGGTCTGGAAACCATGCCTTGTGAGGAAAGACTTAGGGAGCTGGATATGTTTAGCCTAGAGAAGAGATGGTTAAGTGGTGATATGATAGCCCTATTAAGTATTGAGGATGGAGCAAGCTTGTTTTCTGCTGCTCCAGAGAATAAGACCTGAAGCAATGGATGCAAGCTACAGGAAAAGAGATTCCACCTCAACAACAGGAAGAACTTCCTGACAGTAAGAGCTGTTCAACCGTGGAACACATTCCTTTGGAGACTGGTGGAGTCTCCTTCTTTGGAGGTTTTTAAACAGAGGCTGGATGGCCATCTGTCGGGAGTGCTTTGACTGCATGGCAGGGGGTTGGACTGATGACCCTTGGGCTCTCTTCGAACTCTAGGAGTTTATGATTCTATTATTTTTGTAAGCTTAGGGAAATACTGAGTTTTAGTTCCCATGAACTGGGGAGGACTTTTCTTTGTAAGTCTTTAAACAGAAGTTGGATGGGCACCTTCAGGAGTTCTTTGTGTATTCCTTGCTTGAATGTCTTCTTTGGGGAAACTCGTCTTGTATTTCCTGAATCAAGTAGGAAGTTAGGGAATTGGTCCACTTACCCCAGCACTGGCAACACTGACTGGGAGCAGCTCTAGATTTTCAGCTCAGATTTTTTTCCTGCCTTACCTGGGATACTCTGCATGCAAAACATGATTTTTACCATTGAGCTATAGCTCTTCCAAGATTGGAATAAATGATCTGCAAGGCCAAGTGCAAATTATTACCTTATAATTTTATAAAGATGCTTGATGATGCCTAAATGGGTGCATAGGCTTAGTGTTATCTCAACATCTTTTTGGCAGTGCAAATAGGAGTAAAATATGCAGCTGCAGTTTGTAAGCTAGTCAGGTATTGCAGCCAGTAAAAATCACTGCCTGCAGTTCATGTGAAACACGTACTGCAAGACAAAGCTTCTGACAATTTGTGCAGTGGTTTTGTAGACCAAAGAATCCAGAGAGAATTAAAGTCTAGACCTAGCCATTTTTCAAGCTCGGAGGTGGGAGCAGGGAATAAATAACAGATCTGATATGTCCATTGTGGTACACTGAATCAGGGATGCTCTTGCCAGTTTCTCTATTGGGAACAAGCCTGTAATAGCAATGGCAGAATAACAGCAGCAACAGCAACAGTAAGAAATTGCAAAAGGAAGAGAGGGTATTTCAGTAGCCACAGGCACAAGGTTCTTCTGTGTGATGCTTTGCTAAGTTCAGGAACAGGTAATACAAAATCTTCAAGTAGAAAACAATACATGACAAAGATATATTTGAGTAATATATGGATATTAAGGGCAGAGACATTTGGTAATTATATATTCAGCTAAAACAGAAGGGATTGATTTACTTAAAGGAATGCGCGCACACACAAACACACACTTTCATCAGTCGCAAGGGCACATTTAACAAAATTGCTTGGTTGAATGATTTCTCTACCTGGTCTCCTTTGCTGGGGCTGGAGAGTCAAGAGGAATGAACAGTGTCTCAGAGGAAATGACAAGACAGACTGAAGCTTGGTGAGACCATATACTGAGTGTTTTCTGCTGTCCTCTTCATGCAGTGCTGTGGGTTGGCACACCGGCGGCGAGTACGGGTTTCGTATGTAAGTTTCTGATTGTTTTAGAATGGTGATGATTATAGAGCTAAACAGTATATTTGATGGTGCAGTTTACTTCATGCAGATGCTTTGATACATGTTTATCAGATACAAAAGACTACTGGTAAAGGTTTTCTGGCAGAGAGCAATTCTAACAGGTAATTTAAAAAATAGAAATAATTCATTAGGAATAACAATTTGAAAAGAGAATCTGGAAACAACTTGTAGCTGATAACTGACCTTCACTGACAAAAACAGTAGGATTTTTAAAATCTATATGCATGGTGATTAGAAGGGGATGCTTTTTTGTCTCATATTTAAGAAATACAGTATGTTAAACATTAATTAGACATATGTCAACTACAGACATAGAAAAGCTGAGTTTGTGTAAAGCAGCTGGCTGGAGCATCATAGAATGAGACATGTTTGCTTTTCTGCATTATTTCTCGATGTAAACATTGGAATGGTGGCAAAAGTATGCATAAGTATCAATCATATTCTGGTATTTTCTAGAACAGAATATAGAGGAAGTGACTGTTTGTCAATCCTGTATTGCAAAATGGCTGTTTCAGTATTAGTTTTAGCTGTGGAATTCACCAATAAAACTGATACATTAGTAGGAATATAAAGATGGGTTGGTAATTAAAGAGTGTTGTGGGTGCACTTAGCTGATGTAATATCTTCTTAGCTGATGCTTTATGTTTTAGTAGTTTTTCTTTTTTTCTTTGCTTTATTGTGTTGTTATCAGAGGAAGAGGTGATGGAAACAGATATGTGATCTGGCCAAGCTTACAGGACTGAATTTCTTAACATTTTTAATGGCAAATGGGTTCTGCCTTGGATTAGAAAAAAGAACATGCATTTTACTATACTGTGTGCTTTTTTGGTGACACATCACTGATCTTTTTTCAATTGTTTATCAGTATAGGAACAAGTAAAGCCAAAACTGCTAAAAAATTTCAGTTTTATTGTTATCTACAATATCTAATGTTTACTTTGAATTGTCTATTGCTGATGCAACAGTTGATTCAATGGATGTCTTTACTAAAGAAGTAGTAGGCACAGCAATGCAGATTTTGTTTTGTACTCTCATAAATTCCACCAATAAGCAATGTGGACATGAAATAACAGGAACCAGAGATCTACACCATTGATTCAACATAATAGTCAATATTTTTGATGACCTAGACTAATGATCACATACAATCATAGAATCAACATTCCTTTATTTCCTGTGTGACACAAAGTAAAATGTGTTTTACTACTTAACAAGTTTTCTCAGTTTTTAATGTAAAATGTTTGTTAATCATTTATCCTGTACCTACCTTAGGTATGTAGCTGAAACACAGCAACCAAAAGAATCATGAGAAAATCCTATGTGAATCTCCTGTAGGGATTGGCAAAAAGCTGGTGTGATGGTTGTCTTGGGTCAGGCACTTGTGAAAGATCCTGTACTCAAACATGCAGTTACAACAAGATTGGCTGGAGACTGCGAGCACTGCTTCATGCAGGATATGCAACAATGGCTTTTCAGAGTTCCCCATTGCTCAGATTCCTACGTGAATCTGAGCTTCAAGTCTCATAAATGCATATTCACGTTAACTGTAGAAATACTTAGAATTTAAGTTGCCTAAGTATTACTAAAAGAAAAATATGTATAGTCCCCCTTTTAGGATAAAACCATTTTTTCATTTTCTTTCTTTTTCTTTGTTGTAATCAAGTGACATACTCTCAGCCTCAGAGGAAGGCAATGGCACATACCCTTCTGAAGAAACTTGCCAAGAAGACTCCATGATAGGTTCATCTTAGGCACACTATAAGTCAGAAACGACTTGAAGTCACAAAGCAACAATAACAACAATAAATGCATATTAAGTACATTACTAAACAGTCTTAATCTATCAGTAGAATGAATGTGGAACTATTTTTTTTTTGTAATTGTTTTTCACAAATGTAACAGCAAATGCCTTCCAAATAACATACTGTTCTTGTTTGAATTTGTTATTAATAAATTGTTTGGGGGTTGTGTGTGTGTGTGTGTGATTTTTGTTTTTACTCAGGCCTTATCCCTAGTTTGCTGGAAAGGATTCCAGGCTTGTTTCGGATTGTCTCACAGGGCTATGGGCATGGGAGATAGGGTTTTGAGGTTTTGTTTTGTTTTTTGATGCATATGGTCTTCAAAAATTATGGTCAAATTTAATGTCTCTAAACATCACAACAATCAGGATGTTATTTTATGCTTGTGAATCTGAATCTAGACATATTATTTTACTTAGCGCAGTGAATCTAAATCTGTGGTTTGTGGGCCAATGTCTTCACAGGGGGGCCACAAAGGCCTCTTCTCCTCCTTTTGTTGGGCTCAACCTCAGAAAAAGTGGAGAGTGAAAGATAAGGAGGAGGACGGTGAGGAAAGATGGAGGTCCATCCCTTCTGCCAGCCCAAGCAGGAGCATCAGCAGGGTCTGCATGCTCTCTCTTCCTCTCTCACCTTGGCTATTTCTGCCTTACCAGCCCTCCTCATCTTGGCTATTTCCACTCTCGTTCCTCCATAAGCTCTGAAAAAAGACAACCCGATGCCAAAAATGTAATGGGTGCAGTGACTCAAGTGGTTAAGACGCTGTCTGTTGATTGCAAGATTGGCATGTTGGCAATTCGAGACCTGGGTGCTGCATGATGGGGTGAGCTCCTATCACTAGTCCCAGCTTCTGCCAAACTAGCAGTTTGAAAGCATGCAAATGCAAGTAGATAAATAGGTACCACTTCGGTGCAAAGGTAAACAGCATTCTTTGCAATCATGCTGGCCACATCACCACAGAGTAGTCTCTGACAATGCTGGCTGTTCAGGTTAGTAACGGAGATGAGCACCATTCCCAACGGTTGGACACAACTTGGCAACCTTGTTAACGGGGAATACCTTTACCTTTTCCTCCGGAAGCTCTGAAAGAAGACTACCCCATGCCAAAAATTCTTTGGTCAGACAGGTCACTGCAGCCCTGGCTGGCCATCCCTCCTCACTTACTGTGTCTCTGGCTGCCTCATTTCCCTCCCACTTCCTTTCACCAGAGTGCCCCCTCCCACAAAAAACTGTGTGATATGCAGAATGACAGGCTTTGGGTGTGCTCAGAATTGGAGGCAAAGGGAGATGGCAAAAGGGATGCAGATGGGTGATCAGGATGGCTGGTGGCTTAACCACCAGTGGTGAGACATCAGCAGTAGCAGCAGTTCTAGAGTAGAGGGAGCCATGCTCTTCATGTCTGTGAGTGAGGGAGTGTATTACATGTGTGTATGTGTGTGTGTGTATACACACACACACACACACACTTATGTGCTTGGGTCTATGTGTGGCTCTACCTTCAGGAACTGCCTCCCACCCCCCCACCCCCAGCATCAAAGCAGCACAAGGGGTGAAGGAATGAGAAGCAAGATTAATCCCTGTGCATCTCATACATGCCCAGCAGGAAAAAAATATTGTGTGCATTTACTTATTTCTTCCCTCTCTCCAAGTCTGAAGATATGTGATGAGCAACTTTAAATAAACATTTGATGTGCGTTAAGGTTTTAAATCTTGGAGGTTTATGGCAACAAAAGATATTTAAAAGGGGTCCATTTTGGCCACCTGAGCACTCAAGATTGTAAAGAACAGTGTTGTCTAGCAGGCAGATCAACCTCAACATTGCTCTTAGCAATCTCTTAAGATCTGGATTTTCAGGAAATTTATATAACAGAGAAAGAAAGATAACAGCTTGTGCAGTTGCACACTTCTTTGGGAGGATTATTGTATTAAATAGATATTTCCATTAGGCACATTAACTTTCATAAACATTATATAGTCTAGACATATTGCATTTATAGACATATACTAAGAATTAGGCCATCCCATGACATGGCCAAAATATGACAGCCTTAATTTAATCATCTTGGCCTCCAGGAGTATTTTCAGTTTGGTCTGTTTAAGGACCCATCTTTTTGTCTTTTTGGCTGTCCACGGTATCCTCAGCAATCTTCTCCAGCACCACATCTCAAATGAGTTGATTTTCTTTTTATCTGCTTTTTTCACTGTGCAGCTCTCACATCTATAGTAATTAGGAATACCATGGCTTGGATGATTCTAACTTTAGTGATCAGTTGTATACCTTTATTCTTTAGGATGTTCTAGTGGTAATATCTTTGTGTAACATCAGTTCACACCATTTTGAGGTACCATAACTTATATCTCATCTGTTGAGGAATTCTCATACATACATTCTCATACATATATTGACATACATTGCTATATTTAATAGCATTTCAGAATTCAATATATTGCATTACGTATAAGGAATCTGCTTTCTTATCAATACAGATACATTTCATGTTAGTTCAGTGCTTGGTACATTTACATACATTGCATTAATTCAGCCTACCTGTTGTTACAGAGAATATTTGTCAACTTTGTGTGTTTAGAAAGTCTATCAACATTACGTGTTATACTGGCATTTTATAGTATTGGAAATAAAATATTTTTACCCATTTGGCGATTTATCAGAAAACAGGTAGCAGCTTGGTCTCTGCATACTGGCCTCTCCTGCTTCCTTCTTTGTGTTTTTATAATAGTTGTAGATTGCTATTTACTTGTCCTTCATTTAATAAGGGGATGGAGTCAGTTGCTTAAAACACACTGCAGAAATAATCCAGTTTGAGAATGCTTTAACTGACCTGGCTCAATCCTAGGAAATTCTGGAAAATGTAGTTTTGTGAGACATTTAGGGGAGATGTAGATGGGTGGCCCTGGGCCGCCCTGGGAAGCAGAGGATCGAAACCGAGGCTGCCAGATGCCTCGGCCCCAGTCCTCCCTTTTGCTGCTTCAGAAAGGAGCAGCAAAATGCCACTCTGTTCAGAGCCGGCAAAAAGGGAGCCCTAAGACCTGGTGTGTGGCTCTTTAGTGCCCCTTATGGCACAGCGCGTCAAAGACTGCGCATGGTGTCAGGACATTTTTGGGAAGGGGTTGAGGCGGCAGCGTGCAGCTGCCCCTTCCCATCCCTGCCTCCAGAACGGCCGTCTGTAGAGGCCCTTAGTCTTCTCTGTCAGAGAGTTCTGGTGCCACAATAAACTACAATTCCCAGGATACCATAGCACTGAACCAGGGCTGTTAAAGTGCTCTTAAACCGATTTATTTCTGCAGTGTGTTTAAAACCAATGTCTCCAAAATGAGAGGCTCTGAGAAGTCCGCTACAGCTAGATTGGCTTTGTGCCTGCAGCTGTTAATATTCCCTGTGTTTTCACCCTCATTTATGAGGCTCTGTTATCACATGTTTTGAGCTGGTTGGCTTTAAGCCCAAACAAAAATTTCCAGCTTACACATTTAATATTAAGATTTCCCTGTCTGTTACACAGTTACCTTTTTCCTTCCTAACACATTTTGACTCTGTAATTTCCTTGTGCAGAGTATGAGATAGTAAAATCTTTATTCTTATAAACAGAATTCCCATTACACT
>CM034710.1:103707015-103807782 GCA_020142125.1 Phrynosoma platyrhinos
GAACAAGTAATAACAACAATAATCAATATCATCATGGCAGATGGCGGCAGCGGCAGGACCGGCCTGGGGCCAGTCCAGAGGCTTCGGGGGGGGGCGCATCCGGCCCCCGGGCCTTAGGTTGCCTACCCCGGTCTACTTCCTCAAATGAATAGAGAGAACTGTGCCTTCAGCAAGTGGGAGAAGCAGGATGAGTCAGAAAGAGGGTAGTAAAGAAAGAGTAAAATGCCTTAAGCCTTCAAGTTAACAGTCTATAAATAGCATTTTGCCTGAAAGATTTGTAGCATCACAATTAAAAATATTTTCAGCGGAACTGGGTGTTGTTTATTTATTTTATTTCCTACCGTTTCCCTGAAATGAGACCCATGGTAATATACAATATACGGTAGGTTAATTCAGAGTAATACAGCATATTGTACTTTTTTTAAAAAAAATAATTAAACAAACAATTCTACCAAAATTAAAACATTCTAAAATACTTCTAAAGCATGAAAAGTCCTATGTATCCTATTAAAAAAGCCTGTTGGCACAACCATTTAAAAGTTGAAGTCTTGCCTAAATAAAAAACAAACAAACTTGTTGCCTTCTCACAAAAAGGGAGCAGAGAGGGGGACAACAGAACCTCTTATGGAAATAAATTCCATGATCTGTGCATCGCCACCTAAAAAGACTCTCTTGTATCCTCACTAAACAAACCTGTAATGATAGTTGGACCAAGAGAAACATCTCCCACTAAAATCTTAAAGTTGGGCATTGTTTTTAGTACAAAGTACAAAGGAGACCCCTGAAACCTTTGAAAGACCCCCATTTGACTATTACTGTTGTTGTTGTGGACCTTCAAGTCATTTCTGACTTACAGGCATTGAGCAGACAGAAAGGAAAAACTGGATCACTCTTGGGTTTTTCCATATTGGCTGGAAGCCCTGCTGTCTGCATGGCCCTCTCGCACAACAGGCCAAACACCCACAGGCAGTTTACATCACATGGTGTCAAGCTTCATTACTCAATTTCCTCTCCCACCTCCCCGCATGCATGCATGTCATTGCACAAACTACCTGTGACTGCCAGTTTACCTCCCTCATTCACATCCTGCCCATCTCATTGGGCACCTCACAATACTGTCTGTGTGACAGGCCACACAGGTGCATTAGCACTATACCACCTGTACAGTGCATTGATGTGCTCAGTGACACATTGATCATGCTGACTAGGATTGATGTGAGTTGAAGTCCAACTCATCTGGATGATATCAACTTGGGAAGACTGGATCAAAGCCTATGAGGAATTAGCAGCCCTGATTTTGTCATAATCAGTAGTAATTCAAGGCATATGCCTTGCAAGAAGCTGCTGATGCTCTGTCAAAGAGGTTCTGAGGTTTGCTGGATAATTCTCTCCTGTTCTGTGAATGCTACTTTAGTGAGCACACTGACATACACCCAGCTCCCCCCCCCGAAGGATTCTGCATCCATGGACTTCACCATCCACAGCTTGAAATACCCCCCCAATAATACATTCCAAAAAGCAAACCTTGATTTTTGCCATTTTTTTAAATAAATGATTTATTCTCTCAGATATAAAACACGGAAAGCAATTTTCAGCAGAATTATGCAAAATTCTAGACAATTTGTACATTGCAGTTTCATGGACTTCAGCAGGATTTACTCCTATGTAACTTTGTCTAGATAACATTTTCTTACACTGAGAAGGAAAAGAATAAACAAGTGTTGATCCCTGTCTGATTCATGACAGTTGTAGCTTGGCTCTCTATAAGTTTTTTCTTGTTTATTCTAAAAGTATTTCCTCTTAACATAGTTGCTACTGAACCCAAGTCTTATTTGTCAAGATAGCCTCAATAGTGAGGAAAGAGGGAGAAGGCACAGTGGTGACCTTCTTTTTCCTCTTATGGAGCAGGTGAGGCACAAGGTTTACTTTGCAGATTTTTGTCATTTTTATGAAATACCATTTGTGATAGAGTCACTGGGTAGACTTGGTTTACTGACAGCCAGTCACAGTTTGGGCTGACTGTGAGGGAGGGGCTGCAGGGGAAGGAGTAGATATAAAAGGGAGGAGTGAGTGACTGTGAGTTCAGTTGAGGAAGAGTTTAAGAGAGTTGAAAGGAGTTGAAGGGAATTGAGATGAGGGAAGGTTTGAGTTTGAGGGAGGTTCTTGAGTGAGAGCTCTAAGGAGAGGGTCAGATAGGGAATCTGACTGAGCCTAGAAAAAGCCAGGGAGAAATTCTGAAATAGACAGTAGAAAAACTAGCAAAAGAGACAAGGGATCTCAATACCATCAGAGAAGGATACTGACTGGGAGAGAAAGTATATTGGAGATTGTAAAGAGGAAACTGAGAAATGCCTGTAGCTGTTACATTAATGTAGCCATACCACTCCTGAACTATCTACTTTCTTGCTAAATGTTATTCAGTAAAGCTAATGTTTATTTGTTATAACAGAAGCCTCTGCCTGAGTAAATTCTAAACCATATAGCCCCAGACAAACATTCTACCTGAAATATTAAACTTGTCAGAGGAAGACACTTGGGACCCTAGCCCATATACATTTAGGGAAAGTGTATAAAGGGTGGACGCTGAGCAGGTGTCATTGATGTGGGGCCTTCTATAAGTGAGAGGTAAAAGGTAACCAAGTCATAGAAAGAAAGTTGCATAACACCATTTTAATATGCCATGGTATATAATGAAACTTGAGCTTGGATAAGAATTTTCTTGGAACTTGGAACTGAACCCCAGTGGATACCAATGGCCCACTGTACTATGCATTAATAGCATTCTTTGGCATAGTAACCCTTTCTGCTGATTCCTGCTATAGTTTTGCTATTCCTACCTCTTCTACAGAGCCCTTTCAAAAAAGATGTTATCTATTTTCTGTGATTGTTCTCAAGTAAATATCAAGCACGCATAAGACACCTATCCATCTGATCTCCCCAGTTGTAACTCTGAAGCCTAATTGTACTATCTGATATGACCTCCCGGATATGTGAAGATGACGACCAATCTGTGCACATGATTGGGTATTGGATTTTATTATATGGATTGTGGGTTTTTATTATTGTTATGATTTTATATATTGTATTTTTCTATATTTCTCTGTAATATACAAATAAAAAACTATTATTATTATTATTATTATTATTATTATTATTATTATTATTATTATTATTATACCTTGTCAACCTTGATTCATGGTGACCTTGTGGATGACACATATCCAAGCCCCCCTATTCTCCACTGCTCTGCTTAGTTCATGCAAATCTAGCCCCAAAATCTTTCTGATTGAGTCTATCCGTCTGACGTTTCTACTGCCGTCTACCTTTCCTAGCATTATTCTTTTTTTCTAGTGAGCTGTGCCTTCTTATAATGTGGTCAAAGTATGACATTCTCAATTTGATCATTTTGGTTTCCAAAGAGATTTCAGACTTGATCTGTTCTAGGACTCATTTGCATCCTTTTGGCTGTCCACAGTATCCTTAGCACTCTTCTCCAGCACCACATCCCAAATATTTTTTCTTCTTAGCAACTTTCTTCACTGTCCAGCTCTCATATCCATACATGGTGATGGGGAATACAATGGCTTGGACAATTCTTACTTTAGTGTTCAATTATATATCTTTAGGATCTTGTCTAGTTCTTTGATAGCTGCCCTTCACGTTCTAGTCTTCTGATTTCTTGACTGCAGTCACCATTCTGATCAATGTTTGATCATAGGTACTTTGCTAACATTCTTAGCAAAAAAATTTTACAGCACAGTAAGCCTATGTTGTTTACATTTATTCTGTCATGATTGGATGGTGTATTTAAGTTAATACCTTTATATGTATTTATTGGAGCAGTTAAACCATATTGTCTGGGCAGAGACTGAAGAATTATATAGCTAAAAATATCATGTGGAATTACAGTGCAGCATAGCGTTTAAAAAAGGGAACACATAAACTAAGCAAGAACTCTGAAAATGAGAAAATATAGTGGAAGATGTAAGAACCTTCAGTTTTACTGATTATGTATAATATGTTTGCTGTCAAATAGATGCCTGGTTAGTTAACATCAAGGTGGAGTTCAGTGTATTTCTGTTGCTTTTTATCACTACCAGTCTTTCTTCTCAAGCATACTCTTGGTATGCTTGGGGGAATACAGCTTGCAGGGGTTGGCAGAAGGCCAGCCCTGGGGCTGTGGGCCTGGCCTTTTTTAGTGCTAGCATTGGTCTTGAATCTGATGAGTGTGATTTCCTGTGCTGCAGAACATGGGATTGGGAGTCCATCTAGGTGCTGGGAGTGTTGCGATGTTGCCATTACGGGGACAATGCCAGGCCAGTGCCCCCTGGTGACAAGGGGAAGCAATGCAAGGGGAAGCGATCAACCGGTTGCTTGAGATGTTGACCTACGATCAACCAAATACCCCCCTTGTCACCCCAAAGCTTGGCTGTGACCAGGCATTTGGGTTCCTCTATCAACAAGCATGCTTTGGGCCAACCCTAACTGTCAGCTGTATTCAATAAAGATGTGGCCTTTTCCTTCCAATTGGGTGCATTATAATAATTTTTGCAGCACCTCTCCTTCCACAGCAAACCCCTGGTTGTTCAAGAGGAGTACAACTTTGTCCCCAAACTGGCTGAATTCCAATTTTATGATTTATCTGTCTGATGGCAAAGATAATTTAGAATTAAGTTCTGGATTAAATTGCAACCCCCACCCCTCCAGTCCATTACTGATATCAGACTTCACTTCAGAAAATCAACAGATTCCTTGCTTTGTGATGGAAGGAAAAGAGGGCATGTCCACCTTCTCTCTCCTTTGCAACGTCTTCCCAATCCTAAACCTACCCCACATGTGGAATGGGACATGTGGAAAATTTTAATCTCAAGCAAGCTTTAATTCTTCACAGAATGTTGACTACTAATGTTCTCAGGTGGTTGTGTTGGGGTTTTGACTACAACACAATATAATACACATGAGTGTTTTTAAAGTGTGCTAAATGCTTCCACTATAATGCAGACTAGCATCCAAATATTTAAGACGTTTCTTTTATCCATGTATTATAAGGCTCAGTTTACAGAGCTGCATCTTGAAGTTCTAAATTTAAAATCTAATAGAGCATTTGAAGTCTATTTATATCTGTATTGTCACATGCCTTATTTTAATATAGAAACAAGTCATGCATCCAGCATGGAACTTCTGTTTGATTTTTTACTTAGTGTACCCTTAGGATATAGTAACAAGTCAGTGCTTTCCTATTCAGCCAGTCAAATCTGTACAATAAAAATAAATTGTATAGAATATTAACGAGAATGGAAAGTATATGCCAGTATATTTTCAGGTGTACATATTTCTTCAGTTCTGCTAACGTACCATAGGGACAGAGTCATTACAGAAAAAATGAGAAGTGAATTAGCAGACGTTGCAAAATAGTGACTATTTTGTGTGAATAAAAAATGAGAAATTATAGCATGAAGTATTTTACTGTTATATTCTGAGAAACTAGAGATGCAAAACAGATTAACTGATACCCTCTCTTAGACCAAGATTTTCTGATGCAATAATATCTAAACATTCTCTGTACCTTAAAATCTCTCCTATATTGTAATACTGTAATACACATGCATATGGTTACAGACAGCTGAAGACAAACACATGTACATAAAATTCTTTGGAGAAACACTGTATGCCACTTCAGTGTGCATATAGATCCTTTATGCCACTCTGAGGGTTAGTAAACAGTGACTGAATAAATACATATATTGTACCAATCTATTAAAATAAGTAAAATTTAAAAATAAAATACTTTAAAAATAAAAATGCAATATTAACTCCATACTGCATCTTACCAAGACAGTTCTTCTAATGCTGTTGTGTGCCCTTCAAGTCATTTCTGACTTATGGCAACCTGAAGCTAACATGGGGTAAGTGCAGCATTAAAACAATAGCTTCCACTCAAACCAGATTATTCCTGAAGTGCGGATGCAGCTTTAGATTTATTAGCTGGATAGCTGCTGTTCTGATTCCTTATACTATATTTTTAATGGCTTGTTGGACAACTCCTTAGCAGTAGAAACTAGATACTGTATATTATATCTATGAATGAAGACCATTTGTAAGATTAACCTATGCCATCATTTCCAGGTAATGTGTATGATAAAATAGAGAAAGAACAACAGTTCTAATCAGAGAGTTCCAAAATGTCTCCTTAAACATTATCTTCTTAATGTGAAGTAGGATGAATGTTGACTGGTATTGGCAGAGATTTCTAATTCAGTTTTTGCAAAAGGTGCTAAGTTATTTTGAAAATGCACAGTATGAAATATGAAATTGCTAATTGGAGATAATGTTTCCTGTGGGTGAATGAGATTAGCAGTATGTCTGTGGCAGAAAATAGTAATAATCACACTTTACATTGATGTGAACTTTGCTGAAACGGAACAGTAAATAAAAAGCTAGCAGTCTGTTTTTTCCATTTTATAAAAACATCAAAGCCCAATAAAGTCATTTGTCCTGTGCTGAGAAATAAGTTGAAAATTTAACCTATGAAAAACCCCAAAAGCCACACCAAAAAACCAAACAATAAAGACCCCAACAACATGCATTTCCCCTGGTTTAGAAGCAAAAAAGAAACATTTTAAAAAAAAGTCTCTGAAGAAACCTAACAACATTCATAAAATGTATTAGTGTGTGAGCTTTCAAGTTACCTGTCAACTTATGGTGACTCCAGTGAATTTCAAAGGATTTCCTTCAGCAAGAATACTCAGGTGGTTTTTGCCAGTTGCTTTCTATGAAATACAGCCTGCACCATCTGGTATTTGTTGGTGGCCTCCTGTCTAAGTTCTAACCAAAGCTTATCCTGCTTAGCTTCCAAGATCTGATGGGATCTCATGCCTTTAGGATATTCAGGCAAGCTCATAAAATATAACTGATCCAATAATACTTCTAAACTTTAAACATGGAATAGGGATCATGGAAGTTATTTGTGAAAGCTGTTTAGTTGAAAGATTTCACAGAAGCATAGCCAAAATAATTAAAACAGGTGATACTTTTCACAGTTGATGAAGATACTTGTGGAAAATGCTGCTACTGCTTTTTTTGGCTCTGCCAGTACCTCTATAAAATAATCTTTGTTAATAATTACTTTAAACAGTGATTCCCAAAGTGGGCGGTATGCCCCTCCCCCGGAAGCGGTAACAAAAATGGAGCTTTCACATTTGGGCCCCTGCTTAAGCTTTGTGAATTTTGCCTGGACTTGGCTGGCAGTTTTGAACTGTTGATGCTGCTGGTTTCTTTCATTAGGCTGAGCGAAGAGGTAGCAGAAGAAACAATGTTTGTATGTGGGGGGATGACTTGAAGCTGTGTGGGGAAGGCACAACTCTGGGAAAGGAGAGTATGTATGGGTCAGTTCCTCAAAGGAGTCCTTCACCTTGCTCTTATTGAAAGTCCTCCTTGCTGGTGATAAAAGTGGAAAGCCAGCTGCACCCCTTTCCTTCCTTGCCAGAGATAAGCTTCTCCCTTTGCTCCCAATCACCTTGGAAGCATCTAACGGCTGGTTGAGCAGCGACCAATCCACACCAGTGTTTGTCACAAGGCCAGCACAAATAAGAGGCTGCTCAGTTGCTGCCTCCAAGATGATTGGGCAGAAGGAACAGCAACTGAGCAGCTGGTTGAGAAACCTCTCCCTGCACTGACCTTGTGGCAAATGCAGCAAGATTTGTTGATGCAAATCTTCTTAGCCACTACTCATTCAGCTGCCCAGTCATTGCTTGGCTTCCTGTTTGGGGGCTTCTCCCTTTGCTCTGGGAGCAGCAATCGAACAGCTGGCCAGCCAGTGAGAGGAAGGAGCAGGCCTGTGTTGCTGCCCCTGCTATATTCACATATGAGAGGCTGAGGAAGAGGAGGAGAAGGCAGTGGCAAGCTGGGTGTGGATGAGGTTGATGCAGGTTGACGGCTAGCTGCTTCACAAACAGTAGATCTGACATCAAGAAATAAAGGTTGGGGTGCTAGGGTTTAGGTGAAAGGGGGTGGGAGCACAAAACTGTTTGGGGACCACTGACTTAAAAGTTACTATTCAATCTGTTTATGTATGCACATTAAACATTTTTGGTATATATGAATGGTGCAAAAGAACTGCCCTAAAGTTTTCCTACCTACATATTTGGAGACAATTTTTGAAGATATTTTGGTGTGCTAATTTGAATAGCGGTTGCACAAACATTGAATTGGGGGAATTGGGGGAAAAGGCTTTCACAAATATTTGTTATACTGACAGTACCTTTTATTGACAGAGCTCTATATGCAGATTTAAATTTCAAGATGAATTGATGAGTGTTTTCATATCATGCAAGGTGGGAAGAAGCATTTCCTAACATAATAACTGGTATACATTATTACATTTTCAATATTACAAGCTGCCATGTGTTCTTAACATCTTTATTATTATATATTATTGATATTATTCTTCTAAGCTATAAAAGGCATTGCACTGACAAATAAGAAAAGCCCTTGCCTCGAGCAGCTTATTGTCTAAATAAAGACTGTGCTTTTAAAGAGGATATTTTGACTGAAGCAATTATATAGTCTAGACCAAGCAGACAAGGAAAGGTCATGTGAGTAATTTTCTTCTTTGTCTTTCAGTGAGAGGCCTCACAGTTTTTATAGTTTACATAGATGATGTTGACCAGAAACAAGTGCATTTATACCACTTTAAAAAGAAGGTATAAGTACAAATGTCTATTAAATCAATATGTGTCTATATAATGGAGCTCTCACCACTCCCAAATAAGTGATTGTATAATGGGTAGATCAACACACTATCCCAGAAATATTGAACAAGTGTAATTTTGTAATATATCATGATTATCGTGTTTCTGGAATCCTGAGTCATAGTAGTCACATTTGGTATCAGGCCTCCTAGGTAGACCATTGTTTTATAAGAGTAGTGCGTTTCTGCTGATGCAGTAGAATTAGTGCATGATTCCAAAATCCATAATCAGGTAATGACTTCATTAGGACTACCGTATTTTCCGGCGTATAAGACGACTGGGCGTATAAGATGACCCCCCCCCCCACTTTTCCAGTTAAAATATAGAGTTTGGGAAGATTATGACTTCCAAAACTGTTGTTGTTGTTGCTGTGCACCTTCAAGTCATTTCCAACTGATGATGACACTAAGGCTTATTCATAAGGCTTATGAACTTAGTGGGCTTATTTTTATCATGAACCTCCTTATACCCGGCTTATAAGATGACCCCCCCACTTTAACCCAAGATTTTGCAGGTTAAAAAGTAGTCTTATACGCCAGAAAATAAGGTAATCACAATAAAACAAAATACACTAGGCCCTTGGTCTGTTGGAGTTTGGTTCCAGGACATCCTGTGGATACCAAAATCTGCAGATGCTCAAATCCCATTATATACAGTGGCATAGTAAAGTTTTGTCACTTATATAAAATGGAATAATCAAGGTTCACTATTTGGAATTTATAGTTATTTTGAATATTTTCAATCCATCGGTGCTTAAATCCATAGATAAAGAATTTGTGGATATGGGGAACTGACTGTAGTAGGCATTTCAAATTCTCTAGACATCAGAATTGCTAATAGTAGTGTTTGACTTTACATACATGCTCAAGTAAATCTTAATTTTAAAATGCTTTTGTTTCTTCTTAACTGTAATTTAGTGGTAGCATTGCCATCAGGCCTGCAGAACAGCTGTGGTGCTGTCAGGCCAAGAGTTTGGGCAAGAGATCTAGGGCCCTTTCCAAAAGAGAGAGCAGCAAACCATGCAGTACACCAGTGTAAGTGAAATAATTCACATTATCCTTTAAAAAAAACATAATGTGGGTCCTAAGGACTCCATGAATGAAGCAGTTCTGATTTCACATATCTCAACTTTATTAGAATTCTTTCCATCTTGGATATGAAGAAATTTGCAAATTGCCATTTTTCAAATTCCCCCAGTCAGCTGGGGAAAATGTATATATTCTGATTATGTGTATTTTTTCAGCTATGTTTGACTCCTCCCATCAAAGATTATTATGTTGTTTCCTATCCTGTAATAGTATCCCCATGGGAAGCCTAAGCATCTGATTAAGTGGCACTGAAATGTAATTTTTGGATTTATGTAGCTACTTTCCATTAATAATGGATGGTTGCTAATGCTGTTATTAGTATCAGCACAATATTAGTTCATTATATAGTAACTGAGTCTGTAACTGTACACTTGAGAGGAATTGCCTTTGAACTTAGTGGGCTTATTTTTAAATAGACTTGTGTAGAATTGCATTGTAAAACTACTCTTAATTAGGTGGAGTCCATGCAATAAGAGAGATAAATGGTGCTTGCTGTAAAATGCATTTCAAGGAAACAATTGTTGTGGGAAGGAACTGATTTGTTCGAAAATCTTTATGGGAGAATTTTGGAAATGGTTTTCTCTGTAATCAAGACATTACAGAAAATTACTTAGCACAGTTGTGCCCTCCTCCAGCTCAGTCTGACAGCCACCTAAGTGACCCATAGGAAGAGGAAGTAGGAAAGAGAAAGGTTGTGGCATCTGGAACAGACCTAGTCCCTCCCCGCAGGCCAAGTGAAAAGCTGCATGCACACAGCAAGGATATGCCTTCCTGAAATATGATCTGCAAGTAGGATGGAGCTGAGTCAGTGTGCTTTATAAGGCAGGGATTTACCTCTTGCAGTTGTTGGAAACAAACTGAATGTATTTCTTAAACCTCCCTTTACAGAAAGACCTGACTCTGAGATTTACAAGGCAGGACTGTTTCTTGATCTTGTTATCTGCTACTGTGGACTGTGTATAGGATTTACGGCTTCAGACCCTGGACTGTTTGATGTTGGATTCTGCATACTCCTTTGGCTTCGGAACTCTTGGCACCCTCCCTGCTAGTGCAGTGTGAGGATAGGACACCAGATGTGTTGGATGTGAGGACAACTGGATCGGGCTCCATCTGGAGTGACCCAACTGTCCAGGCATCTACATCATCCCGCTGACCCATCCTCCTTGGCGCTGGTACCACTGGGATGCACCACTGGGGTGCACTGGTCAAGCAGCTCCCTGTGAGAGACTGGGCATCACTGTCCCTTCTGTTGAGGGTGAATGGGGTGCCCCAACATGTGATCCACAAGGGGGGGGCAATGTACCCCTCCTCATTAATCACATAGGTGCCCGATTCTGACCTCAGCAGAAGTGTTGCCGATGGCTAGAATCTCACAGGGAGTAACTTGGCTGGCAAAGCTGCAGTGGTGGCAGCAGCAGCACTGAGGGTAACTGGCCAGCATGATAATGCAAGGTTACCAGCCCGCATTGTGTCTACCCAGGGCATCTCTGGAGTGGAATACTCTGGATTATGGGGGCCAACATACATATGCCCTAAGATGATAATAATAAAATACAGTAATGAAAATTGAGTTAGTTTGAAAATGATTGTAACGTCCAACACGCACATAAAATTCTGGGACATAACACATAAGTCAGTTAAATCTGACCTAAACCAAAAAAGTTGTCCAACACACTTTCTAAGTACTATGAATGGGAATTAATTATTTGTAAAAAGTAACTTTTCAAGCTCTACCTCAAAGACCAGTAGTTTATTTCTCTATCGTTGACTGTACCAAGTATAACTAACTGAGCAGTGCAGACACAGAAGCTTGGTACTTGACTGCTGGGGTAAATGTTTGCACTTTACTTTGGGATGAACATGTTGCATGCAAATAGCATACTTCTATCTTTTCCAGAACTTAATGATTGCCAAATTAGTTAGCAGACATATTGTCCTTTTCCTACAGTATTTTCATTTTTGAATTGTTACTCCCAAGAGGGAAAAACTACAGTAGCCAATTAGAAATCTCATGATATTGATTCTTAAGTCACAAGAATTTTTTTTTAAATGACAAAGTTGTATATAATGAGGTCTCTGGAGTCTTTATCACTGTTGTATGCTCCCACATCTTTTTAAAGACAAAAAATTAAAAATTCTAGAAGATGTGTGTAAGTATGCTAATTACTTTCTTGTATGCATATTCATTAATGCCATCAAAGCTCATAATAAGATTGGGTTAAAAGTAGAAAGACCACTTTAAAATATGGAAAATAGTATTATACAGAGGATTTTAACTCACATTTATTGTAACTTGCTGGAACACAAAACTATATCCAATTTAATGGAATTTAAAACACGGTTTTCCAGGTTGTTCATATGGGTGCAAAATTGTCCTGGTCTCTGAGGTGACAAATCGGGCTACAAATGCCTTTATCCCAAAACTGAAAACAGCCTTTTCTATGCCTCCCACAGGGACTCCTAGCAGTAAGGCCTTTTGAGTTTGCCTCTTAAAAATAACCTTCATATAATAAAATTAAAATGTAAAATACAATAATTATCATAAACACAATAATTGAAATATCTCTGTAAACAAAAGGCTTTCACATAGCATCTTAAAACTAGTAATGTTCATGACAGTCAAACTACTTGAAGTGGTTTAGTTTTGCAATAATACATTGTCCCACTTTCAAACTGATCTAGAACGCCAAAAGCCCGAAGTTCAATAAGTCAGAGCAACAAGAGGTATCCGATGTCAAACAGTCCAACATCAGCAGCCATACATTAGAACAGAGTCCAAATAGGCCAGATATCAGAGTCAAAGAACTGTCCAAGGGTCATAAATAAGATATTCATAGTAGTTTAGATTGAGAGGTGGACTGAAAGTTTGCTTCCAGTAATTCTGCAGGAGGAAGTCAGTTTCTTAAAAAGGCAGCTAACTCAGCCAATACCCACTTTGCAGATGATATTTCATGAGAGTGTTTCACAGCTGTGTGCATTCTCTGTTTGCAAAGGGGAGTTTGTGCCAGGCTTCCAAGCCTTCATCATCCCTGGGAGATTGGAGGTGTGTCTTCTACCTCTGCTTCCTGCTCTGAATCCTGTTGACCTTGTTGAGTTGGATGGCTGTCAGACTGAACTGGAGGAGGACTTGGCTATCAGGCCTCTGCCCTGGCCTTGGTAGGTCTGTTTCATCAGCCAACAAATTGTCCAATAGATTCTCCAAAGGGATGGCATGGCAGATATGAAAGAACAATCCAGGTGTATTGTTGTTATTGTTATTTATATATATAGCTCTGTCACCGTACATTTTGCTTTATAATAAAAAGAACAAGAAAAAAAATCCTTATCCTCAGACTGCCTTTTCTTTTGCTGTAGTCTGTGGATCGTATAGCATTGAATCATGGTTTTGCGTTACATGCAAACAAACCCACAGAGTCAATGATCAGGTTCTCTATTAGTGTCCTGATTCTTGGGTTTAATTCTGCTCTTAAGCTTAATGGGTGACTAATGAAAAAGCTGTTTCAGCTTTTCCAGCTGTTCCAGTTTATTTTCCAAAAATGGATTTGCACCACAGCACCCTCCCTCTCTGGTCTGTTAAGTGATGCTGATGAGCTTATATAAAGCACAACTGATGCAGAATACCATGTAAAATAATAAGACAGGGTATATTCTTTATTTTATCAGTTTATAAACCAATAACCACTTGGTCTGTATAGCATTAACAAGAAACTAAAAACAAAATAAATAGTAATAACATATTGTTGATGTGTACCTTCAAGTTGTTTCCAACTTATGGCGACCCTGTCATGGGGGTTTTCTTGGCAAGATTTGTCCAACGGGCTTTTTGCTTTTGCCTTCTCTGAGGATGAGAGAATATGATGAGCAACATTGCCCAGTGGGCTTCCTTGGATATGTAGAGATTAGAACCCTGGTCTCTACAGTCATTCTGTGCTCTATGAGGCAAGAGGCTATGCTGGTGGTAGCATTGTTGCTACTAGGATCTCCCAAATCAGACAGGCTTTTGTTAATGAACCAGGCTAAGGGTGCCAAGCAGCTACTGAACAGCAGCAGTAATTGTGGGTATGTAACACTGGTGGAGGATCTTTCAGACACAACAGCAGTGGCACCATAACTGAATCTAAAGGGCACCATTTTGGGAGAAAGGCAGTATATAAATTAAATAATTAGAAGATAGTGCTGCACAGAAGGCAACAATGATAAATCACCCCTGAGGCCTTTTTACCTTCAAGACCATATAATGAAACAATCCAAAAAAGAAACACGAGATAGTGCCAGAAGATGATATTCTCAGGTTGAAAGTCATTCAACCAGCTATCGGGAAGAGCAGAAGACAAATACAAGTAGCAATGTGTCTAATCACTTGCAAAGGTGGAAGAAAAGTCTGAGCCTGCACCATATTTATAGTAGGACTATGGGAAGCATGAATCAGGAAAAGCTGGAAATCGTAACTCAAGAAATGGCTAGATATAGCCATGTTTGATGTGAGCAAGCTAAAGTGCACAGGAATGGGACATGTGAAGTCAGTTAATTATACAGTATTTTATTTGGCATATGGCAGTCAAAGAAACAAGGTGGCATTAATAGTGAAGTGCAATGCAGCAAAACCAGTCAGGTATAGAGTGTGAAGTCTGTGTGAAGAATATCAATAAGACTCCAAGAAAGCATGTCAGTATAATTGTGATCCAAGTGTATGATCCCACCACAGAGATAGAGAAGGAAGAAATAAAAAAATACTGTACAGGGCTCCAGGAGAACAGCATGAAACAGGACATGTTGATAATCATAGGCAATAGGAATGCCAAAGTAAGAAAGAGAGCAGAACCAAACTTTGTAGGAGAATTTGGCCTGGTATCAAGAAATGAAGCAGAGAAGTGACTTACTGAATTTTGTTAGGCTAGCAGTTTGTTCATTGCAATACATTCTTCAGACAACCAGAGACACTGTATACATCACCAATATAGAAATCAAATAGACTCTATAAATGGAAACAGAAGATGGATTACTAGGAGTAGACTGCATACTGTTTCAAACTATACAGAAGGAATCCATACAGAAGGAATCCATCCAAATTCTAACAAATAACTGCCAACAAATATGGAAAATAAAACAATTGCTCATAGACGAGATGTTCAGTAACCATTCTGGACCACCACCACCACCACCCAAAGGGGGAACCAGAGACTGTAATAGCCGTTGGTTTTTGCACTGGTCTCCCATTCAAAGAAGGCAATGCTGAAGATTTTACTGGAAACACTTTTACCGTATATGAAGCAAGACATGCCAGATGTCCAAGCTTGGTTCAGAAAAGGGAGAAGCACTAGGGATCATATTGCAGACATATGTTGGGTAATGGAACATACCAAAAAATTTCAGGAGAAAATAAACGTGTTTTATAGATTACAGCAAAGACTTTGATGTTATAAGAAATTATTCACTTTAAAAGACGTAGGAGTGTCACAACATCTGATTGTCCTGATGCATAGCCTCTACTCTGGATAAGGGGCAATTTCCAAGACACAATATGGAGAAACAGAAGGATTTCCCATTGTCAGAGGGAAGTCAGTAAATACTGCACTTTATCACTCTATCTTTAATTTATGTGCAGAGTGTATCATTTGGAAAGCAGGGTTAGATGTGAAAAATGGGCAAGGGAACATCAACAGTTTAAGATATGTAGCTGTGATGCCATCTTACATACAGAAAACAGAAAAGACTTGGAATGATTCCTGGTGAAAGTTAGAGAAGAAAGTGCAAAAAGAGGGCTTAGAGGACAAAAATAATGACCACAGTTAATTTATATGACTTTAAGTAGGTAATAAAGGCATTGAGATAGTTCAAAATTTTCCATACCTTGGCTCAGTCATTAACCAAAGTAGAGACTATAGTAAAAAAAAAAAAAAATCAAAAGAAGCTTACTGCCCTGAGCAATGGGCCAGGATAGCCTAGGCTGAGCTCAAGGTATTCTGGCCAAGGAATTTACCTGGACTGGTACCTGAAGGCTCCTTACTGTTCTGTGGTGTTGCTCCCACTGAGAAGCCCTCCATTGCCATGTCTGATGCAGAAATGGAGCGTTGAACAGCCAGTTTGCTGTGGAGTTTCCAGGAAAGTTTGTGGCAAGCTAGAGGTCAAATTGACCTGGAGTAATGGCTGTTTACCCTGAGATTGGGCCAAATCCACCAGATCTAGCCTGGTTTGCCAGGATTGGGCCTGATCTGGGCCCCAAGGTTTTGGTCTACATCATCCAAACTGGACAATATGAGGCTGGGGGAAACATGGGCCTTTGGGCCCATGCAGACAGACCCTAATATTTGGAAAGGCAGCCATAAGGGAAGTAGTTAAGTCACTCAAATGTAGAGCTATCTCATTAAATCACCACAAGGGCCATCCAGTCCAACCCTCTACCATGCAAGACTACACAGTCAAAGCAGTCTTGACAGATGACCATCTAACCTGTGTTTAAAAACCTCCAAAAGAGATTTGTAGAGACCTCCTCTACCACACTCTGAAGCAGCATATTCCCCTATCAGGAAGTTCTTCCTAATGTTTAAGTGGAATCTCAAGTTTGTTTTATGCAAATCTATATCCAATCTAGAATGTTTAATTTTAACATATTTCAAAGAAGACCAGAGGCATACATAACAAAATAAACTGAGAGCTAATGACAAATACTTTATTTTCTAACACAGTTTGGTTTTGCATCGAATTAATAAAAATAGTTCAAAAGTCATACTATCAAGGTAGATGAATGACCAACACGTTGTAGAACTATACATAGTATTATACAGTGAGAGCAAGTTAATTTGCCCACAGTTGAATGAAGATAAATAGAGATCTACTTATTACTTGTGCTACATGTTCTTTTCTTCCCCAGACAGCTTATTTCAGGAATTTTTTATTTTGAGTTTTATTAAGAAGCTGGAAGCTTCCCGTGTCTGCAGATAATAGCATTCTCTACCGACAATAATTCAGAAGTACAGAGATAAGTATTATTTTCTAGAGATCAATTTTATTTTAAATCTTTTCAGTGATAAAATTCATTTTAGTAGGATACATCATTTCTACAAATTCATATTTTACCTGAGCAAGGTCATTGGTGACACGGTATCTTGGAGTGCTTTCATTTCTAGGTTTCTCATAAGTTGATAGCATTTAATAACTTCACCCCTCCCAAAATATGTTCGCTATATAATGCTTAACACAAGTACTTTTTCTCTGCATTTAATTTAGTTTCAATATATTTTCCATATACATTATAGTGTTGTACTGTAATTATGTAAGATAGGTGCACCACAGGGCTTTTTATATGCTCAGCAATTTTAAAAATAATTTTAACAGATATGACTGTTTTGTCACTAAATGCCATATTATATCATAAAACTTAAGAAGAAAAGCTTGAATCTGTACAAAAAGGATGTATATGAAAGATTGTGAAATGGAAATTAACTATGATGGATATGTCTTAGCATCAATTCCTATAATTCAGTGGCTGTTCCTTGATTATGAAACTCACTCCAAAGGAGACTAGGCTAGCCCCCTTCCCTTTGTAAACCTGGCACCCAGCAAGCCTTTAGCATAATTGGCAGCCTGTTGAGGTTTATAAAATTACTAGTATAATTAATTTAGTTTTTGTGTGTACAATTTCTTGTGATTTCATTGAATTGTTTTCATTATTTTGGAAGTTACATTTTGTCACAACACTGGAAGAATGGTGCAGTATAAATAACGAATGAAAGTCATAATCAGTTAATGAAATAATAATAATAATAATAATAATAATAATAATAATAATAATAATAATAATGATAATAATGATTATGTTCTATAATTGTACAAAAAGGCATTCCCTAATAAACAAACCAATAAGAATTAAAAACATTTCTTAGGATTTCTTCATTGCTCTATTCATCAGATATTATTTTTCTAAAATGAGAATGACAGATGGAATGATTTAAATTTTACATCTTATAAATTTTGGCAGTTCAAAATATATCTAATGGTTCTGGTTTCAATAAACAAAATAACTATCAGAAAACTGGAGCATGTCCAGAGGAGGGTGACTAAAATGGTGAAGGGTCTGGAAACCATGCCCTATGAGGAACGACTTAGGGAACTGGGTATGTTTAGCCTGGAGAAGAGATGGCTAAGAGGGGATATGATAGCCCTGTTTAAATATTTGAAGGGATGTCATATTGAGGAGGGCGCTAGCTTGTTTTCTGCTGCTCTAGAGAATAGGACGTGGAACAATGGATGCAAACTACAGGAAAAGAGATTCCACCTCAACATTAGGAGGAACTTCCTGACAGTGAGAGCTGTTCGACAATGGGACACACTCCCTCGGAGTGTGGTGGAGTCTTCTTCTTTAGAGGTCTTTAAGCAGAGGCTGGGTGGCCATCTGTCAGAGATGCTTTGATTTTGAGTTCCTGCATGGCAGCGGGTTGGACTGGATGACCCTTGTGGTCTCTTCCAACTCTATGATCCTATGATTCTGTTTTTCTCAGTCTGTCATGGACGCCAAGTGCAGAGGGACAAAATGGTGCGCATGTCTGGGAGTGTGCACCCATTATATCCTATGGAACTTTAATATTTGCAATATTTCCTATTCATGGGGGGAGGGGTCCATAATGGATCCCCCATGAACCGGGAGGGGCGAATGTATTATGTTTTTCTAGTCTGGGTTTCTGAGTTGTAAGTATAGCAGCTGGTGTTAGTCATCAGTCTCAATAAAAATTTTCCTTTATACAGAAGATAATAAACATTTTAATGTACTTGCATTAAATGTAGGAAACTGTAATACAGTCATCACTCCACATTCGGTGGGGTTAGGGGTGAAGGAACCCCTGTGAATGTGGAAAAACTGCAAATAAAAAAAAACACTATTCTTTTTACCAAAGAGAACCTCTGTAGGAATCTCCCTCCAGTGCAACTCTGTGGTCAACATCCTCCAGAAGTTGATCATAGAATCGTGCTGGAGGACCTACAAATGTCTAGAGAAGTGTTTTCTGTAGGAACTTCTAGGTTCTCCAACAAAACTCTGTGGTCAACTTCTGGCAGAGTTACACTAGAGGACCTAGAGATTCCTAGAGAGAACATACTAATCAAAATTGCAAATAATCAAATCCGCAAAAGTCAAAGCTGCAAATGTGGAGGACCAACTGTATAACATAAAATAGGCTTCATCTTTACAATTGCAAATGCTTGAAAACTTTATCAAGATTTCCCCTCCCTTTTTGTTGAATTTGATACTTCGATTTCTTGTGAATATAACTTATTGGTGCTGCTTGTATTTTGGTAATTTTTATGCAAGCATGTAATACTTTCTAATACAACCACATAATTCATGTAATACTTTCTAATACATCCAAGGGATGCAGTGGCTCAATTGGTTAAGACGCTGACTCTGTTGATTGCAAGACTGGCAGGTTGCCAGTTCAAGGCCCAAGTGCTGCATGATGGGGTGAGCTCCTATCACTAGTCCCAGTTTCTGCCAACCTAGCAGTTTGAAAGCATGCAAATGCAAGTAGATAAATAGGTACCACTTCTCAGTGGGAAGGTAAACAGCGTTTTGTGCAATTGTGCTGGCCACATGATCACAGAGTAGTCTGACAACACTGGCTCTTCGGCTTAGTAATGGAGATGAGCACGGTCCACTATGGTGGGTCATGACTTGACAACCTTGTTAATGGGGAATACCTTTACCTTTTTAATACTTTCTACAAGCATGTCTTTAGAAGAGGTAAAGGGGTTTTAAGGAGTGGTATGCACAGGATATATTTGCCACAGGATATACACATTGGAGCTTTTTCTGCATTTGTATTGTGGGTTTCTCACTTCTGAAGTCTTGTGAAGTCTTCCCCTTGAGACAGCATCTGTAGCTCAGTTATACAGTATGTAGTGTGTAAGTAGGAGACCCTTTGGTACAACATTTAATATATTGAATTAAGGCGTCTGGAACAAAAATGCAATATATAGGTTTCCTCAAGACAATCAGTGAAAAACTCTGAAACAGTGACATGGACACTATGGATGACTACTGCAAAGAATTTTCAAATTACTATAGTACAAAGACTGTAGTTGATTTTACAGACACTAGAGCTTTGCTCTTGGATTGCCATGAGTGATTAAAAATGCATAAAGTAATGAAAGCGGGAAATAAACCAGTGGGAAGGAGCTGTTCAACTGTCACGACCTATGTTCTCTGAATGAAATTCTTCTAGTAAAGTTGCACCAACATGTCATACTCAGTAGGTGTTGATGCAGCAGAGCTAATAAGAAGATGGGATCAATTTATGCAAACTACATTTAGAGCCAGTTTCTCGTTTCTCTTTTGTGGCTTGCATTTCAGTCACTAGGGGAAGCACAGTAAGTAACACAGCAGTGTTCAAAACCAAGTTAATAGTGCGCAGTAGGAGAGAGAATCCAGGGAGAGTTTGAAGAAGTAAGAGCTCATGTCTGGCACAGCTTTGACTGATAAGATAGAAAATATCTATTTCTGGAGTTGAACTTCCCAGTGACAGAAAGAAATGCCATTCAAAGTACAGTGATTAAAGGACAACAAGATGTAGAACAGGAAAGCCTAGGGGACATGTCACCTCCTTTAGATAAAGTAATATTAGCAGTGCAGTTGAATTATCTCTTTTAATTTTAACAGGGTTTACACAGGAAGAAGAGAAGGAATACTTTAATAAATGTTAAATTGGGAAAAATATTATTTGATCTGCTAAAAAAGAAAAGACAAATATTTACATGAAATAAATCCATTATTAGGCAGAGAAGTAAAAGTTACCCTGTTGACATTCTTTACTGCAGCAAACATTACCCTTTAGATATCAAATTCAAATATCAAATATAATCAGTTCTCAAATGCAATCAATGCACATCATTAAAGCTATCAAGACAAAATGCTGGGTGAGAAAAAAGATAACTGTATCAGGTTTATGTTTAGTCTACTGTATTCATGTTAACAACAATATGTGACGTCTTCTGGTTTCCCCAAGGCACTGTGTTGCAGACTTACACAAATATATTTATAGTGTGTTGTAATTATTTTTGTAGCTGTTGGCTGTAGCTATTCAAACTTCCTGTAACAACTACAGCAGAGTCAAGAGAGTAATGTGTTGTGTGAAGAAGTATGCAAATGACTGGTAGAATCTAGTTGAATGGATTATGTCTGACAGCCAATTTATGGATGAAGTCCTGTGATATCTGTCCATCAAAAGAAAGGATGACATTGATAGAACAGCTTCTCTTCTGCACCTCAAAATGAGGGAAGGGTCTTTCTAGCAGATGTGGAGGAGAGAATACAAGGAGGAGAGGATGGGAAATTAATAATAATAATAATAATAATAATAATAATAATAATAATAAAAATATTTCTTCTCACCCGCTGGGGAACAACAACAGACCAACAAATAGGCATCAGTTCAGAACACCATATCAGTTAAAAGACATTAGTTAAAAGAACAAACAAGACACATATGTATTAAACCAATCTGCATTTAAAATTTATAATTTAAAAAATTCTTTGGATAGGTCTGCTAGAGGAGTTTAGTCATCAATGCTGTTTTAAAATTCAGACAGAATATTCAGCTGTCGAATCTCTTTTGGCTGGCTGTTCCACAGTCTAGGGGCATGCTGAAGAAAAAGTTCTCTGGCTGACAGTCACCAACCTAGTCCTGGCTGACTAGAGTAAATGTCCGCCAAAAGACCTGAGAGTATGGGACCGATTATATGGGAGAAGGCAATCCTGTAGTAACCTGGACACAAACCATGTAAGGCTTTAAAGGTAATAGCTTTGTACCTTGACCAAAAACTAATTGGCAGCCAGTGTAGTAATTTTAAGATTGGTGTGATATGATTACTCCTAGATGTCCCAGTAAACAATCTGGCTGCCATGTTGTGAACTAATTGAAGTTTCCAGACTTGATACAGAGGTAGCCCAATGTACAGTGCATTGCAAACATCCAGAAGCTAAATTAGCAACATTTCGCTGCCACAAAAATGCAGATTTTTTTCCACCACTACTGCACCATCAGATGTGAGTGGAGCACCTAACATTTTGTGTGGGAAGGGCAATGGGAAACACAGAAACAGATAGGAGTTCAGATGTTGTCCACCTATGTAATAGGTAAAGTAAATCCAAATTTTTCTTTCACTGGCAGAGCACTGTAACAATAAACCAGTTAGATTAATAATGGGAAGTAGGGGTTTGTGTCAGACTACGACTCTGGAGACCAGGGATCTAATCCCATGAAACCCACTGGGTGACCTTAGACAAGTCACACACTCTTAGCCTCAGATGATGGCAATGGCAAACCCCCTCTGAAGATAGGTTCACCTTAGGGTTCCATAAGTCAGAAATGACCTGAAGGTACACAACAACAACAAAGGGAAATGCACAGATCTTTGTATTCTGTCTAGACCCTGGTTTGGCCAATTTTGTTCAGACCATTTCAGAACTAAAACCATTATTTTGACTTGGGCCTCAAACCCAACCTGAGATTCAGAAATCTAAAGATACATGCCCCTTACAGACTGTAATTGAAAATTTTATAATGGCTATAGGTTTCATTCCCTGAATTGGATGTAATTGACAGATTGAGTACCTGCATTGCATGAGGCCAGCCTTTCCATTTCAAAGTTATAAAAAAAAACACCTAATCTCCCTGTCTTCCTAAATTCTGAAATAAATCTGAACAGTTTGAGAAAGACAGAAGCAAACATCTATTTGGAAGTGGAGTCTTTAAAAACCTGGAAGGTGCAAGAGTGATTCACTTATCTTTTTCTCTCTGGTCTCTTGGTGTTTGGGGAGCAGGGGTAGTTTGTTTAGAAATAGCATATATCATAGAGATGATCCCAGGTTAGAAAATGGGAAATTTCAGAAGAATAGGTTCAGGGGCTAGGGCAGTGATGGTGAATCTTTTAGGGGTCAAGTGCCCAAACTAAAAGGCCTCTGGCACCAGGTGTTACTTGGTGCTGGGGGCAGGGTTTCTTCTCCCCCCCCCTTGAGCCTTCAGCTGCCTCTCAGGAGATAGCTGATGGCCCGGAGGGTGAGGGGAGAAGAAGAGGGACAGGTGCACACCTGATCCTCCTTTCCCCACACCCTCCCAGGTCTTCCGCTGCCTTTCTGGAGACAAATGAAGGCCCAGGCTGGTGGGGAAGAGGAGGAACATTCGTGGTGTCCAAGTGTCTCCGGAGAGGCAGATGAAGGCCCGGGAGGGCGGGGGGAAGAGGAGGAGCCTTTAACTGTTTCTGGAGAGGCAGTTGAAGCGATAGGAGGGCAGGGGAAGAGGAGGAGTGGGTGCGTGCCTGTAACTCCTTTTCCCCGCCCTCCTGTCTCTTTGCGCGCCCTCCAAAATGGCTTCGTGTGCCAGAGATGGCACACATGCTATAGGTTTGCCAACATGGGGCTAGGGTTTCCAATGCTTGAAAATACATTTAAGACTTATTTCTGTCATTTTAAGTAGTGGGCAAAGGGGAAATAATAGAATCATAGAGTTGAAAGAAACCTCAAGGGCTATAAAGTCCAACTCCTTGCCATTCAGGAATACACAATAATAGAAGTCTCTTTTATGGAAGTCACAGTGCCCTGTCCCTGCTCCTAAACACAGCAGATGATGTGGATTAGAAAGTGGTCCTGTCAATTACTCAATCCAATTCTGTCTGCCCACCCCCACCCCCTGTCTACCATGTCATGACAATTATCACAGAAACAAAACCTAAAAAGAAGTGTTAGAAGGGATTAAAAAAGTCTTGCTTTTAAGTTAATCTTCAAAGGGTGTCTTGGTGCAGCTTGGTTAGCTTTGGAGTGAGGGAGGGCTTCTGATTGGACTTTAGACTTGTGCCATATCCAGTGTACATCCCTAATAGGAAAACAGTTGTGGGCTCAAGTGACTTTTCTTCTAGTTGTAGCATCTTTAAGACTAATTGAAAGAAAGAAATTGGCAGCATGAGCTTTCGTAACTACAGTCTACTTCCTTAGTAGGAAGGAAGCAAACTGAGGAATTAAACTGTAGTCTACGAAAGCTCATGGTAATCTTAAAGGTGCTACAAGATCCCTCTACATACTGATTCTACAGACTAACATGGCTATATCTTTGACTTTTTTTCTCCTACTTGTTCACCTGCTATCTCTAAGCTTTTGGCATTGAGAAAGGAGAAAGAACAAAAACCCCTCCAAGGCTTACCTTTCTCTTTAGATGCCTGTATAGGCAGAAAAAAAGAGAGGGTAAGTAAAGGCCCTGGGACATTAGTATGCTAGTGTTGAGATTATATCTGAAATCAATTTAAATATGCATTCTAGTCCTGTGCATAAAAATGATAATTACTCCTGCTAGATTTAATGGAACTACCAGGGTCATGCTAATTTGATCCACCCCTTTAATGTTAGTTCTAAAAGTTCCACATTTTCTTGGTTCTGGTTGTTACTTTAGTCATGTCAGAGTCACATTTTCTCCTTTGACTGCATAGAAAGAAAAAGATCCAAACAGAGAAATGAAATTGAGTAATGGCTTGATTGATATTCCTACTGGCTGCTTATCATCCTGTTTTTCAAGTACAGTGCTCTACTTCTAGCCTATCAGTGCAGGACTAGAAGCGTGTGATTAGAATGGGACTTTGAATATCCAGCCCCTGCCTGTACACTTCTACTAATGGAAGTAGATTAAGATAACACATCTTTGTGGATGCCTTTGCTTGTTCTTGGAATTTTTTTATTGTCTCAGCTTGCCAAGTAATCATTTCCTTAACTGTCTACAGCAAGAATTTTTGTTTTTGTGTCGGGCAGCAATATTTAAAGACCATTTCAAGCGTGGGAAACAGCCACTGCAGTTTGCTATCCCAGCTGTAGAAAGCATTTCACTAAGATGGTGAAGTTTTGAGAGAATACTAGGATCGCCCATAATCTTTGAGTGGAGAACTATAGCAAACAAGCAAAACAGTTTCTGTTGATAAAGATATGTATCTTTATGACAATGAAGATTATCAAGGGGTAAGCTGTAAACATAATTGTGTGTAAATAGTATGTGTATATGTATGTGTAAATAGAAGACTTAAAACCTCTGGAAATGTTCAAGCTATAAAATAGCAACCACCTCACCATTTTATGTGAGGAGGAACAATAGAAGTAGAAATTTTGTGAAAAATGGAATACATCCAGTAATAACTTTTTGAATCAAACATAAATTATACATAAAGTTATTATTGCATATATTTTATTATTTATGAAAATGTTTTTGCTTCATAAATGTATGTATTATGTATTTATGGAAATTATGTATATTTATGAAAATTGTAAGTATAATTGCTTAATGTTTCCTCAACAATAATTACAATCATACATAACCTAAGAATGTCTACTTAGATGTAAATCATACCAGGTTCAGTGATGCTTACTCCAGTCAACTGCATATAGGTTTGTAGTCTAAATATGTTATACTTTCTACAGGTTCAAATAAGAAGCATAAGCAAAATAAATATAGCAAGTAACAGTAATGTTTTACAATCTGTGCTAAGAACTGGTGTGTAGACCAGCACTGTAATGTAGAAGCAGAAGTAAGAAACATGCTTTTTAAAAATCTTACATAGAA
Source organism: Phrynosoma platyrhinos (assembly GCA_020142125.1). NCBI lineage: Eukaryota > Metazoa > Chordata > Lepidosauria > Squamata > Phrynosomatidae > Phrynosoma > Phrynosoma platyrhinos. Next base: position 103,732,438 of record CM034710.1, read on the forward strand.
TAAATAATCAATTTGATAGTTTAACATTAATAATTTACCATTTATATTTCCAGTAGTGCAACATTATGTATACCACTGCTAGGTCTCCTGGATGAATATTTATTAATTAATTAATAATATCAATTGTGGCTTCAATCAATCGCAGTAAGAAAACAAACTGGTAATATCACTCAAAGTTATTTCTTAAGCACATTCTGTGTCCATTCTGATTCTTCTCTTATACCTTGAATTTAGAAAAAATTGTGGAATCAACTTTACAACTATTTCATGTTAATTTCTTCCTTGATTGGCATGTATGTCTTTTGTACTTATTTGTGCATTTATATTTATTTTACTTGCTGCAGAAGGTGGAGGAATTTGATATAAGTGAAAACCAAGAGTAGTCAAAAGGTGGATATTTAGAGACAAAACCAAAGTGACTGATGTGTGTGTTTGTGTGAATTCTCCATTGTTTGCACTAGGCACCAGATCCCATCTGATTTTGGAAACTAAGCAGGGTAGGCCCTGGTTAGTACTTGGATGGAAGACTGCCATTGAATACCAGGTGCTATAGGCTATATTTCAGAGAAAGGAACTGGCAAAACAGCTCTGAGGATTCCTTGCCTAAGGCCCATCACATATGGACATATAAAAGAAGCCTTTGGCCATGTTGGAGGCATGCTGTTTATACAGCACATGCTTCCAACGTGGCCAGAAGCCATGCCAAGATCAGAACAAAATGGAGCTAGGACAATCTGGCTCTTGACGATGCAGCTTGGGTCCATGGTGGCAGCCTGCTTTCAGAGCAGGCCGTGTGGTTGCTGTGGTCCCAGCCCACTTGCGGCCGGAGCAGCCTCAGGCTGCTCCTTTCTGCCCACCTGTTCTGAGCCTAAGAAAACCCTATGGAATTCATGAAGTCACCATAAGTCAGGCGACTTGAAGGCATGTACACATGCACAAACCTACAATGTATTGCTCCCATTATGGACTGGGGTCACATCCCACTGTCTGTATTTGCTGCCCACTTACTGAGCAAGCTTAGCAATTCATATCAAGGGGAGAGAGACATAGTGAAAGTGGGGAGGGGGAACTGCTGCTTTTACAAATTGACTAAGCAGCTCCCCCTCCCCCCTCTCACTATATGTCTCATCGTTTTCTCTCTTATCCACCCATGATACACATACCCATTTAAGCCAATGTACATATGATACCATCACGAGAACACACTACTCATTAGAAAAAACAATGATGGCAGGGACTTGACAAGTGAGTATGCAGAACCACTATTTTTTGCAGTTGGAGTTTGGGGCACTTCAGGGGGTGCACTTTGCCCACCCCTCCTCACAAACACACAAGAGTGTAGGAGGCAGGCAAGAATATGTGAAGAGTCATCACAGATTTTTAAACCTTGTTTAGAAATTGAAGATTAAATACAAGTATTAGTTATCATTTGGAGCACAAGGACGATCTTTTAGGCTCCATTTTTTCCTTTCCCCTCCTTCCTGCTCATACTGAAATAGTCCAACATGAGTTTTTCTTTAAAAGATGTACACTTGATAAAAGCTGTGGTAGCTGGCATTGTACAGTTGCAGTAGTGATGTAGAGATAAGTCTTCTTCATAACTCTCACCAGTACAAAGCAGGTCCGGTAATGGGCCTTTATTGTGTTTGGCCATTTTCCCACCAGCTTTCCACTATTTGCATTCTGAACACTGACCCAATTGTTTCATGAACTACAGCTCTTCAGCATACCAAGAAACTGGTTCTACTTTTTGATTTGGTCAAGGATGTTTGACAGCTATTGTACTGAAAACCAAGACACTTTGTCATTCCATGTAATGATGAAGGCCTTGGCACAGCCATCAGCTACAACTCCAGGAAGCATCCACAGAGAGGTCAGAAAACCATCTTGATTCATCAGATTCAAGAATTTTGAAGTAACATGGATTCATTATAACAGAAAATTATCTAAACACAACTTCCTATAAGAACGATCCCTCAGGATGTCCTTCACATGTTAATTTTTTATCATTATTATTCAAGGCCTTGGGGGGGGGAAAAATTCCAATGTTGTTTTTCAATTTTTCTCTCCTCCTCCTCCTCCTCCTAGTGGTCTGCACATGTTTTTTCATTTGGGGTTGGAGTAAGGAAGCTGAATAAGTTCCGCACTGAACTCAGAAATCTTGAGTTCCATATTGAAGAAAATATTTTCATAGTATTATCCCACACAAGCAATTATTTCTGAGTCACTGTAAAGCAAAGTAGCTTTTCTTTTCAGTTCAAGTGTGCTATTAATTACAATTACAGTAAAATATTAATTCTGAATTCCAGTAGTATAGATTATAAACACAATAATAAAAACTCTGGTAATTATAGTTATCCTCAAGGTGACAAAATAAGTAGTGCAGTGATTTGTTTGCAAGTCCTATAAGTCATAACAAATGTATTAATTAAAAAAAAGAATGAAACAATAATCCCCAAAGAAATTTATCATTATATGCACATTTTTTATGTATGCATATTGCAATATAAGCAAGAGAGGTTACTTTCTTGTAATATTCCTGTTGGAAGGAATTCAGTTTTCTGGAAATGACCATTGGAAAGTTTCCAGAAGAAAGTCTTAAGATATTTATGTCTCACATCGTTATTGAGAAAGCAGCCAGACAAATAGTGAGGATTATCTTCATGTACAACTTTCCCAAGCTTGAGGAAAAACATTTTTTTATAGTAAAATGAACTCTACAAAAAAAAGTACCTTTTTGTAGTTCATTTAAAATATACATCATGATCTATCTTTACACTGAAAGAAACAAACAGTAAACGATACCAAAATAATCTTTGTTTTGTTTAAGAATATATCAAATTGATACAGTTCACGTTCAAGTGAATGATACAGATACAACTTTTTCATCCTTTATGGCACTTTGAGCTCTTTCAGGGAACAATGCCATATATATGTATTGACTGTTTCTGCACATGGCTTTTGTGAGTAGACCTATCAATTTCTACCTGTCATTTTATTGATGATGCAGTCCTAAGCATCTGTAACCATGTACAGGGTTTTTTAACTCAATTTCGTTGTCAACCTTTGATTCTGAACAGTAGCATGACAATAGCTGGTGGAATCTTGTATGTTTGCTGTAGAAGAATATAATTGTCACACACTGCAGCCAGACCTCAACAGTGGCCTTTCCAAGCAGCTGCATTGTTAAATTGGTCTGGAACAAATCTGACCCAGCTATTGCCACCAAGCCTATGGCCAGAGCCCAGCAACAGTGTTGACCCACTAGAGCCAGTGGCATCACTGGGTGGGTGTAGGGCAGGGGTAGGCAACCTTTCCCTTTAAGGGCTGAGGGACTTCGGCTCCCAGAATCCCAGGAGCTATTGGCCAACATGGAACTATTGGCCAACATGGCTGAGGCTTCTGGGAGCTGAAGTCCCTCAGCACTTAAAGGGAAAAGGTTGCCTATCCCTGGTGTAGGGGATGCAGACTGCATTAGGTGACCCTCAACAGGAGGGGTGACACCTTACCTGGGTTCTCTTCCCACTGTGATGGAGGGGTGAGTGTGCCATTCGGGCCTTCACGGCAGCCTCAGGTCTCCCTGGGGAGGAAGCTGAGGTGCTGGTAAGGGTAGCGGCCGGGTGAGCACACCCTTCATGGCTTCGTCACCAGGCCAGCTCTCTCCATGGGGAGGGAGCCAGGTCAGCAACAAAGCAACAAGGGGTGAAGAGCAGGGGAGAACACTGCTGCCACCCCCATCACCTCCCTCCCACAGCATTGGATATCATCAAACCTGGTGATGCCACTGACTAGAGCAAGGCTATTTCTTCTTGCCCAGCCCCCTAGGCGTTTCTCATTCTTGGAGAATAGCGGCTACCAGTGGAGGAGCCATTGTCAAGTTTAAAGTAAGAATCATCTTTCAAAATTATGAAGATTCAACTTCCAAAATGAGGGCACCATTTTGTCCTTTGCCTCAGGAAGAAAAATATCTTGAAAAGAACCATCTTTCTCTTCCTCCTTCTTTCCCCTGCCCCAGTGCCCATTCCTTATTGCCCATTCCTAAATATTCCCAAGATAGCTGCAGCATACCTCTAAAGCTCTGATATTGGCAGCTGAGGTTGGGAGTTGTATTCCAGCATATCTGGCCGGCATTAGGTTAGGGAAGGCTGGATTATGGTAACTGTAATTTCTAAGGTTAGAGGTAGAAAATGTTAAGCAATCTGCTCAGAATGGTCTGAGGTTATTTAGAAGCCTAGTTATAAATTAAAATTATTTTGACTAGCATTGTAAAAAGTTATTTCTAGATTCTTCACCTTTGATTCTGGTGCCCTCTCCAAATTCCAAACTCTGTAATATCAGAGTTCACAACTGAGTTTCCAACTGGGTGCATTTAAGCAAAATGTAATGAACAGTTGTTATGTAAGTACTAATCTCAAGATTTTTTTCATCCACTACTCACCTATTCCACAAATCTAGTTTATCTGCTAAAGCTGAGCATATGACTTCAGTGTCTGTGTTTTTTCTTTGGATTCTTAAAATTCTTGTCTGTTACTTTGTTGTCGTTGTTTTAAATATGGAGTCACTTTTTTGTCAGCAGCCCAGATGATTTTGCCAGAAGTTAACACCCTGTTTTCATGGACTCTTAACGCTTTGATTTTTAAAAATGCTCTTCCAAACCAATGAAGGTTTTTTATCAACTTCTGGGCTATAGAGCAGAAGGTATTGTCAAATGTCTCCAAATTATCTTGGGACCAGCTGCCAACTGTACGAAACAACAGCAAATATTAGTTATGTGTATGCTCTTGTTGTGCAGAGTTACTTGTTTGATGAATACCAGTTGTCTATTTTACAGTATTTTAATATTTGGAATACTATCAATATGGAAGTTGTTGTAGAGTTGCCTAGTGCTTAAGTTAAATTGTAGAAACAGTATCTATCAATCTTTATAATTTCTGGATCCATTGGTTTGATTCCAAGCCCTTTGTAGACTGTGATTTATCTGTGTTTGGTTTAAGATGTAAATAACATTGACTCTATAAATATGTCTGCCTATAAATAAAAAGATGATGTGTCTTGCTTTTGATGTGAAAGTGGTCCAATGCATGCTTCTGTAGCCATCAGCAGTCACCTCCTCCATACTTCATATAACTTTCCAACTACAAATGACCAAACATCAGAATGATTGGTGCATAATGCCATTGGTGTTTAGATGATTTCCCAGAACATTCCTGGATTCCTTATTCAAACAAAGGGTTTCTGTTTGCATAGAAACAGTTAATAGGGGTCATGACATATTAGATTTGTTTAAAGCAACCTTCAACACATAAAATGTTTTAATCAACTGTTTCTAGGGGGGGAAACTGAGGTAACCTCAAAGTAATGACTAGTGTAATTACTGGGACACTGGAACCTGCAATTATAGTATCTTCTCACTGAGAAATGAATAAAAGCCCTGAGAGATTTCACTTCTCATATTGATTTGTTTGTACAGTGTTGTTTGCAACCAAGTATGTTTTGAATATGAATACCTGCATTTTAATTCTTAAATGGCATTGAATTTTTACTTAGCTCTAGAATGATATGCCCCTTAAACGCAGATTTGAAATTGTATCTTTTGATAATAGTTTCCTGTGTATTTCTTGCAAGAATTTTAACTGTAGCATTTGCCCTTTTTTTTTTTTTTCATCTGTGCAGATGATATCATTAGAATGGTTTGGGTTGGGGGTTTTTTTAACAGAAATTGGGAAAACATATTTGAAATGTGTTTATACCATCACACACAAGTAGATTAAGAAAACATTATAAGGACATTATTCATGGGGCATGAATATTGGTAAGTCTCCGTTTCTGTGGGGGGGGGGTCCGGAATGGACCCCCCCCCCGAAAACGGCGAGCCAATTGTATTTTAAATAAATACAACTTAATTTTAAGAATAAAACCATTATTGAGATAGAAAGTTTCTGTCCCGCATTCTCTCTTGTTTTTAGTCTTATTTTCTGAATATTTCTGGATGAGATTAATTTACGCTATGATAAAAGAGATTGTGTAGGTATGAGTGTATATGCACTTCAGATATACCTGTTCAGCACTATACTACCTCTAGCAAAAATGCTGTGTTCCTGTTATAAGGTCATCAGTGATTTGAAATGAACTTGTTATCCTATTACCATACCAACTATATTTGCACTTCTGTTGCCATTCACATAGCATGCTTATAAAGGTCTGTTCCTTGACACTTCACTTCATGCATATGAGGAAGTGGACTGAAGTCTACGAAAGCTTATGCTACCAACTTCTTTCTTTCTCACACTTTACCACAAATACCCCTTTGTATATTGATCTAAACTAACATAGCTACATCTTTGAATAACATCACCAAGATCAGGACAGACATCAGCAGTGTTATGAGAATGTCAACAGTTGAGACATATGTACCAAAGTAATTTTGGTCAGATGGACCAGTAGTTCTGAGAATTGTCAAGACTGTTCTGTTTCTGGATATTATGCCTCACATTTGTTGCTTCCATTCGCAGATCAAGTCATGTCCTAAAGAAATTGTTGTTGTGTGTGTAAGCTCTTATTATCTCTCAATTCCCACAGAGTTTAGTATCATCTGAAATAATATTGGACAATATCCTTCAAACTAGTGCTTCCCAGCAATCTGATCCGCTTTTGCTTTTGTTATTATTGTTGTTTTGGGAAAATGTCAAGGGCCAACAACATATTGCCCATTGGCTACATCTGTTTTTTCTTCCCTAAAAAAATTGCTGCAGACCAGCAGCCAATGGCTTGTGGACCAGCACTGGTTCATCAAGCACTACTGTGAATAACACTGCTTTAAACATTGTATTATATTTGGAAACCAGTATTTTAAAGGATTTAGTGCCATTTGTTTCCTTTTTTTAAATACAGTTGGCCCTCCATTTTCACAGGGAATCCGTTATGGACCCCCCCCCCCCCATGAAAATGAAGACTTACAGATATTCAAGCCCCATAGGCTTGAATGGGGTGCATCCCTGCAGGAGCACGGCCCATTGATTTTAATAGAGGTCGCCTCTCAATGAATATTCAAAACCGCAGACCTCAACTCCATGAGAACAGAGGGGCAACTGTAATTACATTATCTAGTAGTACAGATAATGCAGGGCAGAGCAAGAAACCGACAGACTTTATAAGGCTCCTTGCATTGGCAAAATACCTTTGTCTTAGAATGGAGGCCTGATTTCTCTAAGAATGGACTTAGCAAATGTCATGAGAGTGCTGAACAAATAACAGTTTTGGACTTATCTGCAGTTTTATTCACATAATCCAAAATGTCATCAAAGTAGTATGACTCTGCAATGCCAGTGCAGAAATATGCATCCCTGCTGGATAGTGAGTTTAACAAGTAAGAACTGTATGGCAAACTCACATTGGGCTAGTGTAAGTTTTTGTTGAAGCATTGATAATTTGCAACATGTGAAACATATTAGTGTTATACATAGCAAAGGAGTAATGGTTGGTAACATTACTTTTTTATTTTACCAAGTATATTTTACTCCTTAAAGATGGCTGGCAGGATTTGGGGACAATTGGAGGTATTTTTGTGTTGAAATATTAATGCAATAATTTGAGAAATTAGTCTTATAAGTCATAACAAATGTATTAATTAAAAAAAGAATGAAACAATAATCCCCAAAGATAATATCTGTTAGAGGGCTCTGGTGCCACAATTGAGTATGATAGCAATGGGAAGTCCCGCAATACTATAAACTACAATACTATAAACTACAATTCCCAGGATTCCCTAGCACTAAGCCAGGGCAGTTAAAGCAGTCTCAAACTGGATTATTTCTGCACTGTGTTTTGGACCCATGTATATATATAGTGCTGATAAGACACGGGTTGAAAACACAGTGCAGAATGAATATATAGAATCATAGATTCATAGAATTGAAAGATACCACAAGGGCCATCAAGTCCAACCCCTGTTTTGATTTCCAAAATGGCGCCCCGCATCGCGCACACATGTGCATGATAGCGGGCGCCATATTGGAACGCCAGACGGGGCCGACGTCGTGTGTTTGCGATGTGCGACGCCGTTTGGCATTCCAAAATGGTGTCCCACTTCACGCATGCATGCGCATGACAGGGGCCGCCATTTTGGAACTCCAGACAGTGCTGCGTCATGCACATGCGCTTGTGATGCCGGCGCCGTTTGGCTTTCCAAAACGGTGCATCGCTTTTTGGAATGCCAAACGGTGCCGGTGTTGTGCGTATGCGCTCATGACGCTGGCGCCATTTGGCGCGCAACTTGGGGCGCCATTTTGGAATGCCTCACATCGTGCGCATGCGTGTGCGACGCACCATTTTGGAAATCCAAACGGTGCCGGCATCGCAAGTGCATGTGCACGATGCCGGTGCTGTTTGGAATTCTGAAATGGCGCCCGCTGTTGTGCGCGAGTGCCATTTTGCTTTCCAAAATGGTGCTCCGCAGTCGCGCATGCATGCGCACGACAGTGGGGGTAGTGCGCATGCGAGCGCACACACGCACACCTCCAGCGCCATTCCTCCCCCCCCTTTGGCCCGCCGACAATTGGGGGGCAGGGCAACCGGCCCCACCAGCAAAAAGTTTGCCGACCCCTGATCTAGATACTATACTTCTATTAATGCAGCCTAAAATTGCATTGGCTTTTTTGGCTGCAGCATCACACTGTTGACTCATGTTCAACTTGTGGTCTACTAGGACTCCTAGATCCCTTTCACACATAGTCTCATTAAGCCAGGTGTCCCCCATCTTATATCTATGCATTTCATTGTTTTGCCCTAAGTGCTGTACCTTTCTGTATGTTGAAATTCATTTTGTTAGCTTTGGCCCAACTTTCTAAATCTATTAAGGTCATTTTGAATTTTCATCCTGTCCTCTGGGGTATTAGGGTATTAATTTGTGCCCTCTGCAAATTTGAGAAGCATGACCCCTGTTCTTTCATCCAAGTCATTGATAAAGATGTTGAATAGCATTGGTCCCAGGACAGAACCCTGTGGCACCCACTGGTCACTTATCTCCAGGATGAAGAAGAGCCATTGCTGAGCACCCTTTGGGTTCGGCTGGTCAGCCAATTACTAATCCACTTAACAGTTGTATTGTCTAGCCCACATTTTTTTATCTTGTCTGCAAGAATATAATAGAGGATCTTGTCAAAGACCTTACTGAAATCAAGATACGCTAGGTCTACTTCATTCCTTTCATCTACCAAGCTGGTAATATTATATATATAAAAAAGAGATCAGATTAGTTTGGAATGACTTGTTTTTGAGACACCCATGTTGACTTTTAGTGAGAAACCTATGTTGACTTTTAGTGATTATGGCATTTCCTTCTAAATGTTCACAGACTCTCTGTTTAATGAACTGTTCTAGAATCTTTCTGGTATTGATGTCAGACTAACTGGGTGATAGTTGTTGAGATCTTCTTTTTTCCCCTTTTTGAAGATGAGGGACAATAAGCCTCGGCAGACGACTAATAGAGTCATCTTCGAGGCCCGGAAGAGGAGGGGCAGCCACACGAGCGGTGCCCCTTCCTCTTCCTGAGGTCGTCCTCGGAGCCGCCGGCCCTCCGCATGGCCGGCGCTCTGGGGATGACCTCACGCCGCAGCGACCGCATGCGCTGCGGCGGAAGAGTCAGGGAAAGTGTGCCCGCTGCTTTTAGGGCGCACTTTCCCTGACATCTAAAAGGAGCGCCAATTTGGAGCTCCTTTTAGGGACGCCGCAGGAGCGCTGTGGTGCGGAGGCTCCGCTCCGCCGGCGCTCCGTCTGGCGGTGTCCCGGAAGCAGTCGTCTGCTTCCCCCCAATGTTTGCCCTCCTCCAGTCTGCTGGGACTTCTCCTGTTCTCCAGGAGCTGTCAAAGATTATTGCCAGTGGCTCTGAGATAACATTTGCCAGTTCTTTTAATATCCTTGGATGTAGTCTGTTTATCTCAGATTGGTCTTTTTAGTCATCAGCGCGCTTGCAGAAAGTGTGGGATGAGTCCTTCCTGAATCTTCGTTTGTGAAGAAAAGCCAGAGAGGGATGTAGTTCACCTGGTCCTGGAGACTTAAATTCATTTAGGTTAACCAGGTATTCCTGTACTACCTCTTTACTTATTCTGTGCTGCATTTCCCCTGCTCCATTTTCCTCAGGTTGAGCACCCTTTTTCTTTTGTAAGAAGACTGAGGTAAAGAAGGTGTTGAGTAGTTCTGCCTTTTCTCTGTCCCCTGTTAGAATTTCTCCATCTTCTCTGCACAGTGGCCCTACCATTTCCTTCTCCTTTCCTTTGCAACTGACGTACCCCAAAAAGCCCTTTTCATTGTCCTTAACCCCTCTAGCAAGCCTGAGCTCATTCTGTGCTTTGGCTTTCCTGACCTTACCCCTACATGTGCTAGCTATTTGTTTGAATTCCTCTTTAGTGATTTCGCCCTTCTTCCATTTCTTATACATCTCTCGTTTAAAACTTAGTTCAGTTGAAAGTTCTTTTGTCATCCAACCTGGTTTCTTGAGACATCTCCCATTTCTCCTTCTCATTGGAACAGTTTGAGATTGTGCCTTCAGTATCTCCCTTTTGAGAAACTCCCATCCATCCTGAACTCCCTTCTCCTTTAGTATTTCTGACCACGGGATCACTCCCAGTGTTTCCCTAAGTTTGTTGAAATCTGCTCTTCTAAAATCTAGAATGAGTGTTTGACTAAGCCTAGCTTCTCCTTTCCACTGTATAAGAAACTCCAGGAGAACACGATCATTCCCACCACTTGCACCCCATTTACCAGGTCATCCCTATTGGGATATATATATATATGTGTGTGTGTGTGTGTGTGTGTGTGTGTGTGTGTGTGTGTGTGTATGTATGTATCTATATCTATATCTATATCTATATCTATATCTATATCTATATCTATATCTATATCTATATCTATATCTATATCTATATCTATATCTATATCTATATCTATATCTATATCTATATCTATATCTATATCTATATCTATATAATCAAAATACAGAATCATCGGAAGCCTTACCTGAGTGTGAGGGTTATCTCTGATGTATGATTCTGATTCAGTGTTATTGTTTTTAAATTGTTTTCAAATGAACACTGTGTGAAATACCCTAACCTCTGTGAGAGAAAAATGCAGCTTCTGATAGAGATGGCAAAAATAAAATACAGTGGCAGCTATTTCAGCTTTCCAGAGACCTTGCTGTTTTCCAGCTGTTTACCCTTGAGATGTAAAATGGTAATTTGGCATAGACTAGCAACACTGTGTGATGTGAGCATCTGCGTAAAAGGCTGTACATATGGAGCATGCTCAGTGATGTGAAAAGCCTGTTACCCCCACCCCCACAACACATCCAAGCTTTGAAGGGATGGATTGAACTTTGCACTTGCAAAAGCTACATTTTGCATAGAATTTTTAAAAGGTTTTTCTTTACAAGCACTGTATTTCAACAGTCAAAAGAGACAGAAAGCAATTTAGGTACTTAAAAATATAGAGCAATAAAGGCAGAGGGTTGTGTGTGTGTGTGTCTGTGCACGTGTGTCTGTGCATATCTATGCTGATGATTACATCAGTATATCACCTCTTACAATATTCTTGATCTGGAATTTTCCCTTTCTGAATTAAAGTAACATTTGAGCTTCTTGATGCCATGGGGAAATTCAGAATTTATTTGCACCAGAACAGAAATATTGAGGATTTGCAAAGCTGAGGGAAGGAAAGAGCTTGCAGCGGAGCATGGATAGGAAAAGAACAGTGCTTCTGCGGTGTTTGCTGTGCACATGTTTTATGAGAATCAGTGCCGGTCTCTGCAGCTGTGGACAATAACTAAGCTGTCTGGCTAATGAAGGCCACCTGGATCAGGCTTCTGAAAAGAGCCAAAGGAGGACGGCTGAAGAATTCTGATATCTGTGTAAGCTCTCAATTTCAATTTGCTGGCATATTTTGCTTTGCAGGTTTGGTGGGGGAAGGACTGGTTGCATTCATTCTGTTTGATCTATTAGATTTTCCTGCTTTTATTACATCCACAAGAAGAAGAAAGCAGAGATGAGCATTGTTGACATGGCATTGTAACCAGTGTTTTGACACGAGTTCTTCTGTCAGCTCCAATTTGATTTGTAGGCATTTCCTTGCTTTTTGCTGAAGGGCTGGGATAGATCTGAGCCATGTTTTTTTTACTGATGGGGAAAAAAGAGTGAGCCAGGGATGTGGTGTGTGCTGAAGATGAAATTTGCAGTTTAAAGCTCAAGTGGTGGTCATTTTCAGGAGTAACTGTTGTTTTTACCAACTTTGAATTTTTAGTTTGAATAGTGCCTTTAATGAGACTCGATTGCCCTATTTGTAGCTTAGCTTATCTATCCTTGAAACAGCTGTATGTCCTTCATCTCTGCACTGCAGCATTGGTGTTACTCCACAGAAACTAGCTCTGTGTTACAAAAGGGGCATACTGATTAGAATGAGAAAGAAACAGAAAGCACAGAGCTATTAAACCCATACTGTTTTTTTCCAGAATGGCCTTAGCATCCAAAAAAATTACATGCTCATTATTTTTTCATTGATGCTATTATTTTTTTTAAAAAGTAACCAGAATTTCTATTAAAGCACAGAAAAGAAGCTAAAAGATCATGATTTTTTATTGACATTTTATAAAATAAGCAACCAGGTTTTATTTCTAATAGCATTTTGCTTCCTTCTTGTTCAGGGTTCGGCGGACTCCTATACCAGCCGACCGTCTGATTCAGATGTATCTCTTGAAGAAGACAGAGAGGCAGTGCGGAGAGAGGCAGAACGACAGGCCCAGACACAGCTGGAAAAGGCTAAGGTAAGATGCTTCTCTATAGTCTTGATCTGGGGAAATATTTCTAGTAGAACCTAGTTCTGTGTATGAAAAAAAAAGCATAGTAAGAAAAATATTACTGTGATGTCTTCTGAGAGATACCTCTGGTACTGTTACTGAGTAATTACTTTAGGAATGTAGCTTAAGTTCTCTTAAGGATCTTTTCTTCAAACATATATGGCTGTTACTTATTAAACACATACCTTGTAGAATAGACTGTATGAACAGAGATATTGAAATATTGCTGTGAAATCCAAAATGGAATCCCAATTTCTTTCTTTTCACAGGATTATTTCTAGTTTTTAAATAGGTGATTTTGGATTGTTCCTTTGAGTACTGTGTCAAAGATGTGTACTGTATAATAATGTAGATAAAAAAGTATTATCAGGAAAAAACTGTTTCATCTTTCCCATCTGTACTGTTGCTATTGTATCCCTTGGCTTAATTTATACCATTCATTTTGTCTTAATATATTTCTAATTAATTTTGATCAGATTCCTAGCCTTTAGTGTCTATATTTAGAATGTAGCACATCACATTCTTTACTCTCCTTTGTTCCTGATATGTTTTTTTAATTTTTATTTCTTAATATTCTGTATACTCTTAATCTTTCCATTCATCATCTATCTTGTTATGTATTTATTTTAACCATTTACCCTAGCTAATTTCAGAAACTCATGATTTACTACTAACACTTAGAACAACAAAAGCTGTTCTTAGAGTGCTTCAACGCTGAACATCTTTCCTAGTTAGATAGTTCTACACTTTTCTCTGAAAACTAAAAGTATAATAGATATATTATCTATCCTTGCCCTTTCCTTCTATCAAGTCGGATAATATTAGTATGCCACCTGTAGTCATGGGGGTGAATACAAGTTGATCTAATAAAACAATGGGGGGTTGCAGACTGCCAGAAATAGTGCAAATTGAGTCCACTTTTAGGGTTAGGGTTAGTGCTAGGGAATCATGGGAATTGGGTTTTTTCTGAGACATTGAGCCTTCTCTGTCAGAGAGCTGTGGTGCCACAATAAAATACAGTTCCCATGATTCCCTAACACTAACCCTAAAAGTGGACTCAGTTTGCACTATTTCTGGCAGTCTGCAACCCCCCCAATGTTTGACATTTTACCAGGTTTTAAAGAGATGGACAAATTGGCTGATGCAAACTATGGTAGAACAATGCAGTGGCAAATTTTGTTATTGTTGTTGAGGTTTGGTGAATGCTGGATTTCTGAATGAGATTTGTTCAAACTATGGCATTCATGACTGTTTTTGTTTTGTTTTGATTTGTATCTAAAACTACCAGTCTTAGCAGTGTAAGTTAGGGCTAAGAAAATGAATAAGTTGTCTGGCTGAATAAAATTGCCAGAGGGAGACTAGCTATATGTTCATCCAGGGTTTTATCATTAATATACTGATTATGCCAAACTCCCTGTATACTCTTTGCAGCTAAGGTGAAGCAGGTTGTACAACTTGTCGAATCAGATTAAGAATCTGGATGTGGATTAACAAAGATTGAATCCAGACAAAACAGATGTGGCTGCTGCAGCCCAAATTAACTGGTGTGCTAGGTTTATTACTGGGGGAGATTTTAACACAGTTAGCCTTATTCAAATCCAAATTAGATTCCTGTGGTGCACACTCTTCAGGCTGCCCTGGAAAAAGATCCATAAATTGCCACTAGTGCAAAATGTGGCAGAGTACCTTCCTGTCCTCTCTGTGTGGAGTAAATTAATCCACTTCTGTTCTCTCTACATAGCTGCCCCGTTTGTTTCTGAGCTCAATTCAAGGAGTTCTTCTTCTTTTTACCTAACCACAGAAATATGTTGCTGCTCAGGTCTGTACCTAATATCCCCAAAGTGTTGGTCTTCCCCATTTTTTCATCTTTAGGAATCTTACCATTAGTACTTCAGAGAGCCCTCTCTCATTTTCCTTTCTTTCAACCCCAGAAACTTCAGCAGAAGTGTTTTAGCTTTCTCTAGCTCTCCCCCCTCCATGAGTTATAGTAGACCCCCTTTTTGTTTCTGAGAAGCCCCTTATTTGGAATTTTATCATGAAACTAGCCACTGCAATTTGGGGAGGATAAAAAATAATCTTAAAATTTGAAACATCTACCATGACGTTCTGATGGGTTCTTGCAGGTGGGCAGGGTGCCCTTGACCATTAGGAAGGTTCCTTAGGAATTTTGATCTTCTGAGTGGAAACTGGATGTTCCACTGGATGAAAGCCAAAATCTCTGTCTCATTTTCAGCCACTTAGCATAGTGTCTGATAAGCAGTGGCTTTTTTGCTTTAGTGATTCCCTTCTCACTTTGGAATTCAGCACTCCAACTTGGACAGCTAAAAACACTCTGGTAAATTTCAAGGCATGTAGCACAATGTCCCCATATGTAAGGGCTGTCAAAGATGGATATTCTCTTTTACTATTATCGATGAAACACAAGCAACTTGGGGTAAGACTATCTTGATAGGCCTTCTCCTCATCCTATGTGACCCTGCCTGACAGTTATGGTAATCAGAAGCCCTGCTTTCTTTTCTGTCACCAAGAGAGATATGAGAGAGGGGTTTGCAGTGACAGACATGCTTTGTGGAACTCTCTCATGGAAAATTCAGCTAGCCTCTGTCTTTGGTGATTTTTAGGCAAGCAGACAGGACTGTTCTATTTCAACAAGCAGTTACTAGTTTTTAATGGAGTTGTCAAAGATTTTTCTTGTGACATTTTCTTAAAAAGACTGATTGTATTAGAGCTCTTAATATTATTTTAATATGTAGGTTTGCAGTTGTTATGTAAATGTTTTCAGGAATTGATTTTTAGAATTCAGATTGTCTGGTAAGAGCTTGTAGACTCTCTTTTTAGGTTTCCATTGAATCTATTAACTAAAGGATACTGTTGTGCCTTCATCTGCTTTGCACCTGATTTAATTCTAAATCTTAGAGGTAGAAAGTTGCTATACATATCACACTTCGGGTCAGTAGCACTTGTATATCCCATCATAGCCCCTTTGATAATACTTAAGACATCTAGCATGCAGAGGCTGATACATCTGGATATTTTGATGCAAGTCAACTACTGTAAGAAAGAGTACATATTTTACTACAACTATCAGTAAAATTACACTTCCAAAGAAGAGAGTTCAGATAATATGATCTAACAGAAAAATCTCAGTAGCATTAGACCACTCACTGCTAAGCTGATGCAGCTCTTGCTGATGAGTAAATCTATGTGCATGTTGCTATGGGAATTTGGCTTAGTGATACTGGCTTGGATGCATGGACAGCCCTTATGTAATATTCATGACCTCTAGCAAAGCTGCTATAGGAGTTAGCAGTGGAGCTGCCAGCAGACCATGACTTTAAAATACAGTATTTCCATGCATCAGAACAGTGTTCTCTCACTTCAGCTGTTCATGAAATAAAGTCCAGGTCTGACATTGTCTCTGAGTGTGACACAACTTGTAAACAGGAAAAGTGAGAGGGCAGTGTCAGTGTCAAGCTGTTTCCACATTGATGTTTCAGTACTATGTAACTATTAAGGCTAGAATAGTTTGTGCATTAATAAGAATAATAGTGGAACACTAGAAAGACGATTTCCTTCAACCAAATCAATCGCCTTTTTGCTGGAAAGAAAACTGTATTAGTTGATATACCCATTTGACCATTGCTATTTTTGAGAAGGCATTAGTTTTTTAAAAGTATTAAGATACTTCAAATATATCATTTCTTTTACTCACAGACAACTTGTTTGCTTCTATAATCATGTACGAAAATGATACCTTAACATATCATCACTTTATTGCAGTGCTTATTCCTGCTGTTATTATTACTATTTAACTACTATAAGACTTAATTTATGCTGATCTCTGTGCACTGTATTAGAAAGATTTCCTCATTTTTCCCAGTTTATCACAATCCAAATAATGTACCTGGTTTAGTTTTCACTATTAGCAGCATGCACAATCAAAATGCTGACCCTGATTAGTGTGCTAGTGATTCTTTTTCATGCACATATAGAGAAAATTGACATACATGAGTAAAACAGAACCAGAATAAGATGCCTGAAACCTAAATGCCAGTTAAGAAGAGGGCAGAAAGCTAGTTAAAGTGGTAAATAAATAAATAATGGTGTGCATTTTGTTCCCTAACATTTGAGGGCAGATTATGAGCAGGGGTAGATGGAACAGAAATCTATTTTTATTTTGAAAATTTTGTTGACTCTTGAAACCTACTTTGCTTACTTCACCACTGTTTAACAAACTTCTCTAAACATGCTCAAGCAACATGATAGGATCAAGGGAAGCTAAATGGAGAACAAAATAGAAACAGAAGTTTGATCCAGATAGGAGGATCACAGCCCAGGTTGCTGTAAAGTGCAGAAGGAGTAATTGGCACACTGGTGGTAGATACTGGAATAAATACCAGAACTGAAAGAAATGACAAACGTTAAAGAATGGTATGGTGTATGACTGCTTAGAGAAGAAACAGTGATGGAAACAATGGAAGGACAGCAGATGTGACACTTTTCCTTCATACCAAATGAAATTTCTATTTGTAAAGGTTAAGAGTGGGCACATTTTTACAGTGAGGATGTATTTGTTATGGTAGCGTAATTATATATATATATTGGAAGTATCAAAGAATGGTGTGGGTCAAATACTAGAAATAAAGTGGTTTCTGCTGGGGTTCGGTTCCAGGACCACCACCACCATCACCACCACCACCCTGGATGTCAAAATCTATGGATGCTACAATGGCATTGTAAAATGGTAGCATTTATATAAAATGGAAAAAAAATCATGATTTTGTTTTGGGGGATTATTTATTTATTTATTTGCTAGGGGAGGGGGGATACTTTCAAGCCATGGGTGATTGAAGCCATTGATGTAGAATCCATGGATACAACACCCTGACTGTATTTCACAAATTTGTTTTACACAAGTTTTCAGAGTAAGACATTCGTTACATTTCTTCTTAATGAAAAAATACAAGCTGCCTGAAATAGTCCAGATGACAAAAAACAGCAGTATAGTACAGTACTCTGAGCCTAAGGAAATCCTTCTTGGCTCACTCAGTCATTCAGATATGTCTGAATAACTGAATTAATGTTCCCTGAAGGTATCTTTGAAAAATGTTCCACTAACCATTGTCTAGTCACTGATAGCACAGAGCAGAAGTAAAGCAGTACAGTATTTCATTCAGCATTACATGTGAAGAAACAAATTCCAGTCTGTAATATTGTACATAGCAGTAGAATGGGAAATATTAGCATATTCCATTTTCTGTTCTACAGAACTAGGGAAATCATTTGGAAACCTGTGTAAAAGGGAACATTTAGCAAGTGCTACTTCTCTGACTCCCTGAGTGATAAGAGGGAATAATCAGAGTCGAAGAACTGAAAAATGAAAGCACTTTGCTTGAACAATTAAAGTTTCTCCAATTCAAATTGGGGCTTGTGCACATGTCCACCATATGTACTGCTAGTGCAAGCATCCAGAATCTCATGCTGCAAAATGCAGTAAGCCTCCTGATTTGTGCCGAATTCTCTGCAAATTGTGTGCTGATTTCTGTGCCATTTTGCTTGCATCCTGACATTTTTGGTACATGCAGGCATCCACATTCTTGAGTTGCAAATGCAGCCATTTCTGCCCAGCTCAAGAATTTCCTGAAAGGCACAAATCATTTGAAGCCCAGGAGGTGGTTTACTTCATAGAGAGGAAAGGAATTAGGCTAGATCAGATTGAATTGATTTATGGGCTTAAAAGCCACTAGTCACCCATTTCTAATATCAGTCTATGTGTAACCCATTTTTTCCATTTGTGTAACTGTTAAAGGTAGAAAAAACTATTTCTTCCCCTGCATCCATTCATCATTAAATACTATAATTCAGTAATGGGAAACTACGATAGGCCTAGGGGACATTGTTCAGATATTGTCAAATACTGCTTTTTTTAAAAAAACAAAAACACTTGTTTTGTTTTGTTTTTAATTTTGATTAAATTTTTCAACCTTCTTTCACTCATCATGAACAAATAAAATCCCCCACTTTGATTATTATTAAATTTAAATTTAATGCCCTTGAATTGAATGAGATACTGATTATCACATTGACTGTTGATATCAAATTAAAAAGCACTAAATTGACTATGATATCAAGTATAGTTGATTTAGCCATTTGCTACCAAATTTCAGTGGTAAACCACATTGTAATTTTTCATAAAATACCAGTGGGCACAGGCAGGCTGCAAGGAAACAACTTAGAATATTGTGCATGGCCCAACATGCTATAAATATTGTGCACAGATCTTACTTTGCCCAACTTGCAATAAATAATGAATATGTTTCCAAGAAAATGTGGAATCTGGGCCCATGAGACATTATTACTCAGTACTGGGCAGCTGATGTTGAGTTAGCCTTGAAAAGTTTAGAGTGAAAATAATCTGATGCCTGTTAGCTGTGAACAGGATCAAGACTGGAGGGAGACAAAGTGCTGGATATAGAGCATGGTAGACCTTCCCAGCCCCATGAGTACCCCAAAAAGACATTGTTTTGAAAGTCATCTCAATACAGCAAATAATCTAATAGCAAGCAGGTCTGTTGAGTGCCCAGGATCTGTTCCTAACTGAAGTGTAGCAGGATAAAACAGTGTGGCTTGAGACTCAGGTGCACTCCATCTGTTCTTTGGTAAGAGCTGTGGGAGCAGGAGTACTAGGGATTATTGAGTGAGTAACACAGCAGCACAGTTGTAGAATCTGTTTCCTCACTAAAACAGTTTGGGGAGTGGATATACTCTTAAGCAAACCTCAATGTGTTATTCTTCAGAGAAGATGTCAGATTGCAGATCTACAGATTGAAAGAACTGGGGCATTGAAACAATAACCAACTGAAGTGAGTTTTGGAAGGGGAGGAGATATGAAGAATCATGAATCATGTCATGAAGTACCTCTTTTTAAAAAAGCCAATTTGTTTTTCGCATGATTAGTGCTATTTATAGGTGGAATTCAGACCAAGGACTTTTTCTGGATTAAAAGATATATTTTATTACAGTCATCATCATATTGAAAGATGAAGCCTCAGCTAACTTGCAAGCATCTCTTTCACGGTGCATTTTGTAGATTTTATTGAGATCTATATGAAGAATGGAAAAAATGCAGAATATTTTAGCCAGTCAAGGGAGTTTAAAAGAATGCCTGAAACTCTCTCCATCCCATAATTGCAAGATAAGGAAGAAGCAGGCTAATTCCCAGTAAACAGTACCAAACAGACGGTCTCTTTAAATGTTACTGAATATTTAGATTGGTTTTTTTTATTAAGAATGTAAATTATTACCAACATGACCAAAAGAAGACCCTTAAGTCTATATTTTACAGAGGAAACAAACACCCTAGTCTCACTAAGGTAAAAATTTCCTCTTTGCCAAAGTTGTCAAGTCGTGTCCAACTGAAGGGGATGGTGCTCATCTCCGTTACTAAACTGAAGAGCCAGCATTGTCAAAGACTAGTCTGTGGTCATATGGCCAGCATGACTGCATGGAATGCTGTTACCTTCCCACCCAAGTGGTACCTGTTTATCTACTTGCACTTTTACATGTTTTTGAACTGCTAGGCTAGCAGAAGCTGGGACTAGTGACAGGAGCTTACTCCATCACATGGCACTTGGGCCTCGAACTGCCAATCTTGCAGTTATCAGAATCAGTGTCTTAACTGCTGAGCCATAGTTATTAAACTGGGACTGGGTCTTGGGCTCCTGTCTGATTCATCTATTTATCCATGTATTTATTACTGTAGTTACATGATGGTCTTGTAACAGAGGCTCTCTGATATATCACAACAAATCATTAAGTATAAAATGATGCAAACTACTGTTTATAGAATGTTTTAGTTAGAAAAGAATGTAAGGACCATCTAGTCCAACCCTCTAACTATTATATCTATATCTATTACACACCCAATAAAAATTGTTTTAATTCATATTGCTAAAAACATTGCTACGTAAATAGGTTTTTTGGGCTGTGAGGCCCCTTCCACAGAACAAGAGCCATAAGAGAAAGTATCTTCAGAAGGCTTAACTAAAGTTCTACTCACTGGTTTCCTTTAAGATTTCTCTGAACATGCCAGCCACAGATGTAGGCAAAACGTCAGGAATATATTCTTCTAGAACACGGCCTCACAGACCAAAAACCAATAAAAACCTATGGATGCCAGCCATGAAAGCCTTTTCACTTCACATTGCTACATAAAGTGTTGAACTCACATCTAGTTAATGGAGAATTTTCTGAATGAAATAAAAACTTGTAATATGCTAGGTCAACACACAGAGTTGTTGGCCACCTCTTTATTTTTTCTTTCAGTTTCTCCTCTGTGTATATAAAATACTTTGCATTCTTTACAATGATAAAACCAGTACTTGGAGTAATACCATTCTGTCCACCCACACCAACACACTTTTGTGATATTACTTCATTTTAATCTGATCTCTTTGCAGTAGTGAAAAATGCTGTTTTATTTATTGGCTTTTAAAGGAAATTAGTGAGCAGAACTTTAGTGAGGCCTTCTGGAGATACTTTCTCTTACAGCTCTTGTTCTGTAGAATGGGCCTTTACTCTGTGTAGAAGGAATGTAGTTGTGCTGCTGATTTGCTGCAATGGTGGAAAATACTATTTAAAGCAAGGATGGCAAAGTATGACAACCCTCATTACACCTAATATAGCCCACACTACCTCAAATATTTTGGCTTGAAAATGGCCAGTCCAGAGCATGATTGGATCTTTTGTCCCATCAGTCCATCATTTCCAGTTTTGAAAAAAAGCCCATGAGCCTGAAATGATTGAAGGCCAAAAATGTGGCAAATAGGCAGTACCCAGAAAACTTGCTCCATTTTAAGTGTGACATCCCTTCAAATACTTAAATATGGCTATCATATCATCTCTTAACCTCCAGCTCCTTAAATCTGTCCTCATAGGGCATGGTTTCCAGACCCTTCACCATTTTGGTCGCCCTCCTCTGGACACACTCCAACTTCAAAACATTCTTTTTGAATTGTGGTGCCCAGAACATTTATTTATGACTCTCAAACTTTTATAGTTTTGTAATTTTCTTTTATAGTTAGTTTTGTAGTTTGTTATAGTTAGTTTTGTAGTTTGCTTTTATAGTGTTCCTCATGTATCAGAATTTTATCCTTCAAAACATGTTCCT
The DNA here is from genome assembly GCA_020142125.1 of Phrynosoma platyrhinos. Classification (NCBI taxonomy): domain Eukaryota; kingdom Metazoa; phylum Chordata; class Lepidosauria; order Squamata; family Phrynosomatidae; genus Phrynosoma; species Phrynosoma platyrhinos. Next base: position 103,754,448 of record CM034710.1, read on the forward strand.
GCCACAATTTTAGAAAGATTTCACACAGTCCTGTGGAGATGTTGAGTACAGTGGGCCCTTGGTATCTGCTGGGGTTTGGTCTCAGGATCCCCTATGGATAACAAAATCCATGGATGCTGAAGTCCCATTATATACAATGGCACAGTAAAATGGTGCCTCTTCTATAAAATAGCAAAATCCAGGTGTGCTTATTGGAATTTAAATATTTGGGGTAATATTTTCAAGACATGAATGCTTGAATACGTGGGTAAAAAAATCTGTGGATAAGGAGGACCAACTGTATATAATCAGGCAAGTTCTGCATGCAAAACATGTGTATCTATCTATTCCTGAGTTGCAGGCTTTCACTATAGGTTATATGTTGACAGTCATAGGGGGGTTGCAGACTGCCAGAAATAGTGCAAATTGTGTCCACTTTTAGGGTTAGGGTTAGTGCTAGAGAATCATGGGAATTGTTTTTTTTTTTTTCTGAGACATTGAGCCTTCTCTGTTAGAGAGCTCTGGTGCCACAATAAAATACAGTTCCCATGATTCCCGAGCACTAACCCTAACCCTAAAAGTGGACTCAATTTGCACTATTTCTGGCAGTCTGCAACCCCATAGTTGCATCTATTAGTTTGAATATGCTATATTAAGTAATGGCTATATGTGACCCTAAGTTATTTTTTCACTATTTAGAGCTTTCAATAGTTGAACAATATAGGATGGGACAATGTGGTTAAACTTTAGTGTAATGGTTTTAAAATTAACATCTTACAATTACAATCAGTAGTGGAAATATCAAAGCATGCTGGGATAGAATTGCTTATATCTGCACATAATTGCTTGCAGTGATACTTAGAATAGCAAATTAGGTAGGCAATCATACAAAGTGTTTTAATGATTCTAGTATTGTAAATTGTGAATTGGCACTTAGAGAGAGAGATGAGGTGTCTATTCATTTTAGAAGCTTTAAAATGAATATAATTGGACTTCTTATGACCTGACTACAGAATCTATGCACAATATACTTGTGCAAAACTATAAATTAATTATTATATTTCTAAATTCAAGTGTTAGTTATTCACTAAGCTGTCAGCGTGAAGTCTGTACAGAATTACAGCAATTGCTCTAACCTGATATTGTGTTTAAATGTTTGTGTTTCAACTCTTTCTAGGAAAAAGATATCAAAAAGTAATATAACCTTTAAAAAACTGGCTTAAGTTACTATCTTATCATAGATTTATCCTAAGGATATATTTACAATTTAAAAGTAGTTTTCTGTGAAAACCAGAAAACAGAATTTTCTGCCCTGGTGGCGCAGTGGTTAAATGCCTGTACTGCAGCCACTCACTCATAGACCACAAGGTTGCGAGTTCAATACCAGCCAGGGCTGAGGCTCGACTCTGGCCTGCATCCTTCCGAGGTCGCTAAAATGAGTACCCAGCTTGTTGGGGGGCAATCAGCTCACAGTTGTAAACCGCTTAGACATCCCATAGCGCGATATGAAGCGGTATATAAATGAAGCTGCTTTTGCTTTATTAAAGTTGATTTTCTAAATATTGTCCACAACAATTGAAGCCGCCTGACTCATCAGGCCAGTCTGATTGCTGTGAGGGGAGCCATTGGGCCATCCTGTTCTCTGGGCCCCATTGGTCTCCCAGTAGGTGTTTGGGCAAGCTTGAGAGGCCCCGATTGACTGCCAGGGCTGTGGGGTGATGGTGTTTCTGGCTCGGGGCCAGGACTACAACTCCCAGAGTGCATTGGGAGCCACCCCTTTGGTTGGCGTTGGGGCAAGGGGCCGTGGTGATTGATTGGGAGGCAGGAAGGGGGTGGGTTTTCCAGGCTTCCTTGGATTTCATTGGACAGTGGGAGTATTTAAGGCCATGTGGCGCATTGGACTGGTGCCATTGCAACTCGGCTCCCCCCTCCCTCCTCTATTTGTTAGGGGTAAGGGTATGCCGTTACAACTTTCCAGGGGCAGTAGCATAGTTCTTGGATCTGGTAGGTGTGCTTTCCTGTGCTGTGGAGCACTAGTTCAGGAGTCCCTCAGGGACCTGGGGGTGCTGGGAGCATTGTGATGTTGCCATTATGGGGGCAACTCTGGATCAGCGTGCCCCGGTGACAAGGGGTTGAAATGTGAACATGTGATCAACCGATTACCCCTTTTGTCATCCCGAATCTTGGCCGTGACCAGGCAACTTGGTTCATCAATTAACAGGCGGCTTGATCGATGCCAGATCCAGACCTCATGTCTTTGGGCCAACCCTGTCAGCTGTATTCAGTAAAGTTGTGGCCTTTTTCCTTGCAGTTGGGAGTATTGTTGTCATTTCTTGTGATGCCTTCCTTCCACAGCAAATAATGCTACTGTTATTTACTAAACATATTAGTTTAGTAACATATTAGTCTGTTGCAGTAAAATGACAAAGTTATTTGGGACCTAAAATGTATTATAACATGGGGTTGGTGGATTCCAGTCTACTTTCTCAGATGCATACAGTATAATCTTAAGAATTTTAGTCCTGATTTAAAACAAGACCTATTCATTTCATTAGAAACTGAGCGCAACCAACCTGAATTGCATTTCTATATATACTTTTCACATACAATTGTATGTCCCCAACACATTCCCCACCCCCCCATAAATATATGAGAATTTGATGGCTAATCATTTAGTCATTCTTTATAGTGTATGCAGCATGATTTGTTTCCCTTTTACCTTTGAAAGCAGATTGGAATGTGTTTATTTGAAAAAACAGCCTACAAGGAACGATTGTGCACTCATCACTGCTGAGATAAAATTTACAGTACCTTGAGATTTCAGTTTCCTGAGTCACACATGCATATGCATATGGCTGGAGACTGATCATAATCTCAGAAGCACACATGGGGAGGAAGGGAAGGGGGAAGGGCAGTTGTATATTAAATTAAAAGCCGCTCCTAAAACAAAATGGAAGGAGAGAGTGAACAAAGTGGTAGCTCTGTAGTGTGAGAGAAATAGCTAAAAGGAACAAAGATTGCTCTTCATAATAAAATATTTTCATTATAGCAAAATAGAGAACAAGGCATGTGAAGCAATTAAATAAGTAAGAGAAAAACGAATTATTTCTCTGCAAATAAGAGAGGCCCCTGGGGGAAAGGTAAGGTTATTTCAGGCCTCTGATATAGACTTGATCAAATTCTCAGCCCTAACCCTGTATTTCTCATATTTATATGTAAAAAAGCCTCCAGGAGATTGGTTATGGATTTTACAATATTATCTTTTCTAATGTTCATTTAAAAAGAAAAGGGGAAATGCTTGTATTCTTCTTCTTGTGACTTTTCCCAGAGGGTCTCTGCATCTTTGTTGAATTGGCATGGAAGTTAAACCAAGTACATTATTTTAATTGTACTCTGTATAGTTATACCTCAGTTAACAAAGCCTCTGACAGTAAAGCTCCTTTTTACAGTCTGTTACATCCCAGCCCCCTTTCTCCTCATCTTCTTCCAGCTGGAAGGTTTTTTAACATCATCATTAGGAGGAGAGCTGGGGGAGCATAGGGCTCATTCCCACTATGATTTAAACCGATTGGATTATATATCCATTGTTCCCACTTGAACCTGGTTCCGATCCTACTGCACTTGGTTTCAGTCGCGATGAAGTGAGGCAAAAGCAAAAAACTTTCCTGACACTAGTTTTTTGGCGGCTCTTTTGAAAAGAATCGATTCTGCAGCATGTTCAGCAAGTGGGAACGATGTTTGGATCTGAATTGCATATCATTGGAGGGGAGGGACAATAGCAGAGGGGTTGGCTGAGGGGTGTCACCGATCCAGCCTCTGGTTGCTTGAAATCCATTATTTTTGGTTGAGTGCTGCCTTTTGTCTACCCGTGCGTGTGTGATGGCTTTAATGTTTGCTTTTACATTGATCAATTCCTGTGAATCTGGTCATGATCATTTCTCCAGTGTGTGTCAAGAGGTAAGACAGTGGTGTGGTTTTCTTTAGGACGGGATCTGTTTGATTTTTTAAAAATTTAATGATAGAATATGTGATTTCGCGTTGTTCTGTAGAACGTCTACAATGAGCAAGGGCTCTCCTAACAGGGATTCTGTGTTGCCGGAATGACACATGGCTGCATCATCGATGATGCGGAGATGCGAATCGGATTATTGACATTTTTTTAAAAATGGGACAGATCGATTCTGAGCCTACATCATCATCTAGTGGTGCAAATACTAGTGGGAACTACAGTGGGGTCAAAAAAGAAGTGAATCCATGAAATAATGAAAAGATCCGCTTTCACATAGTGGGAACAACACCTCAAGTGGTATCAATTTACTGACTCAGAGAGAAAGTGAATTGCAAACTAGTTTTAAATGTCAGTGGGAACAAGCCCATAGACTTCTGGTACTGGAATGCAGCAGCATGTCTGAAGCAAAAATGCAATAAACCTTGAACTGGGAAGAAAGGGATTATGCTCTAGCTCAGGGGTAGGCAACCTAAGGCCTTAGGGCCAGCCCCAGGCCGGTCCTGCTGCTGCTGCCTCCCACCGCTGCCGCCTCCCGCCATGATGATATTGATTATTGTTGTTATTACTTGTTCTTGGGGTTTTCTTGGCAAAATCTCCACAGGGGTTTTGCCATGGCTTTTCTGAGAGAGTGTGCATGCATATTTTTTTATTTAATTTTTTTTTAATTTTAATACTTTATTTATTTATCTATTTATGGTGCTTCACCACCCCCCCCAATTGTCTTAGGGACAGCAACCCGGCCCCCGATTCAAAAAGGTTGCCTACCCCTGCTCTAGCCTATATTCCTGTAGCTGTAACAAGCAATAGGCAAGGTAAAAACAGCAGTTGCCTCCAGAATCCCTCACTCAGCATGCATGTATGAATAGCTAAAAAGAAAAGAGGAAAGTAGGTAAGCCTGCTTCACCAGCTACCACGGCATGTTAAAAGAAATATAGGGGGGTTGCAGACTGCCAGAAATAGTGCAATTTCAGTCCACTTTTAGGATTAGGGTTAGGGCTAAGGAATCATGGGAACTGTATTTTATTGTGGCACCAGAGTTCTCTGACAGAGAAGGCTCAATGTTTCAGGAAAAAAAAACCAATTCCCATGATTCCCTAGCACTAACCCTAACCCTAAAAGTGGACTCAGTTTGCACTATTTCTGGCAGTCTGCAACCCCCCATAGTTCTACGCTTGGCCACCAAAATGGAAATGATAAGGAAAGTGGAGGCCAGTGAAAGAAAAAGTAATCCCTTGGTGCAGTTTGGAGAACTTTTAAAGTGGTCTCTAGAAGGTTCAAAATGTTTCTGTTTGCTTCTGCAAGCCTTACCTGACTCAGTTGTTTAATTTCACATGTGCATATTATCACTGTTGAAAAAAGACATTTGGTGAAATCTGTTGAACTTTTTTTTGCAGTGTAGCAATCTATCCATATTCTTTCCATGATCATTCTGCCTCTAGTACCAATATTTTCTGTTAAAGAAGTAAGGACTAGCAGCATGTCTGTATGCTTCTATTTGAACAGCTCAATATTTGAAATGGAAGAACTTGCTAGCCCTACACCATTTCTGTTACCCACCATATGTGGAGGGAGACTTTTTGAAACTAAAAACAGAATGATGGTGGATGTTTTAGAACAATCAAACTGTTACAAAAGTGGTGTGAGTTCTCAAGATCTCCGGGACTCTTCATCAGGCAGTTTCTGAAGGGAAGAGCATTTGTATCTATGGAGACTGTCAGTGTGTGTTTTTAATGCTGACTTTCTAGTGTTCAAAATCCTATTCTCCCTTTCAAAAAGCCATCCTTATGAAGATGATGACTTTCACATGCAGACACCAATGAAATGATTAAACATTTCGCAAACAACATATAGGGCTAAAATGTGCTCTGCGTTTTTACAGTTACAGAAATTTTTATGACAGAAGAGCAAATAGCAAACAGGTTGTTAGAACACCTAACAGTACTGGCAGTTCTTATTGAGACTTTTTTTAACTGCCTGGACTTGATGGCAGTGCTATTTAAGCCATCATCCACTAGACCTAGCCATTGAATTATGAAAATATTATCTATGCTGCTATTTCTGTTAGACATCCAGGAGATGGGGCGGTACTGTGTATATTTTTCGAAGCATACTGGATGTGCAAGAATGTGACATTTAAACTTTTTCTTTTATATTCATAGTACTATGAAATGTTTATATAGTACTTGTTTAACACATTATATAGTAGACATTTTAAGCGTGATAACAATTGGATGGATTAGAGGATGAATTCATTCTTTTCAAACTATGTTTTCAAATGGGAAAATGCAGTTTAAAATTTAATTATTTCTCTTTTTTTAGAACCAAATTTGATGATAAGCTTACCTTTTCTCACTCATTTCTAACATTGATGCCACATAGCCTCAAATTGCCCTGGTTTGGTAAGGACAGTCCCAATTAATCCTGTGTTGTCCCACTTTTTCATCTGCTTTTAAATTTTCCCAGTTTCTCTTTTCTCTTCCTACTTTTTCTCTTTGTTCCTGATTTATTTCAGTTGACACAAACTGAGTTAAAAGTGCAAAAGTAGTTAACACTCAGTTAACTCAGCAGAATAGGAGGACTGGAAAGTTCAGAGTCTTGTCGTTCCTAGTAGACTTAGGAAAAAGCAAGCCTCTCCTGGCTTGTCTGTTCTTCCTAATTAATACCTTTTACCATCTTGATCACATTCTGATGTTCCTTGGCCATATATGTGCCAGTTTTGATGTGTGAAATGTTAAGAGGACATCATGCTGAGAAAGTTGAGTTAAAATTGAGGTCAATGAAATGCATGCATATTTTAGTGAGTGATTTAACTTGCTTAAGGAAACACCATTCTGTACGTGTGATGTATTTAATTTTTCACAAATAGGTCATTGAAAATTAGCAGCAAAACCCATATACCTTATTTTCCTGCGTATAAGACTACTTTTTAACCTGCAAAATCTGTGGTTAAAGTGGGGGGGTCGTCTTATACGCCGGGTATAAGGGTGAGGGGGGTAGAGGTGCTGAAACTCTATATTTTGACTGGAAAAATGGGGGGTCGTCTTATGCGCCGGGTCATCTTATACGCCGGAAAATACAGTACTAGTGTTGAAGTGTATTTGCTCCACAGTCAGAGCAAGGAATATTGGTCTCACTGGTAAAATATGTTTTGTCATACTTCTACCAACCAGGCAGAAATAATAACTTATCCAGTGTATTGTTTCTACATTCAGAGTGATGGGTTAACATTCAGACCCTCGACCACTAATGGTGAAGCTTTTAGGCACCGAGTGCCCAAACTAAATGGCCTCCTGGCACTGGATGTTACCCCATGCCAGAGGCGGGACTTCTGAGGAGGGACAGAACTTCTGAGGTGGGACTTCTGCCCCATGGGGGCAGGACTTCCAGAGCGGGAATCCTCTCCCCCGCCCACACCTTCCCAGGCCTTCAGCTGCCTCGCCGGAGTAGGCACGCACCTCTTCTTCTTCCTCCTCCTCCTCCAGTCCCCTCCATGGCCTTCAGAGTGCCATAGGTTCATCAACATGGCCCTAGGCTAAATATTTGTTCTCGTTAAACTGTATCTATTAAAATTAATGGGACTTTAAGTAACTATCAAGAAATCCCCTTCATTTCAGTGAGTTAACTATAGTGGAGAATACACTGGAACACACCCCACTGTACTAGTACTTTATGGATATTAGTCTGAAATGGGAGTTTCGTTTCTAAAGATGCAGGTTTCTGAATCCAGCCCTCTTTAGAACAGGGTTTTGGTTTGGTAAATTCTTATTGGAAACAAACTGAAATTCACTAGGGATAAGCAAATCTTTTGCATCTGATTTTTGCAAATGTTAGTAAATTTTGGTCAGATCACTTTTTTTCAGGTGCTATCAGAATAGCGTAGGGTTATTAACATTGTCTAAAGCAGGAATGGTCAATTTGTGGTCCTCCAAATATTGTTGAACTCCAACTCCCCTAATCCTTTACCAGTAGCTGTGCCAGTTAGGGTTGATAGGAGTTGTATTCCAGCAATCACTGGAGGGGCATAAGTTGCCCATCCCAGATCTAAAAGCAAGGTATTTTTAGAGTATTAGTAGCTACATAAAGATGGCTTGTCTTTTGGATTTCTTTATAAAATGCAACACTTAAATACTTAGTATTTTAAAATTAATTAACAAGCTGCTGAACATGGGCATTTTGGTAGTGATCATCTAGATCTTGTTGTTTCTGTTGACATCTAGAACTAATTGTTTATTAATACAACAAATCATTATGATAAATACAAGTATTGACACTATTTGCTCCTAAGGGTACAGTCTTGTGTATAGCCACAGCACTACTTGTAGTTATTCTTTGCTGTACCCCAGTAGCTTTTTGAGTGCCTTCTGACCTGGGACTGTCATCTTCTGGCACTATCTCTTGTTCCATTTTGATTGTGTCATCTTAGTGTTTTCGTGGTAAAAGACATTCAAAGGGGATTTACTGTGTCTCCTTCTGCACAGTACTAATAACTGCTAGTTATGATGTCACTGTCATTGTCACTGGGATCCTCCGCCAGTGTCACCCCCATTTTCACCACTAATGCTGCCGCCACCCAATAGTAGTTTGGCACAGTTAGTCTGTCTAACATGGAAGACCCTACCAGCAGTACTACTACCAGCAGCCTAGCCTCTTATCTCAAAGGAGCATGCAATCATACCATCATGGAAAGGTAGTTATGTGATAGATATTCATTGGTACCTCTTAAAATTTTGTTCTTCCAAGTTCCTTGGGTCACCTGAGAGGTCAGGTGGGTCATGAATGTCCCAAAGTTCCACAGTGTGCTTTATGTCATATTGTTTTGGTTTTACATTTTTGATCCAGCATTGAAATATTTCAGTCTTCTTTTTTATTTTTGTAGTGCTCATAAATCATTATCATAGCTCATCAGCATTTTTATACATAGAACTACTGAAAATAACCTAATTCAAACAATTGCTGTACCACAGGCAAGCTGAAAAGAAATCCCAAGCCTAATTTACTTTCACTAGAAATTATAATTCCATAAATAGGAATATCAAAAGATTTGGCAGGCAGTGTGCATAACATGTTTTATTAATGACTGATTCCTTGTTTGCTAGTTGCAATGAGAATGCTGAGAATTATTATTTTTTTAGTGAATTATGTCATGGACTTGTGCTTGCACTGTAGTTTAATTTTTACATCTTATTCATGACTTGTATTTCTTATATGTGGTAAAGAACCAATCTCACTAAATTTTAATTTTATTAAAGCCTCATTCTTATATATCATAACCAGCCTGTACCTCTGGAGAGGACACTAGGTGCACTGATGGCGATGACAGAGATTAATATTTTCTTCAGGTGGTAGGAAACTCTTATTGATGGGTCACGCTAGAACTGATAAGGAATTATGTTTCTCATTGTACACTATTCTTTTATTTTTCACTGGCTCATTCAGTCCTTCAGATAAACTGTTGTGTTGAGTCAGTGTGAGCTTTTTATTTTATGTCTTCCCTCTCGGTCACTGACCAACGGGGGGGGGGGGGGGGGGGTGCAGACTGCCAGAAATAGTGCAAATTGAGTCCACTTTTAGGGTTAGGGTTAGTGCTAGGGAATCATGGGAATTGTGTTGTTTTTTTCTGAGACATTGAGCCTTCTCTGTCAGAGAGCTCTGATGCCACAATAAAAAATACATTTTCCATGATTCCCTAACCCTAACCCTAAAAGTGGATTCAGTTTGCACTATTTCTGGCAGTCTGCAACCCCCCTGGGTCTCTCTATTATCTGCTGTCCTAACTATCCTATTTTGTTCCACATATGTTTATATATATAGATACAGTAGTGTGCCTGTTGGGAGTGCATGGATACACCCTGCCTCCATATCTTATGGGAGAAAAGTTTGACCCAAGAAAAGGTTAATAAATTCTGCAAAAAAAAAAAATTGTTCAACTATTTTCTACTAAAACTAGAGGTTTACTATTCCCAGCACAATCCCACTGTAACAACAATGGAATAATATCTGGAATATCAGATCTTATACACAGAGCTGTGTTACTATGAAGGAAGTAATTTGAAAATGTATTTTATGTGTTTGAAACAATAGTAGTTTGGAAACACTTGGACCCAAAGAAATACCTTATTTTCCTGCGTATAAGACTACTTTTTTACCTGCAAAATCTGTGGCTAAAGTGTGGGGGGGGTCGTCTTATACGCCGGATATACGGATAATGAGGATAGAGGTGCTAAAACTCTATATTTTGGCTGGAAAAATGGGGGGGTCGTCTTATACACGGGTCGTCTTATACGCCGGAAAATACAGGTAGATTCATGATGGTTCTCTCGTTTACCTGGCTCTGCTTGGGACTGTTAATGAAACCCACTAGATGCAGCCCTGTGCATACTGAACAAACAAAAAGAACATATATACACAGTTACAGATTTTCCAAGTAAAAAACATTTCTGATGATAGAAGATTTTGCTTGTAGTTCTGTCCAAAAGTATTACTCAGTCGGACTCAATAGGACTCCTATTAACTTACTAATAAAAATAATCAAATAATATTTTTCTACAATGGGGAAGGTATGCTATACTGGTTATATATAAACAGTAGTGCATGAATGGATCAGTGCAGATCTCAGTATCTTAGTGAAAGCTGAAGTTTCCCCAAAGGATGAAGCAAAATGTCATAGGCCAGCAGCTGCAGGACTGGGACCTGGAAGAAGAGTTGGATGAGGAGGTTGAGAAAGGGACCCACACAAGTATTCCAGACAGGGAACAACTTGCAGCCCTCTCTGCTGAAGAGCTTCAGCCAGCTCATCCTGTGGAATTGCAGCAAGACTCACCTACTGATGAGACAGAGGACACAGCTGGGTTCTTAAGTTCTCAGTCAAGGAGCAGGAACAAAAGGATTCAACAAAAGATAGAGCTAAGATGCTCAGCCAGGCTAAGCAGAAAGTAAGCAAGCTCTGATTAGAACCAGCTGGTGTCAGGCTCTTTAAGAGCTGAGTTTGCCTAAGGAGTTGCTGGAAGCAACTCATCTGTTTCCTGGACTGCATTTCTGTTACTTATTTCTAGACTCCTGCATTCATACTTCAGACTTCCTGGCTTCTTTGACCTTTGGGCCATGTTGACTTTGATTTCTGTTGTTTCCCTTGACTCGAACTGCTTAACCAACACCTTTCTCTTCACGGACTCGCCCTCAACATTTGCTGGGCATATGGGCAAAAGTTGAAAAACTGCAAATAACTACCCCCCACCCATATTTAACACACAAAATAATTATGATCTGCAGATTCAACTCACCATAGATGCCTTAGAGAAGTCAGGGTTCTGTCATGAGCAGAAGTGGGTGGGACTTCACGCTGCTTTTGTGGCTGCCCTACACCATTTTTAATAAGGGCTTAACGAGCCTCGTTCACACTTTCTCAGTCTTGTGGGGCTTCCAGATCCTATTAAAAAGGGCATAGGGCAGCAGAAGAGGTGGCAGGGAATAATCCATGATAATCAAATCTGCAAAAGTTAAAGCTGCAAATGTGGAGGACCAACTGTAGTCTCCTTACATGGCTCTTGTTTTGTTGTAATCTCAGACTTAGTTCAACATCAAGTACATCTTGTCAAGGTCCGATTAAGATTAAATACAGTCAGCCCTCCATTTTTGTGGGGGATCCATTCCAGACCCACCCACCCTGCAAAAACGGGGACTCACCAATATTCAAGCCCCATAGGCTTGAATGGGGTGCGCCCCTGCGGGCGCGCATGAAAACACACCCACAAAGGCATGCCCCATTGATTTTAACGGAGGTCGCCCCTCCGTGAATATGCAAGAATATGGGCCTCAAGACTGCAAGAACAGAGAGGCAATTGTGTATCAGTTTCTGAATACAGTCAAGTATTTTTATCAAATGCACAAACTTATTTGCCCCCAAAGGACCTTCATCTTTATACCAAGCCAAACCATCCTAGGTGGAAACCTACATTTTTAGGGGTCTTCCTTTTCACATGTTCATTGCATAGGTATTCAAGGGAGGAGTCTGTTCAATTTTTGCCCTACCAGCGTATTGCCCCTTTTAGTGTCTGGGTTCTGTTTGCATGATTAAGGCTTGGAGGGAGCTTCTGCTCATTGGCATTTACCACCTAGAAAAGGTGTTTTGGATTCTAGCCTAGGATTATTTGATGTTTAAATATTACACTGATCTATCACATGGATATTTCTATATTTCTAAAACTATGCTCTTCTAAAGTTCTAATCAACAATGCACATAATTTTGAAGGCATCTCAGGTGCTGTGATTGCCTTTGCCATCTGTCTTCTTAACAGTGTACCTACATTTACAGCCCATGAATACAAAATATCAATGGTATTACAGTACAGTTTTTTAAAAAAAACAACAACAATGCTTGGGTTTCTGAATGCTCATTCCTAGGAAAATAGCATATTGGGGGCATATTGAGTCACTTTTGCAGCTTCTTCATATACATGATTTATAAGGAAAACTATGCAAATACATCTACAGTTGTTTTTAGACTGTTTCTAAAAAAAACAACAACCTATGAAGCAACTTCCTTTTTTCATCTTTTTTCAGTTTTTTTAGATCATTGGTTTAATATGAAATATTGATAGCCCCAGCAGCTATTAGACAGATGCCAAGAGAGCTGCTAGAATATTTGTAGATCTATATAGCATTTTTGGAGTGCTGATACATATCACTGTACTTGTCTTACTGTCTTAGACAGGGCAGTCTTGCCTTGAATATGAGGGAATGATGCAATAGAGAACTAACCAAACATGGAAGTGAAATGAGACCACAGACTTACAGGCATAGGAGAGGGGTTCAGTTACTGATCCTGAAAGAAGAATGCATAGAAAGCCGGGAAATTGACTTAGCCCATGAGACTTGAGTGAGTAGCTTTGGAAGATGGGCAGAACAGACAAAAGAACTCAGACCAAAGTCTGAGGAAAACAGTCATGGTGCAGGCGGGGAGACAAGTTGACTGTAGCATCTGTCACAAAAAGGTTTTGTTGAGGGGTAATGTTTATAGCCTTAATCCATGGGAAACTGACAGGTGAAGACATTTTTTTTTAAGAAGGCATTTAGTGATGGCGGACAGAGTTTTTATTGGAAAGAAATGTTATGTTTTTATTTTATCATGTTTTAAACATCTTTCCAATGTTGTTTTAACTTGTGTTTTTAAATTAAAGTTAGTTTAATTGTAATTTAACTTTTGTATTAAAGGTTTTAAAAACTGTATTGTGTTTATAAGGTTGGTGTATGCTGTCTTGGGTCCCCTACTGGGGAAAAAACAGGATATAAATTAATCAGTTAAATAAATAAATAAATAAATAAAGTAAAGCAGTGAGATACAGTACAATGCAATACAATAGAGAATAATAAAACTGCAACTGCAGTATTTTTATTTCATCTTAGTCCTAGATTTTTTTTCCCATAGGGAAGAGATTGGCATCAGCCAGACATAGACTTTTACATGATTGCTGCATAAAGTGTTGTGATTTATGAAGAAAGATGGGTATAAATTAATTAACACACAACCTTAGTGGAAACCACAGGCTCCTTGCAGTTTTCTTCATAAACGTCATGATTACATTATAACTGATAACATGGATTACTACATTGCTGGAAACGTAATGTTAGAAGAATAGTTTGTGATCTGTAGTTGTTGTTGTTGTTGTTGTTGTGTGCCTTCAAGTCGTTTCCAACTTATGGCAACCCTCAGGGGTACCTATCATGGGGTTTTCTTACCAAGATTTGTTCAGAGGAGGTTTGCCATTGCCCCCCCTGAGGCTGAGAACAGGTGCCCAAGTCACCCAGTGGGTTTCATGGCTGAGCTGGGAATCGAACCTTGGTCTCCAGAGTTATAGTCCAACACTCAAGTCACTATACCACACTGGCTACACAGTTTGTGATCCTTAAATTTTTACTGACCTTGGGAACAAATCAAATAAAATGGGGACTCCCAAGTAAATCAGATTTAAAAAAAAAGGGGGGGGGGAACCCTACACACACATCCCAGTTTCAGACTCTTCATTTGTAATGTTCTTTCATCAAAGAAATCAGAAATGTCTGATTCTGTTGTGATTGCATTTATCATGCAGTTTCAGAGTGAATTTCTAAATTATCTCAAGGCTGTTGCTATTTTATTTCTTTGGGAATCTATCTAGAAAGGAAAAGAGCAGCTGACTTCCTGCCCTTCGCTATTTCTTCATAATGGAAAAACAAGTATTACGTGACATCAGGATTTCTTCAAATCTTTTTGTAACTTCTTATTGTGTTAGTAATCTGGGTGAGAACCAAAAGGAGAGAGAACTTGTGAACCTGAGGCTTATTTGGAATATCCCATTTTTCTTGTGTATTTTAATGTACTTATCTATGTATTCAGCAGTTTTAGCCTACAGAATCACTCCTCCTTATTGTCTCCCTATTCTATGTGGTAATTTCAGAACTATGGATCCATAATACATACATATTTTTTATAATATATAAGGTATTTTACATACCATCCAAGACATATATGAATTAATTATAACAGAAAATACTACAACAATTAAATACAGTAACATGACACCCTCTTGATAATTTACTTGGAAGTAAATCCCAGGTTTAACCACACAGGTGAGTATGGAAGAAACTGCACTATATTTCTGTCCCGTTATTACATTTCAATTGTAAGTTTCTTAAGAAAAAGACATGTCCTTTGTACTGAATAAAATCCATGCACGTTGATAATAAATCTTCAGTTTCTTTATGCTGGAGTTATATTACAGGACAAATGAAAGCTGATGTTGTTGAAATTACTTTTATATGTCTAACTTAATAAATCATATTAATAATCTTTGCAGCATGACATATTTTCCTGAATCATTCTGCATGCTGCTTTATTGATGACCAGATATATATGCATATTTGCAGCAATAAGCAAATTTGTTACAAGGGTAACAAATATTATCTGGAAAAATACTATCCACATAGCATAAGAGTTCATTGTCTCTAATGAAATAGTTCATCCCACCTTTTGGTGTTCTCACTGTAGTGAATAATGTTTTATTTGTATGTTAGGAAAACATAAATCCTCTTTCTCTCATTTTGCTCTACAGACAAAACCTGTTGCATTTGCAGTCCGAACAAATGTTAGTTATAGTGCAGCCCATGATGATGAGGTCCCAGTCCCAGGAATGGCCATCTCATTTGAAGCGAAGGATTTTCTGCATGTTAAAGAAGTAAGATCGTTTATATTGCAGTTGTGACAGCAATTGACTGACATACTATCCTTAATTATAGTTTGTTATTTTATCATTCTTGGAGTCAGTTGAACAAATCTTTGTGGACAATAGAATGTGTGAATAATAAACACAACCTCTTCTCTAAAGGTGAATTTGCAGTGTTTGAGACGTAAATATTTATGAAAATGGAGCAAAAGTGGAGTTGAGTGTAATGACATCTGATACACATGCTGGGGATTTTCAAAGATTATAACCAACTCCTATTTAAATGCTTCAGTGTCTTCACCCTCAGTGCTCAAAGATGTAACATATTGTTCTTGTGGGTTTTTATGTGGGGGGGTCTTACCACACAATTATATCTATAAAACATATGGTTGACTGTTGTTTTTGTGTACCTGAAGCGCACCTTGATAGAGGCAGATAAGATATAATGCCAGCAGAAAGCGATTCAGTGGCTGAACTGTACAGGTTGAAACATCTGGATACTCTTTTAGACTAATGAGATTTTTTTATCAGATGGATAGCAATCATTTAAATTAAATATTTCATGTTAGTATTAATTCATTCTGTATTTGCATGTATGTATGCAAAGATAAAGAGACAGTGAATCACCATTTATACTTCCAATTGTCCCCCATGTGATAAACTCCTATGTAAATAATGATTTCTGTCATGTACACACTTGAGTACATCTAATTGAACTTAGTGGGTCTTCTGATTTGGTATTATAGCACTACACTGTAAATTACATATAGTCCATAACAGAAAAATGCACTGACATTTAAATATTTATCTGTTTCTTTCTCTAGAAATTTAACAATGACTGGTGGATAGGACGGTTGGTAAAAGAAGGCTGTGAAATAGGATTCATTCCAAGTCCAGTCAAATTAGAAAATATGAGGCTGCAGCATGAGCAAAAGGCTAAACAAGGAAAATTTTATTCCAGGTAATTTTTTGAAGTTCCTTTGAATTCATATCTGAAATTGTTAAGATTTTAAGTTACAAAGCGCAGATTAATGCTTTATAATGACTACAAGGTTGTTTCCTTTTCAATATTTTTTTTAAAAAGAAAACCCTCAATTACCACTGAATGCTTACTGTATGCTATCAGTACTTGCATGTGTAGTATGCAAGTAATAGAAAAGGAATGGTGTCATGCTTTTCAGATTTACCCCTGGTGTTCTCAAGACTAACCCATCTGTCTGACATCTGTATGTTGACTGCAGCCATCTGCAAAGAAACTCTTATGTATAACATGAACTGATATCCATGCATAAGATAAATGTGTTGTGATTACATAGACTGCCTATGCATGTGGTACAGGTAACTATGGTCAACATGCAGACATTGAAGAGCAGGACTGTCCAGGGATGGGGTGTTGGGGGCAGCAGGCACACAGCTACACTTCTTTTGCATGTGAGTGCCCTAGACCTGAGTAATATGTTACTATAATTTGTTGTTGTTCTGTGCCTTCAAGTTGTTCCCACCTTAAGATAACCCTAAGGTGAACCTGTCATTCAGTTTTCTTGGCAAGATTTGTTCAGAGGAGGTTTGACATTGCCTTCCTTTGAGTCTGAGAACATGGGACTTGTCCATGGTCAGCCAGTGTATTTTTATGGCGAAGCAAGGAATCAAACTTTGGTCTCCAGAGTTGTAGCCTACTTATAAGTGTGGTTGTTTGAATGATTATCTGTGCACTCACATAACCTGCCTTCCTTCCGACTTCATGTCATCCCTTTGCTCAAGGAAAATTTTCATGCAAATAATTATGAGATGGCAAGAAAAGTGAATGTATATTTACTTTACTTTAGTAAATCAGGAGGAAACTCGTCATCCAGTTTGGGTGAAGTAGTACCTAGTTCCAGAAAGTCGACACCTCCTTCATCTGGTAAGTGGGTCATTTATCTTTTCATATTTAGTATCTTCCTACATGTTATACCGTAATCTTTTTTAGACAATTAACAGCTTTGTATTTCAAATAACTTTTAAAAGGATTGTTTGTGTAATTGCTGGAAACAAGGAATAGGGGGAAAATTGCATGCATACACATCACCAAAGTGCATCTGGGAACACATTGTGTGTAATATGTTCCGCTTTTCTGCTTCATGCATAATGATGGTGTGTATCGTGGCATATTCTTTCTCTGATCATCTCTTGTTTAGAATAGTAGACAAGAATTAGAGTTACAGGTGGTGGCAGTTGCTGCAAAAAAAAAGAAGCAGTGACAAAAATGTTGCTGATGCAGTCAAGGATAAGAAGAGTGCATTGTTCTCACTCATTCACAAATTTATGTTAGAGTAATGATGGACATGAAAGCTGCAATTTCGTAGCCCACTGAGTAATTAGATATGCCCTATATCTATTGTAAGGCAATAAAATGACCAGGAAACTATAATTGGAAATGTGACTGCATACCTTGCTATAACCATGCTAAGAACAGTTATAGGAAGCCACATTGTTCTTATAAACACATGATGTTCTTATGTAGAACATGGATTTTTTTACCACTAGATATGTGGATGGCTACTAATCTATAAAAGGGGATTTACACAAAGCCTTCAGAATCAGTGGCACCATGCCTCTGAATACCATTTGCTGGGGACCAATAGGACAAGAAGTCTTAACTGTTTTCTGGTCTGACTTTTGGGCCTCCTGGAGGCATTTGATGAGCCACAATGGGGTAACTATTCCCTTATTTACTGGGTAAATGTCATTTGAGCTCACAACAAGGCAGAGTGGAGGAGAGGACATCTTCCAGGTACCATGATCTTTCCTCTTCCCAGAGGTTAATGTGCATGCTGTGGAAAGTGTAGGAGAAATTAAGCACAGCCAGGGAAAGCAGGGATTGGAGGGGCACAGCAAATACTTCATTCTGGTCTTTTCCCTAATGTTATAGTCCAGGCTCTGGCTTTCATTGCATCAATTAACTCTGAGTTTCATCTCCATGTACTCTCCCTCTGTTTTGCCTAATGTCACAAATTTGTTTTGATCATAGGCTTATGATTCTTAAATTTTCATGAAAACTTTGGAAAGTTTTTAGTCTGGAGCCTAGATCTAGTTGGGAGAAGATGCAGCCTCTACACCCATTATACCCTTTGGGGAGTGGGCAATATGACATACCCAGAATGGTGTGTCCATCAGTACCCTTATGGGACTGTAAAGGAGTGGGCAACTGGTGTCATGCCCAGTGGTGGGGCAGGTGCCTATGCCCCACTCACAGACAGTGGCTTCAGTCTATGCACAATTCAGCATCCATATATTCCCAAGAGGGGATTGGATTTATTAGTTGCCACCAGTTTACCCAACAGGTGAGTTGTTCTCAGCTGGTTGGTATGTCAAGCAATAACTGGATCTTGATCCATTCTCAGGTCACCTTCTTCACCTGTAGCCAATAAAATTGTGTTTTCTTTTATCCAGTGATAGTTTGTGCCATTGTTACCAAGTGGAGACTCACTTGCTTCTGAGTTTGTGAACAGGATGCAAGAATGAAGAGTCTTTGATTCAACAGCACTCTTCTTTTGAGGTTCTATAAATATTTTAGTCTGTCTCTGACGTCTAAGAAAAGGGATTGGTAAAATCATCCATGTTCTTAGTCCATGTTAATCACTAACCGAGTAAAATGGTTGCCTTATCACTGATACTTTGATTTATATAATTAAATTGATTGCTTCAGATATGCTGTTCTTGAATAGTATCTTTTGCCATATTTTGCTAAGATGCCAAGACTTTTGAATAAGACTTGTTCTCTAATACAGGAACGAAGATTACTAATTTCCTGTGTGATCTACAAAATCTCTCAGAGGGAGCTGTATGCCTTCTCAAATTTAAAGCATATTCAAAACTTGTATAAAATAAATTAAGAATATTAATATTACATTTCCCAGTGATATAATTGTTAGTTTTAAATCAATTATATAAAATATATTTCACAAAATTAATCAAGTCTAGTTTTCAAGGCTCTGCACGTACAGTTTTGTCTTTGACCTTGCTTACAAGAAATCTTTATACTTCCGAAGGAGGTGGAAATAGTTGTTCATTTTTCTGGTTTATGTTATTTGACAAAAATGGAGAAAGATTGCTAATGATTTGCAGATGTAGATGTTTGTTTGATTATCTATTATTTTTCCATAAACAGCAAATAAAAATCCCTGATTATAAATTATATCCCAACAACCAGAAAAGATTTATAACCTTATCTTTTATTTCATCTCTTACAATGAAACCAACAAGCATTTTAGCAAGGTAATTTGGGCGATTTGAGCTTGAAATGGGTTTACTCAACAATTGGACACATTAGACACATGAAATTGCTTTCTTAAGTATATTTACAAAACTTTTCCCCAAGTTCGATCTCCAGATTTATGAATCGTGATTTAAAATGTGGTATATATTGTTTTACATTTTAATGTCATATTATTTTTTAATAATAGCAAAATATAATGCAGAAATTATTTTGGAAGGCTTCAACATTAGACAAATTTATATGAAAGGAAGGGGGAATATATATAAACCAGAGGTTTTAAAGTTTTTACTGCAGTTAGCTATTTAGAAGCATGGACTGGCCACTTTCCTTTCTAAAATGCATATTCAAGTAGATGACTAGAGATAGTAAAATAATTGTAGTGCTTCTCCATGGGCTCATATGGCTTCCTAGAACTGCAACCAAACTTTAAGATGAGTTAAAACTATCTTTTAATACTTTAACGTACGTATAGGACAAAACCAAGACATTTGGGACCAGCCAAAGGTGTCTTTTCACAAATGTGAGAAATAAATAACACAAGATGGTTTATTATTTCCACTAACAATAGTTAAGATAAAACATAGTTTGTCATATTCAAATTACTTGAGAAGCTGCATTTAATCAGATATGAAATGAAAAACCTCTGAATTTCCTGTCACTGTTGTGGGGGAGAAGGAATGAGTGTGCTGCACAAGGCTTGACTAAAGCCATTCTCATAACACTAAGTAAAAGGTAAAGGTATTCCCCGTTGACAAAGTTGTCAAGTTGTGTCCAACTGTAGGGGGCAGTGCTCATCTCTGTTACTAAGCCAAAGAGCCAGCGTTGTCCAAGGACTACTCTGTGATCATGGGGCCAGCATGATTGCACAGAACGCTGTTTACCTTCCCACTGAAGTGGTACCTATTTATCTACTTTCATTTGCATGCTTTCGAACTGCTAAGTTGGCAGAAGCTGGGACTAGTGATGGGAGCTCACCCCATCATGCATCACCCAGGCCTCTAACTGCCAACCTGCTGATCTTGCAATCAGCATCTTAACCACTTGAGCCACTGCATCCTTTACCTTTACATAACACTAAACGTTGGCTGCATCATGTGTCTGTGTAAAGTATTTCATGGCACTCATGCTCTGACTTGTGATGGAGTGTTATGATCATAGATATAAATGGATCAACTTTCTAATATGGTTGTGCTAGAAACATTTTTTTCTGTTTACATTCCCTTTTATATTGAGTGGAAAGACATCAGAGAAGGGCCAGTCAGGCCTTCTTGGGCAACAAGTTCCAGAGCTTGAACACAGCTACAAAGAAAGGCCATCAGTCATATTCTGCTAAATTTGGCCCAGATATTGGCAAGACTGACAAGGACTTCTTGGAATCTCTTCTGAAATCTCAGAAGGACAACAAATTCATGATATATAAAGTTTTATTGCTAGTGTTACAATCAGTATTATTACTAATTTAATAATAGTATTAGTAATGTTTAATAATATTATTATAGGTAGTATTGTTAAGCACCAGTAGTATAGTAAGTGCATTACAGCATGACATAATTTTAAGGCTAAAGAGTTTAAGATTTTAAAGAGCTATATATTTTCTGGGAGTGAAGAGAGGGTACTAAACATGTATAATGCTTACATTTTCATATCAACTCTGCCTCTTATCACTGAAGACCCATTTTAATAAAGCCATTTCAGCAGCCATTTGTCTCCTCCACGATGCCTGGAATGTGCTTTCCATCCTCTTCCTTTTTTTCCTCTTTCCTTAAAATTTTCATAATTTATTTATGTGCAGTTTAATATAATATAAAGGTATCCTCTGTTTATTGTATGATGTTTTTCTGAATGCAGTTGATTCTAATTAAGTTGATAAATTTCTAATTTCTCAGCTATATATAACTTCCACTGGAAATAATTTAAAAATGCAACATATGAATCAAAATTCTGGTTTCCAGAATATATAAAATGTTCAAGTATTTTTTGAATTTAACATTTGCTTCATATTAAAGTTGTCATAAGAGTTAATTTTTGATCCGTAAAATCATTACATTGAATTGTGATCTATTGTCTGAGAGATACCAAGTGGAACAAGTAGTATAATCCTAAGCCGGAAGTTAGACTCTCAGTGATTCATGACTACTGATAGCCATATGATCTCTTAATAAGGTTTCCATGACCATTAGATTTTGATCACTTCTATAACAGAAAATGTCACGAACCTGAAGAAAGAGATCTGTGCTATGTGATGATAATGATGTACAGTATGAATTCTTCCTTGAGATTAATTAATGTATGTCACTTGGTTTTGGGGATTTCCTATGACCTAGCCTATGTCACTAGTTTCAAGAGGTTGATCATGAATTCAGTATTTTCATACAAGTCTTCAGTAATTCCCTAAAGTGTATGTACCAGTATAACAGAGGATACGTTTGTATTTGTGAATCTAGGTATACAAAGTTGGAAAAATACAGTTGAAGTACACTGGGCCCTTGTTATCCACTGGGGTTTGGTTTCAGGACCTCTTGTGGATACCAAAATCCGTGGATGCTCAATTCCCATTAAATACAGTGGGACAGTAAAATGGTGCTCCTCATATGAAATGGCAAAATTAAGGTTTGCTTTTGGGAATACACACACACACACACATACACACACACCCCATATTTTCCGGCTTATAAGACGACCCGCGTATAAGACAACCCCCCATTTTTCCAGTCAAAATATAGAGTTTTAGCACCTCTATCTTCATTATCCTTCTACCCGGTGTATAAGACGACCCCCCCCCCCACTTTAGCCACAGATTTTGCAGGTTAAAAGGTCGTCTTATACGCCGGAAAATACGGTGTGTGTGTGTGTGTGTGTGTATGTGTATATATACACACACACACATATACACACACACACACAAACCATGGATGGTTGAATCCTTGGGTAAGGAATCCATGGATACGAACGGCTGACTGTATCCATACTTCTGAGTGCATGTTCTTAATCCTGTTGTGTTCTACCCTTTTAAATTCCCCTTCTTTGTTTTGACTCTGATCTTCCTAATGGTCATCTAACCTGGAATACTATTGTTTTTTGTTTCATTGTAACCTTTCCCCCCTCTCCCTGCCATCTGACAATTTTACATTGTTTATCTATATATAGCTATAGACATAGATGCCACTGGCTTAGATGCAGAAGAAATTGATATTCCAGCAAACCATCGCTCCCCCAAACCTAGTGCAAACAGTGTCACATCACCCCAATCCAAAGAGAAAAGAATGCCCTTCTTTAAGAAGGTAACACAAAACTTTCAAGCTGCCATCTGTACACCTGCTCACCTGCACTGTGTCACATTTTGAGTCCTGTTGACTGTCTGTGTCCTTTGACAAGCCAATAACATGCATGCTTTTGTTATTCTTTGTTTCTTTTCCATGCTGCTGTAGCTAAGCAGAAGCAGAAATCGGTAAGTTTATGCTGACAGAAGCTGTGTTTTTTCTGCCACTGGCATCATTAGCATCATCACTTATAGCTTTTATAATGCAATGCAATCATTTAGAGCAAAGAAAGGAACTGACCAAGCTGCTGGCTGATCTAATACAGTAAAGACAAGCAGACTAGGCCCTGTGAGTAACTCAGTCAAACTTTGCTTATGGTACTTTTCCTTTTTGATGGAATAATAGGCTGCCAAGGGAATTTCTTTAAACATCCACAGAAGGAAAACTTTGACCAGATCAGATAATGCACCTCTCTAGTGCATGCGTATTCTTTGTCATTTTTCCAGATTTTTTTTCACTTGTAATTCAGTCTTATAATTCATTTTTGTTAAATCTAAACAGATATTCATCTTGTTCTTTAAAAAGAACTTTCAATTTTTAATTTAGTCAGCATTTAAACTTCTAATCCACTAGGTGCAAAATCTGCAGATGAGCAAGACCAGTGGAAAACTGCAGGCTTGTTTTGGCGGTCTACTGTGAGTTTTTCCTATTGTCATATATAAATTCTTTTCCCATTGTTCTTGCCTTCTCCTCCAGCAGTCAAACTGTAGCATCTTTCCTATTAGATGACAGAACTGGTGACTCCCTTCATAGGGAGGCTGATAAATGTGGTATATCATCTTACTCTTTTCACTCTTTCTCTGGGAACTACAAGATGCTTCTAAAGACTTACACAATATTTCTTAATTAGCAGCCAATTATAGGCAATTAGACAATAAAATTAGCATTTTTAAAGGCACTTTCAGTTTTTTTTTAAAAAAATAGATGTGCACTATATCTATACATAGCTTACTGTATAAATTATCTTCCAACTACCATGATCTGACAGTGTGGTCTATGCTCAATAACACTACAGATTTCTAATCTTCATGACTTGTCTAATCTACTGCAAACCCTCTTCACTTCTCCTTTTGAATTAAAAAAATTCCCTTGTTTGCCTCTGTTACCTTGCTTTAACATAGTTACTTTGCTTACTATTTTACAGAATGATAACAAATTACTGGGTCACTTTTTTAAAAACAAGATATATTTGCTGTTAATAACTAAACAGATAGTATTTAGGTCATCATAGCTGTGGTCCTATGTATATCCCCCTTTTTTTGTTTTGTTGATTTACCTCTTAATAATGACGGGCCATTTCTAGGAGCAGCACCATTTCTAGGAGAAGCATCTGTACTTATTTTGCTTACATAAAACAGAATTTTCCAAGTCATAATAAAATCATTAATTCTTGCCATGTGTTAATATTTGTTCATCGTAATCTAGATGCTTTCCAATTAATGATACATAAAAAGCAAAGCATGGCCATCAGGTGGAAAAATCCATCGCTAAATTAATGGTATGAACTTGAAATAGCACTATAGTGGCCAAAGTCTATTGTAGCACATTTCAGCTCCTTAACATATCACCATTAACAGCATTGTTAATTACAACTGGGAAACAGTGAAGGATTCCATACATATCACGACAAGTACCAGTATTCCATCAAATAAGGTAATTTGTGTACCTACCCTAATTTTCAAGGGTTACAATTAGTGCAAGGTATTAGTAGATAGCCACTATAAAACATGAATATTTTATAGCAGGGCATTGATCTGCTAAACATAAGAGAGTTGCAACATAGTTCTTAAGGGCTGATACAGCAACACATGCATCAGATTATATTCGTAGCAAATATAATTCTTTAGCATATCTTCAGAATCACACAATAGATGTATAGGCTTTGCTATTAAGCAATGAAATCTGGGACTCTAAAAATTAAATTCACATGCTTCTGATGCCTTCGGCACTGTTCATCATTCTTCCTATGTTACCAATTATATGGTGAATTTACATGTAAACAGAAAGTCTGACAAAAATATGTTTCATGTTTTAGACTGCTTTAGACGGCTGCTTGTGTGGCTTTCTGTGTTGTTGCTGTATTTATGTTTGTCTATGTCTGAATTCTACCTTATTGCTTTTACTGTGTTTACACTTCGGACATGTTGACTTACTAAAATAATCATTAATGGTAAAATTCACTGATGTTGATTGATGTATTTATACTATGTAGGCCCTTGAAAAATAGATCTGGCATACTTTTAAGCTTTTTCCAGATTGGTGGTTTTGAATTTGAAACATTTTTACCTCTGCAAGCAACCAAACAAATAAGCAAAACTAAAACAACATTTTAAAGAATTTGACTGTAAAAAAGAAGTCCACATATTTGCATATAATTATATGATACATTTTACACATTGGATGGGCAGCTATCCATTCATAGATTTTGCATGAGACATGAAGCCAGTAATTTTTGAAACAGTATGCATTACCATTGGGAAAAAATGTTAGCATATCTTCCAGAAGGGAAAGATGGCTGTTCTAGGTTCTGTTGAATATAGCAATCAGCAGTTGCTAACATAATCATATTTGTTACCATAATCTTATGCCAGTCTAATATACAGGTTTAAAAATCCAGGTGTCAGTGGTAAAACTTTAGGGTGAACATTGAGAATTCACAATAGTGTTGTCATGGTTTTGTTGTTGTTTACCTTCAAGTTGATTCTGATTTATGGCAAACCCATCATAAGGTTTTCTGGGGTTGAGAGTGTGTAACTCACCCAGGAGAATTGAACCTTGATCTCCAATCTTATCACTCAAACTACTACACCACACTGGCTCCATTGTAGCATATATTTAAATTGAGGGATGAGAGCTGATAGATTTCATTAATATCATTATTAGATTTTATAAATACTTTGTATGTATTTTTGGGATATCAAAAGCTGGTGGCAATACAATTCTGTAGTTTCTCCTCTATTCATCCATATTCCGATTATGTAGAGTGAATATTGACAGTGAATGATGGTTCCATTTCAGAATATAAATTAAACAAGCTGTGCAAATAAATCTGGACAGAAGCATTTAATCTAAATATTCTCCCAAATTTCAATAAAAGTTTGTATTTTCGGAGTGTTTTCTGAGAAATATTTTTGCCGGGGGAGGGGAAGGGGATGTGCTTCACATTCCTCTTTGGTAGCACTATTGAGAATTCCACTAGCTTCTTTGGTAGTACAATTTTTCACTATAAGGGAGAATAGCTTTTACATAGAAACTGGATATCAAGAGTATTTTTTTTGTTTATCAGACAGAGCACATCCCTCCATATGATGTAGTGCCTTCTATGCGACCAGTAGTCTTAGTGGGGCCTTCCTTAAAGGGATATGAGGTAAGAAAATCCAAAGGGACATCTTTCATTTCTGTGTAGGCCTTTTCTGTAATAAATGAGGAGTCTAGTTAAAATAATACATTTTCTTTTCTAATTGAAGTAAAAATTAGATAAATGTACAAAATATACTATTTTGAATATGTTAGATGTGTGAAATTGCATATGGCTCCCCTAGAGCCATTATTAGGCTTTATTTTATTCCTATATAAATTAAAATAGTACAGTTGCCCCACCGTTTTCACTGACTTCCAGTCTGTGGTCTTGGTCTTTTGTGGACTGGCAAGCCCCATTGATTAAAATGGCACAGCCATTCAAGCTAATGAGACTTAAATATCTGCGATTTTCCTTTTTCATGGGGGAGTCCGGAATAGAGGGGCACCTGTAATTGACAAGCCTCATATTTTGTCTATTTGTAAAATAACAAAATGTTTTTTCTACTTTACTTTCAGGTGACAGATATGATGCAGAAAGCATTATTTGATTTTTTAAAACATAGGTTTGAAGGGCGGTAAGTAGTTGAGACCCTAAACAAGTTTAAACATTTTTAGTCATGTATCTAAATCTGTGTTATAATAATACTTATGTGTTGCTGAAACTACTGTCTGCAGCCTCCACAAAGCTCCCACTGATAAGCTTTGGAGATGGTATTTTGGGAGCACATCAAGGGAAGGAACTAAATAATGTAATACTCTTAATACTCTTAAGTTTTAATACTTAAAACTAAAGAATTGAGTACTAAGTCTTCAGGCAACTTACAGGACACAAAAGCTGATGTTAATTGCATATGCATGATTATCTTTCATTGTCCATTTTTAAAATCCATACAGCCAAGAGTCTGTAGCCCCAAAGTTCTCTAAGGTGTGCTGTCTGCCCTATACAGCAAAATCAAACTTAATATAATGGCAGTCTAGCATGAGCTCGCTTTTAAGTGGTGAGCTATATAGAAAAGGATTTAAGGATCCACAAATCTTTGTAAAGCTGCCCAGGAAAGGCTTGCACCATCACAATGATCTCTAATGTTTAAAAATAATAAAGTCTGTTCTAACCACACATTTTGTTGGATACTAAGACAATGACAGATCTTTTCCACCTCTTGGAATTAGTTCCACATCTGCTCATTCTGACCAATTTTTCTAACAACTTGTTATTGCTACATTATGCTTGATTGTGAACAATATGCAGCAGTATTACATATAGTCTCCCAACATTCCTGGTCAAAGTTTATACAGTTGTTGCTGGTGAAGCTGCTATTATATGCTATTGTAGCATTTTAGCTATACTGGACACTTAAGTAAAATACATGCATACACATTTCTTCAAAATAAAGTATTACCGTAGTCATTCTTATAGCTTATCACAGAATGGGAGAAGATTGAAAACAGATTGCCCTTTGAAGCCTCCAAAGTACATTTTGAATCTGTTTTCTAGAGTCTACTCTCAGTTTGGGATGGTAATATTGGAATGAGTGACAGCAATCATTGCTCAAGAGGTGGGTTCTGTGAACGATCCAACAAGTCAGGAAGTACAGGAAATTTAGTTTGCCTTGGTGCTATCTGAGAGTGGCTGAACTCAAGAGAATAAAATATCTGGCAACAGGATAAAGAAAATTTGGAAAAAGGAAAAAGTATTGGGGGAGGAGTGGTTTCATGGAGTTGGTTAGACAGCCAGTTAGGCCCTGTTACATTTCTAGTGATGTTATTCAAAATGGGATTAGCCTAAAATATATTATTTTCCATTTTCTCCATTCCACTACACATAAATAAGAGAAATGAATTAGTTCAATACTATTGGTGTTTGTTTGTGTTTTTTTTAAAGTACACTTGCTTAAAATAATTGGACAGAAGAAAATGAGAGGCAACACTCAAAAATCAAAAAGACAAAACTTCAAACTAGCAATGTGATTTTTTTTAAAATTGCTTATTATATGCTCAAGGTGTTTCAGAGATGATGTTTTGTGGAGTCGTGGTCTCAATCTTTTTTATTCTGATAGCAAAAGCTAAAACTGTATAAGATGCGTGGGACACTGTGTTGATTGGGGAAGGCTATTCATGAACAAAGAATCAAAATACACCTCTTTTTTTCTATTCAGTATATCAATCACACGGGTCACAGCAGACATCTCGCTTGCCAAACGTTCAGTGTTAAACAATCCTAGTAAGCATGCGATAATAGAACGATCCAATACAAGGTCAAGCTTAGGTAAGTGTATGACATGACAAAACCACTAATTGCTAGCTAACTATGACAGTCCAAAACAGTGAATTTTAATAAAGGTGGGATTTTTCAAGTTAACTCCATATAGAATGCCATCATGACAGCTCTTAGAATTAGAATATTATTTGTAAGCTAGATATATTCCATATGTATCAGGAGTGGGAATAATGTGGCCCTCCAAGGTTTTGTTGGATGGCAATTCCTGACATGGTTTATCATTGGCTGTGCTAGCTAGAGCTGCTGGGAGTTGCAATTCAGCAATGTATGTATGACTATATGACCCTTCCTACCCCATATAGACACTTGTCAGACCCTGCAACTCCTTTCTGAAGTTATCTTTGATATATCTAAGCCAGCACAGGTACTTCTTGGCTAACTACCTAAACCTATGTGTATGTTTCAAAATAGTAGCACATTTTCAAGATGATTCTGGTCAGATCACTCCTATAATTCCCCCCAAATAATACATCATTTCAAAAGGGAATGGTCAGAGTTCAGAAGTAGGCCCAGTGTCCACTTCTTATAGGTTATTAGAAACCGATTTACATCATATGTACATCACATAAATAAGAAAGTGCTTTCTTTAGAATACTTTTGGTAAGCTTTCTTTTGAGGTATGAGAATATGTGATGATCCAATTAATTTTATTCAATGATTGTTTTCTCATTCCCATATCTACAGCTAGGCAGCAGTATTTGTGCATTCTTTTAACTTAGCGAACAACATATCTACTATGTCATTATGATCGCATGTCATATTGGGCCTTTGCAGACTGCTAGAAATAGTGCAAATTGAGTCCACTTTAACTGCCCTGGCTCAGTGCTAGGGAATCATGGGAATTATATATATTTTTTTCTGAGACATTGAGCATTCTTTGTCAGAGAGCTCTGGTGCCACAATAAACTATAGTTCCCATGATTCCCTAGCACTGAGTCAGGGCAGTTAAAGTGGACTCAATTTGCACTATTTCTGGCAGTCTGCATAGGCCAATTGTTTTGATAGTCTTTGAACTCGTAGGAGAGCACATCAGTTTTCTTCTACAAAGCTGTGATAAAGTAATACATTACATTAATTTCAGGCACATTCCCTAAATTAAGGGTAGGCAAAGTACAGTTCTTCAGATGCTTCTGGACTGAACCCCCCAGCATCCCTCACCATCAGCATTGCCATCTGGATCAGCTGGAACTGTAATCCAGCATTATCTGAAGGGTTGCATCCTTACCGCCACTACCATAAATAATTTAGGCACACTATTTTGTGTTACACCTTTTTAGTAAGTCTTTTTAGTAAGCCATTGTGATGTAGTGGTTTGAGCATTGCACTAGGGCTCTGGAGACCATTCCCGCTCGGCCATGGAAACCCACTAGTTGACCTTAGGCAAGTCACACTCTCTCACCCTCAGAGAAGGGCAAGGGCAAACTTCCTCTGGACAAATCTGGCCAAGGAAACCTCATGAAAGGTTTGCCTTAGGGTCACTGTAAGTGGAAATGACTTGAAGGCACACAACAACAACAAATACAAACTACTAATCCAGAAATATTATTTATTATTTCTTGTGATAGTCATAATTCTGGAAGCTCAGAACATGGACCATCATTGTTCCAGCCACTGAAAATTGTTGAACATAATTGATAACACAAATGTATTTTTTACATATGAGCTTAAAGGTAAAGCTAAGCTTTAGCACATTGTAGGTCTCTGTCTGATCACATATTTCAGCAGGCTCCTTCTCCAACTTGAAAAGTGCCATTGAAGTAGATAATAGACCTTTAAAAAGATTTAAAAATTAAGTAAATGCATATGGGGATTTTAGTGAATATAATTTTGGTTATCACAGCGAGTTTGGAGCAAAGATGTACCGGTAGTTCTATATATATTTACATTATGAGCATGTGATCTAACTGTCTTTATTGCCAGTCTTTACAATGCTTCCTTTTGCTACCACATGGCTGTGGTGTTCCTCCCTCCCATCAGTTCTTTCTGTATTATGCTGTGGTTGCTTTGCTTGGTTCTTTGGATTGCTACAGGCAATTGCTGGTTCTCTTTTTAGTCCTGTTAGTTAGTAGTGGTACAATAACCTGCTTTCTGCCATTCATGACCAAGGTGTCAGATACACCTAAATTATTGCTCTGGATTAATAGGGCATACACCTATGCATATTATTTAATATGACCAAAACCAAATTAATGACTGTGTACAAACTACCACCTCCAAATGCTGCAGTTTTACCTAGTGAAAAACCATAGCCATTCTTCACATGTTTAACAATGTTACCTTATTTTCCTGCGTATAAGACTACTTTTTTTACCTGCAAAATCTGTGGCTAAAGTGGGGGGGTCGTCTTATACACCGGATATAAGGATAATGGGGATAGAGGTAATAAAACTCTATATTTTGACTGGAAAAATGGGGGGGGGGTCGTCTTATACGCGGGTCGTCTTATACGCCGGAAAATACGGCATTTCTTCTTTGTGGTGTCTCTGACTCACACATATGGGTCATTCTGCACCTGCACAGAGATCTTATGAATCTTTTAGAAGTGTATTTTGGCAATAACACACACCCTCACCCACCCATATACATGCCATGCATTCTCGCTGAGCCCATCTGCCATCATGGTAGAATCATTAGAAAGTCTTGGGTCTTAGAAAGTTCTCAGTTCATCAGTTTGTCTCTTTCACTCACTAGGGGCTTATGGCCCCAAAGACTTTCAGCGTGGAGCACAAATTCTGTTTCGCCATCATGCATATTGCATCCTCTGTCTGGGCAAGGACCATGTGATTGACTTATGCCCAATTTGCCAGGCTGATTTGTGGCGACCATCTTTAAGCTCTTCAGTGAGGAGGGATACTGCAAACTGCCTCCCATGTATGTGAGCAGGGCTAAAAACATAAGTCTAGAAACTTCCTAAGGTGCAGAATGACTGATATGTGTGAGCCCACAAATGACCCCTTCAAGAACCACAGTTACTTTTTTAATATATTTGTATCCAGCCTTTATTACATCATGGAACTGAAAGCAGCGTATATGAGATGTACAATATAGTCTCTCATTAAGGTGCTAAAAAGATGCAGACCTGCTTAGCTTCAGTAAGATGGCTATCTTCGGGACCGCCTCCTTTCGTACAATCCATCCTGCACACTCAGGCCCTATGGGAGGAATTTGCTACAGCCTATAAAAACTAGGCTGTCTGCTACCTCCCAGAGGGCCTTCTCAGCTACTGCTCCCAGGCTATGGAATGGCCTGCTGGACAAGATCCATCAAATTACGACCTTGAGTAGCTTTAAGAAAGCTGTTAAGATAGATCTCTTCTGGCAGGCCTTCCCTGACTAGATTCCTGGCCTTAGGAATTAGTCTTCCTTGCGTTCCCTCCTTCTCCTCTCCCTGTTGTAATGGGAGTTGGCATTTTCAATGTATTAATGTGCTATTTTAACGTGTTTTTAAATTTGTGATTATTTAATACTTTTTTAGGGGTGGGCGGGTTTGGGGTGTTGGGATGGGATGGGAATTGTATTTATGTATTTTAATGTTGTAAGCCACCACAATTGCTCTGCAGAGGGGCGGGGTATAAACTATTATTATTATTATTATTATTATTATTATTATTATTATTATTATTATTATATAATGTATGCTCACACTATGCCCTGGGACCTTTGATGTTTTTATACCTACAAAATAACTTGTTTCACTTCAGGTTATTAGACACTACCAGATTATAATTTAATAAGCATTTATGGACTTAAAATGTTACCAGCTATATAGAACCTGCTGTATTCTTAATATATCAGCTGAGTTAATGCCAGCTAGCTGTTCCTCTGTACATTTCATGTGGTCCTTGCTCACTGGTGAATCATTTGCCTTGCCTTCATAATAGCTATCATATATATTTCAGTGTGTGTGTGTGTGTGTGTATTAAAGTATATTCCTTTCAGAAGGGTGGCTTTACTCAAAACACATGATGAAAACTCAGTAGCTATATACAGTGGTACCTCTACTTACGAAATTAATTTGTTCCACAACCCATTTTGTAGGTAGAAAATTTTGTAAGGCGCGTTTCGTACGTCAAATTTTTCGTTAGAAGAAGCATTCGTAAGTAGAGGTACCACTGTATCTGTTTTTGTGTATACGTGGCATCTGTATGAGCTGCAGAACCAAATCTGTAGCTTTTGCTTCATTTCTGCATCAGTCTCAAAAACCCAACCCTTTTTCTTGTTTGTTCCCCATGTATGTTACATTTCTAGCTGCTCTAGTTGTAACCTTAACTCATTCTGTATGCTTTGGACAAGAACCTGATTGTCTTGGGTTTTTCCATTCTTTGCTTCATTAATGCCCTCCCTATCCAGATGTTTTTGGTATGTATATATAGTTGCTATTGTTTTTCCTTTTGTGTATGTGTTCAGTACGTCTTGTACCTCACAAAACCCCTATCTGTTTCTGATAGCAGGTTTTGTAATGGTTTAAAAAGTAATTTGTGTTGTTTATATGGAATTCTTTAAAATGTTGCTGATTTTAAAGTTGCAATTGGCATGAAAATTTGATTCCTAAACCATGTACCTAACATTGATACTCCACTGGCCAAAAGTAATAAATATGTACAAAAAATGCCTTTGGAGCTGTTTGTTACCACGGTGCTCCATGGTGCAGTAAGTGTATATTCGCAAACTATTGCATGTCTAACTTAGCTTTGCTGCTTTAGAAGTTGTATTTAATAGTTTGTTGCTGTATGTAGAATGCATTATTTAAAAACCCTAGATGTTTGAAAAATCTGCATATTTTAATGAATGCCCAGTTGATGGTAATCTTTTCTCCTAAAAACATGCATTTCCGTACTTGAGAAGCCAGAAGAGACAAAATGCATGCAAACAAAATTTATTGCAGTGTTCACACTAAAGATACATTGGTTTAGGATGTTAATATTTCACTTATTTTTAACACATGTTTTTCATGTCAGAACTTAATTACAGAATTTAGTGGAATGCTATTGCTAAAGGATACTTGTACAGTCGTCCCTCCAGATTTGTGGGGGATCTGTTCTGGACCCCCCCCCCGCGCAAATTGGAAAAACCACAAATATCCAAGCCTCATTGGATATAATGGCTGCGTGCTCCCACACGTGGTTTCGCATGCGTGCCACTGGCACATGTGACATTTTGCCTCTCCTGGCTTCTCAAGTACGGAAATTCAGGACTGCAAACGGGAAGTCCGCAAATAGGAGGGACAACTGCTTTTTGGTTTTCATGTATTTGCTCACAAAGTGAAAATTTGGTAGGTTTGTATTAATAAGCACATCAAATGTTAGCCAGAATTTTGTGTCACATATTTAGTTACATAACTATCTTATTTACCTAACTAAGTAGTGTCTCCCAGCCTGACCTGACCTCCATTTATCAGACAATAGCCACTGCGAGTGACAGAGGCCTGTTCTTCTGTGGATCAGGAAGAACTGACTGATATTTCTGCCCCCTCCTGTGAGCAATCTCCAGTCTGGCAGCCAAAAACTGGATCTCTGATGCAGTTCCCTCTCACACCAGAGATTATTCACAAGAGGAGCAGAAATGTCAGTCAGCTGCTTCCCAATCTACAGAGGAATAAAGTCCTGTCACTCACAGTGGCTGCTGCCTGGTAAGGGAGAATTGGGAGCATAAATACTAACCAGTCAAAAATGTGTAATTCTGGGTTACACATTTGTAACAGCCTTTGTGATTTCCAACCATTTTCCCCATCTCTAATTAGGACAGGCCTGTAACAGTAGTTAGCAGACTTTATACATATTGAACAAGATTATATCTTTTTTTCAACTAGAAATAGCCAACATAATCTATTATAGAAGTGTGTATTTATTTGCTTTTGTGTTTGTCCGTGCACATGTTCATCTGTCTCCACCATAACTCCAGATGTGTGAAATCTGGACATCTGAAATGTGCCATGCATATCTGTTAAGTCTGGGGGCAAGATTTAGGAAAGAGAAGTCTGAATGATCATGACAGGGTGAAAGATCTTTAAGAAAAAAAACAGAGTTTGGGTGAGAGAGGAAGGGAGCGCAAAGAGGGAGAGCAAAAGAATTGGTGGCACTAGATGGTTTGTAAGCCAGGCAAAGTTGGCATTACACAAAGAAGCACTGGGATGGAGAAATAGTTCTGAAATGGGGCTGGGCTAGCCAGTGGCATCATTAGGGGGTTGTGGGGGGTGCGGAAGGCACCAGGTGACACCCTAAGTGGGGGGACACCACTACATCCCATATGTCCAAAAGTGTAGGCTGGGTGTGGTGCGGCTCACTGAGCGGAGAAAGAAGGCATTCACTTGCTCCTGGTAAGCAAGCAGGCATCTTCTTTCTCTGCCCTCTGAGCCGCACCTTACCCCACCCTTTTGAGCAGGCTCAGTGGGCAGAGAAAAGTCCTCCAGGCTTTGGAGGCGGACAGGATGTTTGCCTGTGCAGCGAAGACATGAGAATTAGAAAGTGCTGGAGGAGGAAAAGCAGAAAAGGGTCACTACTGCTGCCACATCATCGCCCCCAGCACCACCAAACCCGTTTTTACTGCTGACGAAGGTGCAGAAGAGGTGGGCAATGAGACAGCTGGCACGTCCAATTTCCAAGCTCTAAGGGGAAATGCTGGTGCTCCCACTGGAGCAGCTCTTCCCCCTTTCCTCTCATGATTGCCACTGCCTCTGCCGCCACATCTCCTCTCTGGGTGTGTTCACCTGCGTGCCCCCACACCAGCCACCCTTACACCTTCAGCCAGTCAGCCTCCTCCTTTGCTCACCTGCTATGACTCTTTGCTTCCAAGGGGCCTCTCTTTTGCTCTTGAGGCATCAGTGCTGGAGCAGGAGGAGGAGGAAGATGAGGTTCTGGCAGCAACAGTGACCACCTCTCTGGGATCCCAAGCACCTGCGGCTTTGAGGAGGAGGAAAGAGAGAGGTAGAGAGCCAGTGTGGTGTGCTTTGAGAGTTGGACTATGACTCTGGAGACCTCTCTAGAGCATAAAAACTTAATTGGGTGATCTTGGACAAGTCACACTCTCTCAGCCTTAGAGGATGGCAAGGGTAAACCTCCTCTTGGGAAACAAATCTTGCCAAGAAAACCCCATGATAGGGTCACCATAAATCACGAACAACTTGAAAGTGCACGTCAGCAAGAGAAGGCAAGAAGTGGAAAGAGGGGGACAAGCAGCAGCAGCTTTCTCTCTGATGCCGCCAGGCATCTTATGAGACAAAAAATGAAGGCCAAAGGGGGAATGAAACTGCCTGGGAATGAACTGCATCCCTTACTGTTGGCGCTGCCAAAAAAATGATCAGAGAGATTTTCCCTTTTCTCTGTGTGGAGTCCAATGAGCCTCCTCTCCCTACCTGCCATGCACCATTTTGCTTGGGAGTAAAATGGCGCGTTGCAAAGAGGGAGGGTGATCCCTCCCTGCAGCCCTCCTGTTTACTCAGGAGTAAAATGGCGTGCGGTGGCAAGGTGAGTGGCATGCGTGCCCTTTTGGCTCCGCCCCTGCAAGCCCCGCCCCTACACCAGGTGACACCTTGAACGCCACTGGGACTATCATATTTGAACACAAGCAAAGCTCAATATTTTTGGTAGCTATATCCTTAAGATCAGTTAATTTTTTCTCTTAGAAAATATCCATAGACTCAGGCAAATTGGACTAGAACTGAAGCACAAAGTATGTTTTTAGAATGTTCCAACATTAAAGTGGAGGTTGAGAACTATGGCGGCAGGGGTCATCTCTGCCTGCTTTTGGTCCCATTGATCACTATACTCAGGATTGCAAGGTAGGTGCCATTTTCTTTTATCTAGAGAACTTTAGAGTAAGGTTAGTATTAAAATGAACTCTGGTTTGACTTAACAATGTACATTTTCATGACCATTAATGAATGTGATGACGGATTCTTCTGGATTTAAGAAAGGATATGTGTTGGCACCCTGTGGCACTTTTATGATGAGTAAGTTAACCCCATATGTTGTGCCTGTTAATATGTCCCCCTAAAATCACCAAAATGTATATCTCAGTTTCATAAGTAAAAACAGCCATGAACTGGAAAATGCTGAAACCTGATTCATGCAAGATGCATTGGAGTTCATTCTTAAACAGCGTCAAGTAATACATAAGTAATCATTTATTAAACTAATGCAATGGTGGCGAACCTATGGCACGCGGGCCAGAGGTGGAAGTCAGAGCCCTCTATGTGGGCACGCGTGATATCGCCCCAGCACAGAGTTTGCCAAAATTCATTACTCGAAAGCCAGAGGGACATGGCACTTTGTGATAAATAACTGGGTTTTGGGTTTCAGTTTGGACACTTGGGGCCTTTGCAGACTGCCAGAAATAGTGCAAATTGAGTCCACTTTAAGGGTTAGGGTTAGTGCTAGGGAGTCATGGGAATTGTTTTTTTTTTTCTGAGACATTGAGCTTTCTCTGTCAGAGAGCTCTAGTGCCACAATAAAATACAGTTCCCATGATTCCCTAACCCTAACTCTAATCCTTAAAGTGGATTCAATTTGCACTATTTCTGGCAGTCTGCAAAGGCCCTTGGTCTCTGAAAGGTTCACCATCACTGAACTAATCTATCCCAAGACTGTTTAGTCATCTGACAATTTTTCCTCCTATCTTGATGAGGTTGTGACATTTTCTCTTTTAAATATTACTAAATAGCTTCCTAATTGGGGGTGGCAATCATGCCATTTCCTGGCATATCTTCTCAACACAACCTTTTTAAAAAGATGGTCTGCGAATTAAAGCCCATGTCAGGAATACTTAACTCCTTGTGTTTTGAAATATATATTGAGAAAATGTCCGGTCATGTGACAAAAATTCCATGTAATGACTTTTTAATCTTTTTATTCTGGCTGTAGAGCTAAGGAAATTCTTTTCCATCACAGATGATCTGATTCTTTTGTTCATATGATCATTCTCTTGTCCATTTGACCTTTATTGTCAAGCTGGCAGCTTTCTTAGAATTTATAAATCATACTCTTTTACAGCAGTTGTTGTATTTTAATCTTATGGTGATGGTTAGAAATGTGCAATGTTTAGAAGACCTACTTATCTTGGAAGATTCTCTTTTTAAAAAGAACAACCCTGAGTGTTAATATTCTACTTGCAAAACACAGTGAGATTGTGTGAACCACCTTGGGTCCCTTTCTGGGAGAAAGGCAGAATAAAAATGACATAAATAAATAAAGTTCTTGTGCATTGTGCAGTGCGATTCCTAATTTTTTTTGAATCCACATATGGGGGAACAAGGCTCATTTAAACCTGATTAGAAGTGTTTGCTGATATACCTGATTGTTTGCATCCACATACATGAGTTGGATGTGAAAAAAGGAAATATAGTCAGACTGGGACCAAAGAGAATGGAATTATTATTTAAAAATCTGTTTCTAGCAAGGATTGATAGATAGCTCCCAAATTATTTCATTAACTTTTTCTTCTGGTATTGTGTCTGCTGTTCTGATACTCAGAAATACTGCTTAAGAATGAACATTACATTATTGGTTATTTATTAAAACAAATTGACCAGGATCATGCATTGGAAGACGTGTTTATCATGTAGCTCTGCTACATGCTGTTACCCACCCATCCACTCAATCTGGCAATTTCCGTGTTGCCTAAGAATAAAGGGATGGGATCTTGGGAGGTTACTGTAGATTACACCCTTAATTCCAGCTACAGGAAAATATTTGGATGCATCCCTGCTGATCTCCTTGCTCTCTGAAAATAGAAACAGCCATGTTGGGTGGGTAGCTGTGCTATTTACACAGTTATTTTGAGAGGAGAATTTGCTCATGGTGAATTTGGAACACAGTTCTGACCACTGCAATGACCAAAAAAATGAGTTGTGGTGGCATAAGTCTGATATACACCATCATAATCCACCAAAAGAATGCCTACTATTGTTTTGCAAAGGGATCTTACAACACCTTTGAGACTAACTTATTATTGAGACTTATTATAATTATATAATTCTGTTTCAAAATTTATATTTGTAATTTTTATATTTTTTATGGTTTTAGTTGTACTATTTTAATTGTTTTAATGTGTTTAATATATGTTGTTAGCCGCCTTGGGTCCCAGTTTGGGAGAAAGTTGGGATTAAAATAAAATAAATAAATTAACTGTGTAGAAGTTGTAGCATAAACTTCCATAGACTAGTCTACTTCCACAGATGAATAGAGGAGGTATCTGAGGAAGTAGACCAAGTCTATGATTGCTTATGCAACAACTTGTATAGTTAGTTTTAAAGATGCTGTGGCATCCATTTGCTAACACGGCTTTGTCTCTGCATTCTCCTATTACTTTGTTTTTAAAAAGTTAATGAATATTTTTATAATCACCTTTACAGATACAATCCAGCCAAGTTAAGTAGTTTACTATGTGGTCTGAGAGCCAGCGTGGTGTAGTGGTATAAGCACTGAACTATGACCTTGGAGAGCAGGGTTCGAATCCCTGCTTAGCCATGAAAACCCACTGGTTGACCTTGGGCAAGTCACACTCTTTCAGCCCTAGAGGATGGCAATCACAAACCCTCTCTGTAGAAACATGCCAAGAAAACTCCATGATAGTTTCACCTTAGGGTTGCCATAAATTGGAAACTACTTGAAGGCACACAACTACTACTACTACTACTACTACTGTCATTCCTGGGAGGCTGTTCTAGGAGCTCCAGGATAGATCAAAGTGCAGAAAGAAAAGCTTGCAGGGAAAGCTCTGACTCTAAATACTTACCTCAAACTCCTGTGGAAGCTTCTTTTACCCTCTCCTTCTCTGTTAGAGGGAGAAAGGAGCAGTTTCTTAGATCCATGGAATCAAACTCTTCCAGATCCAATACACAAGTCAGCAGTCTTCAGATATGCTTCCATGTTTTGCAATGGGAAGGAAATATTTTTCAAACAAAAAGCCCAAACATATTCATTATTCCTCTCTTCCACTTTGCTTGGCACACATTGGACTTAAATGTGTACTATTGCACTCTCAATAGGCTGATAGGATTGTCTTATTATTCCTACTGATTTCAGCTGGAATATTGTGCGTAACTCTTCTAATGGAAACTGTGGCATAAAAGCTCTCAGCTTTTTGTTGAGTCATGCCATCATTTATTCTTAAAATGACACTTCAATAAAGTGAATTGTCACCATATTGCCTAACACTTTATTTTGGCCTCTTCCTCAATATCATAAAAATGATATTTGCATTATAAATTGTAAAAAAATAGCCCTGCTGAAAATTTGCAACACATTCTGCTTACTTGAAATATTAGTAAAGCTAACATCCAGCTGCCCAGGCGTATCAGCTAGATTTGCCAGGATGCAACTGGGAGACCTTTCTTGACCCTTTAATAGTCCTGAATCATGAGGAAGGATTCATTTTCGAATCCAAAATAAAACAGAATAGAAACAGTTATAGCCAGGTTAGATTAGATAGATACAGGGGCAACACTGTAAAGTTGTAATTCCATGAGTATTGCCCTATTGGTTCCATTGAGGGTTACAGTATTATATTCAGTGCCAGTGAGAAGAAGAGAGGAAGCCCTTTCCCTGATCCCTTATTTAGCCTACCATAAATAGCAGCTGATGTCAGCTCTTGACACTGCTTTGAAAAGTTTTCTGACTGTCCAGTCGCATTAGCCATGCATACAGATGGCTGGATGCAGCACTATTTTTAAAGTGTAACCCATTCAGTCTGATGAAGAGCTGTACACCAGTGTTTCATGTGATCCTTAAGAACACTAAGAATTATGTTGGATCAGAGTAAATTCTGAAACCTTTCTCTCCTGTATGTAAATCTCACGACGGATACTGAAATGACAGAAACTGATTAATAGTCTGGATGTTTCCAACAGTAGCAAAGCTGAAGTGCCTTACATCACTAGAACCATAATCTTACTTTTATAAAGTTTATCCTTTTTAAACTGTGTATTAAAATCCCAGGTTTTTGTCTGTTATGGATGTTGTACACCTTATTATGTCATTTTTTTCATTTTGTTAAAAAGTGATTTATTTGTGTTTTTTACACTATCATAACTGGAGCTTCTTTCCTTTTCTGCAGCTGAAGTTCAGAGTGAAATTGAACGAATATTTGAATTAGCAAGGACACTACAGCTGGTAGTACTTGATGCTGATACTATTAATCATCCAGCTCAACTTAGCAAAACCTCTCTGGCTCCTATTATAGTGTATGTAAAGATTTCTTCTCCAAAGGTAAATGTTTTCACCTGTTAATTCAGTGTTTAGTTATGTTTTTGCTTTCAGTCATAAATTCTGGTATGAGGACACAAAGATGTTAACACAAGTGTGTAATGAATTACAATTTTGAACTATTATATGAGGAAATACAAGTAATTGTTACCATTTACCTGCAAAACTTCAATCCATAGCCCTAAATTCCATTGGTAATCCCAACTATAGAAGATCCACTGAACCAATGGGATTTACATAAATGCTGATTTAATATTCAACAATTGAGTCAATGGTCCTACTCTAGAATTTGGATTTAAGCTGCAGTTTGGAAGTGTGTTACTCATTACAACCAAAGAAAGAAGAACCTACAGTGCACAGGAACATAAAAGGAAATAGACATAGGGCCTTTACAGACTGCCAGATATAATGCAGCTTGAGGTCACTTTAACTGCCCTCGCTCAGTGCTAGGGAATCATGGGAACTGTAGTTTATTGTGGCACCAGAGCTTTCTGACAGAGAAGGCTCAGTGTTTCAGAAAAAAACTACAGCTCCCATGATTTCCTAGCACTGAGACAGGGCTGTTAAAGTGGACTCAAGCTGCATTATTTCTGGCAGTCTGTAAAGGCTCTTAACCAGAAAGAAGAGAGGAATTATCATTCTTTATATAGGGAGCTGGATCAAAAAACTGTGGAGTTGTTTAAGAGGAAAAACATTTGTCTTCTAAATGAACAAAATAAAAATTTATTTCATTTCAAAGAATTAAAAAGTAGGCTGCTGGGGCAATGGAATAGGTTTATGGATCATTGTGACCCAATGCCCTTCTCAAGAAGTCTCTTCTTTGGACATGTATGCATGGGACCTCTTTTCACATGATTCCAAGATTATTATTTTATTTTCTCATTCTTGCATATTTTAATTCTCACCTTCTTTCCCCCAGGTTTTACAAAGATTGATAAAATCTCGAGGCAAATCTCAGGCTAAACATCTTAATGTTCAAATGGTAGCAGCTGATAAACTAGCTCAATGCCCTCCAGTAAGTCATTACTGTAGACTGGTAAAAATGTGTAATTGCAACTCATCTGTTTTTAACTGATCAAAAATTGACTCTAGATGTTTACTTTATAGCAATTAGGGGCCACAAGGATGGAAATTTCTTCAGTTCCTCTAGTGCTGTTGCAGTTGTATTCATGCAGAGACCTAAATCCAACAGAGTTTGCCTTGCTAATCAAGTGAAATCAGTAAATTTAAATATACCCCCATGTTGGTCAGCTACAAATGCAAGGTCCTGTTGTATTCAGTAATCAGAAAAGTCAGCTGGTAAGGAAGCAAGAGGTGGATATCAATCAGGCCTCCCTCTTAAATTGGTTTTATAAATAGGGTTTGTACCTTTTGCTCAGCCAGATGGATGAGAAGACATGTACAATGTAACCCATTTTGTTTCTACACTCAATTCTTTTCCCAGCCCAAGGTGCCACTAAGTAAATTGTCAATCAATAATTTTGTCCTCTAAAAAAAACTTTAGTAATGGAAGGCCCACAACTTTACTTCTGCAACCTTTCTTGGGATTTTGTTGTTGTTGTAAAACAATAGGTTTTCCCCATATCTTTGCTTACCCTTTTCCAAAATCTTCCCTCTTGTGATCATCAAAATCATTATATTTTCCCCCCTGTTGGACTGGTGTAGTCAAATTCTGGATTTCTGTTCTTATTTACTGGATATATATTCTACCTTTCTCCACTTTGGAATTAAAAGCAACTCACAAGGTGGAATAAAAAACACAGATAAATTTAGTTTAAAAATATTAGATAAAGAGCCAGCATGGTGTAGTGGTCTGGGTGTTGGGCCAGGACTCTGGAGACCAAGGTTCGAATCCTCACAGCCATGGAAACCCACTGGGTGACCTTGGGCAAGTGACACTCTCAGCCTCAGAATGTGGCAATTGCAAAACCCCACTGAAGAAATCTTGCCAAGAAAACCCCATGGTAGTTTCGCCTTAGGGCCACCGTAAGTCGGAAATGACTTGATGGCACAAAACAACAGATAAAGACACCATTTTTAATTAATTTAAAATGGATCAGCACAGAAAAATAAAACACCCTTATGATAAAAAGCACTTCTCCAGTGACCAGTCAGTTGCCAAAATAATAATAATAATAATAATAATAATAATAATAATAATAATAATAATAATAATAATAATAATAAAATTTTATTTATAACCCGCCCCTCTGCTCGGCAGTCGGGGCGGCGTACAACAGAATTAAAAATACAATAAGTAATGTTGGACAGCATAAGGACAAAGTGACAGGACAAACCTAGCCTCCCCTTTCCAAGTCACAGAAGTTGCCTCATTTGTGTAATGAACATGGTGTATTTCCAGCTGTTTGATTTATTGTTAATTTGTGAATTTTTCAGCATTGTGCTTGTTCTGACTAAAATATTCTGTCTATAGGAAATGTTTGATGTAATTCTGGATGAGAACCAGCTTGAAGATGCTTGTGAACACCTGGCTGACTATTTGGAAGCTTATTGGAAGGCCACACATCCTGCTAGTAGCCATCCCTCTAATCAGCTTCTCACTCGCACACTGGCAACTGCCACGCTTCCCATCAACCCAGGCCCAAATATTAATTTACAGGTACAAGTGCTTTTTTAAAAAAACGCTATCGCTCAAAGACCCTGTATTATAAACAGGATTGTTAGCTGTTCTAGAAATTCACAGTGTGTAAATATTACTGGTGTTCTCTTCAACTTCTAATCTGATACAAATGGAAATCTTAGAATTTTTTTGGATGGTAGTACATGTGCTAGTAACCTCAAGGCTGGACTTCTGCAATGCTCTATACATGGGGCCACCTTTGTACCAAGAGTAGAAACTCCAACTGGTTCAAAATATGGCAGCCAGATTGATTACACCAATCTTAAAATCACTCCATTGGCTGCCAATTAGTTTCTGGGAAAAGTACAAAGTGTTGATTATTACCTTTAAAGCCCTACATGGTTTGGGTCCAAGTCACCTACAAGATGGCCTCTTCCCATATAATTCACCCTCTACACTCAGGTCTTCTGGGAAATGTTTGCTTCAGCAGCCAGGACTAGACTGGAAACAGTTTTCCAGAGGACTTTTAGTCTGCTGCCCCCAGACAAAAGAGAGGTGACAGCTAACAATGCTGGCTGCATTTTAAAACAGCATTAAAAACATGTCTCTTTTGGCAGGCTTACCCAACAATTTTAAATTATGACTTTTTAATTCATATATTCTAAAGAATGTACTCTTATGAGCGTATTTTAACAGCTATATGCTGTTGTGTTTTAACTGTTGGTTGTATGTGTTTTTAATTGTGTTTTGTGTTGTTGAGGAGAGGCAGGAAATGATGATGATGATGATGATAAAGTTTTTCTATACATGATGATGATGATGATGATAAATAAATAAATAGCAGCAGCAATAGCAAGTACATTTCTATACTGCTTATCAGTGAACTAGCACATTAGCACTGAGATATGAAAGGATGGAAGGCTGAGTCAACCTTGGAGCCCTGGGTTCAAATTCACAACCTGGGGCCTGCAGAACCGGCATTCAACCACTGCACCACCAG
The DNA here is from genome assembly GCA_020142125.1 of Phrynosoma platyrhinos. NCBI lineage: Eukaryota > Metazoa > Chordata > Lepidosauria > Squamata > Phrynosomatidae > Phrynosoma > Phrynosoma platyrhinos. The sequence goes on from CM034710.1 coordinate 103,798,570, forward strand.
GGCTTCCCAAAAAATATCTCTATGCATGTATCTCAAAATTGTACAACTGCTCTACAAAGGAACTTTATGAGAACACATTGTAAAATTCCCAGCTGTTAAAGTCTAAAGCCAGGCTTCTTGATGGTCACAGATGCACTTCTGGATCAACCAAACTAAATGTAATCACAGAAACCTTTACTGGTTTACAAACTGTGTCAAATCAACACACAAAAAGAAGAATGAATTACCCTCGCCCCCCCATCTCTGTGCTTTTGCTCTATGACTCTCTTCATCCATTGTGCCGTGTCTAAAAACAATAACACATGCAATTGTATGTGCTTTCCATGCAATTGGGAAATCCATTTTTAAATGATTTCTGATTGCGTGAAAAGCACATGCAGATATAGGAAGCCCTCTTCTTCAAAGCTATCTGTCTCCACATGAGAATGATGGAACTAGAAACTGAAGGGGTAGGGCAGAGCTGACACTTTTCTGTTTCTATGTTGATCTAATATGCTTTGTTATTGAGTGAAGAGGGCTGCTTTGAAGAACAAATGCTGCCAATAAGGAGAAAAGCATTTTATAGAAAAATGTGAAAAGTTTGTATTCTTTCTTATCTCTAGTCTTAATAATCAACTTTTTCTTTTTGATGATGAAATACTAATATTTCATTAACAGTGCCCAAAGGTTTTGTGTCTGCTTTTAAGTATGTTTATTGATCAGAACTAAAAGACTGCTATTACTCTGAAACCCTAAGCCAAAGTAACTAATCCTGATTGTTCATTTTTCAGTGATTTCAAAACATTGTGCTGATGAAGATTAGGTTTGATTATGCGTGGTAATTTTCACTTCCGTTTTCACTCACCAGTGATGTTCTAGGAAATTAAATAATTTCACTGTGTCTTTGTTTTTTCAGGACAAAATCCAACATTTCCAAATAGATAAGCTTTGAACTCAAAATAACCTCTAACAAGAATGTCCTTCAATTGCCTTGAAAAACAATACAGCAGTGATATTATTGGTGTTATAATACAAGTGCTATCAAGTTTGAGTTTTTCTATACATCTTTAAGAACAACACCCTGTTTTTAAAAGGAAGCTCCTTTTATTCACTTCAGTCTATCCTTTGTATTTGATGTTTTTCCACTGATACCTGTTCTCAAAATTTACTTAGGTTTATTTCCTGAGCCACCCACCTCATTGCCAGATCTTCTCTTTACTTTCTGTGTGATGTGTCTGTGCTGGGAGGTGGGCCTAAGTTAATGTGATCATTTGAGGTTGAGGGCTATTGGAAAATAAAGTCAGGGTGGCTTTGTTTTCTTTTTGGAATGAACCTTCACTTGTATTATAAAGCAATATCTCCAAGAATACTCTTCAATTCCTAGAATAGACATAGGTTGCTAGCTATAGGTTGTTAACTACAAACCACTTACTCTGAAATAGTACTGTGAAAATTAGTGAGTCTCCTCAAGAGTAACACGTTTGAGGACTGTGACATTGCTAATTTCATTAATACGTTCTGTTCAATATTTTTTCAAAGTGAAATTTACAGTTCTGTTATACTGATCAGGGCTCCCAGGAAGACCAGAGGAATGAACAACCAGCTGCGGAAAGGACGAGTTTGCAAGGGGAAGAAGAAGCACGAGCTGAAACCACCAGGAAATCCCAACATCGCTCTTCGGTTCATCACCATAACCATCGTAGTGGAACCAGCCGTGGCCTCTCTAGGCAAGAAACTTTTGACTCAGAAACACAAGACAGCAGAGATTCAGCATACATAGAGCCAAAGGAGGATTATTCACATGAACATTATGATTCTCATAGAGATCACAGTCACAGGGACGAGCCCCATGGGAGCAGTGATCACAGACATAGAGAATCAAGGCATCGCTCAAAGGAAAGGGACAGAGACCAAGACCATAATGACGGCAATAAGCAACGTAGCCGTCATAAATCAAGGGACCAGTATTGTGACAGGGATGGGGAAGTGATCTCTAAAAAACGCAACGATACAGCAGAATGGAAGCGGGATGTGTACATCCACCAGTAACGTTTGCCTCTGGCAGTTTTGTGTTTCTTTTGAAATTGTGTATGACAGAGTCCCTTTTTGAAAAACACACAAGACACAAATTTGGGTTATTCATTGCAAAAACATGTGGTATCCCTATTATGCTGATTTTATATTGCTGTTGCTTTCATAGCAATGGCACAAAATAGAATGTTCATTTTGATTAGTGCTATAAAACATTGACATAGTACAGCTGCAACATTTCTGATGTTGTACCATGCTGTTTTTCCCCCAAACTGTTTTTTGTAGCTGCCACTTGAACAATATCTGTTGCCATCAAGGTGTTGTTAGTGTTTTCAGACAAGATACAGTTCATGTTTAATAACTTCCCATGTTTTCAGCAAGCCAAAATCAGCACATTCAAAACTGAAACTCTCAACTATTCTGATTTTTAAAATCTGTAGGCATCTGATTTACATATTGATTTAAAAGCCACTTTCTGTTCTTGTACCTTTGTGGATTACATTTGGGGACAGAATTCAGTCTTGCCTTACACACCGGGGATCATAAAAGTCAAAATCTCTTTTCTATGTACTGGTACTATGTACTGTATAGACAGTTTATAAATGTTATTTCTGCAGAACACCTTCTTACATATGATTGACCACACTGTTTTAGAGTCCTAATGCCAAGTCAGCAGATTTGCTTTTAAATTACTGCCAACTGAAACTAGCCTCATTCAGGAAATTTATTAACTGTGTTCACTCTAGACACACTTTCTTGTACTTAGTGTAAATAGGAATGGATACTTTAGATAAAAGGTTTAATTGTTCTTGCAAATCATCATTTTTGCATTTTAAAGACCGACAGAAATAATGTGACACCATAAATGGCCCTCTTCTGCACAGTACACAACAATTGCAATGGGCACAAACAAAGACATCTTTTCCCCTATCAGCTTGACAGACCAACCACGTTTGAGAATATGTGCTTCTGTGTAAAACAATATATAATTATAGATATCGATATATACACACACTCACACATATATAAATATGTGACAGGGATGAACATTGCTAAGGGTATCCAAGAGATTCTGAGGGCAAACCCATATTCTACAATTTACAAATTTAGCTGCTCAGGCATGAGACCTTGTCACTTTTGCAGTGCAGTGTCAGAGGAAGACGCTCAGGGAAGACCACAAGGCTACTTCTGTGAAAAAGGGATTGTCACACTTATTCATACATGATCTTGTAGAAGTAGCACACAATCTTCCATGCTTCGTATTCAAGCATCACAACACTCATGTAAATAAGTGGACAACTCATCTGAGCAGCTCAGTGTGAAAGTCAGGGCCCAACAGCACATCACTCAGCCCTGGGTACAGATGTTTTTTTAAAAAAAAAATCTGGTAAGTCTTTTCCTTCTGTCTATAACTTTAAAGGTCCAATTTGCAGGCAAGCAATATGAGGAAGTTTCCAGCTATAGGTAATTGGGAAAGCATCAATCTGCTGGCTCTTTGTTGAGAATCCAGGAAAGTTGAAGACACAGGCAAATGTGACTGTGAGCGTTTTACTGGAAATGTAAAAAAAAATGTGTTTTAGAGTATTTGTTTTAGTAAGAAAAGTTTACACCGCTTGTGGAGAGTTATTTTGTTGGGAAATAAATTTTTGTAGCTTCTCCACTTTTTCTATACTTGACACTCTCTCTCTCCTTCACAACATGTTCTTCTGTCTCTCATCTCTGAGGTTTAGCTACCAGTAGGTTACTTTAATTACCAAATGAATTTGTCCCTCCATTTTCGCAGGGAATCCATTCTGGACACCCCCCCCCCCCCCCCTTGCTGCCGTGAAAAGCAAGACCATGGACTCCCAAATCCACAGATTAGAAGGGACAACTGTTGTCTCTGAAACAAACAAGATACCAAATCAAATTTCAGGTCCACATTGTACCACTAGTATCGTGTAGTAAATGCAAGTTAATACAGTGTATTGATACAATCCCAGCTCAGCCATGTAAACCCAGTAAGTAACCTTGGCAAGTCATACTCTCTCAGCATCAGAGAATGGCAACTCCCCCCACTGAAGAAGCTTGCCAAGAAGACCCCATGAGAACCATAAGTCGGAAATGACTTAAAGGCACACAACAGCAAACAATACATTTATCATTTATCTGTTACCTAGCTTTGGATCAAATCGTGCCCAGCGTTCATTCTAGGAACAGTGACTTAGTGTGTTTATTGAAAAGAGAGGCAGCATGGTGTAGTGGTTGAGTGTTAGATTGCATCTGCGAAACTCTGTGGGTAACCTTGGGCAATCCCGCTCTCTTGTCCACCCATTGCATGGCTGACCAGGGTTTTCAATTCTAGTCTCAAACCACTGCACCACACTGGCTCCCACATCGGTAATGTCATTTTCTCTCCAATAACTATTTGGTAGTGCCTATCATAGGAGCAGGAAATCTGGCACACTCCTGAAGATTTGGACTATAATTCCCATATACCAGTAAGGTAGTCTAGGAGTTGTGGTCGATGTTTGGAGGGCACCAGGGTGCCTAGCCCTGGCCTATCGATTTAAAAATGAGTATGCCAGCTGTGATTCTTAAGCTACCTGTGCTTCTTCCTGTAACAAAGCCCAGAACCTTAACTTTGGAGCACAACACAACAGAGTCTGGCATTACTCCTCCCAAATACTCAGCAGGTAACTGACACTACCTGTATCATTAACATGGAGAAAACATGATACGTATGAAATCTGTTTCCCTCCAGAGTTCTAGGATTTACTGTCCTAGTACCAGTCCCCAACATGAAAAGCTGTTCCAATAGGGTTCTGATGTGCCCTATTCCCTAACTACTATAGTCTTCCTCTAACCCAATAGGCTTTTGGGAAAAGGAAGAGGAACTAGGACAGTTGGCACCTTTGTGAGCATGTTTGGTTAAGAGTTCAACATTTTTCCAAGCAAGCACTCCATTTAGGGATTCTGTCCTGCAGGGCTTAAAGTGTCCTAGCAGGAATAATGGAATTAAATATGGTTAGGATGCACTTCCCTTAAGTCTGATGTCTTGAAGTCGGAGCAGACGGGCAGGAATTAAGAGGCTTGATCCAGATTTTTCCAAAAGTGAGTCAAAATCCCGCTATCCACGTGGTCCATTCCCAAGGTAGACTGAATACTCACAGACCACATGGTGTGGCTGTGCCACTAGATTGGTTTTTTTTTTTGGTTGCCTCCCCACCATCGCACAAACACACCACCTGTGACCTCCAAGTACCTCCCACGTCCACCCAGATGCCACTCAATTGCATGGCTGCCCCTTTGATTGGCCACACAGTCGCATGTGCAATGGCCTGCTGGACCAGCAAGTAATATGGGAGATGTTTGTCAGCCAAACCTCTGTAATTAATACAGTAGGATAATTACAGACCGTTAAGGTTCTGGGTAGGGAAGCAGGAAGCTACCAATCTAGGCCCAATACTCCCATCTTCCTACTGTGCCAATGGGAAGTATTCCTTTCCATCTATAATACTATACTTCTCACTATTTATTATTTTTCTACTATTAGTCTACCTTTCTTTCTGCAGCTGTAGCTTCTGTCATTAATATTCTCGGTCTGGCTCCTAACTCCTGTTCTTCATCTCTGTATGATATGTCCAACTTGAAGTTTATCTTTGTGACTGTTTGGCAGGATTTCAAATTCTTCAGCAGCTATAAATAGAAGATTTTATGTAAGCGTCTGTGTAACGAGAGCACTACATTTGTGATCGTAACAGGCTGAACTTTAGAAATTCAAAGAGCTGGATCCAGAGTAAGTCAGAGGTTTTTGAAATCAACAGGGCAAGTGAAGAGATTTTATTAGGAAATAACGTGCCTATGCATTTAATTTTGTTCCGGGTACGTACTGTCATTACTGACATTAGGGAAAGGATTAGTTCTGAACTATCTGAAATCAGAAGGTGGTGTATCTACTAATCACTACTGTTTCTTCATTATTACTATTACAGAACAGTCTTACCTTCTACTTCAGGCCAGAACAAAGCCCTCCATTTTTCTCCCATCTTGTTCCTGTTTTTCCTCCTTTAAATAATTTCCCTCCCACTGCAACCAGCAAAAATATGCTAGATCAGGCCAAAGGCACTCTGTTTCAGGGCTGACATATTCCCACAGCTATAACTGGGTAAACAGAGGGCTTTGAAAGCTGAAAATCCAAAGCCTTCCTAGTCACCCGTGACACATGTGTTCTTCTGTCTCCTTTTCCTCCTTCATTTCTACCGATGCCAGAGCAATAATGACTGATGGGCAGGCAATGCAGAGATGCTTTGCAAAAAGTGAGACTGGCAATCTAAGGTTGAATTTCCTCATCTGAGAACAGACTGCTTGATCGCTGTCCTAATGGAGATCTGAACCATCTTATGATCCTTGGGACTACAGGAGAGAAGCATTAATTAAATTAATAACCATATTTATTTCATATCCCAGCTCCGCTGCACCTTTACTCTTCCAAAAACTGAAGTAGATTGACCTTAAACCTCTTTTAAGATGATGTCATTATTTCTTTTATGAAGATGCTTTCCAAGAACTCACACCTTGACAGAATATACCATCTATACTCAACTATAAGTAGACCTCATGGATAGGTCAAGGGCAGGTTTTGGATCCAAAATTATGGATTTTGATTTAACACATGGGTAAGTTGAGGCTAATACTTCGGGGCATGTAACAAAAGATATAGGCTGAATGGATGAGAGTAGAGAGGGAGATCTGTGCCTCCAGGACAGATTATGCTCTTGCCTTTTACCATTTTTAAAATGAGAGGTAAAGTACAGTACTTATACTGGCCCAGATTTTTGGGTCACTTTTTTGACTAAAATTTCTAGACTTATACATGAGTATATATAGTAACAGGATTTTAAAATCCAATAAATAGGTGAAGTGCTTTCATGGTAAAAGTGTTTACTTTGAGTAAACATATGATGTGGTGTGTAAGAATATTTCCTATTCCCCTCTCATTAAGAAATATTCTGGCAATGAGATCTGTAGAGACATTCTGATTCCCTTTTTCCAGTATGAAATTCCCACCTACTAGAGGAGAGGGCACAGCTGGTGATGTGTCTGCTGCCTCCTTACCCACGCCATCCTCTCTTTGTGAATTTTGAGTTCCAGTGGTTGTCCAGGACTGATCCCCTCTGCTAACAAATGGCCGCATTTCATAATGACAAGGATAACTCTCTGCATACTGCTTTTGGAGTTCCAGCTATTGGACTTTTATCTTCTTTATAACATTCCATGTTTACAAGGACTACTAGTATTAATGGTGAAGGGCCTTTACAAGTCTGGTTACAGGATGTGCATGCTATTTGGTCATGCTGCGAACGTACCTTGCCACACAGCCCTGTTTTCGCTGCATTTTAGGTTTAGCCCAATTTTCCCCCATTTTGGCATCCTTCCATGACCCAACCACTCTACTTTAGATTTTATGTTTCCATGTTTCCATGTACCAGCTCATATCTATCCTCCTTCCACATTTTCTAATTCACAGGAAAATCAAGGTTAGTGTCCCAAAAGTCACAAAGACCCAAATGGCAGGGAAAGGATGGCTACCCCTCAGCAAGTGTGGATATGGACTACTGTGAAATGCTATTAAATAATTATAAACTTCTTCCACTTTGCTGATACAAGCAATTTGCAATGCCATATAATGTGACTGTAGCTAATGCAAAATGGAATGGGGTACTGGGTGACTGCTCTCTGGATTTCCTCTCTGAATCTAATATTAAAGGTAAGCTACAGAGCATTCAAAGTGTGCAGTGGCCACAGTATAGAATGAAACAAAGGGAATTGGGTGTGAAAAGATATCTATAAGCTTCTCGCACAAGGGTAGGAAATACTGCCCCTGTTAATGTTATTCCATTGAGGGTAATATTTTAGGCTACATATCAGTGGTAAGCAGGATGAGGGCAAAAGTGGCCAGGGCCAGAGTCAACTGGAGTTACCCCAGTGTTGAGAATATACAACACTCTCCCAACCAAAGACAGCCCTTTCCCACCTTTCATTGTGGGTCTTCCTACTGCTGAACCTTTTTCCTTTGTCTCTCTCACCTAATCATCATATGCCACACAATCTTGCATCAGTTCGTTGTCTTTCTCAGATATTCTACGTAATTCTTATTCTCCTCCAAACTAATATCCCACTAAGCCTCTTCTTTTGCAGGCTGAGGTAACACTGGAGCTGGGACCTGTGTTACATTAAACCATAATATGCTTTTGAACTTGAAATTATGACATGCAACCTCTTGTAAAGCTTATGTAAAGTAACAGAGTCAAGTGCTAGTCAGGTGTTAACCAACAGTTTAAAAAAAAAACATGATCAAAACATTGGATTGATCAGATTTGCTCTGCTTGTTAACTGAAAAGATATAATTCAATTTAAAGAGTAAGCCTATTGCATAAGCTAGCCCTCTTAATATGTCATTATGCATTTACTTATCTTTTTTTCTGATTTCTGTGTTGCTCAAGGATAAAACAGATGCTTTCCTAAGTGCCTGTTTGCCCCCACTCCTGTCTTTCTACAATATTACTCATGGACCAAAACACACTGCAGAAATAATCCAGTTTGAGATCAATTTAACTGTCCTGCCTCAGTGCTAGGGAATTCTGGGAACTCTAATTTTGTGAGACATCTATCTTTCTCTGTCACAGACCTCTGGTGCCACAATAAACTACAGTTCCCAGGATTCCCTAGCACTGAGCCAGGGCAGTTAAAGCAGTCTCAAACTGGATTATTTCTGCAGTGTGTTTTGGACCCTTGGTTCCCCTCTCTATATAACCTGTCCTCATTATACTAACATAAACAACACTTCTTCCCATACTTTTCCATATGTGACATAATTTATGAGCATATTATCTACATTCTTAAAGGATTATAGACATGAGACTATATGAATAAAGATAGCAAATGTTTTCTTACATGTAAAAAATTCTACTGATTCAAAGAAAATAGTGAACAAACAGAAGTGAAAATGTCCCTGTGTGGGCTTTCCTATTTATTGGCTGAATCCAGTTAGGGATACATACCCGTATTTTCCTGCATATAAGACGACTGGGCGTATAAGACGACCCCCAACTTTCCAGTTAAAATATAGAGTTTGGGATATACTCGCCATATAAGATGCCATATAAGATTTTCTCCAATGGGAGAAAATGAGAAAGTGTTGGGGGAAAGGACTGCCAATAT
>CM034710.1:103845249-103878476 GCA_020142125.1 Phrynosoma platyrhinos
GGTTGGAAGGGCCCTCCGGAGGCCATCTTGTCTACCCTGCCAGGCAGGGATAACACAACCAAGAGAGACAGAGAGAGGGCCTGTGCAGACTGGCCAAAAGGGCTGGCCTGGGGGTGGAGTTGAGGTGGGGCAACCACGCACCAGCCGCCCCGTGCCACCGTCACGGCACACAGCCCACCGCACGGCGCCCCAAAGGGACCCAAAAGAACCGTGGCAGTAGCGATATGGGCAGCTTTTTGCCCCTCCAAAAAGGACCGGCATTTGCCAGCTCTTTTTGGAGCGACAAAAAAGCTGGATAGGGGCTGCAGTATGTGGTTGCCGTGGCCCCGATTCGGCACTTCCAGGAGCGGCACAGAACCGCCCCTTAGAGGCCATCTGTACGGCCCCAGAGTCTGCTACCATTTGAAGCAGGCAATTCTATTCTTCCACTCTTCCAGTGATTCCCAAACTCTGGCCTTCCAGGTGGTTTTGGACTTCAGCTCCCAGAATCCCAGACTATTGGTCAAGATGGCTGTGGCTTCTGGGCTCTGGAGTCCAAAACACCAGGAGGACCAGAGTTTGGGAATCACTGCTTGAAATGAGGAAATGCAAACTGGCAAAGGAACTAAGCGTGGCGTAGTGGTTTGTGCGTCTGACTATGGGCCTTTACAGACTGCCAGAAATAATGCAGCTTGAGATGACTTTAACTGTCCTGGCTCAGTGCTAGGGAATCATGGGCACTGTAGTTTATTGTGGCAACAGAGCTCTCTGACAGAGAGGGCTCAATGCCTCAGAAAAAACTACAATTCCCATTATTCCCTAGCATTGAGCCAGGACAGTTGAAGTAGTCTCAAAATGGATTATTTCTGGTAGTCTGTAAAAGCCCTATGACTCTGGAAACCAGGGTTTTAAAATCCTGGCTTGGCCAATGAAACCCACTGGGGTGACTATCGGGAAGTCACACTCTCTCAGCCTTAGGGGAAGGCAGTGGCAAGCCCCCTCTGAAGAAATTTGCCAAGAAAACCCCATGATAGGTTTTCCTTAGAGTCGCCCTAAGTCGGAAAAGACTTGAAGGCACACAACACACACATTTCACTGCAGAACAGTTAGGAACATCACAATTTATTACACTTTCATTTTGACATTTCTTTGAGAAACCTGTCAGGGCATGGTTTCGTCTTGCCGCCGCCACCCAATTCTTTCTGGCAACAATTCTGAATTGAGTTAGAGTGTGTCACTTCCAAGAGCCTTCAGGGCTGAATGCAGATTGTAATTGGAGTCTCCCCATTCCTGTGACTACTGGAGTCTAGTGGATAAAAATCACACACACCTGACAAGGTTGTTGCTGTATACCTTAAAGCCATTTCTGACTTATGACGACCTTAAGCTGAAATAATACGGTATTATATTTCACCTTTCAACAGGTTTGTTGTTGTTGTGTGCCTTCAGGTCATTTCCAGCTTATGGTTCCTGCAGATATATCCAGATAATTTAAAATTGTGAATTAAGATGTTGAATTTTCAATGTTGACTGTTTAAAAATGTGTATGTCTTATTTGTCCTTTTAAACTGTTGCATGTTTTAATTAATGTGTTTTAATTGGCGCTCAAAGATATAGCTGTGTTAGTCTGTGGAATCAGTATGTAGAGAGATCTTGTAGCACCTTTGAGACTAACTGAAAGAGAGAAGTTGGCAGCATGAGCTTTCCTAGACTTAAGTCTACTTCCTCAGATGCATTTGGTTAATTAATGTTGTTAATTGTTGATTTGTTGTTGTTCCCCACCTCGATCCATGGGGAAAGATATTATATGATATGATATGATGACCCTGATGCAAACGTATCCTGGTATCCTGGGGGTTTTGGCAAGATATTTTCAGAGGGGATTTGCCTTTTGCCTTCCTCTGAGGCTGAGAGAGTATGACATGCCTAAGGTGATCCAGCGAGTTTCCATGGCTGAGCCATGGCCAAACCCAGAGTCATAGCTCAATGCTCAAACCACTCCACCATCTCAAAACTGACAAGGTGGGAGGTTTAACTGATGAGCTTGCCCAGGAACATACAGATGGTAAGATGAGAAAGGAAAAAGCAGTAAAATGATGTTGATCTTGAGCTGGTGCTTTAGAGGAAAATAAGGGATCTGTTGCTAGTACACTCCTCCCTCCACATTGAGGCTTTGACTTTAGTGGCTTTGATTATTCACAGATTTTGTTAATATGTTCTCTCTAAGTCCTGCAGTGCAACACTATGGTCAACTTTAATCAAAGTCACACTGAAGGACCTAGAGATTCCTAGAGAGAACACTCACTCCACTAGGCATTTGTAGTTCCTCCAGCGCTATTCTATGGTCAATGTCTGGCAGATGTTGACCACAGAGTTGCACTGGAGGACCTAGAGATTCCTAGAGAGGTGTTCTCTCAGTCAAAAACATAGTTATTTGTGTTTTTTCCACATTCACGAGAGTCCTCTGCCCTAACCCCAGAGAATGTGGAGGGACGAGTGTAGTAGAATCAGCTTGGTTGGCTGGAGGTGTTTAAGAAACAGGACAGAGCATAAGAAGGGAAAAGATAGGTTCAAAGAAGAATTAATAGAATTGGGAGAGAATCAAGGGAGACCTTGTCCAAACCACTGCAGGTTCAGTAATCCACCTAACCTCAATTTAAAAACCTCTAGAAAAGTAGAATCTATGAGGTCTATTGACAGGGGAGTATACAGTACTACTTTGCGCCAGACTTTCATATTTGGGGTGGTAATGAACTTGTAACTGGGATTGTGATGAAAAATTAGATGCAATACTTGAGGGCGGGGAGGAGAGCAAGCATGGTGTGGTGGTTTGAGTGTTGGACTATGACTCTGGAGACCAAAGTTCGATTGCCAGCTCAACCAGGGAAACCCACTGGGTGACCTTGGCCAAGTCACACTCTCTCAACCTCAAAGGATGGCAATGACAAACCCCCTCTGAAGAAACTTGCCAAGAAAACCCTATGATAGGTTCACTTTAGGGTTGTTATAAGCCAGAAACAACTTCAAGGCACACCACCACCACCACAAGGAGGTTATTTAAAGGACTGTTGGTGTTTTCAAAATAGGGAAACTATTTTACTGTTAGCACTGGCAATATATATAAAATGTTTTAAGGGAAGTAATTGGGCTTTGTTAAAAATCAGTGGATATTTGAGAAGGTTCTTCTGTCACTACTTTCATTTGCCTAATGTTCTGTTCAGAATAGGTAGGATTAATGGTATATGCAAGATACAGAGAACACCATGCTCAGTGCAAATATCCATTGGCCTAAAAAAGTGATTTGCAAAAAGATAATTTTTCTTCCCTATCCACATTTGCAAGGCTCATGTGTTTTTCTCTTTTTTAAAAAAATGCTTCTGCTGTAAAGCAAATACACCAGTGTTCAAGACATGTTGGGCATGGCTGTCCTAAAATAACTTAGGAGTTTAACACACGGGGGACAATTGGAAGTATAAACGGTAATTAACCCATGATAATCCCGTAGTTGCCCTAATAGTTTTCACATGACATCATGTTCAAAGTGCTATTATCCCATGAATAACCCGTGATAATTCTGCAGTTGCGCTAATGGTTTTCACACAACGTCGAGATGAAACATGATTAAAGTGCCATTATCTTGTGAATAACCAGGCAAGAAACAGCAGCAAATAATTCACGGGATTTGCTGTTTTTTGCCTGGTTATTCATGGGATAATGGCTCTTGTGTTTATCTCATTTTAATTGTGTTTTAATGTCAGTTGTGCGATTATCACTGGTTAATCACTGTTTATACTTCCAGTTGTCCCCTGTGTGATAACGTCCATAGTCATTTTGAAATTTAGGTAATTCAGCCCACAGTACCTAACTTGCAAGCATGCTTTTGTTCTCCTTTAATCTAAAACACTTCCAGCCATCCTGATGGAGTCCCTCGATTTTACAGAAGAGGAAAAATGGCTGTACAAAGGTGTTTGAGTGCATTCTTTTCAGAATGGCATATCTGTTAACCTTTTATGAGAGAGACAATCATATTCATGACATTATTTGAAGTCTCATACAAACAGACATAATTTTAATGAGTAGCTTTGGTTCCCAAAATTATACATTTAAAAGAGCTCATACAAACAGACATAATTTTAATGAGTAGCTTTGGTTCCCAAAATTATACATTTAAAAATGCTTTCACGTGGCAATAGCTATTGTGCTAGATCTGTTCACTATACATGTTGTGAACGAACGAGCAAGACTGGACTCCAAGTCTGCGAATGCGGGGGGGCGAGTGTAACCCCATGGTAGATTCACCGTAAGTTGTAGATGACTTGAAGGCACACAGCAACAACAGTGACAGCTTAAATGTAGTGGGGAAAGTGGTGGTATGTCAAAAAAAGTGAAATGCTATTCGCTCAAGGGATGTGTTTTGCACTAAGTTGGCAAATGTTTGAAAGGAGTCTAGTAGAGAAAAGGGGAAAGCTGCTTAATAATTGCCTAGGCTGGTAATTTACATTAGTCATGAGCTACTGGCATTTAGTAGAATTCAAGGACCTGGGCCGCCACTATATGTTTGCCTTTCTATATGTTTGCCTTTCTTAAGCGCTTCAAAGGAAAAAGGTTTCATCTTTGCGTCTTGATGCTCATTTATTGGAACACAGCTATAAAAGGAATGTTGGCTTTTAAAAGGTCATTGCTCTTTTTCCCAGTCATTTCTATATCTATATTCTAACCTCTTTTTGGCGTGAAAAGGGAACTTGATAATCTGGAATGACAAAAATTGGGGAGAAAATCTAAGAGCCCAAAAAAGGCTTCAGAAAAGAAGTGGTGATGGCTCGCGAAGTCATATTCCCCGGCTTGCAGAGGGCAAGGAGGAGGAGTAAAAGACACATGAAGAGGCTCTCCAGAAACAGCTGAAGGCCAGGGACGGTGCAGGGAGAGGAGGAAGAACAGGTGCATTCCTGTTCCTCCTCCTTCCAAACCCTCCCTAGGAGGGCTAGAGGGGAAGAGGTCCCACCCCTGGCACCAGGTAACACCTTTTAAGTCTTTTAGTTTGGGCACTTGGCCCCTAAAAGGTTCACCATCACTGGTACAGAGGATCTTTTCTTGTCTAGTACAGGTTGACTCACATTTTCCCAGCCTTAGAGAATGACAATGGAAAGCCCCCTTTGAAGAAACTTTCCAAGGAAGCCCCATGGTAGGTCGCTTTAAGGTTCCCATAAATCAGAAATGACTTGAGGTACATAGCAGCAACAAGTAGGTTGAGTTTCCCTTATCTGAAACGCTGGGGACCAGAAATGTTTTGGATTTGGGAATTAATACATACATAATCTTGGAGATGGAACCTAAATCAAAGCACAAAATTAATTTATGTTTCATATACCCTTTATACACATAGCCTGAAGGTAATTTTATATAAAATTTTAAATAATTTTGTTCATGAAACAAAATTTGTGTATATTGAACCACCAGAAACAAAGGTATCACTAGCTCACCCACCCATGATTTTTTAAAAAAGTTTTTGGGAGTATTTCGGATTTTGGAATTCCAGATAAGGGAGGTTCAACCTGTAGGACCGAGTTTAAATATCATGTCAGCATTCTATCAGTGAAAATAATCCATTAGCCAAAACTAGAATATTTCATTGTATTAGAATTGCTGAATTATCGATAAGGTCAAGTTGAGCTGAGATGCGTTATTCACAACTGTTCACTTTTACGTATTGTAGAGCACAAAGTGATAATTGTGGGACTTGACAATGCTGGAAAGACCACCATTCTGTACCAGTTGTAAGTATTTTGACTTGAATACTTAATACTTGAGGATTGGAATCTGATCATAATTCAATACTAGGGAGCAGCATTTACAAAGTTTACAAGAATAACATAATTTTTCAGTTCTGAACAAGTTGTCCTTAAATTCCTCAGTGGTAAATGTATGCATGGCCTGGAAACTTGCAATTGTGTGTTTTATGGCTTGGAAGCTTGAAGCTGTGTTTCCTAAATAAGATTTCTATTCCTACGATTTTAACTCTTGGCATTTAGAGCAATTCACATTTAATCTGTTATTGATAACCCAGCTATTTCAATTGGTGGAAGGAGAATGTTTTCTATCCCATATTGCTCACTTGGTTTATTGTATAATGCTGCTATACATAATGTTCTTTTGGAGGATTATTTCATGATGTTGCAATAACTTTACTAAACACTAAGAACTAGTAAAAAAGGTCATAAGCAAGTAACTGATGTACTGTACATCAGGAAGATAGATACACTGTAGCAAGAAAAAATCCCTCTTTTGTCAGAATTATGGCAGTTTATTTATTTCAAATAATTCCTCTCATCTGTTCCATCTGGAAATATTTTGTATTATGTCATTTTAAGGGCACATAAGCAATCAATCAATCAAGATTTTATTGTAGTCAAGAGACCGTAGGCAAGCATAAAAGACAAAATCCATAAAACATGAAGTTTGCAACACATATGTATAACTTAAGACTAGCTACAGGAAGTAGGATATTATAATTGTGAAGGTGGTCATTATCAGATAAAAGGGGCAAATAGAAATATTCTTTATAAAATAAAACAAATTTAAAGCAGCTCCCATAGAGAAGTACAACTTAAGTTTACATTATAAGCTAAAGCTAATGAGCTAACAGTATGCAATTTCTCACTAGAACCCTTCTTAAAAGGACAGTATGCTGCTAAATTCTGAGCACAATAGTCAAAAGATATGCTCTTATTCCAAAGGTATGCCGCCACATGGTTCTGAACATATGACAGACAGAACACGGATGATCCCGTTGGCACCATACTTCCACATCTCATTGCCCATTCCTGCAGCCCTGTACATGTTGGAGGTGTAGCCTCTGCAGCAGGAAGGCTTTTCTTCTGTTGCTTCTTTATGCAGCTGAGCATCCTGGTTTTTCAGGTGTGTCAAAGCTGGCAGAGTCTGAGGAAACTTCACAAGTTGAGCTAGCTTCCTGCTGCAGGAATTCAGTCCTCAGTATTTAGGGAGCTTCAGGAGATTGGTGGTGAAGATACAGTGGAGGGAGCAGAGCCCTTGGGCTTATCTCCATTTTCCCTGGCTTGAATCATGTGAGTGCTGATAGGATTGGTATAAACTCATAGCCATGTTTCTAATGGACCTTTTCCATAACCATAATCACTGAGGTGCTGCATGTATGTCTCAGCTCATCCCAGCTTTCCTGACCATGGGGAAGAACTTGGGTTTTTTTAAAAAAAAATGGGAAAAGTAGAAAGCATATTTTTGATATAAGAGATGTGTTTTTCCTACCACACCCTTCAATCTTATTCAGCAAACCACATATTCTATGACAACATATTTTTGTGTAGAACCATATTCTACATCTTGCTAAGCGTACCACTTTGCCCCCACTTTAGCCTCATGAATGAAGTGGTTCACACTTCTCCCACCATAGGAAGCAATGTTGAAGAAATAGTAGTAAAAAATACACATTTCCTCATGTGGGATATCGGAGGACAGGAGTCGTTACGATCATCCTGGAATACGTATTATTCAAACACAGAGGTATGTTGATGCTCTTCCTAATTCATGTGAGGGCAGTGTTGATACAGCATGGTTTTCCTCATAAAAAAACTAGTACCAGATTCTTCCTTCAACAGCAACAACTGTGAGTGCCTAAAATGAGGTTCAAAAAGGAGAGGAAATGGCATTGCTGAGTAGACAGTAACAGAGAAATGCTTTGTTTTTAAGCCTCTGAAAGGCTTTTCTGGTCAAATAACTTCTTCTCTATTGTTCATCACAATAAGCAAAAGCACTTGATACTCATCTCAGCTAAATTTGAACGGCAGAGATACTGAGTGAAGTATTCTTCCTAAAGTGTTTGAATGGAACACAGCCTGAATATGGGCTCCATTTTTGCTACTATTGTCATTTTGTTTCACAGTTTGCTTGAGCTTCACTGACTCATAAGCCAGTAAAGGGTGTTCAATAGAGTCATTTTCATTACATCAGGTGTATCATTTTATACAAACAGAAGAGTCTTGTAATGCCTTAAAAACTATCACATTTCACTGTGTTTTGCTACAACAGATTAACACAGTTACTCCTCTGGAAATTATTTCATTGTATGTGGTTCCTTCATAAAAACATGATTCTTTCGTTCTTTGTCCAATGGTTATTCTTTCCACAGTTTATTATTCTTGTGGTTGACAGCATTGATCGAGAGAGACTGTCCATCACAAAAGAAGAACTTTACAGAATGTTAGCTCATGAGGTAATTTAAATTATACTTTTGTGTTCTTATCTGTATTCTGGAAATGTAGAAGTTGCCTTGGATCCATAATGTTGCATTAATGAAAAGTAGTCTTACACATTCAGATCAGAGCCCTAATCCTACTTCATCTTTTGTTGGGTTCCCAAAGTCTTGGGGAGTAGCTTTCTGGGAAAGGCAGTGGGTACAGCAGGTGGGGAGTGAGATTGATAGAAATCAAGGCTGCTGCCTCATGTAAGTAGTTTTTTAGTCCAACTTTTATCCCACTTTTGGTCCAATTTTTAAACACACACAGGAGCAGCAGCATTATAAATCATTTTACCTGTTTCTGTGTACCTTGAAATGTATTTTGATAATCAAATCATCTTATATCAGAATTTTCCTTGGTGTTAACCATTATAAATTTAAAAGCAGGTGATGGGAGTTGATGCCATAAAAGAGAAAGGAGAGTGAAGAAAGATACAATCCATGCTGAAGCAATCAGGAGGCTTCCAATTACGGCAGCCTGAAACAATGTGTGTGTGTGGTGTTTGAATGTTAATTTTATGTGGAAGATTATGTAGCATTTATTAATAACTTCATCATAACTAATTTTCTATATATATGTGTGTGTTATTTTCAGGACTTGCGGAAAGCTGCAGTTCTCATCTTTGCAAACAAGCAAGATATGAAAGGTTGTATGACAGCGGCTGAAATTTCCAAATACCTCACTCTTAGTTCCATAAAAGATCACCCATGGCACATTCAGTCTTGTTGTGCACTAACAGGAGAAGGGTAGGTATTAATAATATTAAACAAAATAGCTTGCCTATGAGGAGAATAGGCAACTTATAGTTTCTCTGTCTGATGTTCATGTTCAGAATTCCAAAGATGCATTGTTAATGACAGCCTGCTGGATAAGGATTAGTGTTTTTAAAACTGAAAGCCTGGTGATGAAAATTCAAGCTGTATTGTTTGCGGGGGTGGGGCTGGGGGTACAGCTCCTTTTTTTTTTCTTTCTTAAAACGTAGACAGTGTAATGAAGTGTACAGCCACCATTGAATTTTCACCAGAATTTTTATCGCAAGGAGAAAACTAAAGGCACAGTGCTTATGAAACAGCATATTATAGATTTAGACATCCATGAACTGTCAGCTGGAACCAATACACATAAAATATTTAACCAAGACTGGACATGAGAGCTCTTCCATCATATATAGTCAAACTTTTACACCCAAAGTGCAGGAGAGTAATAACTTGGTGAATACAGAGGGATTCCCTTGGAGGAACAATGGTGCCAATGTGAACAACCACCTATGTAAACCTTCCCACACATAATTCTACAATGTTGTTTGTATGTGTTAGCATGGTTACGCAGCACGTGATGCTCCACGTCAACATGCAGCACCAGCATCACCAGCTTCTCAGATGCAGGCAGTAACTTGTGAGCTGAAGGAGCACCTCTTCCCTTCCAGAAAGAGTAAAGAGACTCTTACAGACAGATGTCTCTCAGATGAGGCTTTAATCTTGGTTCCTCTATGTACAAAGCTATATACAGCAAAAACAATGAACTCCATCAACCACCGTCAACCCACTCTATCAACCAACAACCAGCACATGTGTCCAGAGCCAACTCCCTTATATACCCAGGGTTCCATGTGGCCTTCTGGCCCTGCCTCTTCCTTTGGATACCTGTCACTCAACCTGGGTGACTTTGCACTTTTGCAGCCATTTCAGTGCTTTCCGGCACCTTGTGACCATCAGCGGATGTCACTTCCTATGACATAGCACCTGGTGGAAAGTGCTGTGCCATTATGGGTGCTAGTGACCCTTTCATGTCTGGTCACTTATGTATCAACCCACATTGGACATTTTCCTTGAGACACTGTCTCCACAGTATGACAGTCCAAGACAGAAATGTATACAGTGGTTGTAAGGCAAATGTAGCTGGAGAGAACAGGATATACTGGTGTTTCTGTTGACAAGCCAAGATGTTTTCTAATGGCAGTTTTGTCAAATAAAAATGAATGGGCTGACCTCCATATGATAGACTGCCAATATGATTTAGCACAGCTGTAGTGAAGTGGGCAGTAGTGACACTAGGGGTTGTGGCCCACACCAGATGACACCCTAGAAGACAGTGACACCCGGTTAGGCCCTCCTCCCACTGGGGAGTGAGAAGGGCAAATGCACCCCTTCAGGCTTTGCTTCTGTCTCCTCAAGTGGATGCACTGCGGTGAAGAAGGCCAAGTGCATGCTTTTGGCCACCCTCACCCCCCATTAGCCCCTACACCAGGTGACACCAGAGTTGGGGACACTACCAATGATTGTTGTCATAAGTCAGAAACAACTGAAAGGCACACAACAACAATAGTATGTGGAGAGATCTTGTAGCCCCTTTGAGACTAACTGAAAGAAAGTTAGGAGCATTAGCTTTCGTAGACTTCAATCTACTTCCTCAGATGCTTTTAGGCTGTAGACTCTAGTCTACAGGAAGTAGACTGAAGTCTACGAAAACACATGCTTCCAACTTCTTTCTTTCAGTTAGTCTCAAAGGGGCTACAAGATCTCTGTACATACTGATTCTACAGACTAACATGGCTATATCTTTGAATTCAACAACAGTGAGGCAGAAGGGGAAAGGGATGACAAAGTTTGGGTTTCTGTTCTGGATTCATAATAGCATTTCCTTACAGAGTCAGGGCAAACCATACATTAAGCACACTAGGATGGCCACTTAGGACAGCAGACTTTGGTTGTCATTCAAGGGCAAGAAATTTAGCTATTTGATATGCTATTGTCGTATTTTAACTGTTAGGAAAGGAGAAGCAATTGTGAGATTTTCTGCCAAAAATAATTTGGCTAGCTCTGGGTGCTACGCACCTGGACTTAGAAGAGTACTATGCACCAGACTTTGTTTGTCTCAGGGAACAAACTGTCTTGGCCAGTTCTAGTACAGAGTGCTTCACCAGCACTTTCCAGATTATTTGATTAAAAGGTTTATTAGGCATGGGAATTGTGCAGTCCTTCCGATGTCACTGAACTGCAAATCCCAGCAGTGCTAACCAGCACATGGTGTTCTGAGGAATGTACAAAGTTGTAGTTCAACACCTGGAGAGATGCACACTTCCTTCCTCTGTTTTAAACTTTTTTTGTGTTTGTGTGGTAAATTTGTTGTCAAACCAGGACACTCTGTTACTGTGGGAAAATGTATATATTTTAAGGTAGGTTTTCTTCTCTCTCCCTGCAGATTGTGTCAAGGTTTAGAATGGATGACTTCTCGAATTGGAGTAAGATAATTTCTGAGGTGGGGACATTGGTGCTTATCCTATGGATGAATTCCTATGTAGTACACTTGACTGCTGAGGTAGCAACGTGTGTAACTTAAAGACATTGAAAACCTCCACAGGCAACACTTGAATCAAGTGCAGCTAACTGAACTTCAGAAGTATTTAACTTAAAATGCACTAATCTTGGATGGATGGATGAACATAGGAAATATTGGAAAGTTTGCCCAATTACATAAGCTTAATGTCTGCCTTGTAACATTTTTATTGAAAAATTTCCTTCAGGCTGCCTACATTAATAGACTGAAACAACAGCAGATGTTCTTTTTCTGTTTCCATGCTGCAACAAATTAGCATTAACCACCAGACTGTGGGCGTTAAAATCAGCGTATTTCCAGATGATGGAATTTCAAATATTGTTACACTACCAGTATCCTCTAACATCAAAACAATTATTTATTTGCTGCCATTACTTTTCTGGTTATGTAAATACTATAATGTTTCTGCCTTGACAAACATATACCCTTTTTAAAAACTTCATTGATTCTCAAATGCTTTATACATTGGGTTTATGTGGAAAGGCAGATTATTTTGTGTAAAATAACAATGAAAAATGCTTCATGTTAGCAAAGAGGATGAGTTGACAGCACTGTGTTTTAACAATGCAAGTTCAATGGGGATGTAGTTTCCCCAGCAACATTGAAAACATTATGTAAAAGCCAAATGTTTGTGGATATTGTGCTATTAACCAATGGAAACCAGACTTTTGAAGTGTGCATGTGTGTAATATATATGAACTTTTAAAAATATTTATTCCTTCATTGGAGAAGAACAGAGCAAAGTAAGGAACATAACTGAGCTCTATCATATTTTTCCCAACTTTTCAAAATAAAAAACTGGTTATTTTATAGAGATATAGATCTCCCTCCCCCAGAAAATGGTCTCATTCTATAGATAATATACATAATGCCTTATTTTGCATAGTCCATTAAAGTGTCTTTCTCTCCCCTGCCAAAAAAAAATTGCTGTAAAATTTTAGTACCTTTTCCATAATGTGTTAAAAACCATCAAGTTGTCCATATATTATGACAATAGATTTTCATCTTAAGGCAGTGTTGGTAATATATGTAATTTAATAACCAGCATTACAAAAACACTCTGAAAGAAAGTTCTTGTTTTCAGGGCTTTTCTGAAGTGCCAAACAACTTTAAGGAAGATACAGACCACATATCAGCTCTCTTTTGTAACATGATTCATGAAAATATGTATTGCAGGTGAACGCTCATGGTTTTAACCTCTGCTGTCCCCAGAGGTAATATTTGTAGAAGTATAAATTCTTCATTTCTAAAATACAGTCATCCCTCCACATTTGCAGATTTGACTTTTGAGGATTTGATTATTCATGGATTGTATTACTATGTTCTCTCTAGGAATCTCTAGGTCCTCTGGTGTAATTCTGTGGTACCTTTTGCACTGAAGGACCTAGAGATTCCTAGAGAGAACAATCCACTAGACATTTGTAGCTTCTCCAGCACAATGCTGTGATCAATGTCTGGTAGATGTTGACCACAGAGTTGCACTTGAGGACCTAGAGATTCCTGGAGAGGTGTTCTCTCAGGTAAAAACATTGTGGCTTTTTCCACTTTCATTAGAGTTCTGTGTCCCTAAGCCTAACAAATGTAGAAGGACCATTGTAGCTAGAAAATACAACTTTTTCACTGTGAAATTGGCATCCCTGCTCTTAAAGAGGCAGACATTTTGGTCTCCCCCCCCCCCCCAGCATGGTAGATGCTTTGCATAAAGGAGTATACTTTCATAACCCGCTCACATCTTTTGCTTAATCCCAACCAATATAGCACATAATGGAAGGTTAAAATACCTTTCATCTATATGTGGGCTTTTTGGAATTGAGTACCAACATACATATGTGCCTCTGATCCTCACACGTGAAGTAGCTGCACAGATCTGTATACTACAAGAATTAAAGGCATAACTTAAATGCAAAACCTTTGTGGGTTTGAGGGTTAAGTAGAGACGTGGAAAGTTGCCTTATCTTAGGGCAGATGACTTCATCCTTTTAGTTCAGTGTTGTCTGCTCTGACCAGTTGCAGCTGTTTGGTGCATTGGGCAGAGGTCTTTTTGTCCCCTATCTGAATCCTTTTCAGCTGGAGATGCTGGGAATTCACTTGGGATTGCTGCATGCAAAGCATGTGTTCTATTTTTCAACTGTGATCACTCCCCAAGCATATACTATCTACTCAAATAGTAGATTTCAGAGCTCTTGGAAGTTTCTTTATAAAAAGCAATTTGTTCCTGTTAACTTGGCACAGTGTTTAAAAAGATAATTCATTGACATGGTTCCAATGTTAGAAAAATAACTTGAGTTGCTTATTAGTTTCCCACTATTGGTAACAGAATGGCATAAAACTTGAAAAAGTCTGGTCAAAATGCTTCTAAAAAGCTCTTTTAAAGTAACTTTGATAAGTAATTAGAAAACATGACTTCTTACGCCAGTAAAGTGACTTTGTTGCCATGCATTAGGTTACTCTTAAAATATAACTTCATTGTGCCCTTGTTTTTAAAAAGCGCAGCTTATTACAGGTAACTGTGTTACTTGTAAATTGTTCCTTCTAAGCTCTGAGAGTTTGGGAGAATTGCATGGAAGCTTCTTTCTAATTCTACTCCCTCATTTCTTCTCATTTTTTTTTCAAGAAAGAAATCCATGGAGAAGTTTGGTGCTAAATTATGAGGGAAATTTTCTTAGCCATGTGTGCCAATAATATCATGTTTTCAGTGAAGTAAGTCTTTTCCCTGCTTCCACTAAAGGTCTTCACTGCAGTTATTTCTAAGGGGACAACAGCATTCAGAGTTTAAGCTGTAGCTCTTGTCATGCCACAAGATTTGTGAAACCTGGCCCATTTCAGCCAAGGTAATATAGATGTTTGATTACGCATATGGTACTATGTTTTATGATAATGTATACTTTTTTATATATAAAACTCAGCATGATATTGCCTTGTAATTATTTTGTTGAGGTGAATTAAAGTGCTAGGTTGTGCAAGCAAGGCTTGATCTTCTTTAAAAGTGTTACAAAAATGGCTGTGATGCGATATTAATTGTGGGAAGGGGAAATCATGGAAAGACAGCTTGACATATCAGTAAAAAAGGCTGTGGATATGCATGTGTACTTTCTTACGTGCATATAAGCTGGCTCTCTGGATTGCAACCATGGTGTATTATTTCTGTAACTTCAAGTATATTGCAAATAACTTTCAAAGTCCACAAAATAGTGATATTTTATTAGGCCAACCAAAATGCAAAAAATACATGTTGCAAGCTTTTGAAACTTCACTGACTTCATAAGGCAAAGATGTTAACATTCATATAGGAGAAAAAAATTATGACGATGCTAGTTGAAAATCTGCTGTTCTCAATTCAGGTGGTATTGGAGTAAAATTCATGCAGGGAGGCCTTTCCTCATTCTGGCTATATGGGTGTTCCAGGAAACAGATTTTTGTAAGTTCCGTTAACAAGACAAAAAGAGATGCTCCTCTTGAAATCCAAGTTGCTGGACAAGCGCAAGAGGAGCATCGCTACTGCTAACAATTATAAATGTTTGGCTTTTGTCCTGTTGGAAAAATCTGGCAAAACCCACAAGTTTGCAACCTCTCCTCTAAGGCTGAGAGAATGCAACAGGCCCAAGGTCACTGAGTGAGTTTCCGTGACTCAGCGGAGATTCAAACTGGTTTCTAGAGTCATATTCCAAAATTCAAAGCACTACATTACCCTGGCATCTCAGGATGCATTAGATGATGTGAAATATGCCTTGTGACTAGGTTACAATGGCTTTGTTTGGCACCTGGAATATCTTGCCAAGCTGGTTTCACTTCCTTTTAAAAACATCCATATGCTGTGCATCTATATAGGCACAACCAGCTTCATCTACTATACCTGATGTTTCTGAAGGTTCTTTATCCTGCAATCCTAAAACTACCTCTATGAGAGCAAGACCTGTTAAACCTGGGATTAGAAGGTCATAGGAAAGTTAATGCCAATTGTCTACATAGTGTCACAATTGTTTTAGCAATATTTTTAGTGCTGCTTCTGGGCGGGGTGTGTGTGCCTTTTAGGGTTGTTATTAGGCCTATACAGACTGCCAGAAATAATCCAGTTTGAGGCCACTTTTACCGTCTTGGCTCAGGTCTAGGGAATCATGGGAACTGTAGTTTATTGTGGCACCAGAGCTCTCTGTTAGAGAAGGTTCAATGTCTCAGAAAAAAAAAACTACAATTCCCATGATTGCCTAGCACTGAGCCAGAACAGTTAAAGTGGTTTCAAGCAGCATTATTTCTGGCAGTCTGTTAAGGCCCATTGTCTAATTGAATCTGATTAGACCAGGGGTAGACAACCTTTTTGAGCCGGGGGCTAGGTTGCTGTCCCTCAGACAATTGGGGGCCAAAGCACCATAAATAAATAAATAAATAAATAAATAAATAAAATTTAAAAATATGCATGCACACTCTCTCAGCCCCAGAAAAGCCATGGCAAAAACCCTGTGGAGATTTTGCCAAGAAGTAATAACAATAATATCATCATGGCGGGAGGCGGTGGCGGCGGCAGGAACGGCCTAGGGCCGGTCCAAAGGCCTCGAGGGGCCACATCCGGCCCCTGGGCCTTAGGTTGCCTACCCCTGCATTAGACTGTTGTGATGATATCCTGTTTTCAGTATGAATGGGTTGGGTAACATGTGACTGAGCCAGAAAATGGGAGGATCCTGGGCATAGAAATTGGAGCATCAAAAACAATCAGGAAAGGATGAGTATGTGCATATGGGGGGGGGGGGCGGTTCTGGCATTTAAACCCATACTTGTTCTTTGAAAACTAGGGTGCCGTATATATGTGGAGCGGGGAGAAGAAGGTGTTGCTGAACTACCACTACCAGCATTCTTTGTCATTGGGAATGCTGGCTAGGACTGGTGGAAGGTCCAATCCAACAGTATCTGAAGAAATAAGGATTTGCATGGAAACTATGATATCAACACTATAATACTGACTGCAATACTATGGTGGTTGCTGCACAAAGTAGAACCAAAACTAAGACATGAAAATGATGATAACAACAACAACAACTTTTAAAGGTCCCAAAAGAAATAACTAGGAATGAAATACATCTAGCACATGCACTTTGAAAGAGCAGTTTTGAAAATGTAAAAAATGCAGGAGTGGGACAAACATACTTTAATTTAGAATAAAATTTAATTTATATTCCATCTTTATCCTACCATGAGAACCAAAAAGGTCTAGAAAGGTAATTCAAAAACTCTAGTACCATTGTGGGGAAAAGACTGGCTTGAAGACTGCATACTAGCCACCCATGATATTTGGTTAGTGGAGATATCAGATGCAACATCTCCAAGAATCCAAAGAAAATTAAGGGCTAAATTGATCCTGTTTCCACACTGGCCAATTCTCACAAATCTCATAATAAAACGGCAGGACAACATTACCCCCTTGTGGCCATTCTGCAATTGGCTTTCAGAAGTATGCTATCTTCAGTACTGAACATAATACAGTGGGTACTTCATATCCACTAGGGTTTGGTTCCAGGACATACACACACACAAATACCATGGATAACAAAATTTGTGGATGCATAAGTCCCATTAAATACAATGGCATAGCAAAATGGTGTCCTTTATATAAAATGGAAAATCAAGCTTTACTATTTGGAATTTATTATATTTTAAATATTTCTAAACCATGGATGTTTAAATCTGAGGATAAAAAATATCAGTGGATAAAGAAGGCTGTCTGTGTATAGTGATTAAAATCAGTAGCCATTGACAACTTGATGTTCCATCTTAGTGTGTATAAAAGGCTCATATGGACAGCTGTCTCCTAAAAATACCAAGAAAGAGGGCTGATTTCTGATGTTCAGAGGGAATATCCCACCCATAGGCCCAGCCCTAGTATGGTATTATTACCATAGAATTGGTAATACATTGTGAAGACGTTGCAATTTACATGGTTGTAGACTGACAAGTACATTGGCTCTGTTAAACCAAATCTGGTAGCCTTCTGCTGCTGCAAGAAATGTCCACTATCCATAGAATCGTTGGCCAGAATCCTTTATCATGGTCTACATCAGGGGTAGGCAACCTAAGGCCCGGGGGCCAGATGCGGCCCCCTGAGGCCTTTGGACTGGCCCCAGGCCGGTCCTGCCGCTGCCACTGCCCCCCCGTCACCACTGCCCCCCACCATGATGATATTATGATTGTTATTACTTGTACTTGGGGTTTTCTTGGCAAAATCTCCACATGGGTTTTGCCATGGCTTTTCTGGGACTGAGAGAGTGTGCATGCATATTTTTTTAAATTTTTTTAATTTTTTTTTTTAAAAAAATATTTATTTATTTATTTATTTATTTATGGTGCTTCGGCCCCCCCAATTGTCTGAGGGACAGCAACCCGGCCCCCAGCTCAAAAAGGTTGCCTACCCCTGGTCTACATTATGAAAATTTATGTGTACTTAACTACATAGCAGAGGTGCTAAAATTTGCTTGGGGAATTGCAAATATGACTAATGGGACACTGGTAAAAGTCTCCCAGTGTGCATTGGCCATTACCAGTACACACTGGCACTCTCTAGCCAGTGTCCTGATGCACATTGTTAGCAGTGACCATTGGACCAGTTGAACATTGGTTCTCATAATCCATTGGTCTCAATGCACATTGGTCACTTTCCATCACCCTCCAATGCATTCTATTCTGTTTTGAAACAATTCTTACAGTAAAGAAGTTCTTGCTAATGTTTAGGTGGAATCTC
This sequence comes from Phrynosoma platyrhinos, assembly GCA_020142125.1. Taxonomy (NCBI): domain Eukaryota; kingdom Metazoa; phylum Chordata; class Lepidosauria; order Squamata; family Phrynosomatidae; genus Phrynosoma; species Phrynosoma platyrhinos. Next base: position 103,863,562 of record CM034710.1, read on the forward strand.
TTGTCATTTGAATCCACTAGTTCATGCCCTATTCTCTGGAGCCACAGAAAACATCTTCTACATGAAGTGGCATCTCAAGCTAAAAGGATGAATTAGCAGGTGACAGAAAGGACCTCTAGCTGAGACTCTGGAGAGTTACTGATCGTCTGAGTGATGGACACTGGATTATATAGTTTAGACTGGTATGAAACAGCTACCAGTTTTTCCTGTCTCTTTTCATCATATTAATACCAAGGTTCTGCTTGTCATTTGAGAGGCTTTGCTTGTGATAACAATTTGAAAGAGATGATCTACTGTTTCCTTACAGGTTTTAATCTGGTGTTATGACCATGTTTCCCAAGATCACTGATCTTTGCAGATAGTCTGAAGATTCCAGTCCATGCAGTTTAGCCCCTTATATTCTCCGAATGTGCCATCTTTAGGTGGGTTTTATATTCTGTTAGATCTCTAGGTGGCACTGAAGGACTTAGTTATGCAATATTGTCTACCACAAACACCAGGTCGCTAAAAATCATTCATCTTCACTGAAGAATGGCAAAATGTCAGCCGAAAAGATTGTAATTTAAAGGGAGGAAAATGAGAAGAGAGTCTTTGAGTGCTCATTCTTTAATGGTTTTAATCTCACATAATTTATAACCAAAAAAGAATTTCAGATGAGCTTATGCAATAGACTATGCAAATGGGACCAAGAGGGAAAATTCATTAGAAAATGTGAATTCATGTTCTGTTTTTACCAGCATAATTCTGCAAAAATATTTTAAGTTCCTAGCTCTCTTAAATGGGATTTAAAGTGATTAAATATGGTCTGGATTGTATTTTATTTTTAAAGGAAGGAAGAGAAATTATAGAGGGCCTTGTAATGGATGTGAAATTAAAGTTAAAATAATGGTGTAGCAGGAATGAAATCAAGATGAGGTTCAAAAAGTCCGTTTGAAGAGTGTAGGAAGAAACCTTAACTGTACAAGAATGGGGAACCAGTGGTCTTCCAGAGATTTCTTTCCCAACCAACTCCAGCAGCATGGTTCACAGTCAACCATGGGCCATAGATCCCAACCCAAGAATCTGGAAAAGGCATCCCCTACCACCAATAAGTTACCCTTAAACAATGAACTCTTACTTACATTGGCTAGATTTACTAGAGATGGAGCAACTTCAGCTTCTTGTTCCAACCAACCGACAGCTTTAAAGGCAAACTTTGAATCCATGGAAGCTGGTCCTCTGGTGAATGGGACATGTCCTTGCTCCCACCTATATGATATGACCAGAATCATAGAATCATAGAGTTGGAAGAGACCAGGGTGAAGGAGGCCTCACTTCATTGTTCCCGCAAAGAATCAAGTTTGATAATGAAGAAACCTGCTCAACAATAAAAGATTGTTCAAAAATTAATTTAGATGTTAAAATATTAAAGGATTATGGACTGCAGTGTTATTGCAAGAGAGGAGGAAAGGAACAAAACAAGAATGGGTGGCCCCCACCTACTGTTGGCTTTGGCAGCACTTCTGTTGGCTACCCTACCAACAGTGGTCAGCCACAAAACTGCTAGGGAATTGCAGAAATATTTATGGACAACTCCCTCAAGGTGCTTAATCAGGTCAGTGTTTCATATTTAACAGCCTCTCAGAATGGTGCAATTTCTCTTTGTCTCCCCATCTGTCTTCAGCATTTGCAACCTCCTTTGTGGGTTGGGAAGCAGCCCCCCCCCCCGCCCTGCCTCAACCCTCCTATTGCTCAGAAAGACAACATTAGGGGCTTCAAATTCCTGGAAATCTGGTTCCTCTTCCATATCTGAAACATGTGCTTCCAACTCCACACGGTGAGTTATGACAGTTGGAGTAGGCATTAACTGCAGTTGCCCAAACCTCTATGGTTCCCTCCCTGATCATCCATATCCCCTCCATGGTTTCCATGATTAATTTAGAGGCTTTTGTGCTCTCCCCTCTCAACTTCGTACCTGACAGTTGTGATGAAGCAGCAAGATCATGAGTAATGTAAGAATTATAAGCCATAGCTAGTAAAATCGATAAGCCAGAAGAGGACCACAGTGGAGCCAAAAGCCTGGGAAGATTTTTTAGAAATGCCACAATGACATAGAAAATTTATTTCCAGAACCCATTAGGTGACCACCAGCAGCCTGGGACATCTATTACCCAAAAGAAGGTGGGGAGAGGAGCCAGCAAAAGATGTCAACATCTTTTTAAATGTTGGGGAAATTGTTTAGTTCAAGGAAGCTTATGAGAAGCTGGGCAACTTGAGAATCATTTCCACTTATTTATACCAGAACTATCATCATCCAGCACCTGCATCATGCAGCACCTGGGCCTCGAACTGCCAACCTGCCAATCTTATTATTTATTTATTTATTTGGAGTATTTATACCCCACTCTTTAGCCAAAAGGCTCTCAGAGTGGATTACAAATGGTTAGACATCTTGCAATCAACAGAGTCATAGGGGTTGCAGACTGCCAGAAATAGTGCAAATTGAGTCCACTTTTAGGGTTAGGGAATCATGGGAATTGTTTTTTTTTCCCCTGAGACATTGAGCCTTCTCTGTCAGAGAGCTCTGGTGCCACAATAAAATACAGTTCCCATGATTCCCTAACCCTAACCCTAAAAGTGGACTCAATTTGCACTATTTCTGGCAGTCTGCAACCCCCCTCAGTGTCTCAACCACTTGAGCCACCACATTATAATAGGTTATGGTGTACACTGTGTGCACAGACTGGGGGCCAATTATATGCAAAGGGGCTATGTTTGGGGCTGATATTTATATCTGAGTTCCTAGTCGCAAAAGGCTCCGTGTTTGATGAATAAAGATGTTTATTTAGAAATATGCAAAAGTGTAGTCAAACACACAATAGTAATTGAAGCAGACACAGCATTCAGAGATGACCAAAATATAGGGATGGAAATTGGATAGTGGAGGCTTAAGATTATAAAGGTAAAGGTATTCCACATTGACAAGGTTGTCAAGTCATGTCCAACCATAGGTAGTGGTACTCATTTCCATTAGTAAACAAAATACAAAAGTAAAAAAAATAAATAGCCAACAATTTGCTGTACATTTATGATATCTAGAACAGGCCCAAACTAAGGTTATCACTAAGCAGCAAGTGATGATTGGCAGCGGTCTCATTGTTATTATTCCTAATCTCTGTTCCCTTTTGGCCACACAAATTAGGACATTCTTCCATCATCAGTGTTGAATTAAGATTAAAACGCCAATCCAGTCAGCTGTCCCATTTTGCCTGAGCGAGCCAAATTCCCAACTCAAAACTTCACTGTCTTAAGAAGAGAGAGAGCTCACTAAGATATCTGTAGCAAAAGTAGTGGTTGTTTCATCCAGTCCAGGTCTTTCATATGTCAGCAGTCAATCCAGTAAAGCAGTCCAAAGGGTAATCCAAAAGGATAGTCAGAGTCCAGGCAGAGTTCTGGGCAAGAGGCAATCAATCAAGAAAAGAAGCACCAGCATAGCTTTCTCCCAAGGAAGATGGATGGTTATCAGCCATATTGGTCTGAGCAAGGTGCTGGGATATTTATAGCCCACGTAGGTCTCACTGGTACTCCCTATTAGCAGCCTAAAGGCAAGGTAAACGTATTCCCTGTTGATAAGGTTGTCAAGTTGTGTCTGACCATAAGGGGTGGTGCTCATCTCTGTTACTAAGCCAAAGAGCCAGCATTGTCAGAGATTACTCTGTGATCATGTGTCCAGCACGATGGCACAGAACACTGTTTATCTTTCCACCAAAATGGTACCTATTTATCTACTTGCATTTGCATGCTTGTGAACTGCTAGGTCAGCAGAAGCTGGGACTAGTGATGGAAGCTCACCCCATCATGCAGCACCTGGGCCTCGAACTGCCAACCTGCCAATCTTATTTATTTATTATTTATTTGGAGTATTTATACCCCACTCTTCAGCCAAAAGGCTCTCAGAGCGGATTACAAATGGTTAGACATCTTGCAATCAACAGAGTCAGTGTCTCAACCACTTGAGCCACCACATTATAATAGGTTATAGTATAGTTATAGTAGGTTATAGTAAGGGTAATATTTTTCTGTTCTGGAGAGAAGATCATGGAAAATGGAGTATGGCTCAGATGGTGTCTGAATCTCTCTGTGTACACTGTGTGCACAGACTGGGGGCCAATTATATGCAAAGGGGCTATGTTTGGGACTGATATTTATATCTGAGATCCTAGTCTCAAAGAGCGATAGGTGCTATCTTGCAATGTAATAAAGACCTAATAGCCTTCCCAGGGAATCGACAATGGGATTTTGGAACAACTGATGGCTTTAACTTCATAGTACCAAAAACAATAAATGGATTTAGGACACCCTGAAAAACAGATGGATAGAGAGGTTGGCTAGGAACATGACGGGATGGTGGTGTAGGTAAGAAGTGTTGGCTTACTCGCCTTTGCTTTTGTTTCTAGTATAAGAAGATATTCAGAGGACCTGAGGGGGAGGAGTGATCAGCAAACCCATTTAGCCATTGCCTTAGTATTACCTGGGTCCTTCACATGTCTTTGGTCTACTTGTCCTTCCCACAGGAAACTCTCCTGGTGTTCCAAAGGTCATCTTAAGAACATCCCTTGGTCCAGATATGAAAATATGGAAACTCCATATATAGCACAGGGGATGTTGGCTATGTTATCACATCACAGGGAGTGAAGAAAAGGGAAAGAGGGGTGGGTTGTGCTGAAGTTGGGCCTAAAATACCCAGAGCAGAAAGCAGTAGGCTTATATTAGATCTGCTGAAATCTCATGAGAGCCTATGCTAATATGGGATTTGGTATGAGATCTCCTGAGATATGTCATCAGAATCTCAGTCATAGTAAGACTTGCTCCTGGTCCTAGGTCAAGCAGGGCTAAGCTGGGCAGGGCAGGGCAGGGCAGCAGAAGAGCACTGCCCCCAGATGGTACAAACATTCCCCTCCACATTAATGGTTAGAGAGACATAGACATTCTGGGGGGAAAAGTCTGAAATTATCACTAGAGTAAAGGAGGTAAAGCTGGAGTTTCTTAGGAAGGAATGCCTAGAAGAATATTAATCCCGACAGGCAATGGAATCTAACATCCGTTAATTATCTCCCTGATTTCCATTGCAATTTGTAGAACACATTTTCCTTTACTTGTCTAGACACTGCATTAGTACTATACATTACCATTCTGCTGATGCCAAACGCAGCTAATTTATCATTAAGCAATATGCTATTTGTCATTAGTGTTTACAATTATACAGCTGCCATAGAGCATTCACTGCTTCAGTAAACAAATTCAGTAGGAGGAATCTAATGTTTTGTGTAGATGCGAATATATCCTAAAACTGTGCTAGCTGGGTTAGAAACAACATAATGGCATATATATATATATATATATATATATATATATATATATATATTTTAAAAAAGAGCTTTTTGTATGGACATGTAGCTTTTTTACATGTTCATTCCCACAAATAAACTTGAAATCCATTTGCTAGGGCTTATTTATATGCACACGTTGTGTACAAACAAGTCATTTCCGACTTATGGCAACCCTAAAATGAAGCTATCATAGGCTTTCCAGGCAAGATTTGTTCAAAGGAGGTTTGCAATTTTCTTCCTCTGAGGCTGAGAGCATGTGACTTATGCAATGACACCCAATGGGTTTCATGACTGAGCCAGGAATCAAACCCTAGTCTCCAGAGTTGTTCTCCAACATTCAAACCACTATGCAATACTGACTCTAACTTAATATTAAAATAAACAAAAAATGGTCTGGAAGAACCTATATCCATATATAAACCTGCTTTGAGTTTTAAGATTTTTGAGGCTTTCTCTCAGTCCCACCACATCACAGGGCCATCTGGTGAGGACATGGAGGAGAAACGTCTCAGTGGCGGCTCCAATTCCAATTTATGATGACCCTAAGGCAAACCTATTGCAGGGTTTTCTGTGGGACTCGCCAAAGGTCACCCTGTGAGTTTGAATTGAACCCTGATCTCAAGAGTCGTAGTCCAATGCTCAAACCACTAAAGCACATTGGCTGTCTATTAATTGGTTACAGGGAGCCTTTTCATGATTGAGTTTTTGAATGATTTGAATGATTTTGTAGTTTTTTAGGTTTTAATGGTGTTTTAATATGATGATTTGCTTATTTGTGTTTTAACTCTTTATTAACAGGTTTGAGGTTATCTTGTCTCAGCACTAACAGGAGGGTTCATCTACACTGCAGAATTAATGAAGTTTGACACTGTTTTAACTGCCATGGCTCAGTGTTATGGAATTTCTAGGATTTTCTAGGATATTTAGCCTTCTTTGTCAGAGAGCTCTGGTGCCACAATGAACTACACATCCCAGGATTTCATAGGATGGAGCCATGACAGTTAAAGCAGTGTTAAACTGAATTAATTCTGCAGTGTGGCAGTAGCCAGAGATGGCACCTTGTTGCCTAACTCAGACAAATCAGAGAGGCTGTGATGTTCTGAGTTAAAATGTCTAGCTGTTGGTTACTCAAGCTTCCTGGTCAGGATTGCAGATTTGTGATTCCTAAGACTTATATGCAGATCCTATATGTCTGCATTCAGTCATGCAAATATTGTAAACTTGCAGGGCAAGCAAGTGATGTTTTGTTTAATATAGTAAAACTTAGCTGTTTGTTTGCTTTTAAACGCCCCCCCCCCCATCTCTCTCTGGCTGCATCAGCCTCTGCACTGCAGATATAATCCAGTTGACACCACTTTAACTGTCATTGCTCAATGCTATATAATTCTAGGGATTGTAGTTTACTGTGGCATCAGATGTCTCTGACAGATATTGCTAGCTGTCTCAAAAACTACAATTCCCATAATTCCATGGCAGTTAAAGTAGTGCCAAGATGGATTATTTCTGCAATGTGAATGCAGCCCCCCCCAAACAACCTTCAAGTAGATTCCAGCTTCAGTTTCAGTCAATCTGAAATGTGAAATTGGGCATTGACGGAGTATTTCATTTTTGCCAGGACTGGCACACTGATGTTTTGTTTTTCTTGTTTTCTCTCACATATTGGGAATGTTGACACTGACATTAAACACGAAATACTATATGCATTGAGAAGCCCAGTTAAATATTCATTGTATGTTTTGTAACTGGACTAAAAACATGGCTATCAATGATGGATGTTCTCACATGATCTTATAAGTCGAAATTATCTAGTTATGCCACTTGGGGATGCAATATCTCCCTGATTTGTGTGTGTGTGTGGTTCAGGAACAACAATTTGCTACACATTCTAATGAAATGGCCAGAAAAGCGTGATGACTTTTCATGAGTGTAAAAAAGATGAACTTTTGACCAGTACTAAACTGGAAAATTCAGCATAAACTAATTTGTAATTCATGTAATGACCTTTAATCTACTGTAGTTGTTTGACATTTTCTTTCAAGGCAGTTTTAGTTCTCTAGTTGTATAGGCATCAAAACGGGGGCAGGCAGGAGTGGGTGGGTATTCGATAGACTGTTGAGGGAAATGTATCATACTTCTTTGGATGAGCAGAGGGAAAGCAAATAGTCCGCCAGTGAAATGAAAGCAATAAAGATGTTCTAAGAACTAGACTTCAGGCTATAGTTACATATCATTGCTTCTCTTGGAGCTTACACATACAGTATAACCTAGCCATATGGGAGGTAGCCTACTTTGATTCTGCTATAAGTATTGATTATTTGCTAGCCTAACTTTGCAATTAGGTACAGTTGGTGTTGGAGGAGAGAGAACCAATGCTAGAGCTTCCAGCGTGGTAAAAGTGTATTGCAGGCAGTGATGAGGAATCCAGCTACTAGTCCAGTTAATTTTTGTACATGAAACGAGAAGAGATGCTGTCTTGTTCTTTGCCTCCAGCAGCAAGATGTTTCGGTTCAAGTTCTGGCTCTGTTCCAGGGAGTATCTGATAACATGCAAGTTTCAGGACACACAGAGTCTACACTTGCATCCAGTGGTGTCACTAGGTTTGGCATCAATGTACCATGGTAACTCATAGTGTCACCCCTCCTATTGATCTTCTCCCATACCACACCATACAGAATCCTTAGTAAAGTTCTTTTTTTGTACTAAAGTTACTAAAAAAAATCATAATTCTTGTTTATTACTGAATGTAATGGTAGTAGTTGTGACATAACTACTAGGAAGCTAGGAAAGTTAAAATTATATCTTTAAATTACAATATCATGTGCACAGCCTAAATGCATTTACATATACATAGTTTTCATGTGGCTGAAGTGAAAATTTTGTAAAATGTGGTGTTTTTAAAGAAATTTTATTTTTATTTTTTTTAAAAAAAATAATTTTAAAAGAAATTTTAAAATTTTAAAACTGAGGCCTCTCCTTTCTCCTCCCATTCACTTGCACCATCTCTTCAGCATTTTAAAGGGACACAGGTGAATGCCACCACCCATTTCTGCCTAAAGGCAGATATTTGGAGAGCAGCGGTGTCACCCCCCCCTTAGGGTGTCACCTGGTGTGGCCTGAACCCCCTGCACCCCTAATGACACAATTGCTTGCATCCATTCTCCTATAGTTAGGCTATATTTAGGACAGTTTGTTGAAGCGTTTATGCATGCATACACAATCTCACACAATGATGCCTGCACATGATCTGCTGGTGACAAGGAGTCAATGACCACAACCAATATCAAAAGCTGAGATTCTTACAGTTTATCTGTGTGCCCATAGGCAAGGTGAATGAGCCATTAGCAGCCTTATCAGTTTAGGAGTGGGGAGCTTTTGACTCTTTAGATGCCTTGGCATCCATGTTCCTCAGCACCATGGGCAAAATGTCAAGCGTTCAGATTCTTGTCTTAGACAAACCTTCTTTGGATTACTGTGCAGTTCCAGTGTGTTGTCCCCCCCCATAATATTATTAGGAGCTCTGGTGGTGCAGAGGTTAAAAGCTTGTACTGCAGCCACTCACTCATAGACCACAAGGTTACAAGTTCAATACTAGCCAGGGCTCAGGCTAGACTCAGGCCTGCATCCTTCCGAGGTTGCTAAAATGAGTAACCAGCTGTTGGAGGGCAATGAGCTTACAGTTGTAAACTGCTTAGACATCCCATAGCGCGATATGAAGCGGTATATAAATGAAGCTGCTTTGTTTTGCTTGGGACTTTAAATTAAAAGATTCAAACTGCAGATTTCAGGGAAATTCCTCTTTCTGAGACTCTGAAGAACCACCACCAGTCAAAATACAATAGGCTATATGTGATATGGGATGGGTATTTCCTATGCCACATTTTCAATTTGCCTTTCTGATTCTGGTTTAATGATATACTGACCCTAACATTTTCATTGCAGAGCTGCCAACCAGACAAAGCTGAATGGGGAAAAAAAGATCAGGTCCATTGCTATACATTTATAGTTTACAATTCACATAGTTACCCATTGAGAGTACCGGGATTGCTGCCAGAAATTGGTTACTGTCAATGGACTGGAGTCAGGCTTTATCAGAGTGGACACCTTGAAACCAATAAGGCTTAAGTCAGTCATTATGAGTAATGTGTCATTAGTCTATTTTGAGCATCACTCATTTGTGCTCCAATTGAATATGCTTTGCTGGGCCAGATGTTACTTTTTTACATAGTTGATTATATGGGAAAGCACCATGTAGAGCAGGGGTCCCTGGACTTTTTGATCTGGGGGCTGGTTCGCTGGCTTCCAGACCTTCCGGGGGGCCGGAGGTGCTATTTCAATGCTATTTCAGATGCTATTTCGAAAGCCAAAATGGCATCCAGCGGCGGGTGCGAGCGGTAGTGGCAGTGGCATCGGCGGGCTGGTAGGAAGGCCTCAGCGGGCCGGGTTTGGCCCGCGGGCCATAGTTGGGGACCCCTGATGTAGAGGATCTGGATTTGTACACAAAAACTGTGTTTCTTTTAATACAGAAAATAATTTTTCTGCAAAATGTTTCATGAGCCATAAACATGTGTTTTCTCTGTAGAAAATGGGATATGGGGATAGGAAATTTGTTTCTTGTGCAAAGAAAAAAAAACCACAAGTTTTTCTACTCAAAATAATTTCTCAACACTTTGGTACACTTGAAAATGAGAATACTGTTGAGGAATATTGATTTTCTCCCACAGTGGGGAGGAAACTCCTGTAATCATTCATTCTCACGTGTAAAGAAGCTGAGAATTTACATCCCTACCCTGGTGTCACCTTATTCTAGAATCTACAGTATTCTTTCAGATTAATGCAATTAACCTTTGCTCTGTGAGCAGCTGAATTGATTGGACATTATTTGAAGTGAGAAGTTGAAAAGCTGGAAGATTGAAAAAGAAAATGTAACCAAAGACTAGTCCTTCAAGGATTTAGAAGTTAGGCATTAGGTTCTACACCGGGGTAGGCAAGTTTCACTTACCTGGGGCCGGGCCGGGGGTCCCCTGGTGTTCCGTGGGCCGATGGTGGTGGTGGAGAAGTAGTACTGCGCATGCGCAAGTGAGTCATGGCCGCCATTTTGGAAAACAAAATGTGTTATGTGGTTTTGTCTTTTTGTGGTATGTGTTTATTGGTTTTTTAAAATATATTAATAAAGAATTTATTTAAAAAGCAAACAAAATGGCGGCTGCGACTCGTTTGCGCATGCGCAGGAGTACTGCGCATGCGCAAATGAGTTGCGGCTGCCATTTTGGAAAACAATAATAATAATAATAATAATAAATAACTTCCTGCTGAAGTTTCATCAGCTTCCTCTGACTCAGCTTTTCTCCTGGGACATTTTACATCCTGTAATTTAAAGGATTTTAAATCCTTTAAATAATTTAAAGGACTCCAAAAGTCAATACAAATATAGAACAATTGTAATTATTGCGAAATAGAAACAGACTGTGCAAAAACGTTTTCATCATTTTCATTCAAAGTTTGACAAAAAATTGCCATTCCCACCCCTGTGGGAAACTGTGTCCCATCATCAAGGGCATCAATGTTCTTTTCATTCTACCATTCTATCAGGTTCAGAACAATAACAAAATTTCCATTGACATCTCAAGGGATGTTAAGGAAATGTTTGTTGACATAATTTAGACAATACAGGCAAACCTCAATTAAGGAACTAGATGTGTTCTTGGACATTAGAGTATGTCTTTAATAGTAAAATTGGTACCAGAGATAGAAATAACAATGTCAGGAAATGACAGGTATGTGACCACAAGATGGAGCTGTAAGCTTAGTAATGAAAGTAGTTAAGCTCCAGTGGCAGGTCTGTGTGAGTCAGCATTTGGGAGTATGCACACCTCGGATGCCTGATGCAAGAGGCATTGGTAACCATCTATAAAAGGGAGATGGGAATTATCTCCAGTGTGGGTTTATTGTGGATGGTGGTTGGTGGAGCAGTTTGTTGGTTAGGAGAAAGATTTGTGAGTATTAGAGATGGCTGTCTGATACTCTGTGTATATATTGTAAATATACTGCAAACAAAGATTAAAGCCTTCAAGTTGAGTGAAGGCTGGCCTTGTTGCTGTCTGTATTTGGCAAGCCAGAGCTCAAGGCTGTGTGCTGCAGGGAAGGAATTTTTCCTTCTCAGCCTGACATCTCTTGCAGATGTCTCTCAAGAAACCTTCTCCTTGGTGTCTTGTCGATGTGCAACAACTCTGCACGTGGTCATGGTGGACATAGCACGTCTTTCTATGCCCCAACATTGTCTAAATTTGAGATTCTAATCCTAAGTGACATGCTGAACAAATTGTGTCACATACAGACTTGCAATGGTTGATCCATTTTCACATAGAACATGTCACACAAAGTCACACAAAGTTTATCAAAGAAACTGTCTGGAGAATAATTTGACATCTGGTTGCAAAGTTATAAAACTGTAGTCCTGTACAAACATATTTGAGAGCATTTGTGTTCAGTAAACATGGACAGGATTGTGCTCTAAATGAGCACGACATTGGCTTGCAAGTCCATATATTCATAACTTTGTCAAAGAGAGGAAAATGACAAAGCTTGTGATATGTCAACAATAAATCCCTCTGAATTAGTTTCTCAGAGGGAGAGGGAGAGAGGAAGATGGAAAGAGGACTTCCTTTGTTCCCTCTGACTTTGAGAGATGCAGAATTTTGTATGGATGCAAATGATATGTACCATGATCCCTAATAATTCAAGACAATTGCCTGCGTATTAATTCCATTGTTGCTGTAATCATTTCATCTAGTCAGTAATAAGGCAAATAGATGCCATTGATTTTTGTGAAGCTTCTAAAAATGCTTCACTTACCATAATGATTAACTGAACATATATTTTCCCCGATAAGAGAATAAATTGTGCAGGCTTCTGAGCTCATGTCCCTTATTCTGTTCTCTGTCTTTTATGTGCTGCACAATGATCTACAAACAAATCTTGCTAGGTTGTTAAGACAAGGAGTAAACTCTGTCACAGCCTCCAATGTTTGAGCAGAAATACTCCCAGCTGGGCATCAGTAAAACTTCATATAGGCAAATATTTTGATATGATCATCTCAGTTTTGTTTGTTTGCATTTTTTGATCAATGAATACATATGTAAAGCATGGGGTCTGTGTGTGAAGGAAATGAAACTGCAGTGCTCCATATGTTCAGTGCAAATCAATCAAATATAAATCAAATAAATGTAAATTGAACAAAAAAGAAAACAGCAGAGCTCTAAGGGAGTAGAAACAAGCTAAAATAATTCTAAACTCTCAAATTTTGATGAGAATTTCAGAATTTATCTGAAATCTTGTCATTTTGACTGATTTTTCTTTAAGTATTTTATTGATTTATATTTTGTTATTTATTTGCATTGTTTATCTAAACCACTGTATTATATGAACAAGTGCTTCTTAAGTTATCTGGTACAACACAGGGCCTTTTTCTCTCCCAGTGCACCGGGGACTGGCTGATATTTGTAGCAATAGCTTACAATTCTTTCTTTCTTTCCTGAAACTCTGCTGGGAGTGGCAGCTGATGGCTCATGGGCTGGTATTGATCCATAAACCAGTATTTTGAGTAGCCCTAGAATAGGCCACCACAATCCTCACTTTATTATTTCTTAAAATCATAAACTAGGAAAAGAATGGTTGTATGCAGTTGCTAAAAACATGAAGAAGGGATTAGTTTACTGTCTCTACTCCTGTCCCTTTCTAGTCATCTGAAGGTCTACTCTAAATGAACCTTTTGCATGAACATATTATTATGATGCAAGGGACCAGTAGAATGTGTGTGTGTGTGCACGTGAGCATGTGTGCACACATTTATTTATGTATTCACAAGTGTGCCTGGCTCTGGTTGGAGCCAGTATGGTGTAAAGGTTTGAACACTGGACTATGACTCTGGAGAACAGACTTTGAATCCCTGCTCAGTTATGGAAGTCCACTGGGTGACCTTGGGTAAGTTACATTCCAAGTTACATTCTGTATGTTAAGTTACATTATCTTAATCTCAGAGACAGACAAAAGCAACCCCCCTCTGAACAAATCTTGCCAAGAAAACCTCATGATCTTAACAATCACCTTAAGCCAGAAATGACTTGAAGGCATACAATAACCATCATCACTGGCTCTGGTATCATATTTTTGCCCATTGACTAAAATTGTTTCTTTCTTTCTTGAAGCCTGCTGCAAACTGGTAGCTAATGGCTCACAGACTAGTATTGGTACAAAGATCACCATCGAGTAGCATTGGTATAAAACACTCTGAAAACTTGGACTGAAGCTATGGAACATAATGATTCTAGTGTCAGTAGGGCAGTGAATCTACTCTGGAGTTTAATCTGAATTTCAAAGAAGCTATCCACATTGTTGAACCTACCCACCACTGGCCTGAAGAGTGGGTAAAAATAGCTTAAAAGTGCAAGCTGGTCATGGTGGTGGTGGAGGAGGAGGAGAAGAAGAAGGAGATAGTTTCATGACAAAGCCACTGTCACAACAAACCACTGCAATATTTAAACTATTCCCTGCTCATCCTATTGATTTCAGTGAGAGGGAATGAAACATACTACTACTACTACTACTACTACTACTACTACTAATATTTATTTATATATCCCACCTCTCCCAAAGGATTGAGGTGGGAGTACAGCAAGAAGGATAAAGCAGCAAAGTTAAAACATAGCAGTAAAGCATAACAAAGTTACAATAAAATTTAAAAACATTAAAATTACATATACCATAAAAAACAATAAAAATTAAAATTTCAATTATATCTACTAATACAATTCTATGCTATAGTGGAGGTCATCCTTCCCGGGGGGTCATTAGTTACGTGTTATTTTAGGTCGGGTGGGTAAGCTATTCCCTGCTCAAGCACTGTTACAAACATTGTTTTAATATTAAAAAAACAAAACCTTTGTAGGTCTCCTGTCATGGCCCTAAACTGGAAGAGCCCAAACCATCATGGATTCAAGACAAGGACCTCACATAGACACCTGAGTAGTCACGTCTGCCTCAACAATGAATTAGCAGATCAAAAGGCCAGGGCTAGGAGCTTCAAAACAGGACATTCACACCTAGGAGAATTATGAGTACCAGACAGGATGTGTCCAGCTGAGAATGAGATAACATCAACATCTCATCTCTCCTCTTTGGAAATTGTCTACTTCAAAGACCATCTATCCAGAATCCTTTGATATACAGTAACAAAGCTTCGCCTCAGGCTAGATTTAAGGGTATAAAAGGTCCCTCAAATCTCAGGCATATTGAGTCTGGTTAGATTTTATGGTGGCACTGTGTTACTGTGAATTCTAACTTGGGTCCCGGCTCTTCCAGTCTTCCTTTTTCTTTCATACACGGTTGAGTCTATCCATTTCATTCATCGTTGGAGCAACCTCCATTAGGTAATTATCACCCTTAGAAAGCCTTCTGTTTCCTGTCCAGGCTAATTACTTTATTCCTGAGTTTTTGTGTGTTTGAGTGTATGTTTGAATGTCTTTGTATGTTTGAATACCCAAATAAATC
>CM034710.1:103887281-103897819 GCA_020142125.1 Phrynosoma platyrhinos
TTTGCAAATCAAGTAAGATAAGGAAATGTAACTTGTTCATCAGGCATCTGCTACCTGGTCTAGAGCAAGTAAATATGTCTTGGTAGCACAATGGTTAAATGTTGGTATTGCAACCACAAGGTTGTGAGTTTGATCCTAGGGCTCCAAATTTGACTTAGCTTTTGTAGGTGGGTAAAATGAGTACCCAGCTTAGATTGTTGGATACAATTGGGTTACACATTGTAAACCGCTTAATCCATATCTTTATGGGTAAAATGGAAAACTACCTGTAGCTACCTGGGCCTCTTGTAAAGATAACCCAGCTAAAGTTTATTGTTTGTTTGTTGTAGATTAACATTTCCTTAGGGATTGCTACAGTAGCAATAAATATTGCAGCGCTCATGAGTTAATATATGTTCATAATAAAGTATTTAAATATCATCAATAAGCTTAACAGCTGATGAAAGCGTGTAGTTAATAACCCACTTAATGGTAAGCATAGCTGAAGCTATCCGGGAGAATATATTATAAAACCCAAAATGCTTAAAAAGCATTTTCAGAATACATTTTGAGTATGTTATTGTACCATCATGAACAAATCAATAAATGCTAGTAGGCAAAGCCATCAAAAACTTTTATTTACGGTACTTTCAGCAAATGAATAATAGGAGCCTTTGTTTATAACAATGATACAAAAAGTATATTTTCAGTAAGTGATTTGTGTGACTTGGTACTGAATTAATTGTATTTTGCTGTGCAAGCCAACTGTGCAAGCCCACCCTTTACACTGAATGGGCCTTACTTCTTAGTATTTATTCATTTTTAAGATGGTTGCATCTGTTTATCTTCAGAAGACCTCTGTGAGGTAGGTAAGACTCAGATTGTATGAGTTTTTCAAAGTCACCAAGGTCTGATCTGCTCTGCAGAAATAATGCAGTTTGATATCATTTTAACTGCCATGACTCAATTCTATTGAATTCTGGGATTTGTAGTTTCATGAACTATTTAGTCTTCTCTGACAGTGAGCTCTGATGCCACAACAAACTACAAATCTCCATAGCATTGAACCACAGCAGTTAAAGTAATGTCAAAGTGCATTATTTCCGCAGTGCAGATTAGACCCCAGTCAGTTTCACTGTAGATTGGACATTGGACATATATCTCCCAAATCCCAGGCGCGCGCCGCCATTCCCCCCCCCCTCAGCCCAGAGGAGACCTGGGCTTCGGGGACCGGCCCAGGTCGCAAAAAGGTTGCCTACTCCTGGTATAGTGATTGGAAGGAAAGATAGATAAGGAAGTAAAGAGATTTGCAACACAGGGAACATTTAGAAATCAACTAGAATTTAAAATAACCCTAACAATTGCATTATTCATCACTTGCTTTTTTAGCAGCTTAATCAGGAAAATAGTCTCCCCTTCTTCATTCTCATATGTGTAACATTCATGTTTTCTACTGTTCTATTACATTGTGTATTTATAGTTCTCTGCTTATCTTTGTGCATATACAGGCAATAAAATGTACATAATATTACTTGGGGAAAAAAAGAAGAAATCAACTAGAATTTATATTATTCAAACAAAGAGAGGGAGACAATAACAACAACCAGAGGTCTTAATATCCAAATTATTCCTCTGACTTTATAGATATACTCCCATAATCACAGGCTTCCAAAAAACTTACTAAAAGCTCCTCCTCCTCCTCCTCCTCTTCTTCTTTTGCTTTTCCCATGATTCCCTATGTTTGTCTGCCACTACACAATTCAACAACTTAAATAGCCATTCCTTAATACCTGGAATTTCTCTTCTTTTCCATTTGGCCGCATATACCAATCTAGCGGCTGTTGTCATGAAGAACAAAAGTTTGCCCTGTTTTTTCTCTAGTGACTTGTTTGAGTGCATCCCCAAAAATAATATTTTGGATCCATATGTTCTCTGGAAGATACGAATTTGCGTAACTGATTTATGTATTTCATTCCAATAATGTTTGGCATATTTACAATGCCAAAATGCACACATTTCTTTCAAGGCAATCCTTTCACCCTGAGATTCTTCTCCTTCACTTTGAGACCCTGAGATCTGGGAACTGTAAGCATGGCCAATATTTTTGTGTTATCCTTTTGTTGCAGCATTCTTTTTGCACCCAGGAGAGGAATGTTCAATTAAAAGATGTTGTCTTTCTGGGTTCTTTTGTGATTGGAATAATCAACAACTGCCTTGAATCACAGTGAACCTATTTATTTAGAAGTGCTGCACACAATCTAGCAAACACTTGGCTTAACTATCGGAATGAAACTAAACAGACAATGCTTGTGCACATGATTTGTTAGTGAGTTTCTCTCTGAATCAGCATAATGAGATGTTGGGTTTTTTAAAGACACACATAAATTAGTTTACAATAACAGCCTTGCTTTAACTGGTGTTGTTAAGACCTTGTCAGAAAAGTTCAATCAGTCCAAACAAGAGCAAGAGAAAAGTTGTTATCTCTCAAATTGTGCATGTAGCACAAAAGCACCAAAGGACTAAGAAAATCAGTTTTTCATGTCTATCTCTGCTTTAAAACAAAAATGAAGCTTAATAAACCATGCAAAACTATCCTTCTGAGGAGAACATGAATGATGTCCATGGATGTGATGTTTTTTTCTTTAGGTGATGCTGTAAGACTCTTTCAAAGTCCTGCGCTTCAAGATTCTATATCACAAAAGAGCAGATTTAGGACAGAGAATTCTGTCTTTATATGGATTACTTCAGCTTGTTCTCCAGAATTTGATTCCTAAGAAGTATGTGTGTGTGTGTTCCTTCTGCCTATACAGGCTTCTCATGCAGCAAAACATTTTCATGGGGATGACAGGGGAGAAGATCCCTTTCTATCCTTCCCCTACAGTCCCTGTGGCACTAGTAATCTGTCCTAGAAGGCTGTATGAATTTGGCTCAGATTTAGAAGGCCCTCTAAGTATATAAATATAATGGTAGTGTAGCACTGCAGGAGGAGAGGTGTACTGAGAAAAAATTCCCCCTCTACTTCCTCGCCATCAGCTGGATCATCCTAAACCAGTGGTTTCCAGCCTTTGGTCCTAGAGATGTTTTGTACTTCAGTTCCCATAATTCCTGGCTGTTCACCAAGTTGGGCGAGGCTTCTGGGATCTGAAGTCCAAACAAATGGAGGACCAAAGATTAGGAACCACAACCCACTGTTCTAAGCAGAATTCTGTTCAAGAAGTGACCCTGCTAGAAGGATCAAACATGAATCTAGTCTGATAACACACCTTTCTTTTCAACCTTTTACTCAGGAGATGAACAGTCCTGGAATAAGGGCACATTAATATCTTGTGGGCAGACAAAGGAAAGGCATTTGTTGGTGTGTCAACCAACTGCAAAAATTCCTGAATAACGGGAAGAAGCAAGGAGAGACTGATGAGCTTATCACATTCTTAAATAACTCGCCTTACCTGATCTGGCTTAAAATTAAATTTGGCCAGTGACTGGACCCTATTGCAAGGGTTTTGCCACCGAAATCACCACCTGGGACCATCCTGGGGCCGTCCCTGCTCCTGGAACCACTCCGGCGGCCATTTTCGCAAGCTGGAAAACTCCTGGCTTTGAAAAGAGCCATGCTGAGCAGCTCTAGGAATGGGGATGGCCCCGGGCTGCATTCGGGCGGCAATTTTGGCAGCAAAATCCTTGTGATAGGGTCCACACGTTGCCTGAATTTAATTTTAAGCTAGATCAGGTAAGACAAGTTATTTAAGAATGTGATAAGCTCCTGAAAAAGCAAAGTGTGGCAGGACCTGCAAATGAAAATCATAGAAGGATTTTCATATCTGCACTAAACAGTGTTACAGTAAAGATATTTAAAAAAGATAACCATATTGCTCAATTTTATGCTATGTACCAAAAATCTTGGTACATTTCCCAGGCATGCCTTATATTGTTCTCTTCACTCTTAATTCATCTTGCCAGATGCCTATCATTTTTAACTACATGACAACCTTGCCTACATATCCAGTTCCCTGCTTTACTCTAAATATTCCCTCTGTTTTGGCTGATGATGCTGATCTATATATTTTATTCACATTCCTACTATCTTGTGTTTAAAAATGTTTGAATTACTGGGAACAACATGTTGACACAATAGTTCTGCATGCATGGAAGAATATAGTGGTCCAACAGCATACTGTGCCCTAGGGCTGTGCAGCTAATTCAGGTAAATCCTAAATAATGGCACTAATTAGACCATCAATTTGTACTTATTTGAATGATCCAGAAATATGGGCATTAGTAATAAGCTGGAAAAAGCTGGAAAAAATGCCAGATATTGTGTCTCCAACATGACAAGATAAGGAAAATGCAAAGGTGGTGTGAGGCAGAGGAGGATGGGAGATGGGCTTTGCTTCTTAACTGGTCTGCTGTCAAATCTGGGCAAGAGTCCAACCAATCAACTATATGGAGCTGGTCACTAAAATTAGGAATTTCTCTTTGTTCCAGATTAATAGCGGATCACAAAAGAGCTGTGCTGAGGGATGGTAAACTCATCTGAGTTGGGCTTGTTCCATTGTTTAATTTCCTTTTCCTTATCCATTGCAATTGGGCAAGTCACAGAGCTTGCTCTCAATGTGCAGTTCCAAATCAGAGTAGATGTAAATCAGATGTTTTGCACACTCATCATATAAGCTGTTTCTCAGCCTTGATACTGTGGCACATCATCTATCTGACATTAACTCCGGTGATGTGTTAGTTGACATCTGTCTTGTTGAAAGTAATTTTGCATAATCTGTCTAGGATGTTGACTGCATTGTCTTGTTTAATCAGTCATCCAAGAGACCTGTGAAGTATATTGAAAGTGTCTGTAAAACAATAGTCCTTAAATCCAATACCTAGTCCCAACTATAATAGAAATAATCAAAGGGCCATATGTAAGTTTTGATTTAGCACATTTGTATTGGATTTAGGCCTACAAATTTAATAGTGCATCCAGAAGCTTAAATATGCACTTGTTTTAATGGATTTAGTGGGTGGATACAAATATGTAAAACTGTTTTGTGATTACTTGCTTTTTTAAAGTTGTAGTGCTCAGCTGTTCCAGGGGACTGGGTCCACTGAGGATGTCTTGTCATTACAAACATAAATAAATAAATAAATAAATAAATAAATAAATAAAAATCCAGATGTTAATAAGATGTTATTTCCTTTGTCCAGATCATCACTGTCTAAAACTGCACAGTATTTTAGGGAGCTAAATATGTGTAGAAATTACCTTCTGTTCCCTGATTTCTAAAATCCATGATCTGAGCTTTTCTTTTTGAATGGTTCTGTATTATTCTTTTTCTGAACTATGACCATCTTGCTAGACCAATGCAAAATGCAAAATTAAGCAAAATAAAACAACATGATGGATCATTCATTTTGAATGTGAATTTGGGTTGTCTTTAGTACAGTCAGCGGACCTGTGGCAGTCTGCAAAGGCCTTAAGTATGGTCAGGCCTAGTTAGTACTTGGAAGGGTTACTACTAGGGGCTACCATTTGTTGTAGGATAGATTCAGAGGAGGGGGAAGGTAAATCTTACCAAGAAAATTTTATGTCACCATGTTATTGCACTGTTTATTTTGCTGATTTGGGGTATAAGCTTCAGAGCAGACCACAACTGAAATAACTAACAAGGAATGAGGAAAAATCTGAAATTGTGTTTAAAATCAGATTTTAAAAACATATTTTCTAACCTGAAAGTGTTAAAAAATTATTTCAAGGTCCAGCCTTTTTCAGCTGAGCCACCAGGTGGAGTCTTTATCCTGATATTTATGGGGTTTGGTATGTATCTAAAGCTCACCATACTGTTTCTTTCAATAGCAAACACAAGCCTTCTAGAGATCAGTTAAGAATGGCCACCATTTGGGAGAAAGATTAATAATCATCGCTGCCAAGGTCTGTCTATCATTTATTTATTTATTTATTAAATATGTAACTGTAGTACATTGACATACTTTATTTGCTTTAGTCCTTCATGTCTGGTTTTCATAGTGATTCTATATAGTGATTCTACAGACTAACACATCTATATCTTTGAATTCTGTCCATAGGTAGAAGAGAGAACATGCTTCTAAAGTCACTGAAACCCTTCAAGTTCTGAGTAAGTTCTGAGTAAGTGTGCATTAAATAGATTACAACGCAATGTGCACATATTTTCTGATGCAACCAGGGGAAAAGAGTAGCTGGACATACGTCCAGGTTAGCATGCATAGAATAGTGCTTTACTTTAACAGAATGTTGCAAAATGCTAACATCTAAGGCTGTGTCCACACAGGCCAAATAACACGTCCTCCCTCCATCTTCATGACCATCAGTTCAGCTGATGCAGAGCCCAATCCAAAATTCTGGTGCAAACTGTCTGGATGACATACAGTTCAGGGCCAAATCTGCCTTATACTATCCTTAACACAAGAATTTGAAAATTCACCTCTTGCCTGGATATTCCAAGAACATCCGGAGCCCTCTGGAGCAATGCTGGATGGCTGTTTACAATACGTCCCACTGTGCCACCTTCTGCTGCTGGTGTAAGTCTCTCTCTCTGAGTTCAGAATGAGGTGCCCAGCCATGTAATCAATGTTGGGTGCATTGTTTTCAGCTTAAGAGGGAGTGACCCGCAGTGGTGTCAGCAGGAGGCACAGTGGGATGTGTGTGCAAACAGCTGCTTGATATCACTGCCCAGGTAATGGGGGGATGTCCTGAAGCTTGGAAGTATACTGGCTTGTGCAGACACAGCCAAAAAATGAATCTGTAAATCTGTGAAGATCTTTACCATGTCATACATATTAAAAACACAATATGTCTGTGCAAGTAGTTACAAATCAGTGTAATATAATGTGTAAATGTCTTTACCAAATGAGAAAGTGTGTACGTTCTGGGTTGTTCAGTTCCATCTCACCCCCCCTGCAAACAAGCATGCATATTCAGTAGCCCTTGTTCTATTTAGCCATCTCGAATATTATATGGAAAGAGAAGAGAAAGTTGGATTGAACTGCTGACATCTGCAAGAGGTACTTGGTAGTAGATTAGAGAATTGCTTAATAATTTAAATAAATCATAGTGATGGCAGTATATGTTAGTGGATGGGGCCATATCTGAAAAGGTGCTGATGCTACTGAGCTGCTTTAGAAATGCCATTGCAAATTTACAGCAGCTGACCAGGAAGTCATTCTTAAGCTTTAAAAATGTAGCTTTTATGGGAATTTTCTGGCCTAATGAACTAGATAAAACCATGAAATGACAGAGGGAGAAAATTGGTCAGGCCATGTGCTGTCTAGTGGCATTTGACATGAAGTGAATCAAAGAAAGTGAAACAAAAGTCTATCAAAGGATAATTCATCAGTGAACCATTGATTCATTCAGTTGTGCAAATTCAACCAAATAATTTCCAGCATGATACAGATATAGCAGTTACTATTGGGCAATCTTTGTTTGTAGCTTGTGTAATTATCAAATTAGTACTGAATAGCAAGAAGATCTTAGTGCTATATTATTATTTTTTAAATGTTAATATTTTAATTGATTAGATCAGAGATGGGAATCATGTGGTCTGTGGATTGCAAGCAACCCCCCCCCCCCCCCCAGCACACACCCCACACATCTTTGTACTCTCTGGAGTCTCCAGCTCCCTAGAAAGAAACTCATTTTCCTACACTCTTCCCAGTGTGTTATTCTCTGACGTACCTTATAGCAGGTCCAGGTCACTATTTGACAGCTGCAAAAAAGCAGGAAAAGCCTTGTTTGGTTTTAAAGGGAAACAATGATGAACTTAGGCCAGTTGCACTGGTCTATAGTTAACTGTAAATTAGCATGTGCAAAGCCATTCCTTTATTGCAAACCAAACCTCTGTGTGGCATAAGATGATGTTTCTTGCTCTGTCACTTCCTGAATTTCAGCTTGCTCCTTTGAATATTCTCTTGGGTGACTCTCTGACTAGCATTAGACTTTGGTTATTCTCAAACTATCCCTCAGGTTTCAAACCCATACTGCTTCAACCATGCTTCTTCTCTTGCTCACTCTCTATGTATGACCCTCGACTGGTTTGGCTTTTCTTCTGCCTGTTCTTTTGGACTATAAATGCACTCATCTGTGAATCTGCCATCCTTAAACAGCACAGCATTCCTTCTTTATTCAGTCATTGATGTGGTAGTTTGGGGGACAAATGCAGCCTCATCTCATATGATATTGTTCCTCTCTCTCTATTTTTTTATGTGAGGAGTAGGAATATAGGGTCTGGAATGCTTCTGGTGTCAGCTGTGTTGCTGACACCATATGCTCATCATGCCAGCTTTCATTCAGGTTTGTCCTGTTAGTAATTCAGTCCAATATGTCTGTTCTGACAGAAGGGAAATGAGCTTGTCCTAATAAATGCCTAAATGTTCACTTCCAAATGTTCAGTGAGCTTTCTCCTGCCAAGATCTAGGTACTTTATTTTAATGCTAGGGCCAGAAAATTTGCTTTTGACTATATATTTGGTTTTTGAGAAATGCAGTGCTTGAGTAGTTTTCTCCCTAACCATTGATTTAAGATTTAAAATAACCTTGCTAAGAATCATTCATGCTCACAAGAGCCACCTGACAGATGCCTTCCTAGTCAGCAGCATACAGTTCCCTTAGGTCTATTTACCAGCTTACATATAGCATTTTTTTTTTCAAGGAGGACCAGTATAGCAAAGCAACATTTTAAAGATGTTTATCACCCCCTAAAATGGCTTGAGGCCTTGTTGACATACTTTCCATGATAATATCAAGAACAGAAGGCTTGCTAGGCATTGTATATGTAATTATATTCTCTTAAGAATGATGCATAGTTGTTGGTGGTGACAGTATAAAGGATGCAAGTAAAGTAATTTATCATCGATTTACAGCCATTATGCAACTGAAAGTTACATTTTACTCTTCTAGGAAAATTCTTCTGCCTACAGCTGTTTCTATGTTTGGGGATTATTGTTTGCTTGTTCATTACCCAGAGAGTGTCAGGTCAGCCATCATGCTAAATTAGTGCTCAGCCAAAAGCCTGTCACATCCTACCTGGAGGAGGCCTCCTTGGATAGGAAGTGGAACAGGAGTGCCAAGATAACAGACTCCAGTCAGGTCAAAGGAGGTGAGCCTGGTTCATTCAAGGCAGTACCTGCAGATCTGGAGAAGAATACAGAATGCAATAAATTAAAACATCAGGAGCAAATAGTCTTCACCCTATAGCAGGGGCTGGCAACCTACGCCCCCCGGGCTGGTTCCGGCCCAGGTCGCTGGACTTACTGGCGCAGGTGGATCCCTGCCGCTGCTGTGCATTTTGCCCTCCGTGCGGCAGCACGCACCGCGGCTGCCATTTTGATTTCCAAAATGGCAGCCACGACTCGTTTGCGCATGCGCAGTACTCCTGCGCACATGCAAACGTGTCGCGGCCACCATTTTGGAAATAAAAATGGCATCCGCGATATGCGCTGCAGCGGCGGCGGCAGCGTGCGGGGGGGTGCGCACACGCATGTCAGTGCACATACCGCCATTCCCCCCCCTTGGCCTGGCGGAGACCAGGACTTCGGGGGACCGGCCCAGGTCTCCAAAAGGTTGCCTACCCCTGCTCTATAGAGTGCTGTAAATGAAAACATCAGAAGCAAAAGGTCAGGAAACACCCTGCTCCTCTTTTAATTGAAGATGCTAATGTAATGGGCCAGCTGGGCTGATTTAATGCTTCCTATAAGTTAACTCTGCCAAAGCTGTGACAAACAGGTCCAATACCTTCTCCTGATGACTGTCTGATATGTCTACTTTGTAGATCTCTGACCTTTGGTGTGTATCGTGGACTAATTTTTTCTGGCAGCTTTGGACTCTTCTCAGGACTGTTTTCTCTATTTAGACCAGGGGTAGGCAACCTTTCCCCTTTAAGGGCCGAGGGACTTCAGCTCCCAGAATCTCAGGCGCTATTGGCCAACATGGGACTATTGGCCAACATGGCTGAGGCTTCTGGGAGCTGAAGTCCCTCAGCCCTTAAAGAGCAAAGGTTGCCTACCCCTGATTTAGGCCTTGAACTGCCTGGATCATGCTTGTGCTTCCAGCTGAAATGTCATGTACCGGTAAGTCCCCACAGTTCCTTCAGACTGTTAGTGCACTTACCTAGGCATTTGCCAGCCTTAAACAGGACAATGCCAAATTCTACATATACCTCCTCCAGTGATGACCAAAATATTGGAGGTGGGAAAGCAGAGAAGAAAGGAAAGTAACAAGGAAAGAAAAGAAAGGGAAAAGAGAAGGAGGGAGAGAAAGGAAAAGATACTAATTTTGATATAATATGGGAGGAAATCTGTTAATTTTAATGGGCCTTAACTTAGCATCCAGCAGTCATGACCGTGGAAATTTACATTTCCAGGAGAAGGCAATGGCAAACCTCCACTGAACAAGCTCCATGGTAACGCATTCACCTTAAGTCAGAAACTGTTTGAAGTCACACAACAACAAAGCCATGAAGTTCCCATATAGTGCTTAATTTGGCCCAATATTATGCCATGTTGTAGGCCAGGGGTCGGCAACCTACGGCCCGCGGG
>CM034710.1:103901172-103912008 GCA_020142125.1 Phrynosoma platyrhinos
TTTTGTAAAAAGAGAACTTCTGGATTTACAGACTCAGTGTTTTGACATTGTATGTTTTTAGTTTATAGGAAAATAAAATGCTTGCCCCCAACATAATTCTTTGAACCTTAAGAGCCTGTGAATCTGAGAGCTACTGTATGAATTTTATCAGTCTCTTTCCAACAGACATCAGAAATAGAAATATCTGATGCTTTGCCCTGAAAAATACCAGTTTTCCATCATTTTATTAATTTTACTTTATCCTGCTGGGATTCAGGTTCTACCTAAAAAATGGTACTGTTTGGTTGCTTCACTGGTACTGCTGTTTCTAGGTAGAATTCAAAGTGTAGGTTATGACCTTTAAAGCTCTATATGGCTTGGATCCACACTATCTGAAATGTCTTATCTCCTTGTATGAGGCTGCGTGAGTTTTAAAATCTTCAGGAGATCTTCAAGAGCCTGAGACTCCAGCATCATCATTTTTTCCCATTCTGTGTAACATTTTTTAACACCTTTTGCCTGATGAAGAAGCCACTGGAGCTCTGAAAGCTTGCAAGAAGTGTTTTATGCAGTTCTAATTTAGCTAAAGGGTGATCCCCACATTTGAATTACATTATTTTAGACAACTTTCATCTTGTGGCCCATAAACAGATCCCAAACTTGTTTGGGTATATAGAAATGTATTCTATGGGTAAACATTGCTACAAGCAGTGCAAGCTCCAGAACAGTATGTTTAAAAAAAGAGAGGGGGGGCGGGGGGACATTGGAATTAATGGAATTTAAAATTGATGTAGTAAACTACCTCTTTGATGGAGTGGAAACTAGAACTGCAGAGAGAAAGATATATAGCTAATTGAAGAACATAATTTAATTCTTGAAGCGGGGTGTGAAGCTCACCAAGGGGTTGACTGAAGCTTTAATTGAAGAGGGATTTGTATGATTGTATGCAACTGTATTCCAGATACTGTGCACCACTTTAGCCTTTCCTACAGAATGCATTCTTGGTGTTACTCACTTTTGTGGTGATATCCAGACAAAAGTAGACCCTAAGATGTCAATGTGTGTCTAAGGAGAAAAAATACATTCCTGAATCCATGTTATTCTGCTATATCTGTAGGCATATTGTTCCTAAATAAAAAAAATTGAATGGTGCTGAAAAGAAGTAAGTAACAATTACTTTTCTCTTTCACATTGTTGCACAAAGACAGTTGCACTGTTTGGTGGAAAATACTGCTTTATTCAAGCATCGCCTTCGACTTGACACCACCTTCTCCATGGAAAGAACACAGCAATAGTGGGCAGTGTAAGGCTTTCCTGCATCCCTCTATTCTATTTACACTGTTTCTTTCTCAAATGTTACCCATTATCGTAACTATAGATTGTAAACATGGTCATCAATAATCAGTAGATCAAGTCATCCAAACCATGTGACCCCAGAAACTTCCAGGTTTCTAGGGCTCCTGCCAGAGTGCAGAACTGATGCAGTTTGACACCACTTTAACTGTTATGGCTCCATCCTAGGGAATCCTGGGATTTGAAGTTTGTTGTTGCACCAGAGCTCTCTAACAGAGAAGGCTGAATATCTCACACAACTGCAAATCCCAATTAATATTTTAAAAGTAGTGTTTAACTAGGATTGATGGTTTAATGTTTGTAAAACTTCTGTATTGCATATTTGTTTATATTGTAAGTTGCTTTGAGCCCCATTTGCGATAAAAGCAGGAAATAAAATAAAATATCTTTGCATGGTACAGTGGTTTGAGTGTGGTACTATGACTTGGAGACCAGGATTCAATTTCCAGCCCTTCCATAAAACCCACTGGGTGACCTTGGGCAAGTCTCATGCTCTCATCTTCAGAAGAAGGCAATAGCAAACCACCTCTGAACAAATCTTGCCAAGAAAACCCCATTATAATTTCACCTTAGGGTTATCATAAGTCAGAAATGACGTGAAGGCACACAACAACAACAAAATGGGAAGGATATAGAATCTTTTCTGAAAAATCTTCTAGGTAGAAGGTCTCAGCCTTCGTGCTCTAATTTAAAGAATATTTCACTCACAAAAGCTGTGATGGTGTCATAGACCTTCATAGAGCTGGCATAGATGTTTGTTACATTTGCAGCCTTTAGGATCTTTCATATAAAAGAATGAGCACAGTTCAGTTCATGATGGCAAGGGAATCAATTACAAAGAACTGACCTACTTGTTAATTACAGAAATTATTTTCATGTCCTCTCTGTGCATTTCAAAGATTCTTAAACAATTCTGTCTTGAAAACATAAACAGTATTTTTTTCCATCATCAAAGAAATAAAAAGAGGGGAGAAGAGAGGAGAGTCTAATCTCTCAGCACAGTGTAAATTCTTAAACAGATGCTTATTGAAATTTGTATCCTTAAGCCATGTATGGATTTGTTATGCTACAGTTGTCATCATAAATTATTAAAGAATTGGCAAAGCTGCATTAAAGATTACAGATGTTACAAGCCTCGGATTACAAACATAGACGAACCCAATGCCTCTTGTGGCTTGGAAGCATCATCCACCCACCAACAGGATGAAACTGGCATTTGGGTACTTATGGGGAAAGAGCATCTATATTTTTTGGAGGGGGACTCACTAGGTCTACATACTAGGGATACTTCAGTAATTCTTATTTAAATATTCTTCAGATCGAAGTTTCAGCATATCTGATCTTGTTTCCAAAATGGAACTGATAAAATTAGGCACCTGCTATTGTTCTGTTTTCCCCCAGAATTTCATATAGAACACTATTAATGTGAAGGTTGCTACAGCTTTCAGTTCCTGCAAGTCATTAGCATCTTTTCTCCATGTCGACCTTATTGCTTTGTATTCATATATTCTTGTTCTTTTCCGCATTGTTTTATCAATACAGGGGGCACATAAACACACTGGTAAAATATTTCACTGCTTTGTATGCACCAATCCTAGAATTATTATTTTTTTTAAAAAAAATCATCTTCATATATAATGATTTAAGAGGAATGGAATGAGGCTCAAGCCAAAGGAATGGAAATGAGAATATTCTCTTGCACTTATTCCTGGATGATTGCTGTGTTTGGAATAGCTGGGGGATTCTGGGAGTTGTAGTAAAAAAGTAACTATTCCAAACCCTGAGCAACTATTTTTACAAAGAAGTCAAAGGGCTTGCATATCAGATGTGCACAAAAAACTTCTTAAAAACAAGTAGTATGAGAATTGTTATGTGTTGGCAACAATTCACAATATATATGTCCCTGTGCCTAAAGCAATACAGAAATGTTCTTTCTGAAATGAACCTTAGAACAAATAGTCACAGTGACACATGCACACACACACACACACATACACACACACACACACTACACAAAACAACAACTCCAAACCCTATAGCATTTTAAATGGCACTCATTTTAACTTCATATTTCATAGTTTTTATTTTATTTATATTATATGCTGGTTTAGTAAATGTTGACATGCTTATTTTTGTTTTCTTGTCAAATAATAGTATATTGCTCTGAAATGCAAACAAGACAAAGTGGCATGCAGATGTTTTAAGCAAACATATAAATAAATGTTATATGTTTTAACTTATAAGGGACTTTGAGTGCTCTCAGAGCAGAAGATAAGCATGCAAATATATTGTGTATATGTGTCTTCAAGTTGCCTGTCAACTTACAAAAACTTAATGAATTCCATAGAATTTTCTTAGGCAAGGAATACTTAGAGGTGGTTTTGCTAGTTCCTTCTGTGCATGGGAGTGGGGATCTACTCTGAAGTCAGATTCCGCTGCAAAAGCCATGCGATAAAACATGGCTGCAACACGAATTACAGTTGAATTCAGGAGAGGTAAGGAGTATTATTTAAGGCATGCAATAATCCTGTTAGAGTAGACTCACTGAAACAAATTAGACTTAATAGTGAGTACCGTACTTATTCCATTTATTTCAGTTGACATATTTTGATTGTACTTGATCTGATTGAACCCATGTGTGTTAAAAGGGGCTTACTTTGCTGGGGTATGCAGACAAGTAGAAGCTAGCATACACACCGAGAGAGTTGAAGCACGTAGGCAAGACCGCCCAGAAGATGGTCTTCTGTGAAGAATCTTGCTCCAGATGGCCAGGAAAAATCCTCGCACATGCAGGCTGCTGCTTTCAGCTTGGAGAAAAGAATAGCTGAACAGTGAGACTTCAGTGAGGGCTTTAATCTTTGTTGCAAATATTTACAAAGATACATAGAGTATCAGACAGCCTTCTTGAATATTCACAGCTATACAGACCAACAAAGTGCATCACCAACCACAACTAATCAACAACAGACATTCTGACTCTCTCCCATATATTGGTGGTCCTCTGGAGAACATGTGACAGCCATGCACTAATGAAACTTGACTGGTTTCATCCCCAGTGCCTATTGCATCAGGCCTCCCGTGATGCATACCTGGCTTGTCTCATCCACTGTGCATGTTGCATCAGACCTCCCATGATGGACCTGCCACTTGAACTGTAGTAACCCTGTTACCATTGCTTCAGTTCCTCTCAGTGGCCACATCCATGTCATTTTCCAGACCAGGGTGCCTCATAGTATGGACATACTTCTAGGTAAATGACCATGTTATATTGAACTCAATAAAACTAAGGTGGAAAACATCAGGCACTAGGACTGAATTGGGCCTTCCTGTGGTCCCAATGAGAGAGAGAGAGAGGCAGTGTGGTGTAGTGCTTTGAGTGTTGGATTACAAGTCTGGAGAACAGGGTTTGAATGCCTATTAAGCCATGGAAACCCACTAGGTGACATTGGGCAAATCTCTTTCTTTCAACTTCAGAGGAGAGGAAAGAAAACCCCCCTCTGAACAAAATCTTGCCAAGAAAGTCTTCTGATATTTTAGGGTCGCCATAAGTCAGAAGTGACTTGAAGCCACACAACAAGGTATTTCCATTCCAACCAACTGGACTTCCCCTGATTTCAATACCACCTTCCTTTGATGGTCCCTACTGTCACTTCCCAGCTTTACTACAGGGAGTGTAGGAAAAACAGGTTATTTCCCTCCATTCTGAACTATTCAAATGCTTCTTCTTCAAAGGCTTCATTACTGGTATGTGGAGCTTTAAGCTAAAATATCCTTGGCATTTTTGAACCCACCTTTCAGCCTTTAGTTCCACCTACTTGGCCTGGAGAACTTGCCTGAAATTTAATCTGATGTTTGGACCAAAAGAGGATTCTCATCCTTGCAGTCGGGGTTACTTTTTGATTAGATTTGCAGTGGACTGTACTGCAACTAGCTGGATAAATATAGAATAATAGAACCAACCACGGAGTTGAAAGAGACCTCAAGGGCCACCTAGTCCAACTCCTTTCCATGAAGGAATCCACAATCAAAGTACTCCTAACAAATGGCCATCCTGAGAGAGGGCAAGACAAGGAGCTAGCAACTGCTCTTATCTATGGAAATGCTTCTTGGCTTTCTGAAGTGTCCTAACATCTCTGCCATTGAACATCACCAAAATGATCTACCAAATCCTCTCAGTGGAAATTTTATAGGGATGCCATCACAGTGCCCTCGGGAGAAAATAGGATTTGAGTCTTGCCCTTCTCAATAGGTTCAGTCAAAAGCAAACTGCTACAGTCTCTCCTAGCTTGTGCCTTCTTCTTCCATAGTAACTTCTGCAATCTGGAGCACGCTCTGATGTTGCTTCGCCACACAGGTCGTAGTTTTCATCTGTGAAATATTGGAGGGTATTCTAGCTGAGTCTGGGATGTAAATGCAGAAGTGCTTCCATGGACTCACCTCTTGACATATGTGCATGCAAATAAAACGGGTTATCTTGATTTCCACTAAATACATTGCAGAGACCATTTAGCTTTCTGAGGGTTGTGCTTCCTCTAATGGACTGCATTTTTCATTATATTAAACTTGATTGGCAGGTGCTAGATAATTTGTTTTTTTAATTAACATGAGTTTCAGCTTCATTCCGATTAGCTTCTAGCAGGTAGGTTTAGCAAATTCAGTTGGCGGTGACAATGTTTTGTTCTCCATGGTAACTAACTTTCCCTAGATGCTTAATTGCATAATTGCCTGTTTTGTGAATGTTGCCTTTGCTTCCAATGCCAGCCTCACATTCCCTTTAAACAGGAGGGGTCCTCTTAATAAGTGTGTTATAGAGGCAAAAACAGAAGAATCCCAGAAGAGTAGAATATCTGTAGAACTGAACATGGAGGAAATAATCATGCAAACTTCCTCTTCTTTAAAGACACAAAAACTTTTTTTACTTCTATCCTCTACAGATCCTGCAACACTCCAAGATGTATTGTTGCTAAGTATAATTATTGCCCATTGAGCTCAGCACTACTGAAGAAATAAATTTACCCTGTTAACATATGAGTGCACATAAATGCAGTCACTTGCCTTGTTATTATGCACAGAAAGCATTTGATTTGTCCTTAGTCGTTTTTCTCAGGCTGCAGAGTTTCCCTCACTCCCCAATGGTCTGGCTGACTTGGTTGAGTCATTTGTCACAGTGATGGTTTTTAGGAAATTGCATTTTGGCTTGAGATACAAACAAGTCTTTTGGCTGTGCATGCAGCATTGTCCTTCCCTCTTTCCTTGCGGTGGACACCAACAGATAAGGAAGTCCTCTCTTAAATATAAGAGAGCTATTTTATCCAAACTAGGGAAATACAGCTAACAGCTACAAACAAGCCAGGATATTAAGCCATGAAGAGGCGGCCTGTGTTGGGCATGGGGACAGTGAGCCTCTTACCTTTTGAAGCAAAAATTCCAGTATCCCTCAGGCAGCCATGCTGGGTATGCTGCTTTATTGGAGTTCTTGGCCCCACAGGAATATTTCAAAGTTCACAATTTCATCATTGAAATGTTCTTCACATTTAGATAAAAATGTCTTTGTTTTTCTTGACTAAGGAGCTTTTCACTCCATTAAATAAAGTGTCCCGGGGTAGGCAACCCCTTTAAGGGCTGAGGGACTTCAGCTCCCAGAAGCCTCAGCCATGTTGGCCAATAGTCCCATGTTGGCCAATAGTTCCTGGGATTCTGGGAGCTGTAGTCCCTCGGCCCTTAAAGGGGGAAGGTTGCCTACCCTGTGACATGGTCCAATGCTCAAACCATTACACCACACTGGACTTCTATGATATAGATTATTCTCTCTCTGTTTAATAATTTTTATTTAAAAGCAGCTGTATTGGCACCCAAATTAGACCTGAGTAGTAATGCTGCAATGAGGATACTGAGTCTTTTCTTACCAATGCCATTTTTCTGACCTAAATATTGCTTCACAGTTAAAATGGCAGGGTAAGGAGCTTATCACTCTGCTAAAATAAAGTGTCTTGCCTCTCCCAAAATGAATTTTAATTTGGGCTGCATCCAGATACTATCGCAGGGATTTTGCTGCTGAAACCGTTGCCCGAATCCAGCCCAGGTCCAGCCCAGGGGTGCTCAGCACACCTCTTTTAGAAATCACTGGGTGACCTTGGGCGAGTCACATACTTTTAGCTTCAGACAACCCCATGATAGACTTTAGGGTCACCATAAGTCAGAAATGACTTGAAGGCACACAGCAACAACAAATATCATATATAGTTTGACCTGGAGGTTTGCACTTCCTCTGCTTAACCAACTTTGACACTACCGAACAGCATTCATTGAGAAGTTGTGAAGCAATGTAGAAATACCACTGAAGATGGTCAAAATTGGTTTGCATATGGACATGTAACAGGCATGACTAGTGTCCTAGTGCCTGTTTTATCATGACCATGGACTCACGTTCTGTGGTGCACGTAGACTAGGAAAGTCATACTGTGCTGACTGGAATTATTATTATTAATTTAGTGTCATCAATGTAGATTGTGGATCACAAAGAAAAACAGGAAAAAAGAAAGATAAACATGCCAAAGGCAGAAAATCTAATATATACAAACACGCAGTAGTAATGCCAAATATAAATACAATATGATTGTAAAACAAATTATCCAAACAGAAGTCTCAAAACCAATGCAATCCAAAGCAAACTGAGAAATACATAAGAGTATGAAGCAGTGTTAAACTAAAATTCTAAAAGCTTTGGGAAACAAATATGTTTTTAACTGCAGAATAAAATGTGAGTCTCATTTGATAGGGTTCTACTTGGGGGAAACATTTTAGTTTGGGAGTTGCAGGACAGGCTGTGTGGCACACCTAACTTTGTCCTCCAAGAAAAGGGAATGATTCTGAAGAAATCACTAGGTGGGGTGGGGCTCGTTCTGCTTCTGTTCAGCATCTGCCCCAGAGACAGTTCTCTCAGTCTGCCCAATGATAGGGCCATTCCTGCCATTGGGCATGTATGTGAAGAACACTTTTATCAATACAATCTGTCCCTTACATTCATACTTTTTACCTTTCTATTCAAGGTAGCTTCCTGCTACAATGTGCATGACATTGAAATTATCAAAGGAAGGACATGTATCTGTGAACTGGCTGTAATTAAAAGCTTCCAGCTGCCCACAAGAATATCTGGTCCAATATTTTATAGACAACTAACAATTTAGTATCACGTCATTCCACTGATATTTAGGAATAAAAGATTATATGTGACATGTCCTTTCTTATGTGATGTAAAATATTGTTCTAGACCAGGGGTAGGCAACCTAAGGTCTGGGGGCCGGATGTGGCCCCCTGAGGCCTTTGGACCGGTCCCAGGCCGGTCCTGCTGCCGCCCCCCGCCACCCCCCCACCATTATGATATTGATTATTGTTGTTATTACTTGTTCTTGGGGGTTTTCTTGGCAAAATCTCCACAGGGGCTTTGCCATGGCTTTTCTGGGACTGAGAATGTGCATGCATATTTTTAATTTTTTTTAATTTTTATTTATTTATTTATTTATTTATTTATTCATTTATTTATTTATTTTTGGTGCTTTGGCCCCCCAGTTGTCTGAGGGACAGCAACCTGGCCCCTGGCTCAAAAAGGTTGCCTACCCCTGTTCTAGCCTCACAATATTATGATGTCAGTTAGAATGAACAAATGTAATTTGCCCAAAGCTACCTAGTGAGTTTCAAAGCTAAATGAGAATAATACTAGTGTGGCTATTTACACACAATCAAAAGAGAGAATATGTATTGCTACAAAAGAAAATATATATTTGCATAAAATTATATATATTTTATTTATATGTACAGATATATATGTATAGAAATAATTTCTATAATAAAAATAAAAACATGGGACTGACCCCAATTGCTAGTCTCAGCTTGAATAAACCCACTAAATCAGTTGCTGAAGAGTAAGTAAATCCCATTGATTAAATTAATCTACTATATCTAACCTAGATTAGGCCAGAAGTGGGAAATGTATAGCCTTCCATATGTTGTTGAACTTTATGTCCCAGCATCCATCACCATTAGCTATGCTGTCTAGGATTGCTGGAACTGTAGTCCAACAACATTATAAGGGCCACACATTTCTCATGACTTCCTTAGGCCATAATACATTTTGAAACAGTGGGAAAAATATGGACAATGTACCTGATACTGTGCAGACTGTTGATGGAAACAGCAAGTCCCCCCCCCCACACGCACACACTCACTTGCTTTGGTTCTTAATCTTTAAACTAGAGTTTATCTGGACAGCCCCTCAAATAAAATTCTGACTGCTCTAAAGGACACATAGTGACTCTAGATGACACCCCAGCTTTGATTTGTTGATTTTCTTTGCCTGCAGGCCAGCCCTATGAATGAGTGATCTCCAAGAGCTTTGATCATCAATAGCCCTGCTCAGGTCTTCCAGACTCAGAGCCATAGCTTCCTTGATCAATCCACCTGAAATGCAGTCGCCTTCTTTTCCTACCAACCATTATACCATGGTTATTTTCAGAGAAAGCTTTTCTACTGGAATAGAGTTGTATCAAGTTGGCAAGTAGGTATCTTTTTTACATGATGTTGCTTGTTCTTATGTGGCTCCAAGTCATTTATGACTTATGGCAACCATAAGTTTTATCAAGTTTCTTCAGAGTACAGTTGCCATATTCTAGTCCCTCATACCTGGGCATCTAATTTGAATATTATGCAAATTATTATAATTATGCATATTATTAATTTGCATTCTGCTTTTTAAAATGTCCCAGTTTCTCCCTGCTCCTTCCATGTTTTCCCTTTATCTTAATCTTACTTCTGTTGCTGGAAACTAAGGGCCGGCCTGGAGGCAGAGGTGGGGAGGGGCAGCCGCACGCTAGCTGCCCCAACCCAACCCGATGACGTCCTGATGCTTCCCAGCGCAGTGTCCTGATGCGCTGCACTGGAAGGGGCAAGAAAGAGCTGCACATTGGCTCTTGGGGCGTCCTTTTGCCACCCCTGAAAGGAAGGATCAGGGCTGTGGTGTGCGGTAGCTGTGGCCTTGATCCACTGCTTCCCAGGGCGGCCCAGAGCCGCCCATCTGCAGCCCCCCTATGTTCAGTTTGTAAAAGTAGTTTGCTCTCAATTAACTCATGAGAGAGAATAGGAGTGGAAGGAGTGAAATCCTGACCCTCCCAGTGGACTCAGGCAAAAGCAAACTGCTTCAGCGTCTCCTAGCTTTCTCATTCATAACTTTTGCCATCTTGACTACTATCTGATGTTGCTTGGCCACATGTGTACTAGTTTTCATCTGTGAAATATTAGCAGGTATGGAAAAGGCCTTATAGTTCCAGTGAACCAGTCAGTTACTATGGTGTTAGAAAAAGTAATCAGTTAATATTCTATTCAAATGGAAGGCAGGCCTGTAGCATTATAGAGGTCCTACTGATTTCAGTAAGACTGCATTAGCTTAAACCAGCCTGAATGGTGCAAAAAAATAGAAAGAAATCAGAAGTGTGGAAGTTATGAATGTTA
>CM034710.1:103977915-103993085 GCA_020142125.1 Phrynosoma platyrhinos
CAAAAGGTGAACATGCTGCCTCGGACAGTAGTGGAGTCTCCTTTGGAAGTCTTTAAACAGAGGCTGGATGTCCAACTGTTGGGGTGCTTTGATTGTGTCTTTCTGCATGGCAGGGATTGGACTGGATGACCCTTGTGGTCTCTTCTTCTCTATGATTCTAAGTTATCCACCACACCCTAGCAGATACAAGGACATATGGATTGTTGCATGTTGCTCTTTGGGGTCATTTTATTAAATTTGCAGTTTCACTGACAATACACAAAGTGTTATTTAACCAGTGATTAGTAAGAAGCAATCTGTGTGTAGGATTAGGGTTTCCCAAACTGCTACCTAGATTAGCACAATTGTGACATTATCATTTTTAAATACATTTCTTTTCCTGACAGAAGTCCCCCGTACCTTCCTATTTTTTTAAATGATTTTTTTGCAATTTTAAAACACCTCATTTATTAACCTTGAGGGCCAAAACAAGGTATATGCCATTCTGAGGGAGTATTGCAAAGTTTTAATTATCACCTTTAAAAAAACCTGACAGAACATTTGTTCTGATTTGTAGCTGTTAACTTATCTCTACGTAGTCACCATCCAGATTTACACATTTTCCCTAGCGTTTCTTGGCCCTCCAAATACCATTATTGTAGAAGTCTGCAGATTATGCTTTAAACCACTCTTCCACTTCATAAATGACATCATCTGTGTTGTCAAATTAGTGACCCAGAAAAAGATTTTTCATTTTTGGGAAAAAAAAGTCACTTGGTGATGATAACTGACAAAATTTCATCAATATACCGTAATAACTTCCAGGTCATAATTATTACTTTATGATACCCCCTTGTATTACATCCACATATGAACACTAAATGAGCACTGTAAAGATCTGAAAGACCTGCATCTTCCCACCCATCCTTTTGAAAAATTAGGGAAAGGGACATAATTTCCATCTTTCTGGATCCTATTACGTCTATCCCATTTTCCCAACTGTGTAGATATGTTTTATACCTGATGCCTTAGCACCACTTGGTACCACATCTGAAGGGCCTAGATATCCTAAAGGTACCAGATTTCATCTAATCTTGTAAGGTAAGCAGGGTCATCCCTGGTTAGTTTTTATATGGGAGACTGCCAATGAATACCAGCTGCTGTAAGCTATATTTCAGAGGTGGGAATTGGGACAACAGCCTCTGGGTATTCCTTGCCTAAGAAAACCTATGAAATTCATGGGGTCACCATATGTCAACAAGTGACATGAAGGCATATACACATGCACACACACACAGTGCATCTAAAGTAGTGAGTTTATATCCTTGAAAGTGCATGCTAAAATAACCAGTTAGTCTGAAAGGTGCTGTCACATTTCTTTTCTTCTCCCCCTCCCTTCCTCCTTTTTACAGTTCACAATGTAGCTTAATAGATATTTACAAGGTTCATGTCATCAGAATTTCCAATTCTGGCAAACAGACCTACCAAAAGATAACCTAACCTGCTGCTTTCAGGGGAGTGAACCTTAAACTAAAGTGTTGCGGCAGCTTTTCACATATTCTTTAATTTGTAAAAAACAAAACAAAACACCTGACTTGCAATTAGTTGTGGATGCTGGTTATCAGATTCTGTTTTTGAAGAAAAATGTGGGAGTGAGGATTCTGGAGTACAGTAGTTTATGTACTAATAGGAGACAAGCTGCATGTATTTGCACTGTTCCAAGTGCCACTGCTTCTGGCCTGCGAGGGAGAGAAGAGCAGCCAGCATCTGCTGGGCTTATTCCCCTTCCCAACTGCCATTCCCTTTTCTTTGTGCACCATGTCTTTTTTAGGTTGTAATCTTAAGGGCAGATAACTATCAAACTGATGATTTGTAAGCTGCTCTGGGAACATTTTTGGCTGAAGGGTTGGCTATAAATACCATAAATACCATAAACAAACAAACAAACAAATTTGAGCAAGTAGATTAGTCAGCATTAATCACTATGATCCTTCCAGGCCCAGAAATTTTCCTGGGGGAATTGCTTACAAAGCATCTGAAATCTGAACCCCTGTTTGAAAAATGATTGACTTTTAAAAAACATTTAATGCATGTCTGCCCCAAATCAAACTCTAATGTTGCAATCCTATTCCCACTTAATTGTGAGTGAGCCCTACTAAATCCACTGATTTGCATCTGAGCATCATGGAGAACTTTCCATGCTCTTTTTGTCCTCTTTTTTGGGGCAATAGGGGGCAAGGATAAAGGCAGTATGGAGAAGGAAAGGATTTTAAGCAGTAAAAAGAGCCACGGATCAGACGAGGATTGAGTGAGTTGAAATTTTAATCTTGGAGGCTTACTTGAATGTTCATATTTTATGAGGGTTTAAGCTATTACAAGTTCATGCATACGGGTGTCATCTGCAAATATTAAATTACACTAATATTATTCCATGACTAATATTAAATTACTGAAGTACTTACAAAAATCAATTCTATAGTCCCATGTTGCTGCTGGAAGGCAGGATGTTAAACAGGAATGTATGAGTTATAATTACAGAGGATATTTACATCCTTGGCTTTCATCAGAATTCAGCATCATGCAGAACTCTCCATTTGGATAGGTTTCATACTCCTCTATAATAACGCATCTCTGTGTCTATGACTACCTTTCCTTGCAGTTGTATGGATTTGCATTGGTCTAACTGTGCCCTCAGGCATTACCCAGGATTTGATTACTATGTGTTCATTTCTTAAGGTAAGATTTTTCACATTACCAATGCAAATCCCAGTGCAACAATTTACCTCTCCAGAGCAGAGATGCTGCTGGCTGATCTGTCTTCCAGGGAGTGCTTGATTAGTGTTCTCCTATCACAATCCTGCTTCCATTGTGATATATGTCCAGGAATATTGCTTGTAGCAAATGAACGTAAAGTACAACACTGGGTGTTATTTGTCAGATCCCTTCCTGGGCAATGAAGCTGTTTAACTTTCCATTTGCATAAAGCAGAAGCTGACAAGACACATGAATTTTCTTTCCCTAGAATGGTGGAGTTGCTATTTATAAGGATATCAGACAGAAAAGCCAGAATCTTCCACCCACCCCATTTCCCAATATTCACAACATAAAAGCCAGATTCATAAGCTTCAGACATTATTACAGTGCCAATGATATAGCAAAATGATCTAAGGTACTATTTGCCCATGCCTCCAAACCACTGCCACTGTTATCTTATTTCGTGCTCTGCCCTGCTCAAATTAAAGCCTCACTTAAGAAAAAAAAAAGCAAGCAGAGGCTGTATTCTGCCCCATTTAGGCTGGGTAAACAGAACCAAGAAAGTCTTACAATAGCTGTTGCATCTGCACTGTGCAACAGTAGATTCTCTACATCCCACCTCCTCCAGAACTTGGGAAAGTTACTAGACATGGTGGCTGGAAGATTCTGGGAGATGTAGTCCAACAAAATAATTTTTCTGAGTTCTGATCTCTTCTTGTATTTACTCAGACTTGCTTCCTTCTGTGATTGATTGGGTGGCCTTGGGTTACTAGTCAGGCACTATGTTGATGGGCTTGAGCTTCTGCCTGGATCTACTGTCATCACTGTTTCTGAAATTCTGATAGTGATGTGGTGAGACCAGAATGGAGTCCTGACAAAGGGCAGCAAGGTCCTTCTGGCAATCTTGTGGGTCAGTTATATTTTGGGGAATATAGCTTTAGCTTTGCTGCCCCAGAATATTGATTCTTCAACACACCTATCAATGCTAGGCATTGTCACAAATCCAGCTTTCCTCTTCAGAGGAAGTCGCCTTAGGGCTGGCATTTGAGTCCTGGTGGAGTCTAACATGTTTCTTCTTCTTACTCTGTTTACTGATCAAATATTTAGAGAAGCAATTGATAAGGCAGCAGTGGCGAGGAGGAAGAGACAAAGAAGCTGGGGACTCAGTGGTCAGCAGTGGTTACCTGACAGGAATGGAAAGCACTAGTTGACTTATAATCTCAATTGCTGATGTCTGTGCTTCCAAGCCAAGAGGAATTGGGATGATGTGAGAAATCTCATTTTAAAAAACACAACTCACAAGTATGTACAGGAAGCCTCAACTTATGGATTAGGGACCACAGGACTGCCAAAAAGTGGAACTGGTTGAAAAGAAGAACCTAGGGCAGAAATGGTGAACCTTTAAGGGGGCAAGTGCCCAAACTAAAAGACCTTTGGCACCGAGTGTTACCCAATGCTTGGGGCGAGACTTCTGCCCTCCAGGGGTTGGACTTCTAGGGCGGGACTTCTTCCCCCCACCCCAGCTGAAGGCCTGGGGTGGGATGAGGGAGAAGAAAGAGGAATAGGTGTGCGCCTGAGCCTCCTCCTCCCCCGGCACCCTCCTGGGCCTTCAGCTGCCTCTCTGGAGGCACACACCTGTTCCTTCTCTTCCCCACCATCCCAAGACTTCAGCTGTCTTTGGAGAGGCAGCTGAAGGCCCAGGAGGGCAGGGGGAAGAGGAGGAACAGGTGAACACCTTTTCCTCCTCCCCCACGCCCTCCTGGGCCTTTAGCTACCTCCAGGGAGGCAGTTGAAGGCACAGAGGATGGGATGAAATGGAGGAACAGGTGCATGCCTGTTCTTCCCCTTTTCCGCCCTCCCATGCCTTTAGGTGTCTCTGGAGAGGCATTTGAAGTGATGGGAGGGTGGGAGAAAAGGAGGAGCAGGCGCATGCCTGTTCCTCCTCTTCCCCCTCTCTCCCATCTCTCCGTGTGCCCACCAAAATGGCTTCGCATGCCAGAGATGGCATGCATGCCATAGGTTCATCAACACAGACCTAGGATGTGCGTGTTTTTAGCTTGCAAATGTACTTTGGCCAATGAAAATGTCAATAACATACTGTATATCACTTTTGAAGTGTGCAAAAGCTAAATTAATGCACACGCGCGCGCGCACACACACACACACACACACACACACACACACACCATGTGCATGTGAGCAGTCCTAAGCAAGCCTTGTAGGCAAGAAGAACTGACAAAACAGTGGAACTCCAGTTGAATTAATGAAACATGTCTCTATGTTGAAAGTGCAAGGCATTGAAAAGTGAGGAACCAAAGTGCAAATGTTGAAAGTGCAAGGCATTGAAAAGTGAGGAACCAAACTCAAAGAAAAGAGATTCCACCTAAACATTAGGAAGAACGTTCTGACTGTAAGAGCTGTTTGACAGTGGAACGCACTGTCTCAGAGAGTGGTGGAAACTCCTTTGCAGGTTTTTAATCAAGAGCTAGATGGTATATTCCTGCATGGTAGGGGGTTGGACTGGCTAGCCCATGTGGCCTCTTCCAACTCTATGAGTGTATGAAAAGACTATGATTTTTTTTTTTAAAAAACAGCTCATCACTGCTATCATTTGATTTCTGAAAGAGGCAGAAATGGCCTTTGGCACTACCACTGCTATTAAATTTATCTGATGTTCTTTGTGGATATCATGCAATTACTGTAAGCAGTGAGTTAATCATATACAATTGAGAGGCACCATAATGTAACAAACTACAGCGCAATGCCATAAAATGAGAAACAATCAGGTTAAACATTTTCCAAGGTTATATTTATGTGAATATGAAAAATAAAATGTTTTCTGTAAGCTGTATGCATTTCTTCGAAGCATTAGAAGATAGCTTGCAGACACGGAAAGTTCTAAACATTGAAGTTTTAAATGCATTTGAATTTTGATATGACATTTTATGTACACTTTCTGCAGGGTAATAAATTGCTGCAGTAACTCAAGGACGGTGTATATACAGAATTGTTTCCAATGTTCAAAGTCACCAACATCTGTGCCTTATTGTATTTCTATCTGGCAACTTCTTGCCCTCCTAAAGGAGATGTTTTTCACTGTCGTAATGGCTGTTTGGTTGCCTCAGAAGAGATGTATGATTTCAGCAGCCAATTTAAGGATGGTATTAATGCCGAACAATGTAAGTAGATGCCACTGGATTTCAGTGGATTTTCTTCTGTTGTATTAAGTAGACCATAGCACAAATCAGTGCCTTCACAAATGCTGTTATATGGACCCAGTAATTGAAATCTGATTGTTAGTCTCAACTAGATAGACCCATTAGATCAATGGGAACTTGGGAAGTTAACACTCATAAACATTCTATTGATTCCATAGGTCTACTCTAGCTCTGGCTAGCAAACAGATTAGTCTTGGCTGATACAAATGATCACATTGTAGATCAAGTGCAATCACAACATGTTTTAAAACATTAGGAGGGGCAGGTTAAGGCTTGGAATGTGAACAAAGAACTGAAACAAGGCAGCATCCCCCCTTCCATAACTTGGAAAAGCCTATGGGAAAGGACGACTTTGTATTATAGATTTCCTGTGGAAATCTGTAGTAGTCATAGGAAGGCCTTTGTTTGGGGAGGAAAATCCTTTGAGATCATATTGAAATTAGGATTGATGTTTATCTTTGTTGTCATTCTTGATGATGAAATTTATTTATATCCTGCCTTTTCTCCAAGATTGAGACTTAAGGTGGCTTACACATTTAAAATGTTGCAATTAAAAATATACAAAAAGTCAGCATCAAAACCAAATTAAACTATTAACCATATTAAAAGCATATACTCTAAAAAAATTAATTGCACAGTAATTTTTATAACAACACCACACTTATAGCCCTTTGCTAAAATCCTTCAGTTTTAAAAGCCCTGCCTGAACAAAAAGGCTTCACCTTCCAATGGAAAGATAGCAATGAGGGGGCCATTCTATCCCCTATAGAGAGCCAGTTTCAAAGCATAGGGGTAGCCACTGAGAAGAACTTCTCTAGTGTTCCCACCAACCAAACCCTGAGAGGAGGGTCACTCTTGTGGATTTCAGAGACAAGGCAGGCTCATATCAGGAGATACAATCTGTCAAATAGCCTGGACTTTGGACATATAGAGCTTTATAGATCATAAACAGCAAATGTGTAGGGAAACAGATGGTGGGCTATTGGAGCAGGGGAGTTGTATAAGTTGTAACCAGCCCCAGTTAACAATCTATTATTATTATTATTATTATTATTATTATTACTCTCCAAAAGCATCTGAGAAAGTAAAGTTTACGAAATCTCATGCTCCCAACTTCATTCTTTCAATTAGTCTCAAAGGTGCTGCAAAATCTCTCTACATAGTGATTCTACAGACTAACACAGCTATATCTTCGAACTCTTCAAATGGAGTAACACAGAAAGCATGTTATAGTAATCCAAACTGGATAAAACCAAGGCATGTGTCACCAGATCAGGCATTGTTACTAAATGTTAACAGTTTTCAATTGGCACTAAAATAATTACCTTTTGTGTGGTAGGTCCTTCTAGATAGTTTCACTTTAGCCTAACAGTTTAGGCTGTGACCAGACTGGGAGAGTAAACTGTCTTGTTTACCAGATGTTGTGCATCCCGAAGTACTAAAGGAACTTGCACATATAATCTTAGGGTGTATTCACAATGCAAAATTAAAGAAGTTTGACACCACTTTAACAGCCATGGCTCTATCTTACAGAATCCTGGGATTTGTAGTTTTTGCTATTTAGTCTGGTGAGACACCAGAGCTCTCTGACAGACCAGGCTGAATACCTCACCAAATTATACATCCAATGGTTTTGCAGGATAGAGTCTTGGCAGTTAAAGTGGTATCAAACTGTTTTAATTCTGCAGTGACTGTTTTAATTCTGCAGTGAATCTCTAGCTATAATTTTTCAGAATACCTAGAAAACAGATGAGGTACCTGCAGGCCAGAGGTGGGCAAATGTTGTCCACATTTTAAAAGGGGGAGTGGGGAGAGCCAGATGAGGTTGACACTGAAAAAAAAAACATTAAATAATAAGACTTAGAAAAGGATGCTACCGTTATTAGGTGGGTTTTTTAAAAAAACACTCATGTTCTTTATTTGTCAGACTTATAAGCTTGGACGATCAGGGGAATGCTCTGGATGTAACATATCATTTCAGTAAGGCTGTTGACAAGGCTTCTGTGGTATTATTGCAGACAAGTTCATAAAACATGGACTATATAATTATTTTGTGGGGTGGATTTGTAGCTGGTTTCTAGACCTAATCAAAAGAGTGCCCATTAGTAGTTTCTTGTAATTCTGAAAAAAAGCAATAAGTGGATTGTAGCACAGTTCTGTCCTGGGTCCAATGTTGTTCAGCGTCTTTATAAATGACTATGATGATGGAACAGAGGGAATGCATATCAGATTTGCAATTGGCACCAAATTAGGAGGAGCTAAACCTCCAGAGGACAGGACCAGGATTCAAAATGATACCAGACTGGATTGCTGGGCCAAAACTAACAACATGAATTTCAACAGGGAAATGCAAGGTTCTGCATTTAGGCAGGAAAAATAAAATGCACGAATATAGAATGGATGACACATTGTTTGGTAACAGTGCATGTTAAAAAGATATAGGGGTCATAGTAGGCCACAAGAGTAATTATGAATACTCTCTCCCAGGAGTTCAGCCAGGCAGATGAGAGCAAGTAGGTTATAACTTTTTCAAGTTAAAAACCAAAAGAAATTCTTGTCC
The DNA here is from genome assembly GCA_020142125.1 of Phrynosoma platyrhinos. NCBI lineage: Eukaryota > Metazoa > Chordata > Lepidosauria > Squamata > Phrynosomatidae > Phrynosoma > Phrynosoma platyrhinos. The sequence goes on from CM034710.1 coordinate 103,986,427, forward strand.
ATCTTGTAAGCATATTGCTACCCCTTGAAAAATTGTAGAGCGTTAGGGGGGTTGCAGACTGCCATAAATAGTGCAAATTGAGTCCATTTTTAGGGTTAGGGTTAGGGAATCATGGGAATTGTATTTTATTGTGGCACCAGAGCTCTCTGACAGAGAAGGTTCAATGTCTCAGAAAAAAACAAATCAATTCCCATGATTTCCTAGCACTAACCCTAACCCTAAAAGTGGACTCAATTTGCACTATTTCTGGCAGTCTGCAACCCGCCTTATACTCCCCCTGCGAATATAGCTGGCTTTACTTTTGAGACAGTGTTCTAAGGATTATGCAGCACAATCCTGATAACTCATATGACCTGCCATGATATTTGAATCAATCATTAATAAAATACAAACATATTTGTGAGTTGTACTGAACTGTACCTAGAATAGACTAATTCCAGGAGCCAGTGTAGTATATTGGTCTTGGTGTTAGATGGGGACTCAGTCTCTTAGCCGTACATGAAAGCAGTGACAAGCCTCCCCTGAATAAATCTTGCCAAGAAAACCCTGTGAGAAGGATGCCAAAAGTTAGTGATGACATGAAAGTGCAAATCAAGAATTGTAGCCTAGCATTTCATTTTCAGGGAATAATCATACCAGATGTTGCTGTATCTGTAGTGTGGTTCTCATAGTCCAGGAAGGAAGTAGAAGAATATAACAGAGCATTTCCCTCCAAATTTAAGGCTCTTTGTTTTTTTCCCCATCTACTGATCTAAGATTAAGAACAATTTTAGAGGCTAGCAAAAATATGTATTCATAAAAATAATCATAAATATTGCCAGGATCATCAAGTCACAATTTAGTATTGATGCTTCAGCACCCAATATTGTGCATGTCAGCAGCACTGTCCTTTTATGTACTATAATGAAGATTAATTACTGGATAAAAACATTTGTTTGAAATGTTTGTATTTTCATCAATGTAATGCTTTGCTAGACTGCAGCTTCAGCAATATTCTGGTAATGTTTCACACAAAAAAATTGCAACTGCAGGATGGGGCGAAGGAATCTTTTTGGTCTAAACTTGCAAACTATTTGCAGATTTACCACATGGGTAGTTTTAAGCTTGGAGAAGACATAAAATACACATACAAGCACAAACACACCACAAAAAAACCCCACAACTATCTCAGCTATCAACTTAAAAGTTCTAAAACAGCTCCTGCATCTACATAACACAAAAGAGAGTGGTAACAGCATGTCCAATGGGCAAAAAATGAAAATGCCATATTTGTATGCCAAAAGTTTAGTGTAATGTAAATAGGTAAGAGGAATGAGCTGCATTGGGATCATACCTCCTCCTCCTTTTGAGGTTGGGAGGAAGCATAATCATCATGGGAAATGGTTGAGGAGCTATCTACTGGTTGTGAGCAGGATCAAACCCAGTAGTGGCCAGGAATAGCCAGGCTCCTTTGCTAACAAAGGAATTTGGCCTTCTGCTTCAAAAAGGCTGTCTACTTTTAGTTTAGTGTGACAAGCAAACAAGCCAATGTACAGAACACAACAGCCTTGAGTGAATGAATAAATGACATTTTAGACAAACATTAAGTTCCTTCTGCTTGCCATTTGCAACCTTGATAAAATCCATTTAGTCTGCAGTCCTATATCCATTTAGCTAGAAGTAAATTGATTTTAATGAGATATACCTCTCAGTAGGTACCTGTGGGATCCACAGTTAAAAATCAGCCAAGTGCCTTATATTTAAAGCACTAAATATTATCTATGAAGTTTCCTCGGCTTCCAAAACAAAGTTTTAAAAAAGCAAAATATGATGTTCTTCTAAAATTTTAAATGTTTTAATCATACTGTGTTGTTGTAATTACATTGTAAAGTCTATTGTAATGTACTAAATTATGTTGTATATTATATTGTAAAGTAGTAAATTATATTGTAAAGTACTATTTCATTATATTATAGTTTAGACATTCTCCAAAATCATCACAGGTGATTCAAGAAAGACTGTCTGAACAAAAATGTAGCAAAGCCCATTATTATGAAACAATTAATCCATGGGAGACAACTTCTCTAGAGGTTGTTAGACAGCAACTCCCATCAGCCATTGGCAGTATAGCCAATGATGAGGTATGATGGGAACTTCAGTCTAGTAGCATCTGGACAAGCATTGCAAATGCGTAGTTTAATTTGTTCTATACAGGAGTGAGGGATTGAAAAGCTACTTTAAATTTTGTTTTGCTTGCAAGGTCCCAAATAAGCTGATTACAATTTTTTAAAAAAATAATTCTTTACTGTTCCACATCTCCGAAATAACTACAATAGTTAACTTTCAGGCTTTTCAAAAATAAAAATAAAAATAAAATACTACAAAGTACTGTTCCTTGGTACACAACACACTCCTTTTGTCCACTTTGCCATCATCTCAACATCCACAATGCAGCATAAGGCAAACCATGATCCAGCACTTGAACAGTGTAGTATTCCTCCCCCATTGTTTAGTAAGACCACATCCATGTAATATACAAATGAATAAAATGTTACAATTATAGTACACCACAATAGGAGTGAAATGGTACCTTGTTAAGTTATCAAATGTAACATTGTTATCAGAAAAAAGGAATTAACTACATCTAACTAATGTTTGGTAGTTTAATATGTGGTTACTATATGAAACTTGCAGGAGTAACTAAAGTAGCAGGAAACATTGAGGGGGGTGACTACTGCTTCCTACTTCCCATGTTGTCATCTTTGAACATAATGCAGGAGATGCATCTGTTCCAATAAAGTTGAAACATACAATACGGAGCTTAAAAAGTGACTTGTACATCCATTTTTCTTTCCTTACTTGAGCTTATACACATCATTATTTACAATATCTCATAGTCCTCTCTAAATATAAAAGTATGTTCAACATCTCCTATATCTGATTTAGTGTTCCAGGTCACAGAAGATACTTTTAAAAGAATCAGGTTGGTAGCATCTATTTTGGGGAATGGAATGTGTGTGTGTATATATATATATATATATATATATATATATATATATATATATATATATATATATATATATTAGGAGAAGCTATTTCTCATTTTTCCCCAGCCATGAATAATTTTAGCTATCTTAAACCTGACTCAGTATACAATCTCTCTGCCAACCATTTGTCTTCATCTTCTTCTCACATGCTACCAAGCAAAAGCAGCTTAGCTATGAAAGCGAGTTCAAAGAGCTAATGAAAATGTAAAACTTGATGTCCCATACTGAAAACTGATTTATGAAGAACTGAATACTGTAAAATGTATGGCTGTCCTCTAACAGCATTACTTCATAAATTGTAATGTTGTTACCTATCATTACATTTATATTAATAGCTTATTGACATTCGGGCTATAAGTGTTAAAAGAGACATCATTACAGTGTAGTCTTCTGGGATTTAAGGGGGCATGTGATTAAGGATCCAGGCTAAAAACTGAAACCTTCCAAAGGTAGAGATGTCTGAAGAACTTAGAATACATAAGAACGGATTGAATTCAGATCTAGTCAAACTGACAATTGACCTATTGAAATCAATGGGAGTGAGGTTAATCATGGCCAAGATGCACTGATTCCTATCAGTCTACACTTATTGTTACATGACTGAAAGTTGACTCAGAGTTATGGTGACTCAGTCATGGGGTATTTATTTATTCAGAGGGAGGTTGGTATTGCTGCCTGAGAGAGGGTGGCTTGCCTAAGATCACCCAGAGGCTTCCACAGCTGAGTGGGATTTGAACTCTCTTAGGTGGTGTCCACATGGATTAAAAGAAATGTTCCTGCCCTGTTCCAACACTGACCATTTCAGATGATACACAGTGCTAAAACGGGTGAAACATGGGCCTAATCCAAACACCAGGGCAATTCTCTGGAGTAAAAAGAGTCCTTTTCTTGCTCCAGATCAGGGCAGAAACTCAGAGGAATCCCCTGAACATGTGGACTGTGTGCCAGTGGAGAGACAGAGGAGGAGTGTTGGCAGGTGGGCGAGATGTTGACCTCTTCCCATCTAGAACTTCCAACTTGCCACCAGAGCATTTGTGTGGGTCCTCCAGCACCATTCCATTCGCAGATGTGCAGATTGATCCACATTAGCACATCTTCCATGAGCAAGAATCAGGGTTAGGAAGAGGGAGGAGAAATTGTGTTCAGTGGCTAGTTGCCAGGCAGTAAACACTGGCAATAGTGAGGGTTCCCCCCCTTCCTCCTTTAAATTGTAGTTACAGAAAGAAGCTAAAACAAGTCGGTCTCATCTAGTTTTTTATTTGTTTTGTGTGGAAAGCATTTCTTCATATATATCCATCTATACACATAGCGATGATATTTGTCATGTAATATAAGACTATATAGCTCCAGTGTAATATAGATATATGATCTTTTGTTTAAAGATGTATTTTGGATGACCACAAATTATTAGCCAGAGTGGCGTAGTAGTTTGAGAGTTGGAATAGGACTCTGGAGAACAGGTTTCTAATCCCTGCTCGGTCATGGAAATCTATTGGGTGGCCTTGGGCAAGTCACACATTCTCAGCCTCAGAGGAAGGCAATGGCAAACCCCCTCAGAAGAAATGTGATAAGAAACTCCCATGACTGGTTTACCTTAGGGTCACCATAAGTCAAAAACGACTTGAAGGCTCACAATGAATGATTATATTTTAGAACAAAATTTACATGAACAACAATAAGTGTATAAGATTTTATATAATGCATATCTTGATTGTGAGGCAGAAGTTGTCAAAATTACTCCTTTAAAATTAGGTTACTGTTATGAAGAATGGGATTTTGAGAATAAATTTGACAATATGATCAATAATGGGAAATCCCCTACTGACTGGGTAAAGAGAAATGGAATGAACACCACAGGATCTCCTCACTCGGATCACAATGGAAACAGCACAGGTAAGAACAACTTGTTTCTTTGTTAAGTATAAGCATGTCTATTGCCTTTGCTTGTTGCTCCTGCTCTGCTTCTTCCCTTATTGGTAAAATGTAACAAGGGATAGGTTATTATGATGTCTGAACCAGGGATGTTGTCCCCAAACAAGCCATGATTCATAGAATCATAGAATTGGAAGAAAGCACAAGGACTATCCAGTCCAACCCCCTGCCATGCAGGAATATACAATCAAAGCACTTCTGACAGATGGCCATCCAATCTCTGTTTTAAAACATCCAAAGAAGTAGACTCCACCACACTTTGAAGCAGCATATTCCACTGTTAAACAACTCTTATTGTCAGGAAGTTTTTCCTAATGTTTAAATGAAATCCATTTTCTGGTACTTTGCATCAATTGCTGTGGCCTAATCTTTGGAGCAGCAGCAGACAACCTTGCTCAATCCTCAATGTGACATCCCTCAAATATTTGAACATGGCTATCATGTCATCTCTTAACCTTCTCTTCATCAGGCTAATCATACCAAGCTCCCTAACCCTCTCCTCATAAGGCATGGTTTTGAGACCTTTCACCATTTTGGTCATCATCTTCTGCACATGCTCCAGCTTGTCAACATCCCTTTTGAATTGTGGGGCCCAGAACTGGACAAAGTATTCCAGATGATGTCTGACAAAAGCAGAATAGAGTGGTACTATTAGTTTCCTTGATCTAGACACTATACTCCCATTGATACAGCTTAGAATCACATTGGTTCAGCCCTGGATTCATTGTTTATCATATCAGTCCTGGATGATGGAATAGACAGCATCTTTATGAAATTTACAAATGGCACCAAATTAGGGGGGGATAGGCTAATACTATAGAGAATTCGAATTGATTGTGAACAATTGTAGAGCTAGGCAAAAATAATTAAATTCAACAAGGATAAATGTAAGATATTAGGCTTAGGCAATAAAAAATGGAATGGACAAATACAGGATGGGTGACACCTGGCTTGACAACAGTACATGCAGAAAGTAGGTTTTGCAGTACTTGCGAAAAGTAGACCACAAGCTTAACATGAGTCAACAATGTGATGTGGTTGTCAAAAAGGCCAGTGCAATTCTCTGCTGCATCAACAGAAGTATAGTGTTGAGATCAAAGGATGTAATAGTACTACTCAATTCAGCTTTGGTCAGACTTCTCCTGGCATAATGGGTCCAGTTCTGGGCACCAGAGTTCAAAACAGATAGAGACAAGCTATAACATGTTCAGAGGAAGGTGACCAAGATGGTAACAGATCTCGAAATCTTGTCCTATGAGGAATAGGTTAGGGATCTGGGAATGTTTAGATTAGTGAAAAGAAGACTGAGATGTGATATGATAGCCATTTTAAAATATTTGAAGATGTTGGAAAATCTTTGTACTCTCTCTCCCCCTCCTCAGATACATAGGATTGTCCTGCATGCAAACTCCACTGTCCTCTCTCTTTAAAACATCCCATTTGGTCCTACTGAATCACAGGGGCAATAAATATCTTTCTAAATTGGTAAACAAATCATGTGATTCAGCTTACTTCCTTTAGATATTCCTCTCACAAAAAAGATTCTCCCGTTACTATTTGATCTCCCATTTTTCTCAACTTTCTTCAGAAAGATGGTGAGATAAAGATTTCTTCTTTTACCTGAACTATTCATTAGCTTAGTTAGGTTGTAGTCTCTATGCATATGTAAATTCAAGCCATTAGTAAAGTTTTGTTTTTAAA
>CM034710.1:103998557-104011222 GCA_020142125.1 Phrynosoma platyrhinos
CCATTGTATTCCCAATGACCATGTACGGATGCAAGAGCTGAACAGTGAAAGAGGCAGATAGAAAGAAAATCAACTCATTTGAAATGTTGTACTGAGAAGAGTACTTAGGATATCATGGACAGCCAAGAAGACAAATGGGTTCTTGAACTGATCAGACCAGGGCTCTCCTTGGAAGCAAAGATGATCAAGTTGAAACTGTCATACTTTGGCCACATAATGAGAAGGCATGGATCACTAGAAAAAACAATAATGCTAGGAAAGGTAGAGGGGAAAAGAAAGAGAGGAAGATCACAAACCAGATGGATAGACTCGATCAGGGGGGTTATAGGGAAGGGATTGCAGGATTTGGGCAAGGCATTGGAAGACAGAGATTCTTGGTGACATCTCATCCACAGGGTCACCATGAGTCGGAACCGACTTGAGGGCAGCTAACAACAAATCAGTGATAAATAGTTTAAATGACCCACTGAATTCTCATCTCTCATCCTCTTATCCTGACTTATTTGTGATGCAAACAAACATCTTTCCACCTCTTTTCTTTCCACTTTTTTTCTCTCTCTCAGCTTCTTGCAAAAGTGAAAGTAGTTTGGTTCAGTATTATCTTAGCACTTTGCAGAACTTTCTAATCTCAGTGGAGTTCCTACAATAAAGCTTTTAATTTGTTTCTTGAGCCACTGCTGTCAGATCCTTAATAAGGATGTCTAACCACTGGATATACGCTCCATCACTTAATAGCCCCACATCTTCCTCTTCATGTGAACTATTGTTGAATTGTTTGACCTGTCACTCTTGGCTAAGTCCAGAGAGATAAGGCAAAGTGGGCATTATCACTGCTGCATTTGCTTGCTCATATAGGCACATAGAACAGGAAATAACAGCAAGATGAGGATATTTAGCAGACTTAGGAGACTTCAGGGACTGACTGTGAATCTGTTGCTTGCATATGTGTGCTGGCAAATGTCTGGCATTGCTGGCAGGTAGCTGCCAATTGGCTGTAAAGTTGACAGTTTATAGGGGTAAGTTATATAGAGCAGTAAAGGATAGCTTGTGCAATCTCTGGTCTGTTGTTATTGACCCCTGGAGACTGCAGTGGAGGGCTTGCGGTGGAGAAGGGATGCCAAAGATACAAGCCAGGTGATTTGTTGCCCTAAATATGTTTTCCAAATCACTGTCCCCTTTACAGTCATCTAGGTTTACTGGCAGTTACTAAGAGTGGAAGGCTTCGAGCAGCAACTAAAATCTTCAAAAACAACTAGGAGAGTTACAAGACAGATTCAAGACCTTGGATTTGTAGAGTTCAAAGATGACCTAAAATTGTCTCTCATGATGCGGCACTGGGGGCCCATAATTTATTTTACTGCCATGACTCAAGTTATGTTCCAGAATACAGTATTTATCTCTCTCTTAAATTTAGCTTCGGTAAGCAGTTTTATCCAAAGCAACCACGTCCCTCACTTCTTTAGTACATATGCAATTTATTGATACATCTCACCCCTGGGATCATAAGGTGATAAGAAGGCTAAAAAATAGAATAATAAATGAAATGTTGGGTAAACATAAATAACCAAAACATAGGATTGCAGTCTTAAGATCCTCAAAATGTGACAGTCGTGTAATGTTTATTTGAAACAGTACCTTTAGCAAAAGAGCTAGCATGATGCTGTGGTTTGAGCATTGGGTTAAGACTCTGGAAACCAGGGTTCAAATCCCCACTCATTTGTGGGGGAACCCAATGAGCAAGTAACACTTTCTAAGTCTCAGAGGAAGGTAAAAGCAACCTCCCTCTGAAAAACCCTTGCCAAGAAAACCCTGTGATAGGTTCCCCTTAGGGTCACCATAAGCTGGAAGTGACTCAAAGGCATGTAACAACAACTTTTAGTAAATGCTTACATCTTTCACTCTTGCTGCTGTTAGATTTGCATTTAATAATGATAATAATAATAATAATAATAAATTATTTCTACCCTGCCCCTCTGTCGAACAATCAGGTTGGCTTACAACAATTAAAATTACATACTTATCTCAAAATACACACTAAAATCCCAAAATACATGCTAAAATGCCAAAATAATAACATTTATGTTTTAAGTGTTGATTGTCCTGGGGTGCTAGCTTTAGAAATTGTTTGCTGTACATGCGTTTTTATTGATTATGCTATTTGCCTTTGTCATGCTGTATACTGGTGTGAGTGGTTTTACTAAGTAGGCAAGACACATATGTTATTATTATTGCTATTGCTATCTTTCATTTGGGATTTGTAATGGCATACGAAAAAAGAGGAGGCAGTTTCTTGCCCTGCAGAATAAACATTCCTTCCTCCGACTGCTGTTGGCAGTTCTAGGAACTAAATTAAATACACTGAAGATATTAAATATACTTTCCCTTACTTTGATTCAAGAGAAGAATTCAAAAGCAGACCTCCTCCACATCTATATATATGTGTTATAGATTCACTAAACAGTTTTAGAACAGGGCTGCACATTACAGTTGGTCTGGAAGTCTGCCACACTATTTTGAGACCTCCCTCCCTTTCCCAAGCTATAACACAAAACAGCACTCACTCCATGAATTGGAACTGTCTTCAGCCTGCCAGCATTGCATCGCTTTGGGACAAAGGCAGAAAATCTCCCAGATAATGCCCTCTGTTCTGTGAGTGTTGCTAAATATTATTGCAATGTGATAATGGGACTGATGGAAAGTATGACAGAGGGATGTCAGTGTGCTGACACCAAAGCATAGCAATAACAAATGTAATCCTATAGAGTGGGACCTCGGTATCCGTGGGAGATCTGTTACGGACATCCTGTGGATACCCAAATTTGTGGATGATCAAGCCTGTGTTGTCCCCAAAATAGTGGCATGTGCATGCAGCCACACCACCGCTGGGGGCAATGGGGATTTGCTATCCACGGATGCTCAGATCCGCAGTTGGCAAGTCTGTGGATACTGAGGTCCCACTGTACAAAGCATACAAACACTGGGTGAACTTGGGCAAGTCACATGCTCTCACAAGTGAAGGCATTGGCTAACCCCCTTTGAACAAATTTTGCCAAGAAGGCACACAAGAACAACCAAATATATTGCAGGTTCTTACTCATGTTTAATTTATACAACAGTCAGATTGAAATAGAAAGTAACATGTATTGCTGCAGGGTGCAATATACAGGGTTCAGGGTACTTACAATAGCCCTGTCCAGGCTCTTACACTATCAACAATGGTTTAAGAAAATAGCAAGGATATAATACTTGGCCTGGCCCTTCTGCTGTCCAGGAATCCTTCACAAACTGAAGAGTGCAACAGAAAGTCTTCTCCATGCTTAATAACAAATATATTGTGAAGTCGTAGGCTTTCTCTGAAGATGCCAGCCGCAGCAAGAACGTCAGAAAGAAACTCTTCTAGAACATGGCCACACAGCCCGAAAAACCCATAAAAATAACAAATATATTAGTCTTTAAGGTTCTTTGTAATTTGTAATTTGCCTTACTGTTTAAGGTCCTTTATAATTTTTATTCTGCAATAGACTAATGCAGATACACCTTTACAAATTCCTGCCAGGGCACATAGATTATTCCACATGATCCACACAGAGCAATTCCTGCTCTAAATTTCACCAGAGAGTTAGGAATCACTTATTGCAAGAACAGCACATGTATTTATTTGCCAGATGTCTCCAGGTTGGATAGATCCTTGGTTGGCAGGATTACCTTATCCATGCTAAAGAGAAAGTTCTGCAACTAAAGCTTTCCCAGCACCATTGGATACAACACAAAGTGGTGAAACAGGACTAGATAATTCTAAAGCAGGCTGCCAACTGATTTCTATTTTGTACAATTGTATTTCTTCTCTTAGGTCCAAAACACACTGCAGAAATAATCCAGTTTGAGACTGCTTTAACGACACTGGCTCAGTGTTAGGAAATTCTGGGAATTGTAGTTCATTATGACACTAGAGCTCTCTGACAGAGAAGGCTAAATAATGTCTCACAAAACTACAGTTCCCAGAATTCCCTAGCATTGAGCCAGGGCAGTTAAAGCAGTCTCAAACTGGATTATTTCTGCAGTGTGTTTTGGACCTTAGTTCTCTTTTCTGAGGGTTATATCATGCTTGACATTGGTAGCTTGATATGGGTACATTACTGTTGTGTCTTCTGTGAAAGTCATGTTCCCACATCCTCTGTTCTAATTTGGCAGGGACAATCCTGATTAATTCTCTGCCATCCCATTTTTTCAGCAGTTTTTAAAATGTCCTAGCTTCTCTCGCCTCCTCCCACTTTCCTTCTTTGTCTTCAGCTTACTCCAATTGCTGCAAACTGAATTTAAAACCCAAAACATCTTAGCACTCAATTAACATTGATGGAAGGGGGGGGAAGGGTGCAGAATCTTGTTTTTCCCATTAAGGTCCAACAGCAGCAAACTGCTGCAGCCTCTCCAAGCTTGTGTCCTCATCCTTATTAATGATATTTGCCATCTTGACCACAGGCTGATGTTATTTGGCCATAGGTATCTTGGTTTTGATCTGTGAAATCTTGGATGGCATGCTTTCCATAGAAATAAGGCTGCACGTCCCTTTTAAAGACTGAAGTCTTTTCTACTAAAAATACACGAAATGCACCCTGAGTTGACACTCTGCTATATTTTATACTTGGATAGTTGTGCCTGAGTACAAAATGTCAGGTGTCAAATGGTTCTGGCTGTTTGCTGCTGGGTGAATGGATGTAATTGCGAGAGTGAGTGGATCCAACAGAGGACAGGAGTTCACTCCCATATCTTTAATAGCTGGATACAGGAAGGTATTTTGGGAGGTGTGCAGCTCAGAATTTCATAACACTGCAGGGTTGAGATCTGTGTCGAGTTGCTCTGTTGACAATGTTCTTTTAGAAACCCTTTTATTCTCTTTCAAGATCAGTGCTTTTCAGAATGATCAATCTATTACAGAAAGAGAGTGCAATACATAAAAAGCAGAAAACAGACTGACTTAGAATAAAGCAGCATTCCTTGTGCCTGGAACTTATTCACACATTAGTGTGTCCATGTGCCTCAAATCATCTCTCAACTTACTGTGACTCCATGAATTTTATAGGGTTTTCTTAAGCAAAGAAGACTCAGAGGTGACTTTGTCAGTTCCTTCCTCTGAAATATAGCCCATATCAGCTGGTTTTCATTGGCTTTCTCCCATCCAAATACTAACCAGGACTGACCCTGTTTAGCTTCCAAGATCAGATGGGATCTGCTGCATTTGGCATATTTAGGCCCTCTCATTCACACATACTGTAGCTTAATACTTTATCAGAGGGGCTGTACAGACCACCCTGAAGGGGTGGTGGCAAGCCGCCCCTTTCCTCACTAGATTGGAGCTGCAGCAACTGCACATCATGGCCCCGATCTGGCCTTTCCATGGTGCAAAAAAACAAAACAAGCTGCAAAAAGTAACTTCTTTTTGCACCATGGAAAGGGCACCCTAGCTGCTGCCGCCGTGGCTCTTTGGCGGTTCTTCCGCGCAGCACGTCTGAATGCTGCACCAAAAACATGCCCTTTTGCAGTTGCTTGGGCGGCATGATGCTGGTCTGGGGGCAGAGTCGGGGTGGCTGGTGTACGGTTGCCACACTCCCACTCTGCCCCCAGGCCGGCTCTTTAAGCTACTCTGTACAGCACCATACTGTAATTTAATTTAACGACCTTTGTATGATGTGTTGGTTTTACTTTGATTGTGTTAATATTGTCTTAGTTTAATCTATTTTTAAGGGGTGGGGGGTTGGGGAGAGTATTTTTGATTGGTGTGTTTTACTTTGTATCGTTTTAACTTGTTGAACACCGCCCCAGTTGCTTAGCAGAGAGGTGGGTTAAAAATAAGATTTATTATTATTATTATTATTATTATTATTATTATTATTATTATTATTGTTATTATTATTATTATTATTATTATTATTATTAGGCTGTCTTCCCAATGTATGCATTGTCCCCATTGAAAAGCATCACCTAAGGACTGATTAGAGTGATGACAAGTTCTGTTTATCCCGTGAATTTGTGTTGAGTGATTTAAACATAGAAGTTATGTAGTAGTACAAATAGTGAATGATGGATACGTATCTATGAGAATCAGATCATGAAATCACAATAACACGGAATTTGCCAGGGTATGTCATATCTGGGATATACAGCTTTTTGTGGATATTCTGCCTTTTCCTTTTAAACCAACAATTTCACACACCAGCCAGTTCTTCTTTCAAGGGCCCTTAAGATTCTCTTCTAGGTCATCTCATCCTAATTTACTGCTCTCCAGATAATTGGTCCTATATCTGGCTTCTTCCTGCCATGATACTTTGGCGATGTTCCATATGCCTTGCTCTGAGCCTCTCCAGTGCACCTATTTTTTTCCCTATCTCTCAAACAGCCCATATTCTTTTGTTTTAATCTTTTCTCCCATCTTCTGCTGCTGTGTTATTCTCCCCCGTCTGGAAAATTTCAGCCTAAGGCCTATTATTTCTTCTTCTCCAATAACCTATCCACCTGCAGTTATGACCTAGCTTTCAAATCCTCAGATTCAGTAAAAGTTTTTTGTAAGTTAAAATTAACCAACTGGAAAGTGGGAAGGGTTACTCAACTGTACTGACTGAATATTTTATGCGATATTGAGGGCGTTAGGAAAGAGAATAGTCTCCTCGTCTTCTAGGGGTACAACTACACAAAATAATGCAGTTTGACACTGCAAAGTCATGTAGCTCCATCCTATGGAATCCTGGGATTTGTAGTTATGGAAGGTTTTTAGCCTTATCTGCCAAAAGAGTGCTGGTGCCTCACAAAAATACAAATACAAATCCCAAGATTCTGTAGAATGAAACCATGGCAGTTGAAGCAGTGTCAAACTGCATTATTTCTACAATGCAGATACATCCTAGGTTCTTAAAAGCTTTCCCATTAGATTTTTTAAAAATCTGAAGTATTTCAAACTTGGATGCTGCAAGGATGGTTGAAATACTGTAAGGCCTTCCCAATAGTAATTATGGAGTGCCCATCCCATCCTTAGATCCAAGCCTGAGTAGTCTTTTGCATTTTGTTGAGTACCCAACTGTTGGGGGGCAATGAGCTTACAATTGTAAACCGCTTAGACATCCCATAGCGCGATATGAAGCGGTATATAAATGAAGCTGCTTTGCTTTGCTTTGCTTTGCATCATTTGCTGTTGAAAAGTGACTCTATTTGTATGGGGGCATGCTTTTCGATTTCCCCTGAAATTTGTGTGGCACTTTTACCAAAATGGTAAGATATAAGACAATGATGATATTGTAGATTATCAATGGAACCTGCAACAAAATGAGTCACTATAAAGCAGTGCTGCAAGTGTGGACCTTCTCCTACAGTCTATCTTCTCCATCAGCATTCTGTGTCTTATTGAAATTTCTCTGTCTTCATTGGGAACATATAGGGCAAGCAACCTCAGGCATTCTTACTTATCTTATTCTTGCACATGCGAATATGAAACTGCAAAATTCTTCTCCTTACCTGGAAGACAGGCAAGATATTTTCTGTGGGATTCAGGAGACTTTTTAAATTTGTGAAATCATTTATTCTTTAAAGTGCAGAGTTGCAGTTAAACTACAATATCTGCTTCCTTATGCTCTCAAACTCTAATAATTTGTCAAGGATAGTCTGGATAAATCCTCTGTTATCCCACTTTTTCAGCTGCTTTAGAATAGTCTCGGAAGACTATTGCATGGCTAAATAAAATGGTTTACCTGAACCAAATTTAATTTTAAATCAGGCTACATCTGGATCCTATCACAGCAATTTTGCCGTCCGAATGCAGCCAGGGTCCATCCCAGCTTCCAGGAGCTCTCTGGTGGCCATTTTCAAGCCAGAAAACTCCTGGTTTCGAAAAGAGGTGCCTGGGAGCAGGGATGGACCCGGGCTGCATTCGGGCGGCGATTTCGGTGGCAAAATTGCTGTGATAGGGTCTTAGTTTCTTTCTCTTCCTCCCACTCTTCCCCTTTGTCTTCAGCTTACTTCAGTTGCTGCAAACTAGTTCCGAGTGTAAAAGGAGTTATAGCAGGGGAAAAAAAGGGGAAAGAGCATCAGGGGAAGAGAAAAAGCGAGGGCAGCATCTTTCCCTTCCCAGTAGGCACAGGCAAAAGCAAATTGCTGCAGCTTTTCCTAGCCTATGTATTCTTCCTCATCAACTGCCTTGGATCTTTTTTGGGAAAAAATGGAACATAATTGCATTAAATAAATAAATATTAGTACCTTTTGCTGCCTTGAGCATACCTTGATGTTGCTTGGCCCCACACACGTGTCTGGATTTTAATTTGTGAAATATTAGAGTGAATGGCATGGATGTTTAAAAATTAGATCTTACAGATGGGTTTTCTGCATCTTTCTGATCAACCAGCTAGTCCTTCTGTGTATATTGTGCTTTACTTTCCAAAGGGAAAAAAAAAAGGGGGGGGGGTTGTGTGGAGACTTTTTTGCAGAAATTTAGAGAATGTTAATAACAAGTGAAATGTTCCTTGCCTCTTTCTTGCATTGAGGGGAGGGAGGAATAGGACAGCCTCTAACTGAAAATGAAACATTTTGCAGATATTTTTCACAAAATAACTCTGAAGGTTGTTTTTAATCCTGATGGCTTTTTTGTACTTAGGCAAATTTTCACTCTCTCTCTCTCTTGAATGTAGATTGTGCTGCATGTGAAAGAGGGAAAATGAGGTTGCTGTTAGTGTTGTTGTTAGTAACACTTTCATTTTTTGTTTGGTCCAAATGCTTGGTACTAGAAGGAAGTATTTGAAAACCATGAGAAACTTTCAAAAAAAGTTGGCAGAGTTAGTGTGCATTCTTTGTGTTAGCTCAAAGTTGTATCCTGAAAGAAGTTAGTCAGTATTAGGAGCCAAGGAGCTATGAAATCCGTGAGTTTGTGTCATGAGGTTCAGGAAAGGTTCCTAAGATAAATCCTAGACAAAGTTCTTCATATATTCTCTGTAGCCCCTTCATGTATACCAGCCTTGCTTTAATACCTAGCGATAGTTTCTCTATAGCCAGCATGATGGAGTGATTTGAATGTCGGAGTAGGACACTGGGAGACCAGGGTTCGAATCCCCACTCATCCATAGATGACTTTGGGTGACTATCTGCCAAGAAAACCCCATGATAGGTTTGCCTTAGGGTCAACATGAGTCAGGAATGACTTGAAGGTATACAACAACAACAAGTACAAATGTTTCTCTAGGATGAGGAGCATGTTTATGGGAGGATAGGAAGAGATTGTGGCAAAGTTTTAAGGGTTCTCATTTCAAAAGATTTATTGATCATTTGTCTCCTTTTTTCATCTGGCTTAATTACTGCCAGAATTAAATTTACAGTAGAGTAGAGGGATGTACAATATTCAATATTAAGGATAGCCCAGCTTCACCATCGATAAATGACATTTACTTCCTTATCAGTAGGATTCAAAGCACTCTTTCTCACTACAGCTGAAATGCAAGGATTTAATAAACTGGAGCTGCTCAAGTACTGTTACATGGGGTTGGGAATGTTAGCGTGGCTACGCAGCGTGTGAAGATCCACAACCTTCTCAGATGCAGCGAGCAGCGTGTCAGCTGGAGAAGCACCTCTCCCCTTTCAGACAGAATAAAGAGACTCCACAGACAGATGTCTCTCAGATGAGGCTTTAATCATAGTTCCCCTATGTACAAGGCTATTTACAGCGATCCACGATCCACAGCAACCCACATATGTGTCCAGAGGCTTCTGCCTTATATAGCCAAGGGCTCCACATGGCCTTCTGGCCCTGCCTCTTCCTGCTGGACACCTGTCAGTCACATGAATGACTTTGCAGTTTTGCAGCAGTTCTCTGTGCTTTACAGCACCAGGTGACCATCTCTATGATGTCCCTTCCTATGACACAGCATGAGTCAGCATGACTCAGCAGTGATCAAATGCTATGTCATCATGGCTGCACATTGTACATTTCCCCCTGGGACTCCTTCCTAACAGGGAAATATTGGGTTCCCCCCATCATCCCTCACCATTGATTATGTTGGCTTGGAATAATGGGAGTTGCAGTTCAGTAACAACTGTAGGGCCAGGCATCCCAATGTAGAGAGTTGTCTTGTTCCCACCTCTTGGTTTTCACTATGCAATTTAATGGAGGAAAACTGAGAAAAGGGAACAGGGGAAATTGCTGTTTAAAAATACTCTTCTGACATTCTACTGTCCTTTTCAAAATCATTCCCCCATTCCAGCAGGGGAGAAAAAAAAATCACTTGCAGGACTCTGAATGGGAAAGTGCCCAGCATGAAAAGTGTCAGCCTTTCCTCCCATATTGCTCTCCTCAAACATTTGAGGCTGTTTTTAAAAGTTGAAAAATGATACACTGAATGGCATTGTAACAGTCACTCCTTCATATCCATGGATTTTTTATCCACGGATTCAAGCATCCATGGCTTGAAAATATTTTTAAAATATATAAATTCCAAAAGGCAAACCTTGATTTTGCCATTTTATATATATATATATATATTATAAATTTTACTATGCCTTTGTATTTAATGCGACTCGAGCATCCATGGGTTTGTTATCCATGGAGGGTCCTGGAACCAAGCCCCAGTGGATGCCAAGTGTCCACTGTATAACGTCTCACTTAGCTGTTAGGAAATTCAAGATGGAGCAGCTTTTATATAATGGTGTAATGTGTAGGCATTTTTGCAATTTCACAGTAGGTATGATAAATATTTCCTCTTTCAGCTGTGGCCAGTGTTACAGTGGGGGGTTTGGTTAATAGGATGGTATAATCAATATGCAACCAATATGCAACCATCTCAAGTTTTATTCTTTAAGCTTTGATCTTTCTCTTAGCAGATAAGACTTCGTTGTGTAAGCAGAGATGCCATGCTTGCAATGAGACCTGCATTCTAGATGGAAAGCTCTTCATTAATGCATCCAGCATCCCCTCGAATGCCACGCAAGGAGGAGTCTGTTGTAAGATTTATTAAATGTAGCATTTTATTATGATTTTTGCATGAAAGTGTCTCACAGAAGGAAAAATAGAATGGTTTCCTTTTAGTGTTCTGTATTTATATTCCCCTGACATGAACATGTCCTTCTGGACTGATATGGGTGACCTCTGCAAACTCTCTTTTGTGCTGCAGCCTGATGGACAGAAAATCTTTAAATTTAAAACGAGATACTTGAAATAGGAAAACAGACAGAAGGGAAAAAAAACATAAGGAAAGAGGAAGAGTACTGGTAGAGGTGTAGGAGTCACTGTGTGTGAGCTATCTAGAGGCAAGTGCTGTTTTTTTAATATTAAAAATAACCTTATTCATTGCAGTTAAATCTTGTTCTAACAAGGGGTTCCAGTTGGTTCCCCAGGCAAGAGGCTGATCAAGCCCATACCTGTTAAACTTTAATAATCCTGTGTCTCAAATGCACTCAGACCATTCAGGAGCTTTGGTGTTAGATTTCTTAATTTCATCATTCTCTGCCATCTTCGTTGAAGTGCAAAGGGAAAGTAGAATAAATGCTCTGAGTTCCAAGTGATTTTACTCCCTTCATTCTTGTAAAAAACAGCAACACAGTATCTGCTACTTATTGCTCTTTCATATCAGGTCTCTGTTCTCCTATTGATATTCTCTTAGTTTTTCCTCAGACCTGACTTGAGGTTTTCTTGTCTTCTGATTGGCAGCTGTCTATCATAGGCATATCTACTTATTGCACTTTTGAAACCACTTTGTAGTTTTGAGAGGCACTAGAGTTCTCTGGCAGAAAACTATAAATAACTCAGGAAACTACAAATCCCAGGATTCCATAAGATGAAGCCATGACAATTAAAGTGGTATAAAATGGTTATAATATGGTGTGCATACACCCATCCATAGACGGGGCAAAGGGAGTATAATGCCATTTATTCTATAGCAAGATTCTCTGAGTTCTTTTAGATAGGAAAACTAGTGAGTAGAATAATCATACTAATTAAATCATTCAAAAGAGGATCTTAGAACAGCCTTCTGATTCAGTGCCTTCCAAATGTGTTGAATCACAGCTCTCACCATTATCAGTATGGCCATTAGCCCTGCTTGCTGTGGATGATGAGAGTTGAAGCCCAATAAAACTAGAAGGTACCAGATCAGGGCTGGCTTAGAGGTTTTGGAGTTTTTGTTGTTTTTGTTTTTTTAAAAACATATCCATAGGTAGGAATGTTGGCCATATGGCAAAGTACAATAACATCTAAAATCCACAAAACAGTGATACCTTTATTGGGCCTACCGAAATGCACAAAATACATGTTGCAAGCTTTCAAAGCTCCACTCGCTTCTTTATCGGGCAAAGGTGTTAAAAATCATACAGGAGAAAGGAAAATGATATTAGAATCATAGGCCTATCAATCAATTTCTTTATTATGGCCATTCGGCCAGCACAAATCATAGGCCTACATTTGTCAAGATGTTGTTGTTGTTCATAGGGCTTGTTCCCATATGATTTAAAGTGAATTGCTGATCATGTTATGTGACTATCGTTCCCACTTGAAAGCAGTTCTGATCTTACTGTGCTCGGTTTCAATTGCAATGAAGCAAGGCAAATGCAAAAACCCTGCTGTTTCCTAGTTTTTTGGTGGTTCATTCGAAAAGAATCAATTCCGAAGTGTGTTCAACAAGTGGGAATGATGGATCTGAATC